>CM067764.1:29053002-30253002 GCA_034642375.1 Vigna nakashimae
TAACCTCCACTTAAATCCACCTGCCATACAAAGTTTGGATACTTGTTCAGCTGAATCATATGAAACTGATGATTACTTTCATGAAGACTTTTAGATGGATTTGTTGAATGTTTATCATCTAATTATATGCTGTAACATCATGAACAGATATGAAGATCATATTTATCAGTTCAATTATTAATATGTTATGATAATTAGACTAGTTTCTGAGTAAACTTTAACAAGACCTTGATAACTATGCTACTACCACTACAAAGTATTGCAATATTCCTCATACAGTTTTTTTTTATTATTAGAAAAGATCAGTAACTGATAGCATTCTTCTTTCTGTTTAAAAGTACATCTCCGACCCAATTAACCAAAACGGATTTAATTTAAGCACATATTGTTTGTTATAACTTGCTTTACACTATTACTCAAAGGGTTAGATAAGGACTTTGAAACTTGTAAAACTGAAAGAGGCACGCATTCCAAGACTTGAGTAAAGAGAATGATTGCATGGCATATTGTTTCCAATTGAAAAAGAGAAAAAGAATGAATACTCAATTTTCGGCATCATCAAAGCGGTTGACTTATAACGTGATTGGTCCAACTTTTTTAAAGAAAGTTCTCTAAAGAAACTTACTGTGAAAAGTGGTGCAAAATAGAAAATTTTTTAAAGTAAATATTTATTTCGTAATAGTCCTTTTACTGTGTATTATTATGCCACAACAGCAGAAAAGTCACGCGAAAAACAACTTAGAACCTGTAAAAAGAAAAGAGTAAAGAAAGCAGCACGAAAACATAGTAACAGAGTTCTGAATCAACAAGGAGATACCCTTATTTTGAAACCTTCATTAAAATTCTACCATCGAACACTAATCTTCCCAGCACTCAAATATGAATTAAAAACAGCAAGACAAATTGTGTTTATCCATGCATAACCATTAGTCAGAGTGAGCAATGAAAGTTTCTAATATATCAGAATATTGCCCATAAATAAACAAGTTGAGTTATGATGACAACAATGAAGAAAGAAAGTATAAGAATCCATGGTGTGATGATGCTTTGAGCTGAACAAGCAAACACAAAATAAAACAAACAAAATGACAGAAAAAAAAGAGATTGTTACATTGGCAAGACGACCATCAAAGAGGCCAGAATTGGATCTCCATTTGAGTTGTTGATCAGCAGGAACCCTTCCTGACCTCTGTCCTTGGAAGAACAACAAGGATTTGGCCAATGCATCTGCGTAGTTAGGGTTACATTGGACACTGCCCACCAACAAGAAGGTGAAAAGGAACAATGACACCAAGGAATTTCCCATTATCACTTCTTGCTATCTTCTTGGTTGAACCACCAAAAGTGTTCTGCTATGGCCTTTGTGTATGACTTATTGGTTGAAGCAAAATGAGTTATGTGCTTCCCTTTTTATATTATGCTTAGGAGAATCAATCTCTTGGCGTAAATCAAGGCTTTTCAATGACCCAACTAAAAAGAGACAGAACTATAATATACTACACTGTTTCATAGACTTCCTCAACCGTTTCAAGTGGGAATTTGAAAAATGTTTTGCATGCAGAATTTAACACATGCATGCATCATTATTATTGAAGCATTTACTACAGAGACCGTTTAGAACGGTTTTTAGTGTTGTGACTAACCCTGTTTTGTCACCATTTTTTGTCATCAAAGAGTATATGTTTTTCAAAGTTGTCATGATAAGACAATTGTCACCATGTTGTGAATTTATTCTACCTTTCGATTGTTTCCCTCTTGCTCTTGTTTTCTTCCTTTTGGATTGATCAAACAAAGAAAATGAGGTATTATGATGTTTTGCTTTCACAAAACAGTGATATGGGAGTGCTTAAAAATGCAATCTTTATCCCGATTACAGATTACTTCGTGTATCAATTTCAAAGCTATTTTCGTTATCTTTCGTTTGAGTTTTGGAGATGAATTTAGTGTACTTCACATGTCAAACTTAAATTTATGTAGCATTCTTTTCTGATAAATCTCTCTATCTAATCAAATATCCGTGGTATTTTTTATTAAATAAATAAGAAAGTGATAAAGACATTGTTTATTTGAAGGAAATTAAAAAAAAAAAAAGCTAAGTAAAAAATGAAGAAAAATAGATATGACATGTTGAAGATGAGTTTGTAGGGCCATTGGGTTGAAAGTTTCAAAGCACACATGACCTAATCCTCTCATTAGGTTCCTCACGTGATTAGCTCGTGCTACATCAATCCTCAAATTGGAGCCCTTAAAACATATTTTGGGGAAACAGTTTGAAAAAGTTGATTCAATCACACAAAATTAAAACTACAAAGTCCCTAACATTCCTCTCAATGCTTAATTCTTAATCTGACATTCTCTTTTTTCTCAAAATTTACATGAAAAGAATAGGCGTGAATGGCGCCATTTTTAGGGTTACACCAAAATGGGCCTCCAATTGCGCTAAGCAAACGGCGCCGAATTGTGGATTCAAATAGGGTTTGGGTTAATTATTGTTATTAGCATAATTATAATAAAAAAGTTACATCTTTTATCTGATTTCTTGCTTTTGTTGTGGTTTACTTGGTATCTTCCAAACCCTATTTTTTTCTTCCCATGCTTTTGGACCAAGACTTCCAATATCCTCTTTTCACCCTTCAAAGTTATTTACTTCAATAAAAAAAATTTGAAATTGTGGAACATGAAATGAAAATAAAGGCAAATCTATAAAAATGTGATGAACCAATGTTTTTGTGTTTAATAACAAATTTATTGTAATTTTATCAACTATTTCATGATTTTTAATTAATTTGAACCAATATTTGAGGTGGTATTAGAAAATAATGGGAAGAGTAAATGCGGCAAAAACTGTCTAAATTTTTGGGCAATTTGGTCAAAACTTATTTTTCATATAATGGTTTCAATTTACATAAAACAAAACAACCCTTCAAATCTCTGCAAAAAATTGTTAAGTAAACCTTCTAGTCAAGTTCTGTAAAGCAATGTACACACTTCAATTAAATATAAGCAATTATTTAAGCAAAAAGTGGTTGACAAATACGCAACAACGCAGTTTTCAAATATAGTTGTTGTGAATTAAAAGCGTTTTCAAATTATGAAAAACTTTAAATTGGAGAATATTTTTTTGCACACTTTTTTAAAAGAAAAGAATATAATAATATTAAGATGATATAAGTCTACTTTTGTTTTTTATATATATATTTTCCAAAATTAAATATAAGTATGTTGATAATCTAATAAATCTCATTTTGAATTAAAGATAAGGCTAATCTTTTATATAATAATTATATAGGTTGGATTCATGTTTTATTAGTACAGTTTGGTTAATAAATTTTCTCAAAAGATAATTCAGTAGTATCAGAATGAATATTTAATATTAATGATTGAATGAGATGAATAACGCAGGCAAGTGACGTATTATGAAAGATATGCAGACAATCCCTATAGAAAGTCTTGTTATCTAAAGAGAAGAAATCATAATGTATAATTTATAGGTATTTTATTTTTTTTATAACGCCGGCAAGTGACGTATTATGAAAGATATGCTAAGTTTGGAAACGTATACTTAGTTGATTGAAAAGACATGCAGGATATTGATGCATGAATATTGTGAAAATGGTACAATGCATCTGATATGGGAAAGGAGGGTTGTGCATGAAGAAAGGCTTTTAGGCTGCTTTGCTTTCACCACTGTTCTACATCATCTTCTGCAAATTTAACATTGTGGTTCATGTTTAGGGAAATTGAGATATGCATGATAATAAACAGCTTTTTTTCTTTTCTTTTTTCTTTTCCTATTTCTTTTTTTCCTTTTTTTCTCTGTTTAATTCTCTTTTTATTTCTTTTTATATATCAAAGACCCATGTCACCTCAACCTTCTTCATGCATCCCCAATTTTTCCTAAATTTCCAAATTTATCCTTCTGACAAAAAGTAAAAAATCTTTTCACCCTTAAAAATTCTTGACCTAAAATTATTTTGCGAGCTTCTTCCTGCACCTCCCTCTCTTCTTCCGGCACCTCCACAAAACACCTTTAACCTTATAATAAAATGAAAAAAAAAAAAAGGTAAAAGGTAATTAAATGTTAACGAACGTATTAAATTTTGACCAACTAAATTTAATGCACGTAAATGCTATATTTACCTGCACTCCTCTCGTTCCATCTCGTATTCTGTGTTCTTCATTATCTTTTCTCGTTGGCCTTCACTTTTTCTTGGTGATCCCTATTTTCCCTCGATGGTCCCTATGTTCGTGTTGTTTGTTTGTGTTGTGACCTGCCATATAAAAAATCTTTTGACCTTTAAAAGTTCTTTTGACCAAAGTAAAGAAGAAAGATGGGGGATAGAGATTTCGTGTTGATTATCGTGTCTTAAACTTATAGTACTTGATAACTTTCCAATACCAATAATAGATGAACTTATAGATAAGTTGGGAGGAGCCCATGTTTTTTCTAAGCTAGACCTTGAGTCGGGGTATCACCATATTCACTTGAGAGAAGATGTCCCTAAGACAGTCTTCAGGACTCAAGAAGTCCACCACGAGTTTCTGGTCATGCCTTTTGGGCTTACTAATGCCCCATCCATATTTCAAGTTCTCATGAATCAAGTGCTTAAGCCATATTTGAGAAAGTTTGCTTTAGTGTTCTTTAATGATATCCTTACTTTTAGCAAGACTGTGAATTGTCATTATGAGCGTGTGAGGACTGTGTTAAATGCTCTAAGAAAACATGGCTTATTGGTGAACAAGAAGAAATTTTATTTTGGGAAGGGAAGCCTTGAATATCTAGGACATGTCATTTCTGGCCAAGGGGTAGCTGCTGATCCAGCCAAGGTAAAGCCATGGTCGAATGGCCAGTACCTAGAGATGTGAAGGGATTGAGAGGGCTCCTAGGCCCCACTGGTTATTACAGAAAATTTGTTGAAAGGTATGGAAAAATAACATGACCTCTAACTCAACAATTGAAGGAAGATAAGTTCCAGTGGGATGTTTCTGCTCAAGCTGCATTTGAGAGTTAGGAAAAATCTATGACTCAAGTGCCTGTACTTGCTGTCCCTGACTTTGAAAAGATTTATATGGTGGAAACTGATGCTTCAAGAAAAGGGCTAGGAGTTGTTTTGATGCAGAGAGGGCAACCCGTAGCCTACATGAGTCAAACTCTCTCTCTGGCAGAGCCTAGAATAAATCTGTTTGAGAGAATTAATGGTTGGTGTCATGGCAATACAAAAATGGAGGCATTATTTGTTAGGAAGACAGTTCATTGTTCATACCGATCAAAAGAGTTTGAAGTTTCTAAGTGATCAAAGATTGATGAGTAAGGAACAAAACAAGTGGATCTCTAAGTTGATGGGGTTTGATTTTGAAATTAAGTACAAACCAGGGATAGAAAGTAGAGCAGTATATGCTCTTTCCAGGAAGTTACAATATTCAGCTATTAGTTTGAATGGGAAGAGTTAGAAGCAGAAATTGAGAAAGATGTGAAATTGAAGAAGATCCTCTAAGATCTGTGGGTGAAGGAGGGCGAGCATACAGGGTATAAATTGAGCAATGGGAGGTTATACTATCAGAACAGGTTGGTTATTCCTCAAGACTCACAGAAAACCAGCCCAAAAAGTCCTTATTCCCACCTAAAACCAGCCTCCTCTCCTGATCACGTAAAACTCCACTTATACTCCTTATTCTCTCTGCAAAACGTAAAAAGATTCCCTACATCCCCCCCTCGCCCCTCGCCCCCCCCCTCCGCCACGAAGGCAATTCTGTTATCAGGAAATTCAGTGTGCGTGTGTCTGTGATACCCATAAAATGGGTTTCCACTTCTTCCTCTCAAACATTTTGAATCTTCCTGATATGTCCTTCCAGTTCTTTGTTCGTATCATCTAATTCATCATGATTAAGAAAAGTTGTTATTTTAGATGTTTCGTTAGTAATAAATGCCTGAAATTTATATTATTCTTTTCTAAAAAAAGCTTTACACAAGTCGCACTTTGTTATTTCCAGTAAAAGCAGAGAAGGAAAATTGAGACAAAGACAGGAAACAAACCAGACTTTTAATTTAGCTCACATCTTGATTTGTATCTGCCATTTTTCTTCCCTGACAAGAAAACAATATTGATTAAAACAGTCCCTTTCCTCGCCTAGACCCAGGTTTCTGAAGGCCGATCAAACAAGTATCTGGTTCCAGCACTAAAAACTTTGAAGGGCATAATTTTCACGCAGTGTTTGCAGTATCTGTTAAAGCTCAAACAATCATAAAGTCATAACACATTGAAGGACATAAGCAAAAGCCCGACATTGAATTACCAGAAAACTAGGGCACTAGAAGATCCAAACATCATTGAAGCAATATTAAATAGGAAAGAATAAAAGTTTGTAACAATGAATCAGGACACAAGTAGAGAAAGGGAAAAATGGAGAATTGAAACGAACTGGAATCAGGAACTCTAGTAAGCAAGATTGGTTGCAATCAGCGGGTTCTGTAAAAGTTGACAAGTAATGGTTCAGTTGGGAAAGCTACGGAGGTTGAGGATGAAAAGCTGCGGAGGTAGATACACCCAAACTAATGCCCAAAATGAAATGTGAATAGAGAAACCAGAGGCTTTCTAAAATTCCAACTATTTAGGTGGGATTTCAATTTCTTACTACCCTATTAAAGTATTGCATAATTTTTAAAGTTATTGAATCAATCATCAAAAACAAGTTATCTAGGGATGAATTACTTTAAATGCTCTAAGAAACTACTTCCACACTCAAATTACCTTTTCTGAACATGGCCAAAGCTAATTTTAAAACTACAGAACAAATTGATAGGCTCAAACAAAAGATGGCGAACTGCATATGAGAAATGGTAAATGCAGTAAGTGAAGTGAAAAACTGAATCAAAATTTATGGCATGCAGTAGCAAGACCTATTGGTAAGATCTGACATAACTAGGAACCATTGGAAAGAAAAAGACATAGAAAACATGTAGTGCCACAAAAAAAAAAGAGACAGAGACCTGAATCTGTTACTTAAAGGCGTGCAGTTATTCTTCCGCTGTTTGATGGATCTGCTATACTGGCCAAAGTTAGACTACCTCCACTTTCACTTTTTCGGTTGGCTGCATTTTGATCTGTGGCCTTTGTGCAAATGAAAGATAACGACTGAAGCCATGAAACCAGTGTGGGCTTGCGGACAACATCATCAGAATCAGCCACTTGTGAATATAACTCATTTAAAACAATGTTCTGTGCATCACGTGGTAACTTGGTGATCAGCTGTGCCAATAGCTTCATCAAGTCGGACAAGACCTAAAATGTAGCAAAAAATGTTTACATGATCAAGTCTAAAGGCAATATTTAATGCATGTGAAATGACACAATTTCCAAAACAACAATTTTAAGTACTTAACGGATAACTCTTTATAATGGGTCCCTCATCTTAAAAACATGTATCATTTTTTATTCTGCAAGATCTATATGGCTTAACTTCGCTGATCAAAGAGAAAAGAATATATGGCTTAACTCCAAATAATGTGGCAAAGTCACATGATTAGTTAACCACTTACTTGTATATCAACAAGGAAAACTAAGCGTAAAAGCAAGTCCATTAATTTCTTGCTTGGTTCTGGCTCTCCTTGCCATTTCTTCCACGCATCAGTCTCGCAAGTGAAGACTTCAGAACAGAGCTTGTTGGCTTTTTCAGCGAGACTATGAATGCAATAAAAGATGGCAGGGCTTCCAGCAGGAAGATGTTGGACCATTCCTACAACCCCAGAAGCCATACCCTCAAAAGGAGTAACACCGGGATATCCCTATTGTTCACATAACACAATACTATAAAATGAAATACAAATTATCAGTCTCAGATTTAGGATTGAGATTCTTTTGAGCAGAATATAGTACCAATAAGGATCTCTGCATGTAATGGAAAACAAGCTGCTCCTTCAATGAAGCTTCATCATTCTTTTCAGAATCCCTCCCCATAGTCATAAATGTCATGAACACAGAATGAGAGGCTCGAGCTACTTTATCATTTGAGTGCTCCATATATCTAATATCCTTGAATAAGGAAGACAACTTTATGTGCATGATAATGCAACAAGGGACCCCAAAATACTATTGAATGCATGGCTGGAATAAGCTAATCTAGTGTTCAAAATAGATCATAAAAATGTTGTAGATAGAAAATTTGGCTGTATCCATTTTCTGAAAAAACCAAATATATACTTATTTCATATAGGATACAGGAACATAATTGGAGCCACGACGTTTCTGAACACGAGACTGGGCAAACATTCAACGAAAGTTGGAATGACTCGTAGGCAAAACAAAACGCGGGCCGTTTGCACTTCATTCTTTGACCATATGTAATTGGTTTTCTGGTCTAGAAGACATGTAGAGTCTTACAAAATAAATACAAGACAATAAAATAAATAAATATAACAGCAATTCACATTAAAAAGCAAACCTGGACTGTTTGTCAAGTCAGCATAAGAGGGCATGGAATTCACGAAAGAAGTACAAGCATGTTCATTCTTAACACCTGCAACCACCTTGCGAATGGTCTCCAAATATTCTGGCAAACGGACGTGGCGAAAATACTCCATGCAAGAAAATGAAACTAGTATCTTCAACGAGACATCCATCTGTATTTCTTGAGCAAAACTGGAGTTCAGCTTGTGTTTTGTTACAGCCATAGCAAACACCACAACCATAAGAAAAGCAGATTCTGCAATTTTTTCCAAAACTTCAAGCAACTCATCTTTCTCACCCTTAAGCATCACAGCCAATCGCCTGTGTCCAGAGTAGACATCCCGGCAGTATTCCCACATAAGATTCTCAACCACGTTCTTACTTTCTTCATCAGCTAAAGAATACTGACTGCATAACACCCCAGTCACAGCTCCTGCTTCCTTGAACAGTACACCATTCAAATGTTCTCTGATCTCCTTAAGCTCCGCACCACCAGACTCACGCGACTTCTCAATCACCGATTGATACAAACGCGGCAAAGGAAATATCTCAGTCAGCAACCCTAAAGCAAGACAAACAAACAAAGACGAATGTACCGAAAATGCTACAGTCCGAGTCAATCCTAACGACACACACCGAAGCAAAAGCCTGTCTTCCTCAACATCGCCCTCATTATCACCACTATAACCAAACCTCAACCTCCTCGAAACCAAATCACTAACCAAACCTTCAGTCCCACCAACCACACAATCCTTCACCCCCATTCCAGAAACAAGCTCAGCTTTCACTCCTCGTCTCTCCAAAGCCCGCAACACTCCAACCGCGGCCATGAAAACCGCAAACGAAGCATGTTCCTCCTTAAACCTACCGAAACCTTCTCGAACCAAAACACCCATCTTATCCGAGTACCCAAAACCAACTAAATTCTCCACAACCCAATCAAACATATAAAGAACCATGAGTCCATGAGCAACACAGCCCTCTCCCTTCCCCCAAATCTTAAAAAGAAAACCCAACATCTCCACACAGTAAACAGTCACTGAAGACGACAAAGCGTAACCAATTCCAGCAAGAACACGCGGCATTTCAGAAAACAGTTTACCCTTGTCCACCCCCGCCAACAGTTTCACCATCATGTCCAAACAAAGAGTCTTGGTTTTCTCAGAAACGGTATGCGAGGAGGAGAAAGCGCCCAAAAGGAGAAGACTTTCAGGGAATATGGCATCATCGGAGACATATGAAGAGAGAATTCTGAGTGTGGAATCAACGATTGTGGGATTGGGGTTGGGGGATTTTCGAACCCAGACGTAAAGGAGTGTGAGGAGGAGGGGAAAGGAGCGACGTGAGGTGGCGGATTGCAGAAGAGTGAGGAGGAGCTTAGCTTGGGGTTCTGCCACGTGGAGGGAGGACTGGGAATTTACTAGGGTTTGAAGGCTTTGGTGTAATAGCTGGGACTCTTCGGCTGAAGGGGATTGAAGAGAGTCGCGGAGCGTGGTCCATGCTTGAACGATGGCTCGTGCGGTGGTTTTAGAGGCGGAATTGGCGGTGGCCGTGGTGGTTGTGGAGGAGCAGAGAGTTAGCCATTTTTCGAGGAACTGCGTGTGGGTTTGGCTAGACATTGAAAGCTGACTTAGGCCAGATGGATTGTGAAAGAATGATATAATACATGTTTGACAAACAAAGACTAAGTTATTCTCCTGAACTTAAATTAATGGAAAATGATATTTGAACAATCTGTTTTGACAACATTTAGACACTGGACGCGTGTCTAAATGTGACTGATGTACGTGGAAATTTTTTGTTTTTAGAGAGAGAAGTTCGAGAACATTTCATGGAGCACTTTTGAATCTTCGAACCTTCGAACCAGCCACCACAACTCTCGCCGGATACCTGCTGCCTCTAGACGTTGTCGTTTTTCCTCAATCCAGTGTCGCCGCAGTGCCGCAGTGCCACCGGTGTCTGTCGTCTTCCACCCAGCCAGACAGTTCGTATTGTGGGTCGCCGCAGCTCCGACGTTGGCAGACGAACCGAAGACGGCATCGTCTTCCCTCCGGCCCAGCCAACCAAGGGTGCGTTTTGAGTATCGATTCCTCCCACCCGCTTCCTTCCCTGTGTTGGACCCTTGCGGTGGCCGCCGAGCATCGCCGGAGTGTCACCGGACCCTTTCAAGTTATGGTTCTAGTGTGGGTTGAAGTTGAGTAGAAGATTTAGTGCCACCGGTGGAACTATTCGCGAACCCTATTCACGATCCAACTTCAGAACATGATATCTTTGCATTCTCTTTTCTTGCTTATTAAATGTTTGCTTTGTAAGTTCTTGTTAATTTAAGTTGATGATATTTTATGGACTTGCAAATCTCTTTTGCCAGTAAACCAACTTCCTTAGATTCTACTGATTCATTGGATGGTAGAAATACATAAATTTGTTGTAATATATGCTGTCTTTTTGGACGAATTTCTCATAAACTATGCTTAGAATATATGTTCATTAGATTTGATAGAGTATTGAGATCAAGTTCTTTAATTGCTTGAATAGACCCAAAACTAATTTTGTCGTTCTTGGTTTTATTTTGTTAATTTGAGTTGACAAACCATGATACAATGATAATTTTGTTTCGGTTCTTACATGTTTTAATCAGATCTATTGGTTTGAAATTCCACAGGAGACTAGAAATGAACAAATTATCTGAGGATGTGTCTTCGTTTGTAAATTGCCTTAGTCTTTCTTTGATGTAAGTTCTATCTTTTTTTATTTTACTTTTGGAACAATTTAGCATTATAATTCTCTGGAAAGATCATATAACTTTTACCTAACAGATTGGTTATTGATTTAAAATTTTGTACTAATGTATCTTACAAAACAAGAATCATTCGTGATCTAAAATTTACAAGTCTTGTCTCCATAGAAAGATATTTGAGTCTAGATTCCAACAAAACAAGAATCATCTGATTTGGAATTCCGTGAAGAGAGTAATGAGTAAAAAAGTGAGTAAAGGTCATAGCTGAAAGTACTGAAAAAAGTAATTAAAATGTCGATCTTAAAATTTGTACTGCAGTTGACTCTGTGATCTAAAATTTACGAGTCTTGTCTCCATAGAAAGATATTTGAGTCTAGATTCAACAAAACAAGAATAATCTGATTTGGAATTCTGTGAAGAGAGTAATGAGTAAAATAGTGAGTAAAGGTCATAGCTGAAAATACTGAAAAACGTAATTAAAATGTCGATCTTAAAATTTGTACTGCAGTTGACTCTGTTGTCTAAAAGTTACGAGTCTGGTGTCCAAAAAAAGATCTTTGAGTCTAGATTCCAAAAAAAACAAGAATCATTGCATTTGGAATTTTGTGGAAAGAGTAATGAGTAAAATAGTGAGTAAAGGTCATAGCTGAAAATACTTAAAAACGTAATTAAAATGTTGATCTTAAAATTTGTACTGCAATTGACTCTGTTGTCTAAAAGTTAAAAGTCTGGTGTCCAAAGAAAGATCTTTGAGTCTAGATTCCAAAAAAACAAGAATCGTTGCATTTGGAATTTTGTGGAAAAAGTAATGAGTAAAATAATGAGTAAAGGTCATAGCTGAAAATACTTAAAAACGTAAGTAAAATGTCGATCTTAAAATTTGTACTGCAGTTGACTCTGTTGTCTAAAAGTTACGAGTTAGGTGTCCAAAGAAAGATATTTGAGTCTGGAATCCAATAAAATAAGAATCAATTCATTCGAAATTATGTGGAAAAATGTAATGAGTAAAATAGCGAGTAAAGGACATAACTGAAAATAATTACATTTATTGTTTTAGGCGACAGAAGGTCAAACGCAAGAGAGTACAAGCAACAAAAGAATCTGGTAGAAAAAAGGCAAGATGCTATTAAGCAGAACCAACAATAGCTAGATATGACTGAACTCGCCAAGGGTCTCCCAAGTAATTGGCAGGTGTGTTTTCATTAACCTTTTTAATGTGCTCTTTACAACCATCATTGATGACAATCAAAATTTAACATTTTAAGTTCATGTAATTGAATTGTTCACCATAAAATACAATTGCGCTTTGTTTGCTCTTATGGGACATTAAATTTACATTGAACATCATTTTCATCCACCTTACCTTCTTTTGGTTTCAGCATTCCTAATTGGATCCATCAGACGTCCTTCATCTGAAACAAATTGAGCTCAATGCATTTCTAGAAGGCTTGTATGCAACGCCAACAAACCGAATAAACACTTCGTCCATACAGGTCATTCCACCGAACCCCATTGAAGACAACAAAATAGAGGACATGCTAAGGAAGCTTGTCAACTCCTCATGCCAACGTTATCTTTCTCAACATTGTAACTCATCCATTGCTCCAAGTTAAGGTGCAAAGAAAGACTAATGTCTAAAGACAAACTTCCTATATCAATGGAAATTTTCTTTATTTAGTATAGTTGTTAAAATATCTTTATGTAAGTCCGTTAAAATTTTAATGTAATATTAAATTATAATGTCACATTAATGGAACAAAATTATTATTTCTAATGACAAAATCGTTTAAAGTATTGGAGTTAATCCTTAAATTGTGGAAGAAAAAATATAAAAAAATTCAATGGTAGCAAAGGCAAAATAAGTGGGTACTTCAGGCAAAGGTTTTGCACAGGCAGGTCAACTATGAATATTACAGTCATTTTGGAGTGCCTAATTTATTTCTCATCATTTTTTGAACTTAAAAGTGATGTGAAACAAATTATTATGCCATTCATATACAATTCCATGGCGAAGGAACCATATCTAGTAAAATTCATAGTGCAGAAACAACAATGGTAGCAAAGGCAAATTAAGTGGGTACTTTAAGCAAAAGTTTTACACAGGCAGGTCAACTATGAATATGACACTTATTTTGGAGTGACTAATTTATTTCACATTTTTTCAACTAAAAAGTGATGTGGAACCAATTATTATTTCAGACAAAGGTTTTTTCTTCAAACTTAATGGACATCTAACTCATGTTGATGCATTCATTGACACTTACCCAATTTATTTTAATCATTATTTCTACATAGAACCCTGTACATACAAGATTTCATAAATAATCACATCCTAATTTAGTGGGGACTACAGTGCAAACATTTAAAACATTGATCATTATGATCTTCAAATCTCATCAACAATAAATGTAATCACTACTTTTCTTTGAACACTTTTAACAACAAATATGTATATTCAGTCATCATCAATACATACTGAAAAAGTTATAAACAAATCATCAATAACATTGCAAAAATCCATATTCAACAACATCTACACAATGGTTAAATCTGACAACACTTCAGCCCTCTGCACATTGTCCACATCCAAAATCCCATCACAAACATGCTTCTTCCTAACCTGTTGTAGTTCCTCATGCGAAGACAAAAATGCACAACATATCAATAAAATGCACCATTTTTATCAAAGCTCCAGAACTTGAAAATTTTTACAACTTACAGTTATGTAACTGGCATTGTGTTGCCTTCGTATTTCTCGATGTCATCCCACAACTCCATAATTTTCAAAACAATTAATCCACAATCAAATCTAAAACAAACAAAGTCCAACAACAAAATAATATTATTTAACATATTAGTTGGTCTTCCAATTCTTCAGAGACAGGGACATTTTTATCCTGAACTTCATCATGTGAAGATTTACCAGTTTCAAGCAAATCATCATTAATTAAGCTTTCAAGCAATTTTATCTTTCTGTCAGAATGCACCCAGAAAGGAAGCAAAGATGATTTGTGTGAAGCAAGAAACCCAATATCAAAGAGCCTAATCTCAAGTCAATTTTATGTCAACCCTGACCTTTGTTCAGTGTTTTACTCGTAACTCTCTTTACAGAATTCTGAATGAATTGATTCTTGTTTTATTGGATTCCAGACTCAAAGATCTTTCTTTAGACATCAAACTCGTAACTTTTAGACAACAGAGTCGACTGCAGTACAAATTTTAAGATCCACAATTTAATTTTGTTTTTAAGCATTTTCAGCTATGACCTTTACTCACTATTTTACTTATTACTCTTTCCACAAAATTCCAAATGCGATGATTCTTGTTTTTTTTTGGAATCCAGACTCAAAGATATTTATTTGGACACCATACTCGTAACTTTTAGACAACAGAGTCAACTGCAATATAAATTTTAAGATCGACATTTTAATTACGTTTTTCAGTATTTTCAGCTATGACCTTTACTCACTATTTTACTCATTACTCCTTCCACAAAATTCCAAATGCGATGATTCTTGTTTTTTTGGAATCCAGACTCAAAGATCTTTCTTTGGACACCAGACTCGTAACTTTTAGACAACAGAGTCAACTGCAGTACACATTTTAAGATCGACATTTTAATTAAGTTTTTCAGTACTTTCAGCTATGACCTTTACTCACTATTTTACTCATTACTCTCTTCACTGAATTCCAAAGCAGATGATTCTTGTTTTGTTGGAATCTAGACTCAAATATCTTTCTATGGAGACAAGACTTGTAAATTTTAGATCACGGATGATTCTTGTTTTGTAAGATTTATTAGTACAAATTTTTAAGTCAATAACCAATCTGTTAGGTAAAAGTTATATGATCTTTCCAGAGAATTATAATGCTAAATTGTTCCAAAAGTAAAATAAAAAAAGATAGAACTTACATCAAAGAAAGACTAAGGCAATTTACAAACGAAGACACATCCTCAGATAATTTGTTCATTTCTAGGCTCCTGTGGAATTTCAAACCAATATATGTGATTAAAACATGTAAGAACCGAAACAAAATTATCATTGTATCATGGTTTGTCAACTCAAATTAACAAAATAAATCCCAGAACGACAAAAATAGTGTTGGGTCTATTCAAGCAATTAAAGAACTTGATCTCAATACTCTATCAAATCTAATGAACATATATTCTAAGCATAGTTTATGAGAAATTTGTCCAAAAAGACAGCATATATTGCAACAAATTTATGTATTTCTATCATCCAATGAATCAGTAGAATTTAAGGAAGTTGGTTTACTGGCAAAAGAGATTTGCAAGTCCATAAAATATCATCAACTTAAATTAACAAGAACTTACAAAGCAAACATTTAATAAGCAAGAAAAAAGCATGCAAAGATATCATGTTCTAAAGTTGGATCGCGAATAGGGTTTGCGAATAGTTCCACCGGTGGCACTAAATCTTCTACTCAACTTCAACCCACACTAAACCATACCTTGAAAGGGTCTGGCGACACTCTGGCGGCCACCGCAAGGGTCCGGCACAGGGAAGGAAGCGGGTGGGAGGAATCGATACTCAAAAAGCGCCCTTGGTTGGCTGGGCCGGAGGGAAGACGATGTCGTCTTCGGTTCGTCTGCCAACGTCGAAGCTGCGGCGACCCGCAATACGAACTGCCTGGCTGGGTGGAAGGCGACGGACACCGGCGGCACTGGATGGAGGAAAAACGACAACGTCTAGAGGCAGCAGGTATCCGGCGAGAGTTGTGGTGGCTGGTTCGAAGGTTCGAAGGTTCAAAGGTGTTCCATGAAATGTTCTCCAGCTTCTCTCTCTAAAAACATTTCAATCTCAAATTTTTGAGATAACCCTACATTTTGAATCTGCCTCCAATTCTCTCATTGCCACGTCATTCTTTCATTTAAAAAAAATTTCCACATGCACCAGTCACATTTAGACACGCGTCCAGTGTCTAAAGTTGTCAAAACAGGTTGTTCAAATATCATTTTCCATATCGTAAATAATAATTCACTTGCAAGCAAACACAGCGTAAATTAATTTGTACATTTTGAAATATCTTAAATTCAAATTTATTATGAATTAACATTCAGAAAAGTTAATTTTAAAAATATTTGTTTTCTTATTTATATTTTTTTATTATAATAAAAGTGAAAACTATGATTAAATTAGAATAAAATTTCACAAAAAGTAATTATAAAATAAATAATTTTCTTAACTTTATTGTAGATGATTTATGGCAAAGACTATTATTAAGTTTTTACATACGCATTAAAATGTGATGACATGGTTATGCTTATGACATGGTTACGTTTATGTAAAAGAGTTTTATTATGTGGAATTTTTTTTAAATTAAGAGTTTTTAATCTGACAAAATTTATAATGAGAATAAGGTTCGCTCCTTCTCCTTCACGGTTACATGACGAAGTATGAAGATGGTTCCAAGAGGTGCAAGGAGAGGGCGCATTGTTATGGGTTTCTACAATTTGAGATTTTTACAAATGGGGTTTTGTGTTTAGGGTTCTTCGTGGTTTCTGTTTTCTGATGATGCAGGTGGAAGGCGTTGGAGTTCATGATTTAGGGAAGGTGAAGGCGCGAATTGAGGCTACGTGATTCTAGGATTTTGGTTTCTGATTTTGGGATGAACTGTGTTGATTTTCTAAGTTTACATATTAAGAACAGCGAAGGAGAAAACATGATTTGCTCGAAATGATGGGACACTAGATCGCTTCTGCGTGCTGCTGGTTGCTTTACCTGGATTGAAGGAATAGTAGAGGGAATAGTTGAAAATAATAGAAAAAAATGAGCATTAATTGCTTTACCTGAATTGAAGGTAGATGAATAGTCAAAGGACATGGCGGCTACATTGTGGTGGTCTACGCATAAAGTCTCTGATTGAAGACCAGAGAAACTTCTCAAATTCCTATACTCTTCTCTTCCATCAATCTATCTATATACTCTCACTCCCTCTACATATCAGTCACTACCACGAGAATCCAAAAATGGAGCCCGATGAGAAAAAAGCAATTATTCACGATATTGCGCTACAAGTCTTCGTCATCTCAATCGCCATTGTCTCCTTCCTCTGGATGCACGACATTCCCCAACGCCTCTATGCCAAGCTCCGTCACTGTCCCCTAAACCCACGCGCCATCCAAGCGAAAAGCCATTTCATCAAAGGCACCCAACTTGTCTCGCAAGCCAGAAGATCCAAAAACGCCTCTGTCATAGTCTCCCTCGCAAACCTTACCAACATCACCATGATGTCTATGTTCAGCCACTTGGAGATCGTACAGGGCCAGAAGCGGGGTTTTTTTTTTTGCACGGGCACGACCCCCAAGAAGGAATTGTCTTCCAAGCCCAACATAAAAGGCACTTCTTCCACTGCTGAGCCGGAAACCACCCGAAAATATTCGAATCCATCACCGGCCGCTACAACCAAACAAAAACCCACTCGTTTGAGTCCTAGATTTGCGCCGGAGTTGGATGGGATACAGTGTTTTGAAACTATCTTACCCTGTTAGATGTCATCTTGTCTCTGATTCCAATTGATCCTTGAAATATCTGCATTTTAGGGCTTTTACAGTGATAAATAAAGGAGCGATGCTCAACATAACATGAACGATTTAGGGTTCGCCATTTTTAACAGAGGACGTTCCATAATTTTTCTTTTTTTTTAATTTATTAAATTCTATGTCAAAATTTAATTATTTTCACGTAATAAAATATTCACCTCAACATATTTACTTTTATCACATTTTAATACCGTATGTAAACAATGTTTAATTGACTTAATTTTTTAAATATTTGAACCAAATGGAGAGACATTTTGCAAATATATGAATCCAATTGAGACCGTTAAAAAACCAAAGACCCACTTGAAATTTTCCAACGAATATGAGGACGATCCAAGGGTTTAAACCTTAAAATAATAATCCCTTCACAGATTTTATAGATTGTAAATTATAAAAATTAAAAAAAGAATTACAAAAGTAATTTATTTTTATAATCTTATTGTGGATAATTTATTTTTATTGTGAATTATTAGTTGAATTTTAAAAAATGGTTACAAAAATTAAAGAGTGAAATGGGAAGAGTTTGTACACAATTAAAAGAGAGAATCTTTGTATGTTATAGATATAAATTATATCATGAATATATAATCATCCACACACTATTAAACAAAGTTACTAGTTGATATTAGTAATTGATCTTAGAAAAATGTAAATAGTATTAAAAAAAATCATAACTCTATATATTTTCAGATTAGGAGGTCTGAACATACTTAAAATTTATCGTTATTATTTTACTATTATTCAAAAAGTTCCTAAGAAAACGGATTAATTGACATAAAGCATTCCAACACATTTGTCCTATCAAGAATACTATTGTATTACAATAGTTTCAAACTTAGTATTTCACAGTATTATTGTTTACATTTTCGTGTGTAATATGAGGGGATTACAAAAAGTATACAAAGATTACAAGGCACTGTGACAAGGTATAAAATTTCACAGTTTATGATGGATTGAAGTATCATTCTTTCAACATGACAAAACTTTTTAGTGATCAACCGCTACCTGCATTATGCACAACATATGAAATGCTTATGTCAACTTAAATTGATTACAAGTCTAACCATAACATTGGATGCAGAAGGAGAAGGAAGCAACAGAATTATGCAGATTACAATTTAAATGCGCAGAAGTTTTTTTTATCTTTTTAAGATGTAAATCTTCAAAATGCATAACCAAATTTGTATATTTTAAGTATAAGTAAAGGGTCTAGTTTGCACAGATGCATATACAAATAGTTAGATAATAGACAGGAAAATATTGAAACAGAAATCTACTTCAAACTATAGACATCATCAACTAATGCTTGGATAAATGAACACAGTTTTAGACCAAGGAAAAAACCTTAACAAGAACTTCATCGGATACTTAGGTGAGAGAGAAAAATGTTTCTCAAAGAGTATAGATATATTTATGATTGAATAGGTAAATGCTAAATAACAAGAGCTTAAACACTCACCTGATTCACGGCTATGTTTGGTGCAAAATCTCGTCTATGGATTCAAATTCTTTGAGATTATTAACTACAAGATGAATTTTCGTAGATAGCTTTTCATTGTGCTCTTCAACAACCTTCATAAAGGAAGTAAGTTGTTCTTGATATGTCGCACACAACCGTTTTTTATGCCGAAGCTCTGCTGTTAATTCCTGAATTTTCTTATCCTTCTCATCCTAAATCCAGAAAGCAACAAAAGATGATAAAGCAATGTTAGAAAACATCATTTTGAATTCAGAAAACAGTGTTCCTATTTAAAATATAGAGAAATAAGAAAGGGACGCTGCATAATATAAGACTAATGAGCAGAGCAATAGCAAGTTAGTAACGCATATATCAACAACATAGTACACGAATAGATAAGAAATATGAACCTACCATTGTTTGGCGTGCTTCACGAGGAGAGACTACTAATGGATGATTATGATCCTTCACAAACTTTGTTATCACCCATTTTCCAGATTTCTCATATTTGATGTGAATCATTGCCTTACACCCTTCCCTTGTGCTGGCCCTAGGTTTACGAACTGATGAAAATTTCCCTCGGATGCTGACACAATAACCCTCTTTGTTGCACCCAAGCCTGCGGGCAAGAATCCTTCCATCCCTTTCTGAGCGTCTGCATGACATCACACGCATGACAAATCCTACACGTCGTGCATATTCGTCGTAGAATATCTTAGCAGCATCTTCAGATTCAAACTCCATGCCTTCATATGGTTCCTGAATAGCATGATCATCATCACAGATACCCAACTCTCCCCCAGAAGAAGTCTCTAGTACTCTACACGCCTCGTTTGGATCCACTGTCACAAAAATAAATATCTGAAACCCATCAAAATATTTTCTCGTAATGAGAATAAATAGTGCAGAAGATAACACTTCTGTTGTAGCTAAGAACGGAATGTCAAGAAAGAAGTTCAAATTTAAGTCATTAAATTGCAGAGAAGAAATCAAGAATTCTAAACATAATCAGAAGGCCTATACTTCATCTGAGATTTGACTCAATTCTCCCTATATAGAACCTTAACAGTCCTATGAATGCATAGGCAAAAATTTTATCTTACTTTTTTCATTGCTCAACTCCCAATAAAAAGTGAACAAAAAAAATAAAGGAGTCCGGTGGAAGGATGCCATCCAAGCAATCACCGCAAAACATGTGAATCCCTTGCAATGTATATCTCAGTGATATGTTTCTTTCAGACAGAGTAACATACAACTGATTTCTCAGGGTTTGATCCTTGAATGAGGATATGGCAAAAAGGCATAGAAAATGTATCATAAATGAATCACTGAACTAATGCACAGAATTTAAGCCATTTGGGAGGGGTTGCATGCTGTAGGATTAAGCTATGACATTGAACAATTCACTAAATAAAATACATACCTACTGTAAATATATAACTTTTACACACCCGAACAATCAACAGAGATTAATTAACTAAGTAACATGAAACAAACTATAAATTAGAAGAGTAACTCCAACACTATATTGTAAAGTGGGGTTTAAAGGGTAGGTAATTGCTGATACAAACTCTTTGATACATGTGTACTAATTTATTTTCCACATATCATAGTGGCATGCCAATATAACTAAGACAAGGATGTTATTTAGTTAACTAGTCAGCTGTTATTAGTTCATAGCTTCTTGGCAACTGCCTATAAATAAGGTAGGTTATTGTATTTTAGATAGCTGAATCTAGATTGAATGTTAATGACAGAAGTGCCGTGCACATATTTCTTGATCTTTCTGTTCTCTCCACTTTCCCTGTAACTTCCCCATTCCGTTTTGCCCTCTCTCCCCCTCTTCTTTCTCTGTCTTTCTTTTTCTTTCTTCCTCTTGAATTCCATACCGCATAGTTTATACATTTTAGACTTCTTTTATGTTAAGTAATAATATTTAAAAAGTGGAAAATATGTTCGAAAATACCACAATCAAATACTTATTAGAGTTATTAAGGAATGGACACCAGATGCACTCTTTTATTAAACCGGTGACTTCTGCCCAGACCAAGAGGAAGGATGCAATAACTCAGGTTTACTACCTTAAAAGTTGGAAACCTCCTAAACCAATTGTTAGATGATGCAGAAACCATGATAAAGTGATAATCAGGATGCAAGGATCTATATTTAAGACCTCCATCACTTTTCTTCGTTCAGAATTCCATATCAAAATCATGTGATCATAATAGCATACCTTCATATGTTTCTTGATCTACCTGAACTTCATATGTAATCAAATCCATATTCCCAGAAACTTCCATAGCATCATTTCTGTCAACTAATTGAGATTCCATGTTGCATAACAACACACTACAAACCCTGTCAAGATTCAACACTTTGATATAAACACAAAGCTTGTGCTTTTGTCTTCAACAAAACAATAAATTCTTAACTAGCGAACAGAATGTGATCATGGCCAATGGTCATACTCAAAGCTGAAGTCATATAAACAAAGTTCATTAAGATATTCCCACACAAATTCAAATCAGTGAGGTACATTTTCTTTCCTCAGCAGAAGAAATACATTACTATCACCACTATTACTGGGATAGCTCCCAATCCCATGTCTAACAAATTCGTCACCTGGTCTTTTTAAAGTCTTCAAATCAAAAATTGAGATTGCTAAGTAGTGCAGCATAATTGACATATAGGGTTTTCAAGGATAAAAGATAAAAAACAATATAACACACTGAAGAGAAAGTAAGAAGAAGGTTAAAAAGAAAACAAGGAGAATGGGGGCATCTTTTCAAAAACCCTTCTTTGCCATCAACAGTAAACCGTTTTAAAATCACAAATTGAGTCAAGCTAGTCAATGTTCTTGAAATATACATCACTCAAATCCGGAACACTTTCATAAAACCCAGAATTAGAAATGCAGAGTGCAAAAACACAATGAGCTCACCAACATCATAAAGTTGTGATCTTTACCCAATTGTTCAATCCATGGATTAAACAATACAAAGAACAGACAAAATTAATCAACACAAGTCCGATTCTTGAAAAGTGGAAACCGAAACAAATTAAAAATAAAACCCAAAGCGATAAAAGAAATTAATAAAATGGGCAAGTTCAGCATAGAAATATGAAGAAAACAAACTCAACTTAGAATAAAAATTATGATAAACCAGTGTGGTCCTCGCAGGGGTGTCGTTGGAGTGCGGTGCTTGTTTGTCTGCACTTGACTGCCCTAAAAATACTATTTTGTTTCTGAATAAAAACATTTTAAAATTTTAATATTTAAACTTTTCTTCCATTTGTATTATGATTTTTATACATAAATAATCATTATTAAGTAATCACATGACTATTGTTTAGGCATTAATTTGTTAAACATATATATATATATATATATATACTGTTGATATATTTTAGTCTCTTAACTTTCTCTTAATCTTTAAATTTTTTGTCATTAATTTTAGTCTTTTCCTTCATCAAATATCACCATTAATTGATGATGTGATAACATCGTGACTTTCTATGTTGTAAATTAGCTTGGCACAAAATATCATATTATAAAAATAACGTTGGTTTGAAAAACAAATCTTAGAAAATCAATATAGCAAATTTCAAACACTAGATCTTAAGTATGGAGAATTATAAATTATAAGTATATTATTAAATGTTATTATAATTATAATTGACAATTGAATATTGAGATAAATAGTTTAAATATTGCAATATTTTTAGTATTTAAACAATTTGAATGGTTATGTGATACTTTTAGTTTAACGATATAAAAGAAAAAAAATGCAATTTAATGTTTTCACAATTTGTTATATCAAATCATTTTTTTCTATTTTAAGAGGTATATTTTTATTTTAACTTTATTATAGAAAACATGATATTATTATAGAAAACATTAACTATTACTATAAGAATCAAATAAAAGCTTTCCATACAAAACTATTGTTACTTTTATATAGAGTGCAGGAGAAAATTACATATTGTTCTCAATATGTAATATCTTATTTTAACAATATAAAATTACCAAAATAAAATATTTCATAAAATATAATCCAAAAAAATAATTCAAATATATAAAATATATTAATATAGTTATAAAAATAGAATTATAACAATATAGCTTTTATACATCAAAAAAATTATTATACTTTAGTTCTAAAAACAAAACTATATATTTAGGAAATCTAACATATTCTAACACCTCACAATGTTAATTTATTAATTTATTATTCCTAGCAGAAACTTTAAAAAAGTATTTTCATTTGTTTATACTAACAAAATATCATTGTAAAAAAAAAGATAAATACATAAAGAAACTAATAACACAAGATAGTAAACTAAATTGTAAAAGAAAAAACATTATATATAAATATATCAAGAATCATGTTGCATTATAATGAAGTCCATGTGAATCATTCGTATAAATATAGATCATATAATTAATGACTCTTCTAGACTCAATCATTCGAATAAAATGCATTGATGTTGAACTACTTGAAAATTTTGTATTTGTGATGGACAATCTTCCACCCGATAAAGTTAATCCTTTTCTTTTTCATAAGAATTTCAAATTGTTCTTTAGACAAGGACTTCTTACTACTCTCACCACCTAACTCATCCTCCTTTATATAAGTTTGAATGGTTAGTAGAGTGTTAGATTAACTTTCAATTTGAATCATTGCTTTAATGCATACCTTAAGAAACATACATCAAAAGGATTTCCTCCATGAAATCCTCTACATCATTCACCATTTACTACCTCATTGTATTCCAAAAGCTCATATTATCCACAAACATTCAATACATTCCAATAACCACCAATTCACATATGATAAAATTTCACACAAGAAAAGATAAACCATTTGATATTGTCCAAGAACATAAAATCTTGCTCAAAGCCATTATTAGTCTAAAGTTGCCTTTGGAAGGCTAACGCTAGCAAAAATAGCACATAATGTCACTTTCTTGCTCAACAAAAACAGAACTTGCCCAATGAAACCACCATTGGAGCTCCTAGGATTTAAATCCTGGAAGGCGCCCAGTGGCAGAAAATGGTGCTCAATGGTATCAATGCCACCCAACACCATATTAGAAACCAAATTTTTCCCTTTGAGCTTCAATTGGATAATTTAACACTTTTTGAATTAATTATCACTACATAAACATTTCATTTTCATAGAGTTTCATGTCCTAAACTCAAGTAAAGTCATATCACTTAATTAAAGAATCTCACAGGGATATTTTTAGCCAACCATATTACATACAACATACTTATCAAAAATTACAATTAGATAACAATTTTAGCTAACCAAACATGTACATCACAACACTCAATAATTCAATTTTAGCTTATATCACACACAAATTGTTGCTAACAATTTGAAACATGCAACAATGCATAAAACTACAATTTAGCTTCCCTCACTTGTTAGACCATCCAAACAGCTCTTAGAATCCCAAAACTCCTCTAACTCCATAGGATGTTCTTTCTACGCATAAAAACATTACAAAAACTATCAAAATATCATTATGATAACTAATCAACAAAGACTCATATAAATGATTTAAAGAACACATTCAAACGAAGTAAGCTTGTAACACCCATTTTAGGATATCACTTGTAATTTATAAAAACTTTATTTCAATTCAAATTCAAAACATTGTTCGAAAATATTACAATTTAAAACCAAATTGTTCTAATTACAAAAACAAACCCAAACGATTCCCAATGCTTCTCCTCACTCTAGGTAGCTCCAACATCATCTAAAACAACATATACTCCTATATAACAACATGAGCTATACGATTGTACAAACACAAATAAGCAAGGACAAATACATAACAACTCACCCACATTACTCAAACCAACAACTTCATCCATGAATCAAACCATATTCATGCAAAACATCAAGACAAATCATCACCAGGAAATGTCAAACATTATGTCTTTGCTTCCCCGAAACATATTGTCCCTCTGACTGCTCATCAAAGCCTCAAAGTCATCTTATCTACTTCCATAAGTCTTACGAGTAACACTATGCTTAAGCTCAAAGCCTTATGGTTAAACACACTTTGCCTACTTCCATAAGCCTAACAAGTATACTATGCTTAAGCCTAAAGCCTTATGGTCATAATCCATTTCCCCAACTTCCATAAGCCTTACGAGTAAAAACCTTGATGCCTTACACACCACCAGTACTATACTTAGCTTAAGTCCAAATCCTTACAGGTGAAACAAACCTCCCTTCCCCACTACTTCACATAAATAAGAAGGATCATTTTCCCTTCTTCACATAAGTGAAAGAAACAAAACCCAACTTTATAGTTATGCAACAAAAAACACAACACTCAACTTTGTCTTCCAGTATTAACTGAACCAATGAGTTGACACTCATCCAAACAGCTTAACTACCATCACTAATAACAACTCGACTATGCTCACACACAACTCAACCATCAAACATACCCTAGCTTAAAAACATAACCATAACCAAAAAAATTACATACACAACTTAGACATCATCATACACAGCTCAACCATAAATCAATACAACAACTCGAAAAGAAAACAATACAACTTAACCAATACCTCAAACAACCCAGCAAACATAAAAAAAAAAATTGATCAAGGTCAAAATACTTGAGACCAACCTCAAAAACATCCAAAATCGAGTTCCAAAACCTCGAAACTTAGGCCTTAAAATAGCTTAGACAAACAACCCAATTCGGCCAAACAACCCAACCCAACCAATCACTCAACAACCCAATTAACCACTCAACAATCCTATCAAACAACAAAACCCAACAAAAGAGCATAATAGAACAACAACAACCAAACCACTAAGAACAACACAACTTACAAATTTAAACATCATGATTTCAGGTTAAACACCTCATATTCAACCTAAAACAACACAGTGTATACCTAGAACATCACTAATTCAACTTAAGGTAAACAATTACGAAGTTAACATATAAACAATATGGAACAACCCATAAACAACATGGTTCAACACTTTATCAACATGTATCAAAGCATAGCAGTGCAACCATAATTACATAGAACTCAGTTTTAACCATCAATGTACTTTATTCAACATCTAAACATCCCACATTTAATCTTAAACAACACTATTGTTCAAACTCCAAACAACCTGGTAACCATAAACCACTAGTGTAACGAAGGGTTACGACAACGGTTATTTTGGACATTTGACAGCAATTTTCGAACCAAGGTATATTCTGATGAGGTAAAAAATAGGGAGTTTTTTGTCTCAGTTCAAAAGAACCGAAGCAAAATTGTCATCATTTTACCTCAGTTCAAAAGAACCAAAGTAGTAAACCCAAAAATAATAAAAGAAAATAAAAAAAGTTGGGTTTTTGGCAACGGTTCCTAAGAGAATTGTCGTCATATACCCTTAAAATAAAAAAAAAACATAAAAATCGTCAATTTGTCGATTTGGTTATAATATTTGATTCAGTTGGCCAATTTGGCCATATTATATATCGATTTAGGGTAGAAAAAAATGTTCAACGCAGTAGCAGCCCGTATAGCCGGTTGTTCCTTCTAGATTTAAAAAAAAATCATTTTCTATTTTTCGTCAATTTTTTTTTCAAACTTCGCAAAAATATTTCACATACTTACACTTTAAATTTTGATCCAAATTTTTTTGTGGGAGCTTTTTATGGTATTTTGGTGGTTTGAAAATATTTCTAGGTCATTTGAATATATTTTCAACTTTACCCTATGGTGTATGAACAACAAACGAGCTTAAAAATCGAAAACAAAAACGAAATTTCATTAAAACATAAAATGAAACTAACCATAAAGATGAGTTCAGTGTCGAAATAAATCTCTGCACTGGTGAAGGACAAAAGATTATCAGTGAAAATGAAAGTGTACATGTACATGAAACTAATAAGTCAAAACGAAAGAAAATCAACCCTAAAGCAGTTAATCAACAAGAATTTGTGTAAAATGAAAGAAAAATTACCTATGATGGTCGCTTAAAGCTTCGTCGTAGGAGAGAAGAAGAAGAAGAAGAAGAAGAAGAAGCGAAGAGAAAGTGAAGAAAAATGTAAAAGGAGACCTTGTTATTTCGCGAAATATAACCATAGGACACCTCTATGGCATTGATTCTACTAAGAACCATTGCTTAAAGCCTTCTGAAAAATAAAAAAGTAATATTTTCAGGTGAAATTTTTGAATTTTTTCCCAAATTGTATGCCTCGGTTCATGGTATAACCGAAGCATAAAGTCCTCTATGACATCGGTTTTCAAAATAACCAAGGACATAGGATTGCCAATTGAAAAGTCAACCTGCAACGTCAGGACCCTATGCCAACGGTTCTGCAAAGAACCGAGGCCAAAAGTCCTGTCAAATGAAAAGTCTTAAATTTTCAGTTTCGCAAGACCCTATAATAACAATTCTGCAAATAACCAAGGCCAAAAGTCCTGCACACAAAAAAATTCAGTTGAAAAGTCTTAAATTGTCAGTTTCGCAAGACCCTACAACATCAATTCTGTAGAGAACTGAAGCCAAAAGTCCTGTACAATTTTTTTTTTCAATTGCAAAGTCTTAAATTGTCACTTTCGTAGAACCATATGACAACGATTCTATAGAGAACCGAGGTCAACAATCCTGTACAAAAAACTTTTCAGTTGAAAAGTCTTAAATTGTCAGTTTCGCAGACTTTATGAGGGATTCTGTAGAGAACCGGTACCAAAACTACGCTACGACTTCGGGGTTTTTAGAGCCGAGGTCTATATGTTTGTGAAAATTTCAAAAATGTTACCACGTCTTTTTATGCTTCGACTTCATGAGAACCAAAGCGTAATAGGCCCGTTAAAAAGTCCTTTTTTTACTAGTGAACCAGATTGATGGAAAACATAACTAGCACTTATCTAAACATACAGAGCACATATTCAAGCTTAGACACCATGGATTACACTTCCAACATCATGAATCAAAGCCTAACAACTCGACTTATGTAAAAATTAGAAAATAATCCACTATAACTTAAACCAACACATTCATATACTGCACAATTCAGTCCTCTAACAAAATAATTATTTCATTGACAAATAAACATCATTGCACTATGCCTATTACGATGTATCAACATCTAAAATTATCAACTTCCACAAAATTACTATACAATCAGAAACCATGCATTGTACACCCAAAAACACGACCAGTGATAAACCTAAAATTTTGCAAAAATAGTATACATACAAATCACTAAACCACTTGCCACAATCAGATTAACCCTTAAACATAACATTATCCACAACCACATCACGACACAAATAAATCATAATTGCATATACTAAAGGATCAATCACATACTTGAACTTTCTTCTCTTACAATGAAACTATGAACCATGAAACGTAAAATTTTATTCTACGCCATCAGGATAAACAAATGCTCACAAAACATCATTAACAACAACCAATATATACTTCCCAATAGCACATGATCAATGTATAACCACCACATAGAATAAAAGATAAAAACAACTTCCCTTTCATTCATCATACTCAAAAATTCATACCAAAACCTGTACTAAGATTAACACCCTTTATTTTTTCCTTGCAAAATGTTTCCCTCCTAAACAACTCTTGCTTTTCCTCTTTCTTTACATTGCTAAATAGCTAGCTTTCATTTGAACAAAATAAAGCTCTTCCCAAACCTAAAAAAAATGTTGTGCACTATCTTTCAGTAACTACCACTTAATTCATCTTAATAACTCTTCATATTCTATAAATTCACAGAAAACCTAAAAAAACCATACTTTTGCTCTAGCCAAGGCTTGAACGCACTGCCTCAAGTTGCATACAACCACGTCAAACCTAAAAAACCATCATAATTAGCTTACTATAAACATGCACCTCAAACAATACAAATATAGACACATACCACATGGTCAATTAATATAATTAATATAAATAATTAATATACTTTCAAAGGCACACAACAAGAATCAAACACATGACTACTAATTATGACAAAGAGTTCTAACCAACTATGATACACTTAACTTGTGTATAACTTAACATTTATTGTAGAGCTGTCAAAATGGGTCACAACGGTTTGAGTCGGGTTGGATTTGAAAAAAATGTATTTTTTTATGCAGGTCAGATTTCAACTCGGCTCATTTAAACCCGACTCATGCGGGTTGAACCTGTGGTGGGCTGGGTTGGCCCACCAACCTACCTACCTAATTTTATTTTATTAAAATTTAATTTTAATTTTATAAAAAATATTTATTATTTTGTTTTTGGAGTGAAATTTGTTTAGATTTAAATTATAGAAAGTTTGTAATTTTTTATTTAAAAAAATTGTAATTAAGTGAGCCAGTGAGCCAACCCGTTTACCCACCAACCCGTGGTGGGTCGGGCCGGGTTCGAATTTTTCTGACTTGGTAATAAATAAGTCGGGTTGGATTGGCTCACTAAGTGACCAACCCGTGATGGGTCGGGCCGGGTAGCCCGTTTTGACAGCTCTAATTTTTTGTTTTAATAAACAATGTTCATGCCCAAATGCTCACATGCAAGAAGAAAAACATGTTAGACCAAGAGAAAAGGATTACAAAACTAACTTATGCAAATAGATAGACTGATTTATTCAAATTGAAGAATTTGCCACAAGGTTCATTTCTATCGTCTCAGATATTCAATAAGATGAACAAGAACGAGAAAAAAAAGTCAAAGAACTTTTGAATAGTGATTTATAGAGAAATGATGTGTTTTAAAATAACGAAAATCGTTTATACCAAAACTATTTATATTAAATATTTTTAATATAAATATAATCGAGTCTCATTATTTTTAAACCATTATCAATTCTAAAATACTATTTTATAAGTCTTCACACACGAAATATAAAACAAATAATATTTGAGCATTTAAAAACGTATTGTTATAAGCTAATTTTCTTATATAATAATAAGAAACTAATGTAATCAATGTTAGGGTAATACCCGTAAACAATTGGGCAAACGTAAATGCAAAGATAAAAGAACAAAATATTTGTAATTTTCATAAAGCTTCCTATCATAGTTATTAAAATGTTAGAATAGTTTACTCAATAATTATTAAAAATGTGAAACATACGCATTTTAAATAAATATATTCATCATTGTTAAAGATTGAAATTGATTGGAAATTTGAATCGTTGTGATTCTCGTTTATTGTTATCATTAATACATGTTAATGTAATACTTGTCAAGAGTAGTTTTTATTTTTTAAGCATTACAAATGTAAAATTTTAAAATTTTAGGTTTTATATGTGTAAATAGGTTTTTCTCTGCATCACAATCAAGATCTCTTAAAATTTGTAATTAAATAAATAATATATTTTTAGATTTAATTAAGTTTTGAGTAAATGATAAATTTAAGAACTTTCAATTGAATTCCTAATAAATTTTTATAGTTCATTAAGCATCTAACAAAATTATATTTTTCAATTAAATCCTTATGGTTTAATTTTTTTGATAACTTTTTTGTGATGAGACTGTTAATTGGGTAATATGGTTGTTAACTAAATGATATGATTGATATCTTATTTGGTCACCCATATTTATCGCGACATCTAAATTTATAATTTTATAATTTATAATTCTATAATTTTGTACTTTTATAGTTTGAATAGTTATGTACTTCTCTTGTTACACACTTTTATACTTCTAGTTTTATACTTCTAGTTTTATACTTCTAGTTTTATACTTCTATACTTTTATGGTTCATACTTCTATACTTATTTAGTTTATAGTTTTATACTTTTTGTAGTTCTATACATTTATAGTTATACAATTTTATAGTTCAATAATTTTATATTATTTTTATAATTATATAATTTTATAATTTTATACCTTTATAATTTACAATCCAACATAAATAAATTTTTATCCTCGGTGGTAATCTTTTCATTAGAAATTTTTTTATTCATTGGTAAAGAACTGATAAATAAGTTTAAAAATAGGTTAGGAGCCTTATCGACAAATATTGCAAAACATGGAGGTATACGGAACTGAAAAGTTGGTTCCATAAGTTAAAACACATAAAGCTTCAACATGATTCCCATGGTGAGAAGAAGTATAGAGAAAGTGTTATTTTTTATGGTGAGGTCCTTGTACTCTCTTATTGGGCAAGTATGTAGATCATCGAGTGAGTACTAAGTCATAGAACATCAAAGTTGTATTCTCGTAAGGTGAGTAATGTAATTGTTGGGCGAGTCTCCTTTTAGTGAACACTCACTAAGCGAGACATGTATTCGTCAAGCAAAAATATACATACTTGAATGATTGAATGTGTTTTATTTTTTTGATGTTTTAGTTTATGATTTATATGAATGATGTGGAAGGATAAGAAAATGATTCTTAGTTTGGGAATATTACTATATAGGGTGATGTGAGAAGTGTGTTGACATCCAAGCATAATGGAGACTATCCCAATTCTACTAAATATTGAACTCAAGTAGAAGAGGATGCTTAGTTGTGAAAGATGTTTTTGTATTTGGCATGCAGTGTGAAAAAGAAGCATATATCGCAAATATAAGAAATTTATCTTGTCATACTTCTTGGTAAGAGACATAAACTTATCACAATGTAGCTATAACTTTTGAGAGACAAGGGTGAGTATTATATGGGCATGGTCTTATAGTTTACTCAATACACTAGTCTTCTGAATGTCATGTCAAATATATGTTTGAGTATGAACATTTTTCATATATATATAAAAAATGACCACCTCTTCTTCAAGCTACAAGCATAATTCTAATTTCATCTATAAAAACCCTTTAAGCTAATCAAGAAAGCAAAGAAAATTATCCAAAATCATCTCCGCAATGGGAATCAACCAAGCTATCTTTTCCATCTTGAGAAATCTTGCCCGTTCAAGTATTAGAAGGTTCAGATATCAACAACGATATCGAAATCGTCGTCACACAATTTAACATTGGTAAACTCAGTACCGATCGTTCTCATCTCTTTGTCCTTGTTCACAATCTCATTTGTTACGTTAAACACTTCGATATTGTTCTCGACTAATTAATTATTTGTATTTTGTAAGATCAATTACTCATGCTAATTAAAAGTTTTTTAAATAAAATAAATATTTTTTGTTTTTTAGTATAATTTTTATTTTTTTATATGTTCCGTTTTAAAGTATTATAATAAATAAATGAAGTTTATTAAATATATAATTTTTCTCAAATAGTTTAGGAGACTTACATTTAAAAATGGTTTTAGAACTTTATCTCATATATCGAGTATCACTCTTTTATTACCACACTATCATTCTAATTATATAATAATAAAATTTTTCATTATGATTATGAAATTGTCTAATAATGTATTGGGATCGAAAATTTTAAAGAGATAATTATTTGTTTTAACTTGAAATATTTCATGATAAAATATGTTGTTCTGTAAGCAATTATAAAAAATTTAAAATTTAAAAATTTCATTAAAATAATTAAATTGCTTAAAATAATATTTTTTATTGAAAACGTTATTTGTTTGAGCAAGACCGACACCCTTGTATACTATTATTTATTTATTTATTGTTTTATATTAGTTAGAATTCTCTCAACTAAGGCATAGAAAATATTTTCTTATATTTGTAAATTATTTTTTTATGTTGCCATTATTATTTTATTGATATTTTGTAGTAAATATTTTTATCAAATATTTTGTAGATATTTTGTGTAAATTATTATGTTTGTTTCCTTTAACATTAAGTGAAAAACTTTCAACTTAACATTAAAATATATACAATTTTATCATTTTTAAGATTAATTAATTAAAATAAAAGAAATAATATATATATATATATATATATATATATATATATAATTGTTTGTCAAATTAAAAAAATTATGCATACGTGAGATAAGTTATTCAGTTATTTTGAAATATAAAACAAGTATTCAATTATTTTATTAAATACATAAAAAAGTTACTTTTATTCATTAAAAATATGAAAATATTCAATTAACAAGTAGTATTAAATAAAATTACTAAATAATATAACCTTTTTATATATTGATGTAATTAAATAAAAAAAAATTATTTATCAAAAGATAAATATGTGATTTACTATACGACAATATGACATAAAAGGCTCAAGAATCTTTAAAGTAAACTATCTGACAGTTGAACGTTTAAAAATTTGATTAAGAAAATTCAAAAGTGAAAACTTTTAGGAAATTGAAAATTAACATTACACACTAAAAAATTAGGGTTATATAGAAAGATAATGATACTTTATAATATTATTTTTATAATACTTTTTTCATAATATTTTAACATTATTTATATATCATAATTAATTTAAATTATTTCATTATTAATAATAATAATTATAAACATCAATATCAACCAATATATAATATGCTATTAAAATGTTGTCGATGTTATTCTGATAAAGAAAACTTTCACGAAGAGAAGGTTGAAAATATTAAAGTATCTTCGAAAAGTAAGACTGAAACCGTTGAAACTGGTAGGAAAATTGAAAATATTTGTTTGTTCTTTTTCGCAATTCATTTGAAAGTTGAAAATTTATAATTTGTTTATTAAAATAATGCGGTTAGATATTTATAAATACATATTTCTTATAACAAACGGTGTTCTGTCATGAAAAACGGTGTTCAGGACAGAAACCAGTTTAGTGAAAGGAAAGAGTGAAACGGTGTTGGCGCGTAGTGTGTAACCGTAACTGTAACTGTAAGTGTAACTGTAGGTTATTATATATGTATGTATGTAGTGGTTGCCCAAATCGAAAGCTAGGGTTAACTTCATTCCTTAAGTATTTTCTTTCCCTTTGGGTTTGGTTTGAAATGGAAACCATGGACGCTCAACTCGAAGTTGAAGACTGGGAGTTTCTCCATCCAAACGACGACGTTCCCATCGTCTTCGCCGGGCCCACGCTCAACGCCATCCGCCACGACCACTTCGCCCTCCTCCCTGAAGATCATCAACCCAATTCCAATTCCAATTCCGATTCCAATTCCAATTCCAATTCCACTTCCAATTCCGATGTCGATCGCAACTTCGATGATTCCTATGTCGCCAATCAGATTTTCTCCAATACCACCGCTCCATGGACTGCAGATTCCGATTCCGACACGGCCACCGCGGTGACGGTGCCCGAGGCGGAGCCTGCGGTGGTGGAGAGTTTGAACGCGGAAGAAGAGCAAGGAGAGAATCGAGAAGTAGAGGAAGTGAAAGAGGAGGGGGAGGAGAAAAGATTGGTGTGGTGGAAGGTTCCGTTTGAAGTGTTGAGGTGTTGGGTGAACCCTCTGCCTCTGCCTCTCCCTGTCTGGTCTCTCTCTGTGGCTGCTGCTGCTGCTTTTCTCGGACTCCTCTTCCTTGGTAGGAGGTTGAACAGAATGAAGCGCAAGACTCAGACCTTGAAGCTCAACCTTGCTCTCGATGATAAGGTCCTTGCTTCCTTCATACACATACATATATACACCCATACATACATTGTTTTGAAGACGTAATTGTTTTTTTTTTTGAACTGTGACAGAGATTTTTGAAAATTAAGCATTTTTCATAGCATGTGTGTAGTTGTTTGTCTAACTCGTATCGAGTATTTGACTGTCTTAAATTATTTTTCTTTTAAAATAAGTATGATGCCTTTTAGACAGAAAAAAAAAAGATGTTTCTCTTTATCAAAGAATAATAAGCTGTGACTTTTAGAAAATTAGCAAGTGTGTTTGGTTTGGATTATTTTCAAGAGATAATTGCTTGCTTGTCTTTAGGGATTTATTCCTGAAATTTGAGTGTTAATTTTTCCTGAACATGCATTGATTAGCTGCTATAAATTGGTTGGGATTGACTGTGGTGACTAAGCATGCTTAAAGTTAAATTGTTGAATGGGTACATATATAATTCGATTCCTGAAGATGTTACTCGACGTGGTTACTTTGATTACTCCAATGTTTTGTCTTGTACATGATTTGGCAGTTTCGGAGATTGCTTTGCATATATGCTGGGACTTTTAAGGATAAATACAATCCAAGAACATATTTTTTGGGAATAAATTGTATGTTTACTGAATAGTGTTTGCTGATTTTTGTTACATAATGACAATATATGTCTCATCTCAAATTGGCTGCTGGTATCCGTAAGAAAATTAATTGTAAATTCTACAGCCAGGTCTGTGTTTTATGCTATTGACTTTAATGCTGATCAAAAAACGAGAGAGAATGACTTATGCATTATGCTGGAATTTCTTGTGGTAGCAACTAAATTTTATGAATCGAAACATGATTAGATCGAGATTCTCAATTAATAAAAAAGGTGTGTTTAATCTGCTGTTGTGCCGCTATCACTACTAACTCTTGAGCAGTTTTGGACAGTTCATCAACTTTTTGGTAAATACTGAAACCAAAAGAGGGCTGAAGTTTATTGTCTGTGTGATTGTGTGTTGTCTTTTGGGCACATTTAGTTGGAGGAGTAGACTGATCTCATCTTTAAGGTTTACCCTTCAACATATTATGGAGTACAGTATTGTCCATGGGTTCTCTATGGTGTTTTAACTTTTCTTCACTCTGGAGTTTTTGTTCTCCCCTTTAGTATCTAGAATTTTTGTGACGATGTGAGCAGAAGCCAATGCGGGCTCTTGATTCAGTAGAGTTCATCGGGCGAATGGTAGCCAATCAATTGAGGTAGTGGAAGACTTAAGAAACCCTCGTCTATATGTTTTTAGCGACAACTTTGTTCTTGTTTGAATAAAGTGGAGTCGTCCGTGTATATTTAGCCTAACCAACCTTGTGGAAATAACTTTCATTTCCATTGTACCTAGATTTTTTTTTTCAATTTTGAGGTTGTCTGTTCTTTCCCCAAGTTCCACTTTATGCATTTTGTCTCCAATGCTAATTCTTATCAAATAAATGCGTCATTTGTTGGAGGTGGCTATATGTAATAATAAAGGGTACCTTATGTATTCATTCAGTTAACCAAAATATGGTATTTGATGAACCTTAAATTCAGGAGAACTGAGAGAGAGTAAGACAAATGCAAATATGCTTGCGTAGCCTATATCTGCTTGATATCTGTCTTGGATAAGTTCTTATTCTATTTGTGCCCTGCACATCGTGGGTCAATATGCTGCCTTTTAAAGAATGCAGACCATGTTTAGTGTGTGGAGCAATTGGTACTTGTTTCACTGCAGTTCATCGGTTAAAAAATGTTTGTGGAGATCATAAATTAAAAAAATCGTGACTTCAAATATTATGATTTGAAGTTGTTGAGCAGTGGTCATACATCCATAAAAACTTACATGCATATGATGGTTTTGTTGGTACTTGTCTATGTGGTGATATATTAAATTTTGTGGGTCTCTCTAAACGACTTTTTCAGAAGGTGTCTCAGCTCATGGGTCGTGTAGCACGTCTTAATGAAGCATTTTCAGTGGTGAGACGTGTTCCAATAGTGCGACCACCATCTCTGCCGGCTTCAAGTGTGACTCTGAGGCCTGTGATGAGCATGAGATGAAGGGATTTACAGATTACATGGTTGAAAGTAGTGTGAAATGCAATAATAATTGTTTAATACTAACTCTTGTATGAATCATGTACGTACGTATGTTGTATCTATTACGTGTGTGGAACTTGGATTTTCTGAAGCTTTTCAGCAGCTTCTTGTATATCATTATATCCTATCATATTACTTTTCAATGTCTTCCCAATGTTTGTGCTGCCAAGTTTACTTTTTGTTATGATAAATTACAGGCTAGTTTCCAGTTATGATTGTTAACTACCAAATTCACAGAAGTAATGGATTGTGTCAGTGCTATTGGTTTTATTATAATATTTGAATTTGTTTTCTCTATTTCCATCTCATCATTCATCTAACATATATTTTGGATTATATTCTACTTTAAGTCAGTCATTTATCAAACAAGTAAAACATGATTTAAAGTTTCAATAGAATATTTTTGTTGCACTAAAATAATTTTAAGTTTTAATTTATAATTAATATTTATTTTTGAAATCATTAATTATATAAGTTGGTTATATTAATTTCTTTCCTGTCTATTTAAGTATTTTTTGAGAAATTATCGAGATAAATTATAAAATAAGAAAAGAATGTATTCATGTGGTAAATGTTTTTTGAAATATCACACATTCCCATGAAAAAAAATCTGAACTGAGAGAAGGTTGTGGAAGTTGAAATAATGGAGATTAATTTAAATTGATTGTTGAAAAATTCAGAAGATGATAAATTAGAAGGGAAGATGAAATCTATTTCACCAAATCCAACCCATCTATTGTTGATCAAATTATCCAACTCAATATATTTCTATAACACAGCAACAATTAACACATGTGATAAAACAAATGAATGTAATGCTAAAAATAAATTTACAAATAAAATGAAAAGAAATTGAAAAAAATCTAACAAGTTTATGAAATGCAAAGATAAAAATTGAAATACATGATAGCTAGGAATTATGTTAAAAATTAAAAAGATTCAATAGTTTCGAAATCTGTGAATTAATTTGTTTTGATGATCTCAAAAGTCTCATTTTACAATGAGGCTAATGATAGTTTATGCATATAGCTTGAAAAATATATTTAATTTATCTTAATAATTCGTCTAATGATATTCCACGTTCTCTTTTTGATAAAAACTTATTATAGTTTTCATGCTAATAAGGAATGATAACGAAAATAACTAAAGTAAATTCAAAATCTTACACCATACTTATCAAATAGCAACTTTTCTTTTCTTTCTTTATTTATAATTTTATTTTTCAATTAGTATTAATTTGTTTTCAGTTATATTTGGTAGATATCAATAAACAAGGGGAATGATCTTGTTTGCCTATCCTAGTTTATGATTTTACTCTAAAAGGAATTTTATATTTAGAAATAATTATTGGATTACGTGAGATAATAATAAATCTAGCTACAGTACATTATTTTTCTCAAATTTCAAAGAAAAAATATCTTACATTATCGAAAATAATCTCATTAAATTTTAGAAGTAATAATTACATAAGAGGTGTCTTTTAGCGTTATAATAATGACAATTAAATAAAGTATAATGATGAAGCATTAGGGGTAAAACATTACCTTCGTCTTTGGTCATTAATGTTATTAAGCAAAATATCTAAATTTTTAATTTAACGGTCATTAATTAATAATCCAAAATATTTAAACTGTAAATTTAATCTTCAATAGTCAATTAATATAATTTTTATAAATCAAATAATTCGGTATAAACAATCGTATAACACCCATTTTTTTATTATCTGTCATGTTCTAAACTAATGTATAGCTTAAAGTCAGAAAAAAAAGAAAAAGTTAATCATATAAAAAGTTGTATATTAACTAATTAGGAATAATATCAATGTTCAAAATTGATTTAATTATTATCTATAAATATTATTGAACAATAAAAAAGGTTTCTATGTTTATGGAAGTATAAAAGTGAAAGTTATATTTTTTAGCTTAATCTACTAATTAATTATTATAAAATTGAATGATTAAACCATTTATCATGTAATTGGAAAGAAAAAACATGAAGTAAATTTTTTCCATGTAGTTTTAGTTATGTAAGTAACATTTTTGTTGTTACCATTGAAAGCAAAAGAGAGAGAAAGAATGGTTTTGAATTCAAAAGGAGTGGACAAGACAAGACAACCTGGATGCAGTTTCCACGCGTTGTGTTCCTTCTCCTACAAACCCCATTTCCTTCATTCACTCAACATTCTCAATGATTCCCAATTGCTAGAACAACACTTTCTCCACACCCAAGTTCACTGCTTCTCAATCCCAAAGGTCAAACTTCATCATTCAATTGTACTTATTCTATGCATAATTTGTGTTTTGGATCCCACATCTGATTTCTTGTGTTTCACATCGAATTCTAGCTTGATTTCATTACCCTTTTAGATTTCATGCCTGTTCTCTTCTTGTTATGAACCTTCTCAGTACAGTTTTAGCTATACTAATGATCAGTGAGTGTTTCTTGTTTTTGTTTTCGCTTGAAGTAGTGCTTGTTGTGTTTCACCATCTGAAAATCTATCTCTAGGAGATCTCCTAGCTACTGTATCTAATAGGGTTATCTCAGTGATTGTGATTGGGAGAAACTGCCTATGAATTAGGCTTAGGTGGTAATTCTCTTGGTGACTATCTCAGCATGTCGTTGAACGTATCAGTTTATTAGTATTAGGTGTGTCTCTTCGTTCTACCACTTTTTCTAATACAAAGAAAAAGGTTTGAATTGGGGTCAATTTTCTATGATGAGTCTTGGTTTTGCTGATTTGATTTTGAGTGAAGTCTTGTCATGTTCGTTTTTGGTGGCACGTTATTGCTTTTCCTTTCTTTTGCTTTACTATGAAGATGGATGAATTTGATATACTGATTGAAAATTTTCATTCCGTGTGATTGGGGCTTTTCTTACAATTGAACTTTTCCTTTTTTGTTGGTCGGAGTGGGATATTTGTATTTTACTGCATTCACCTTTCAGATTTGTAAGAAACTTCTACTTGTATCTCACTCCATGTTTGTGTGCTCTTCAATTGCTGTGATCCATCACAACTTTGCGGAACTCAAAAGTTAATTGATACATTTCATACCCTTTTCTTGCTTTTGCATCTGTTTGAGCCCTGAATGAGGAAACTAGATGTGTTGCACATTGTTGCAGGGGCGTTGCAGTGAATTGGGTTGATGTGCGATGCAGAGATCACGAAAAGCTCTTCTGGAAAGAAGGGCTGTAGAGAAGAAGGCTACAAATGGGAGGAACTATCTCTATAAAATATCTCTTTCGTTGGTCTTTGTTTTGTGGGGCTTGGTCTTTCTCTTCAGCTTATGGATAAGCTGTGGCTATGGTTATGGAGGTATTAATTTCGTTCTCTGCTAGCTGTGTTTTTAGCTATTGAGGCATGCTGTGTGTGAATGACACTCAATTCCCTCTCAGCATTTATAAAATGTAATTTTACAGAAATTAGATAAGCATAAGTACAACACAACGTGAAAGGTTGCATATAATCTTAAACAGGAATTGCGTATTATTAAGAGTTACAAATCTAAAAAAATGTTCTTAAACTTTTACAATCTTTACTCTCGTTTTTCAATACCATGGAATTTTGACTTTATTGATAGGGAGAAGAAACCTTCGTATTGACTTGTAAGTGCTAAGTAGGTGAATAAATCTGACAATTTCATCACTCTAAATTTACAAACACTTTCCATGCTTCATAATATAAACAGAGGTCAGCTTTGTATGTTACTGCCATTTTTTCTGAATAACACCTGGAAAACCTTTTTATTTTGTTGCTTAATAATTGGATTCAGCAGTCTAGTTGCCATACAATATACAGAAATGCTGAACACTTTAAAGTGAAAAAAATAATTAAAAAGAATGATTTCAACAAACCAGAATTCATATTAAGCTTTAATCTAATCAAAGGAAAGTCCAAAATCTGACTACTGATTGCTCAGCCCACAATTAAGTTTATTCTGTCTGAGGCAACTTCATACTGTTATCAGTGAAGAAATGTTATTGTTACTAGTGTTTTATTACTTTGAAGTTTTGAATGCAAGCAAGTCCGTGCTTCGTTGTTTTTCTTGCTCGATTATCTACTGCACACCTTTATTTCTTATTGCATTTCTATATAAAAAAGCTTTTATTTTATATTGCTGCATGCCCTTCATTACCTTGGAAGAAAATTTGCACCTTTAGGACAAAACAAACAAACATACAAGAAAAAAACAAAAGAATCCTTTTTCCTTGCATATGTATGTAGCCTATCCTTATCTATTCAATTTATCGTCTATATTTAGATGGGTGTAGAGAAGTTCCAGTTGGTGTATCAAATTGGCATGAAGATGAACACAAACAATGTAAAAACTCTAACTCTGCTGATGAATATTCGACTAAAGAGGCAGATGACACCTATACTCCTTCTGGGACTTTCTCCTCTGATGTTGCCAAATCCAATGGTTTTATTGTCAATTCACTTTCCAGTGGAGAAAGTATAAACAATGTTGTACCGCTTGACAAAGAAAATTACATTCCTCCTAAGATAGAGGAGCATGAAGTTGAGAGATCTGAATCTTCCGTGAAACTTCAAAATGATGCGCACAAGAACAATCACTTGTCTCAGGCAATGCCTCTTGGTCTTGACGAATTCAAAAGTAGAGCAATCGGTTCTAAAATGAAGTCTGGCACTAGTCCGCATGAAAATGTAATACATAGATTAGAGCCTGGTGGTGTAGAATACAATTATGCTTCCGCAGCAAAGGGAGCAAAGGTGCTATCTTCGAACAAAGAAGCCAGAGGGGCCTCTGATATCCTAAGCAGAAACAAAGACAAATATCTCCGAAATCCGTGTTCTTCAGAAGAGAAATTTGTTGTTATAGAACTTTCAGAAGAAACCTTGGTAAAAACAATAGAAATAGCTAATTTTGAGCACCATTCATCCAATTTCAAAGATTTTGAATTACATGGCAGTTTGGTCTACCCAACAGACAGTTGGATATTTCTCGGGAACTTCACGGCCTCAAATGTGAAGCAAGCTCAAAGGTTTGTTCTTCAGGAGCAAAAATGGGTGAGATATCTAAAATTGAACCTTCAAAGCCACTATGGTTCAGAATTCTATTGCACACTTAGCATCGTTGAAGTTTATGGGGTGGATGCCATTGAGAGAATGCTGGAGGATTTGATATATGCTCAAGATAAACCATTTGCGTCTGGGGAAAATAATGGTGAGAAGAGGGTAGCATCATCCATCCTTGCTAACGCTGAAGATTCTGGTGATGTTCAACAAAATACTTTCAGAGGGATCAATCCTGATTCTTCTTCAGAAATCTCTTCTGAATACAAAGAATCTGTAATTGTGAACAGTAATGTTCCTGATCCAGTTGAAGAAATCCGTCAACAAGTTGGCCGGATGCCTGGGGATACCGTTCTTAAGATTCTGATGCAGAAAGTTCGCTACCTAGACTTAAATTTGTCTGTTTTAGAGCAGTATATGGAGGACTTGAATTCCAGATATGTCAGTATTTTCAAAGAGTACGGCAAAGACATGGGAGAAAAAGATCTACTTCTACAGAAGATCAAAGAAGAAATTAGGCGTTTCCTTGAACAACAAGATGTTATGGTATGATGTTATGTTTCTTGCTGAATATTTTTGGCAATATCTTTCTATAGTTATAAAACATCACTATGGTTTAACTTTCTGTTCACCTAAAACAAATTTGTTGTCTATGCAGATGAAAGAACTTAGTGATCTTGATTCGTGGAAGTCCCATATTTCTGTGCAACTGGATCATGTACTCAGGGACAATGCTGTTTTAAGGTGAGAACAAATAGTACTTTTTTTTTAATTTATTTTGAAGGTTAGTTTCAAAATCTACTCCAAATAACTTCTCAAAATAACCAAATATTTTTTTTTATGCTTCTGTTTTTTTTTTCTTCAAATGTGTTAACTAACACAAGAAGATTTTTTAATGTGCTTTTTTTAATTCAAAATACGAGTGGTTTTTCATAAAGAAAGATGAAACAAAGGGCCTTGTGAAGATTATTATAATTATTTTTTCAAATAAATTTTTAGTCCCTATATAAAATATTGTTTTTATTTTGGTACTCAATTTTTTCCCACTTTAGTCCTTATATATTTTTTGGTTCTTATCTTTATTAAGTGATGAACAGAGGATGTAAACATGGGTAATGTTTCCTATATAGTGGATTCAAAGTAAAATGAAGTTGTTGGTAAATTTGATGGGGAGAAGTTTATTTATGGCCTCACAAACCAATATAAGTAAACTTTATACCATATTAATCCAAAACCTTAATATGTAGGATTTGATATTCATGCTCACCCTTCAAGAGAAATTTTAAAGAAGTCATCCAAAAGCACAATCATCCATTTGTTTTTTTGGTGATGCAGGTCTGAGGTTGAAAAAGTCAGGGAAAATCAAGTGTCAATGGAGAATAAGAGTGTGGTTGTGTTTTCTGTGTGTGTTATTTTTTCATTTCTTGCTATATTACGGCTATCATTAGATATGATTATGAGCATCTATAGAGTGTTCTTCAGTTTTGAAAGAACAATAACAACCTCCAGGAAATTTTGCCAAGGGTTCTCTTCCTGGTTTCTCCTATTACTCAGTTGTAGCATCATTATTTTCACATTAACTTTATGATAATCCATTTCTAAGCCATCTTCTCCATGATTCTTGGTGATTCTGTTGTTTCGTTCTTTGATTTTGTATGGATAGTTTCATTCTGGGAAGTTATTGGAATTGGAAAAGTTCTTTAAAATTGCGTGAGAGAGTTCTGTTACTTCACAAAACTCCAATGAAAGATAAACAAGCCACGGCATCTGGTGCATATCAATAAGGGATTGAATATTAGTCTTCATCACATTGATGATGACAATGATGTTTAAGTCTTCCAATTTCTTATCTTGCCAAACTTTTTAATTAGACAACCTTCGATATGTAGGAGTGTTGAAAGGAAATTCTCCACACGTAATAAATTACACGTAATTGCTTTCATAATAAGCTTAACCATTTGGTTATGCTGGATTAGATGTTTTAAGAGAATAGTTTAGATATACAGAAAATTTCATAGACTTTATGGTGAAATGAGTTGTTCTGGTATATTTTGTCTAAGTTGTTTCTTGATCAATGCTTATTATAGTTATTTTTTTTTACCAACATAGATTGAAGTTATTTTTCAGTTGATATAAGTAAGAATTTTCTTAACAAAGATAGAACTATTTTGCCACCAATCATTCAACATTTTTTTGTCGATACTAATGAAATTAATTTTTAAATAATGTGTTAGACAATATTTTATAGTTATCAATAGAAATTAATTTGTGATTGATATTGTTAATTGTTTTTCCTATCTTTGGAGTTATTCTTTATTTAATATTAATAAATAATATAAAATTTATCGTACGAATAAAAAAAATTAGTGAAACCATTAAGGATACTTTTAGTGCAATGAGATTAATCCATAAATAATAAAAACTTAATATTTAAAAGTAAAAATGGATAAATGACATGTAATACAATAACAAGCAAGTTGTCGACTAAATATTAGCCTTAATTAATTATAAAGCTAGTCTTGAAATCTTAAGTCTAATTAGTTTAGTTACAGATTTTCAAAATTTACAAAAAATGTCCTAGAAAGCTTGTAAGACTTACAAATCAAACTCCTTAATATTAGAAAGAAGTTACAATAGTTTAAAATTGTTAAACCATTTTCCTTGATAAATTTTATATTTTATTGAGTCTATAATAGAAAGTTAACGACATTTTCATTCACAAAAATTTAGTCATTATATATGTTGTTAATAGGTCCTTCCCACTTTTCTAAATTAAGAACTTTTGTCTTTATATATTACTTATAGGTCCTTACCAGTTTTCTAAATTAAACTTTAGTCTTTATATATTGCTAGTAGACCCTTAACAATTTCTAAATTAAGAATTTAATCACAATATGTTGCTAATAGGTCCTTACCAATTTTCTAAGCCAAGAACTTTAGTCTTTACATATTTCTAATAGGTCCTTAGATATTTCTAAATTAATAATTTAGTCCTAATATGTTGCTAATAGGTCCTAACCAATTTTCTAAATTAAGAAAGAGTTGAATGATTAGAAGTATGAGATGATAGATTTGAATAATCCTTAGAATATTCTTTTGGGTTTGTTTTCCCTTTTCCCAATTCCTAGTGTTGAGCTCCATATTTCTTTAATTCATGCCTGCATACTAAATAATACCTATCTTCCATCTTTACTTTTTGATGTAACCTTCATTCATTTCATGTCCATTCACATGCATCTCTTTTCGACAACCTTTGTTTGGTTTTTTTTTTTCGTGTTTCCCATTCCTCTAGTGTATGTACCTACACTTCTTTCCTTTTTTCACTTTATCTCTTCTATTTTAATTCCATTATTTTCCTTAGATTCTTATCAACTCACCCTTGTTTTGGATCTTCTTTGATACCATCTTCAATATATAGTTTAAGTTATAAAAAACAAAGTACCAAAATATATGATGCTTTGTTTTACATGGTCAATTGGTCGTGTAATGCCAAATCAAAAGTTTGGACCATCATAAGACAGGCCATGTCAATGCCTTGAAAGATGAAAATTCCATCATAATATGATAACATATGATAATTGTGTAAATATGAAAAGGTTTCTATCTTGGTTGTTTAAATTGATTTAAAAAATTATATTTATTAGTCATTATGGTATAATCTATGATTCACCAATTAATATTAGCTAACTTTATAGGAGTGATCTGATAATCTTGGTTAAGACATAATAAATAAATTTTGTACCATTTCATTTAGTAATGTTTTTATTTCCAAAATTTGGAGTTGATATGGATTTGACTTTGAGACAATTGAACCTAAAGTCATTCACCATTCATGTAGAAAACATAAAAAAAAGAGAGCAAGAAACCAACCTTCACTTAACTAAATTTTAGTTTGCAAAAGTAGGATAACTTTTCTCCCCTTTAACTACATTTTGCTTTTCCATCTAATTCTTTTAAATACAAAAATAGTTATATTTAGGTAAGACAATAGAAAGAACTTAATCAATTGCATGCAAGATATTATACTATATGTTATCGTCCTTTGAGTAAAATAAAACCAGTAAGGTATAAATATAAATCAGTTGTTCTTTAACAGATGTCTTTCAAAATATATGTTACAAAAACAACTTTAATTAGGTATGCCTACTTATATAAACTTTATCTTCTTTTGCTAAAGGAAATGTTAGATTTTTTTTTATCCCACTGAAAAGTGCATGAACTTCATATACACTGCAAATACCTAGATCCTTCAAGTAGGCAACTGAATAAATTATGAAGGCAAATGGAGAATATAGCAAAAGAATAAGGATATTTCATATTTGGTTCACATAATACCTCTCTAATAGTTTTCATGCAAGGAATATGAGATAGGGAATCAAATCAAAGCCACCCATTTCTTATATTCTCACAAGCTTTCAAAAAATGTACATAATATTCCCTCTTATTAGTGGAATATTTTATAAAAAAAAATGAGGTTATGAAGAAAAAGAAAAGCCTTTATAAAGAGCTTATTATGCTATCCTTGTGCAACTCAGCTTCAAACTACAACCGTTTCTCACAACTCCTTCTTTTACCTATCTGTTTATCTTTCATAACAAAATTTTAATTTGTTTGTATGCATTCAGCAATCAGCAATGGTTGAGTTACAAAGCATACAATGATGTCACTGAATTTCAAGTGGGTTACAAAGTGAAGAGGTTTGCTTGATTTTTGTTCAAACATGGCTGCTGTGAATGAATGGCTAAATGGTTATTTGGAGGCCATATTGGACGTGGGAAGCAGTGTGAGGAAGAAGAAGAAGAATGATGATAAAGTGAAGATTGAAAAGTTTGAAGAAGATAATAAAGATGAGAGGGTAGAAAAGTTGTTTAATCCCACCACCAAGTACTTTGTTGAAGAAGTTGTCAATAGCTTTGATGAACATGACCTCTACAGGACCTGGGTTAAGGTTTGTCTAAGCTTCTTTCTCTCTCTGATTCTGTCACTGAAATTTTGATCAATATGCCACAAAACCAGTTTTCATTAATATGCTCTAATGTTTTATAAATATAAAAGAGGGAAGGTTAATGACAAATTATATCTGAATTTTTTCTGGCACAAATGTTGGATGTTTTGTAATAAAGTAAAAGAAGAATATTTACATTTTATTGGGACCACTTTTATAGAAAGGGAGAAATTGTAGCTTCTGAATACTTTCTTGTGGGGTGGCAGATAGCAACAAGATGATGGTGTTAACCAATTGTTGCTATCATTAAATCATTTAACTAACTTTCTTACAACTATAATCTAATAATAAATCTATTAATTTTTACAGTAATTATTTATAGTCTTTTTATTGATTTGTAATGTGAGTTATCTCTTTCTTTCATGGTTCCTTCAGTTTTTGAATAAAAACAGGATTACTGTATTAGTTGCATGATTTCATGAGTAAATTCAACCATATGCATGAACTGACAAAAAGGAAAAAGAGTTTTCAACTTGCCAGTATATTTTAAGCTTCAAGATAAATGCAAAGGTATATGACATGATTTTCTAAGGAAAAATTACAGGATTTCCTAACACCAACATGAATTTAATTACCTGATGCAATATTTATTCAGAATGGTAAGTGAGAAAAGTCTTTTGGCATCCACAGAATAGAAAATGCAGTTAATCATAAAAGTCTATAGAATATAATCTCTTGGCAAAGATGGATGAAGCCATAATTTTGGATGAAGGAAGCAGCATGAAAAAAAATTGGTAGTAAAGGGGAAAATGGTTGGATAGAACAGGATGAAGATGCTCTTTGTAATCCTAAGTGGAAGCATGAGTAATGGAGATTGATGCATTATGCAGGTAACAGCTACAAGGAATAGCCGTGAGCGTAGTAACAGATTGGAGAATATGTGCTGGCGCATATGGCACCTCACTCGCAGAAAGAAACAGGTAATCATCATATGCTTTCTCATTGTCTAAAAAACCTTACATAGACTAAAAATAAGGTCAAATAATATATACATGCGACGCAATCCTCACCTAATAAGCTAGTTTTTTTGTAGTTGAATTATATATAAACCTACTTCCTCAAGATCATTGAATTATTATGCCACAGGAATTATTATTGAAGACACTTGTCTGTGCTTCATATCTATCATTAGTACATTATATGTCACTTTGAATATGGAATAGACTGTCACATTTAATTTAGCCTATCTTAGCTTTCATCACTTGAAGATAGTTAAATCCTCTTATATGTAATATCAAACTTAAACTTGATTATTCCCAGAACAGAGGTTTAGGCTTAACTTTAATCGATGCAGATTGCATGGGATGATGCTCAAAAGCTTGCAAGAAGGCGTCTTGATCGTGAAGAAGGGCGTAATGATGCTGCAAATGACCTTTCTGAGCTCTCAGAAGGTGAGAAAGAAAAAGGTGATGCCAATAATAATGGTTTGGAACCTCATGTCAAGGATGATATTTCCAGAATCAGTTCTGAAATGCAACTTTGGTCGGAAGATGATAACTCTAGGAACCTTTATATTGTCCTAATCAGGTATTACGTACATTATTCATTCAATCAGAAATCATTGTTGGTATGTAACTGCAAAAGCCATCAAATTTCCCATAATAATGGATTCTGATCACACAATAGTATAAAACTGTTTTACATTCTCATTGCATAACTTTTTGGTATTCATGACAACAGTTTTAATGTTGTCTTGTAGTATTCATGGTTTGGTACGAGGCGATAATATGGAACTTGGGAGAGATTCTGATACTGGTGGTCAGGTATCTGTTTACTTTAACAACCGAACTTTTGTCCTATGGCTATTATATATATATATATTTTTCCTGTGGCTATCTATTACTTTGTCACTCTTATTTGTTTTTGCTTCAATTTCAGGTGAAATATGTAGTGGAACTTGCTCGTGCTCTAGCCAACACAAAAGGAATTTACCGTGTTGATCTATTGACTAGACAAATAGCTTCACCTGGAGAAGTGGACTCCAGCTATGGAGAGCCTATTGAGATGTTGTCTTGCCCCTCTGATGGCAGTGACTGTGGAGGAGCATATATCATTCGTCTTCCTTGTGGACCTCGTGATAAGTAATTCCCACACATGAGTTTCCATTTGGGTTAAGGTCATAAGATGGAACTTGATCAGTAGAATGCATTGATTCATGCAGGTACATACCAAAAGAATCCCTTTGGCCACACTTACCTGAATTTGTGGATGGTGCTCTGAGTCACATTGTGAACATGGCAAGAGTTTTGGGGGAGCAAGTGAATGGTGGAAAGCCAACATGGCCTTATGTTATCCATGGTCACTATGCTGATGCTGGGGAGGTAGCAGCACACTTATCTGGTGCATTGAATGTGCCTATGGTGCTCACCGGTCACTCGTTAGGCCGGAACAAGTTTGAGCAGTTGCTGAAGCAAGGGAGGCTCTCTAGGGAGGCCATAAATGCAACCTACAAGATCTTGAGGAGGATTGAGGCTGAGGAGTTCAGTGTGGATGCTGCTCAAATGGTTGTCACTAGCACAAGGCAAGAGATTGAAGAACAATGGGGACTGTATGATGGGTATGATCTCAAGTTAGAGAGGAAGCTTAGAGTCAGGAGAAGACGTGGAGTAAGTTGCCTTGGAAGACACATGCCAAGGATGGTGGTATGTATGCACAATGTCACTATTTGTTTCATGGTTTTATCTTGTCAAACAATGTTCACAGATGCTGATGTGTGTCCTTCTGCTGAATCTTTCATCAGGTCATTCCACCAGGCATGGACTTCAGCTATGTCACAATACAAGACACAGTGGAAGGTGAGGGGGATCTCAAGTCACTCATTGGATCTAACAGAGCTCAAAGCAAAATGAACTTGCCTCCAATTTGGTCTGAGGTCTTACAATCTTCCCTCCAGTCACCATTTTTTCACTACAGCAATTCTTGTATAGCATTAGCACATTGCTTATAAGCACAACAAATGAAAAACTGAGTTGTGTTTTGCCATGCAGATAATGAGATTTTTCACAAATCCTCACAAACCAACAATATTAGCCTTGTCACGCCCTGACCCTAAGAAAAATGTCATGACTTTGCTCAAGGCCTTTGGGGAATGCCAAGCCCTAAGGAAACTAGCTAACTTAGTGAGTTTTCCATTTCTGTTTGAAAAACAAAATGTAGATTTGTCATATGATTATCAGCTTGTGATCGAGTGACATCTTTCTACTCTTGTGGCAGACCCTCATACTTGGCAACAGAGATGACATAGAAGAAATGTCTAACAGCAGCTCTACTGTTCTTACCATGGTGCTCAAGCTCATTGACAAGTATGATTTGTATGGTCAGGTTGCTTACCCCAAACATCACAAGCAATCTGAAGTTCCAGAGATATATCGTCTCGCTGCAAAGACAAAGGTGCATTCTTTGAAGTAAACTTGAAAACACCTAATTATGTATTGACTTTGATAGGATGAGAAATCAAGTCTTTGGTGGTATAAATAAACTACTTAGAGGAAAATAGCAATATTTCAACTTGATAGGCAAAGCAGAGAAAGCAGGCTACATTGATGAAAGTATAAAAACTCAAATTCAAAATACTTGGAGCTTAGTTCTCAGTCCTATTGAAGTCATTTGTCAAATAATCAAACCAAAAATGTCTTGATTGTTGTCTGGACAGCTAATCTGACTTTATCTGCCTTGTCTTTTTGGAACATTCCATTTGCTAACAGTAACACATAGTGGTTTTGTCTCTTGAAGGGAGTTTTTATCAACCCTGCCCTGGTGGAACCATTTGGTCTCACACTAATAGAGGTAAATCGCCGAACTAGATCTTAAGATGTTAATTTTCAGATGGCTAATAGGGTCAGTGACATTCAGCTTATGAAATATGATTTACTCAATTCACTATATGGCAAATTACATTGTTTCCTTGGTCTTCCCCCATTTCAGGCAGCAGCTTATGGTTTACCCGTTGTTGCAACAAAAAATGGAGGGCCAGTGGATATTCTAAAGGTATACTATAAATTATAAATCCATTTTCTCCCATTTTTACTTCTCACTTACTACACCTTTTATTTGTCTTCTCTTTAAAGTATATATTTATTTATGTTAGTCCATGTGTTACACATCATTGCAGGCACTCAACAATGGACTCTTGATTGATCCACATGACCAGAAAGCCATAGAAGAGGCACTCCTTAAGCTTGTTGCAGACAAAAATCTTTGGCTAGAATGCCGCAAAAACGGCCTAAAAAACATCCATCGTTTTTCATGGCCTGAACACTGCCGCAACTACCTCTCCCATGTTGAACATGGCAAGAACCGCCGCTCCACCTCCCTCTTGGAAATTACACCAATTGCTGAAGAACCAACAAGTGACTCATTGAAAGATGTAGAAGACATTTCTTTTAGATTCTCCACGGAAGGGGACTCCAAGCTGAATGGAGAGACGGACCCTGCAGCAAGGCAGAAACAGATTATTGAAGCAATCATGAGCAGGGTCTCTTCCACTGGCAATTCTAATAACAGTTACTTCCCTGGTAGGAGGGAAAGTCTTGTGGTAGTAGCTGCTGATTGTTATGATAATGATGGAAACTTGGCTAAGGCTTTTCAGACCATCATATTGAATGTAATGAAAGTCGTGCGACCAGGCAGAATTGGTGTGGTGCTGCTTACTGGTTTAAGTTTACAAGAGACAATTGAAGCATTGAACAGCTGCCAAGTGAACATAGAGGAATTTGATGCTGTGGTTTGCAACAGTGGAAGTGAAATGTATTATCCATGGAAAGAATTAATGGCCGATGCTGATTATGAGGCTCATGTTGAGTATGCTTGGCCAGGTGAGAATATTAGCTCAACAATACCAAGGCTTGCTAGAATTGATGATGAAGAGGAGAACGACATTGTAGAGTGTGCAAGTGCTTGCAGTTCAAGGTGCTTATCCTATAGTTTGAAAACAGAAGCCAAGGTAAGATAACAGGTTTCTTTTCTTAAATATTGTAACTTAAAATAGAGACAACGGTTAATAAGTGAATTTTAAGTCTAATTTAATCTCACAAAATTGTAAGGTAAGTTTGTACCTACTTATATACTATAAATTAGCCTGTCGATGTAAGATTTCCAATATATCCCTTGTGCCAAGGTATAAACATATCGAAAGTAAAACAATATATTAATGGGTGGTTCGATAATGAGTGGAACGATATGTTCACACAAACCTCGTTAAGATAGACTCTTACCTGACTCTGATACGATGTTAAGAAATCAACTTTAAACCTAACAAGATCCAAGTGAATGGTTAAACTTTTCTTAAATGTTGTAACTTTTTAAAGTTGTGATGACAATTTGCAGACCCGGAAGATAGATGAGCTGCGGCAAAGGCTTCGAATGAGAGGCTTACGTTGTAACATTGTCTACACGCATGCAGGAGGGAGATTGAATGTGGTACCACTGTTTGCTTCAAGAAAGCAAGCACTAAGGTGAGGAGGAACATTGCTGATTCTTCCCAACACAACATATATAGGAACTTCAAATGCTGATAAAACTACATGTGAAACTTATGATGTTGTTGTTATTGTGTATGCATTTAGGTACCTGTCAGTTAAGTGGGGGATTGATCTAGCGAAAGTGGTTGTATTTGTGGGAGAAAAAGGAGATACAGATTATGAAGAACTCATGGCTGGCATACAGAAGACAGTTGTTCTGAAAGGGGCTGTTGAATGTGGCAGTGAAAGGCTTCTTCGGAGTGAAGACAGTTACAAAAGAGAAGATGTGTTCTTCCAAGATAGCCCCAACATTGTTTATGCAGAGAAGAGCTATGAGGACTTTGATATTTCAGCAGTTCTGGAGCATCTCAAAGTATCATGATTTCTGTTTTGGTCACTGTTTCTAAATGTCACCATAAACATAGAAATAACTGCAGTATACATAGTACAATGTATACCTCAGCTTCTATAACACACAACAAATACATCACCAATTTGGTTTTTCACTTTATCATATACTTTTGTTACTCACTGATGCTTTACTGAAAAAATAAATGTGCAAGTAATTATTGATATATAATTAAAATTAGATACATTATATTTTTAATCTGAAAACTTTAAATTTGAATTTAGTTCCTATTACAAACTTTGTAACACTTTCATTCTATATTTTATAAATCAATTTATAAGATTTTCATTATAATGTAAAATATTTTATGATATAATAAATGGTGTCATTGACTTTCAATGACATCTTACATTTATTTATAAATTACCAAATAAAATTGGTACAAAATTTATAATATACATGACAATCAGTTTTATTTTCAAGTTTAGAGATTAAAAAGTAGAATTAACCTTTAAAATTATTTATACAATTAATAAAAGTAATGTTAATTATTTTAAGGAGACAAAAGTACAAGAAAATTTTAGAAGAACAAAATAGCCAAATTGGTGAAAGATATATTTAGGTTAACTTTTTATAAATTAAAAAAAAAAAATGCTAATTAAATGTTTCCAAATGAAACTGTTTTTGTAAGAAGGAACGATTCAGAAAATAATGAAATTTTGTTGACATTTGGCATGAAAATTAGGTCATCAATTGTGCTATTGCTCTCGGTCGTCTCCTTCAAAGTAACTCCAGAAAGAAACGAGACGAAACCATCCGCGATTTGATAAAAGCGACAATGATGATGCGAAGCTCAAGATCTAGAACGGGAAGAAGACCGTTGAAGCTTCCTTCGCGAAGCCTCATCGTTGTCTCTCTCGCCATCTTCGCCATTCTTCCTCCAATTTTCTTCCATTTTCGCCTCCGACGCTTCCACCAGGTTCCATTCCCCCTAATCTGAATTTTTCATAAACTACGTTGTTTTCATTTTCTTATGTAATTCATCATTATAACTATAGCTGCGCCGCAGATTCAACTCATGAAGTGCCGTTGGCTCAACAATCCTCCTCTCATCTGTGCGCACGGTGGCGATTCCTCCAAGGCTTCTCCCAACACCGTAGCCTTCTCTCTCTCTCTCTCTCTCTCTCTCTCTCTCTCTCTCTCTCTCTTCATTTTACGTTTTTTTTCATTTTATGTTATAGCTGAAATTTTGGATTCTTCACTCTATTTTCTTCGTTTAACCTTTTTCTTTTCTTTTCATGTTATAGTTTATAATTTTGGATTCTTCGTTTAACCTTTTTGCAATTCATGTTATAATTGTTAATTTCGGTTTCTTCGTTCATTATTTGACGTTACATTTGTTCATTTCGGATTCTTCATTTATTATTTCATGTTATGGTTGTTCATTTCCTATTCTTTGTTTAATCTTCTTTTTTTTTCTATTTCATGTTATTGTTGCTGATTTCGGATTCTTCCTTTAACATTTTTTCTCTCTTTCATTTCTCGTTATAAATTCTAATTTCGGATTCTTCTGATTTTTATTTTCTTCGTTTTGCATTTTTCATTTCATGTTATGTTGAGGTTGCTGATTTCGGATTCTTTTTTGCTGGCAGATGGCTTCGTATTTCCACGCTATTCAGGCTCACGCGGATTGCATTGAGATCGACGTTTCTCGTTCTTCAGATGGAGTTCTGTTTGCCCTTCACGACAGGTACTTTTGCCTTCTTCTCAACGTCGTTAAACTCCAATCTGTACTACCATTTTCTATTTCACTTCTGTTGCCTATATGAAGTCAACAAATTTCATGAAAATGCTTGTCATGTATTTAAGGTTTTCTTGTGATCACTGGTTAGTATACGTAGGCTCACCTTGGTAAAAACACATTTCTTAACTCAATTAGATGAAGTTCTACCTTACTTGAAAAAATTAGGCTAACATTTATCTGCATTTTGGTTAGGTTTCAGTTTCGTCCCTTCAGAGACCAAAGTGAAACTTCTTGAAAACAACTTGTTAAGTCAATTAAATGAAGTAGTATCTTATTTGAAAGAATCAGGCAAAAATAGACTTTGTTCCTTTACAATTAGGTATTAGTATTGTCTCTTAAGTTGAAAAAGTTTCACCTTGTTAGACTAAATTAGTGTGTTCATTTTTGCCCATATGGGTATCAATCTTGGCTAACGGGACATCTTCTTTCACAGTTTGCCACATGTCACTATTTTGACTGGATTTGTGTGATAAATTAATGGAAATTCAGATTTGGTTTAACAGAACAATTTTAAGGGACCAAGGGGAAACTTTTGAACTTAAAGGACCAAACTGAAAGTTAAAATATAGCTAAACCCAGATTCTATTTTAGCCAAAAAAATCAAGTTCATTTTTTTGTATTAATTATTATTGTTTTTAGATTGAGTTAAATCTTTTTGTGTGAAGAGATAGGGTTATAACCACTTTGAGATTCATTCTCACACGATGCAGGCAGGGATTTGCAGCAGTTAACTGGAAATGATAGTATAAAAGTTGGTCACATGAACTCAAAACAGGTGTGACTGCAGCTTTCATTTTGTGCATCCTTTTCGTCTAGCTGCTAGTGTATTGTTTTTGGGGTTTCTAGTTTTGTTTTCCTAGGTGGTCCTGCTAATTTATAAGCACCAAAGTTGACTGCATTTTTGCTTCTGGTACACGTTCATACATTTTAAGAACATTTCCTTTATTCTATTTCTCCCTTATTGAGAATTCTTTGAGACTACAGAAAGGAGTAACATTGACTAAGATTGTGTTCAGTTTATTTCTGTAGATAAGAGAGCTTAGTCTTTCTCAACAGTCTAAGTCCAAGTTTACTGATGAAACTGTACTTACAATCCAAGATGCTCTGATGGTATGTTCACAAGATTCAGATGCTCTTTCTTTTCTCCCCTCTTGGTTTATTGAATAATTTTAGATCTACCCTTTCACCATGTTTGTTATACTTTCTTCATCTTTTATATTGTATTTTTTTTATTCTATTGATGACAATTATCTCTTTAAATGTTCTATCCACTGTTATATATTTTGACTGTGGTTCCTTTATACTTTTTTCTAGTTGACTGCGAATTCAGTGCGACAGATAGTTCTAGATGTCAAGGTTGGACCCCCATTTTATGAGAAAGAGCTTGCCAAAGATGTTCTCTCTGCTGTAAGTATAATACTTCTGTGCCTTACATGTTCATCTACTTGTGATTTTCAGTTCCTTTTTCCTTTATGATTTGTTTGAATGAGGACTAAGATAGAGGTTGAAAGAGGATGAAGGAATGAAATAGGAATGATAAAAGCAGGAGTTAGAGGAAAAAAGGATGAATGGAGAAAATTGATATTTTATAATAGTTAGAAAAATGTAGTTTTTTAATATATGTAATCTTTTATATATTATCTTTTTAAAATTAACTTATAATATTAAAAACTATCGCAAAAAAAGAGAGATAATTTTTCTCCCATTTCATTCAAAAGGAATTTTTTTGTAAGGGTAAAGGCTTTAGATTGCCCCCATGAGTTGATAACCTTCTGGAAGATGTATAAGCAGCATGATGAAAAATTTCTCGGCTATTGTGCATATAATCTTTAATGTTGACTTGTTGGGCTCGTATTTATTTAACTTTTTCCAATGTTAATTTGTTAGATTATGAACTCAAACAAATTAATGACAAATAAGCAATTAAACTCTTTAATGAAAAAAGGAATTCCCAATACCCAAAGAGCAGTATGCGAAAGTGTACCTAGATTGGTCATTGGAAACAATGTAGAAAAATGGTATCTGAACTTCCATCTATAGAGCACCAAAATGTTTCCTCTTGATTTTCTCTTCTAAAGGGGATGAAGAGAAATTAACAGAAATATTACTTACGTGTTTATATATGGGGACCATAACTCCTTTATGTAACCTATGTCTGTTATTTTTTCTAAAAATCAATATTTATAATTTGGTCCCTCATCAAATTACAATATTATATATGATATCTACACAATTAATATTTCATGAGATATATGCTCTTAGTCATAAATTTAATTAATTAGATCACTTTAATACTTTGGCTAAATAGTACAATGACTCTAACACATTTAATTATTTATTATATAAGTAAAGAAGATTTGAGTAAAATTTGTGTATTCTTACCCTTAGCATTTTTCTTAACCAATTATTAATATAGCTTGTTTTCTACAATCTTTTCAATATACCATTATGCCGTAATCAATCTATAAAAGTACCTTTGACATTTGTCCGCCATCACATTCAAAGAAGTTTTAACTTTCACTTGGAAAAACATTTTATCTATCTATCCAAATCAATGCTTTTATTTCCAATTCAATTCTAATTTGGGTCACACACACACACGTATACATATACATATATATGTATATATATATATACATATACATATACATATATATGTATATATATATACATATACATATATATGTATATGTATATATATATATATATATATATATATATATATAATAAATAACTAAATGTGTTAGGACCATTATATTATTTAGCCAAAATATTAAAGTGATCTAATTAATTAAATTTATGGCTAAGAACATATATGTCATGAAATATTAATTATTAATTGTGTAGATACCATATAAAATATTCTAATTTGAGGAGGGGCTAAATTAGAAATATTGATTTTTTTGAAAAAGTAATCGACTGAGGTTATATATAGAGGTTTTAGTCTGTCCTCATCTGTAAGCACATACATTATAATCGTATTTCTTTCTCTTCATCCCCATTAGGAGAGAAAATAAAAATGAATTTAAGGCTCCACAGAAGATCAGATTTCATCTACATGGTTCCCAATGGTCAATCCAGGTATGCTTCCGCATACTGCTCTTTGGGGTATTGGGGATTGTTCAATTAATTAAAGGGTTTATTTCTCATTGATAATTAATCTATATTGGATTCATAATCTAACATAAATTTGTATTTGTGGTAGACTTATTTAAATATTAAAATATCCTTGAGGGGGTTGAATACAGCTTTTTTGCCTGTTCTTAGGGGGGAGGGGGGGACTACATCAACCCCCTTAAGGTTTATTCCTTGTGATCTAGGGATATCAGGAGGTTAAATCCTAGAAATAGCCTCTCTGCTTGTAGGGTAAGTGAACATTTGCTAGCCTCATACTTGATGGAGTCCTCTTTAGGAAAGGGATAATCTAACAACCTTTGAAAGTGTTCAATCGAAGAACACTAACAATCTTATGGAGATGATGAAGGGATGTTTTCAACAAAAATAGAAAAAGCACAATAACAAAGAGCAAGATTGAAAAGATGGAAAGGGAAGAGATTATTAGAACACCCCACCTTTTTTGAAGCAACAAAGACAAGTACTATGTTGATTTAGCACTTGATGAAGAAACTCTCTAAGATAAGAACTTAAGCTAAGAGTATCCAACTCTCAAGACACAAAATCTAACAAAAACATCTAATTTTATATTTCTCGTGTAGTTTGTACATGGAAGAGGCACTTTTGTTTATAGATGAATAGAAGTGTGCTCAAGAAGCTAAACAAAACTAACCTAGGTGGTAAACACATTTGTTAGTGTTTTTCTGATAGTGTCAATAAAGGCAGCTCATGCAAAGTGTTGTAAATCAACTTTTTAGCTCTCCTTGTCAAAACCATTTGGATTTAGTTATATATATCCCTAAGTAGATATGTTTAAAGATCCCTTTGGAGATATGTTAAGAATGCTCCTAGCCAAGACCTTATTTGTTAAGGTAAGAAGAATACTCAAATTGTTGTGTTCTCTGACAGGATTAGCTGACCCAATAATAGATGTTCCACTTTGGGGTATTACTTTTTTGTTGTGTGTAATTTGATCTTTTAGAAAAATCAATAAACAAGACAATGACTTTAGTCACTTGTTAGCTCATATTGCTAAAGCAACTTTTAAAAGAGCTTAAATTTGAAGAAAATTCTCAACTATGCCTTATATGTGACAACCATGCTGCATTACATAATGTCTCTAATCTTGTCTTTCTTGAAAGAACCAAATATATTGAGGTAAATCTCCATTACTTAAGAGAGAAATTGGAGTATAGAGATATTTGTACTAGTGAACAACTGGGTGATATTATCACCAAATCTGAGGGGCACTAAAGATCAATCACAAATCACATTTGCTGCAAGTTGAACAAATATGTCTTATATGTTTCAGCTTTAGAGGAAGTATTATAATTACAAAAATTAGAATCATATATTCATAAATACAGAAATATATATCATATTTTCATGATTACATATATAAAGATCATATTTTATTTTAGTAAAATTTATTTTTATTCTACTAACATCTTTATTATTAGAGGAACCAAAACTCCTCTATTTGCTATATTGATTTTGTTTTCTCAATATTATTAAATTCCCCATGCTCTCAAATAAACACATGGTTTCAACTTAATGTTTCTTTTTCTTTTTCCATGTAGTTTATTTAACATGTATGTTCCAAATATTTTCTGCTTTTGTGGGCCTGTAGTTTTCATCTGTAAAATAGAAATATATCTGTTTCAGGTGGGGAAGACACAGTGCAACAACTGCCTCATATGGGCCAAAAGTGACAATGTAGCAAGGGATGTAATTAAACTCTCATCAAATATTACTGTAAGAAGCAGTTTATTTAGCTCTGTTTGCATGTCTTCTCATGTTTTTGATGTTACCATTTTGTATGAAAATCTTCTGTTTTTATGATAATTTTTCGTTAATTTTTTTTTGAAGATTTCAGTCTAAAATGGTAAGTGAACATAAGAACAAAAGATCATAGTTTTGGTTATGTTGGCTTGAGAAAATCTTACTTAGCATTGAAATTATGGCCGTTGCAAGTGATTTAATATAAAATGTGAATGATAATTAATGCTTAATAAAAGATAACGCATCTGAGAGGTGGTGTAAAAGTGGTGCGCAAATAACAGAATTCTTTCTTCAAAGCATGGAAATACCCTGGGCTGTCAGATATCTATGCTGATTCATTGCATTTTAAGTCATTATTGGGAAAACGAAGTCATCAGTGCCCTCGAAGCATTCTAATAAGTGATAGATACATTGCAGCTCTAAAGAATACGACTTGTGATTCTTTCAGAGAATGGAAAATTGGATTTTAGATAGGAATAAATAAATATTATTAGAGAAGGGGGAAGATAAGATATAGATTCTCCTAGGATGAACCAAAGAATTGACAGAAAAGAAAAACTGAGCCGTGTCTTCAAAGCCAGACAGTCTTTACTCGTGGCTAAACGAAAAACTCATACATGACTTCCGTGAACTTTTTATACATACTTTGCAAAAGCTGCCTGCTTTAGTCATGTGGGCTGGTAAAAAAGATCAAACTGCACTAATTTGTGTGGAAGTTGAAATAAACTGAAAAAAGTAGTTTAAAGAACTAAACTGAATTGAAAAACAAATTGAATAAATTGATCTGAACTATTTATGAATTTTATAAACTTTATTCGAAATATTTGAACTAAACTGTTTTTAAAACCAGCTGGACTTTTCTTTTCTCTAAACTGGAGTGCATTTTAAAATATTACATTTTTATTATTCTTAAACCTCGTTCTAATTGAATTGAATTGAATTATGTCCATACCAATTCATTACACCTGATAACATTTTAGATAAAAGTACTACTACTCGAAAGCTATTAATTTGTTACTAAATCCAAATTCTGCAGAAAAAATTTCCAATTCTGACATTTTTTTCTCTGGAAAACTTTTTTTAGCATATTTAAGCATGAACTCATAACTAAGACAATTGTCATGAAGTTGAACTACAATTCTATTAGTCAATGACTTCAACTTTTTAAATGAAAAAAATTGTGTATCTTGTTTCATACTTTTTGTGTTGTTTATCTTGTTTTATTATTTAATATTGTACAACTGAACACACTGAAGCTTTCATGTTACGATTTTTTCAATTTGTGAACTGTCATAAAACAATTTAGTTCAACAGTGCACTGAACTACTATCTAACTGCCTTTTAACTGGTTAGTATTTAAAACTAAACTAACAAAGTGATCAAGTTCAATTTTTATTAAAAACAGTTTAAAGTTTAAGTTTACTTTATTACAGATCTTAGAAGTTTAATTCAATCCAAATACTTTTGCCCACACCTAGTCATCTCAAAACCTGTAAAATAGCATGACATGAGAAACTGCTCAGAACTGTCTTCGTTAACCAAAAGTACTAGTTTATTATTCTACAAATAACAGGCTGAGGCAGTGCTATCATGATTGTGCATATTGGCGGTATTATTGAATATTTCAGTACAAATAAAGACTTAACCTTCGTTAAAAAAATGGAGGTCATTCATTCTTGTTTGGAGATAAGGAAGTGGAAAAAAGATTCACGGTAACAGACTGCAAGTCTTTGGGGGTTTAGTTGAATATTTTAGCTGTGTCTGATTAACTTTTTCTATAGGTGTATCTATTGATGACATGAAATTATTGTCATCATTACGAAGCTGCTGCAAGCTGGAACTGTATTATAGATGTGTTATGTTTGCTTGAACTTCCATTGAGTGGTGTGTCTGTCTGGGATGATGCAGGTTGGCTACATTGTAATGAGAGAATATTCAAGTGGAGTTAGGTCAACTTTGTTGAGAATGAAAGGTGCGGAGGTTGTTGGTGTCTATCATGGATTGATTGATGAAAAGATCGTGAGAGTTCTGCACAGGTATGTTTTTTTATTAAAGAATGCAACTTGCAGCTGGAACACATGTTTTTACCTATTTTGCTTTGTGACGAACAGGAGGAACAAAAAGGTGTATGCTTGGACAGTTGATGATGTAGAATCCATGCGAAGGATGTTGGTGGAACATGTTGATGCTATTATTACTAGCAACCCAACTTCTCTTAAACGCATAATGCAAGATATCAAGCTTCAATGTCTTGAAGAAGGTTATTCGTTACCACACTAAACAAATTTTCAACAATTTTAGAGCTAATCCTTTCTGTAACATACATTTAACAAGAAACTCAAGTATATTTCTTATTTTAATGCCTGATTTTAAAATTTCTAAACGCTACTCTGAATACTTTAAAAATTATAACCTCTTTATGAATGTAATTCCGTACTGGAAAAATCTAAACCATACATTACTGCAGCTACTTACATATAAAAGCCGTGTTAACTACAAACAATATTATTTTAAAAAATAATCATTAACTAATGATTATAAAAGTTCAAATAATATATTCAAATTAGTTATAATTTTAGTATTTATAATCTCCATTTAAATATATTAAAATCTATTATCGCAATGTGGTATAAACGAACTTCTCTCATTGCATTATTTTTACTTTACTCAAACAAATATACATGTTTTAATCATAAACAACACTGACTCAACTCTGGAAGAGGAGATTTTTTTCAAATAAAACAATTAAATGTTCTCATACGGGAGATTTTATTATAGTAACGCAGTGATTAGGGATGGCAAAAATGGCAAAAATGTGTATTCACATGTATTCATGGATTTGTTGCATATAGTTAGTATGAACAGGTAATACATACATGTGGACAACATATAATTCATTACTTATTTAAACAGGTTTGGGTAATACATCAGATAATTTAAGTATCAAATTTTTTCTGGTCAGAATATTTTTCAAGTAATCTCAAGTATTTTGTTAAAAAAACTCTTAATCAAAACAAAAACAAAGATTTTGCCAACAATTTAAAAATAATTAAAGATTATCAAAACTCAAACTAAATTAAATATATTTGTGTTAAGATAAAAACAATGAAAATAAATAAGAATCAAAATATTAAAAATACTAATTTTATTCTTTAGCAACGAATATCAAATTTGATAAGTTATAGTTGACGTTATAAAATTACTAATTAAAATGACAATTTTAATATTGTCAAGTTAGTAGTAAATAAATTAGATAATGTTAAAGTGATTTTGACTTAAATTGTTCATTCTAATTTATAATCATTCAATAACTTATACCTAAATAGTCATTCAATAACTCATACCTAAATTATTGACACTATGATCAACATATAATTTCAATTTATATATTAAATGAACAACAAAATACTCACGTATAATTATAAGGTTAAATGTCACCTCCTACCACTCTTAGGGAGCTTCACACTGGTACACATTATGATGCCAAAACACAATATCACTCCATACCACTCTTATACAGGGAGCTTCACTTGGCAAGTACACCACTTTCCACTACTTTTTGGAAGGCTTCATTGAGCAATTCCTACCATTCTCTTAGAGTTTCATTGGGCAAGTATATACTCTCCATCACTCTTTTACAGAAAACATCACTTGGCAAGTACAAGTTCTACTCTCTACAACTCTTCCAGAAGCTTCATTGAGCGAGTATAAAGGTGTCACTTTCCACCACTATTTCAAAGAGATTCATTATACTAGTACACCCAAACATCATTCATAACTTGGCCAAGACACATATTCATCGCGTAAATATACCAATCCTATTGTTAGAAAAACAGTCCATATATCAAGCCAAAATAAAACAAACACTTACCTTTTACCTTTTGAATTAGAAACTATAAAATTATACCTTCTCATAAATACTTTAATCTCAACTATCTCTTTCCTCTGTGCAATAGTTATATTGAACAATGAAAAAAACATTTTCAAATGTTATTCTTTCTCATTTAAGACAAAATATCCCATCTTTCCAAATATTATAATTAGAGATGCAAAATAGTGGTGCATATAATTTATTTATATCTTTTTTTTTTGTATATTTCATCCATCCAATTTATTTAAGTCATACGTGCAACGACTAAACTCATCCAAAAAGTTATTAACGACTTACATATAATTAACCGTGTAAATTACAAATAACATTGTTGTAAAATAAAATTTTATTAGTGGTGAATATTAACTAACAATTTTGAAAATAAGAAATATATATAATCCAACTAAATATAATTTTAATGTTTAATTTCCATATAAAAAAAATACTAGAATCTATTATCTATCAATCGTGATAACTTTCTCTTGTTATATCATTTTTATATTATATATATATATATATATATATATATATATATATATATAATAAATAGAAAAATGTACTTTTCCCAATCAGTTATTTGCAATGCATGAGAAAAGATGGTGGACCTCACACATGAACAGAAAACAAGGCAGTCACAACAAGTTCCATTTTGTATCGAATTCCTCACCAAAAGTAAAATCACTTTCTTCTATTTTGTGTCAACTTATATGTCAAAGTCACCATCCATTTCTCTTGTTTGCATGGTTGTAGGAAATCCCTTCAACATTTGTTGGATCAAAATCTTTATCCATTTTAATCTATAATAGTGTTTCTAATCATGCAGAAATTTTAAAAATTTATCTTCATTTATTTGAAAACCAAAGCTTAACAAGAATAGCACTTTTTTCAATCATGCTCTCTATTATTAATCATGCTTTGTCCCTTTTTTCATTTTAATAGCAACTCAAGCTTCTGACATATCACAATATGCTGCATAATGTCAATCAGGCAAGGAAAAGTGAAATAATCAAAGGCTCCAAATAACAAAACTAGAAAATTTAAGTGCAAAAAAAAGCTAAGAGGCAATAGTTTTCCTTCATCAAGATGAGAATACAGGAAATGACATTTCTGAAATAAGAGATATATAATATAATCTTCCTAAACATGAGTACATACTTAACAACAACACCACTTAGCACACTCATTACACAGCAGCAAAGATCAATGACAGCATAAATGACTTCATAGTAAATCAGAAACTTGGTTGAAAGGGAAGTGGTTTGAGATGAAGTGGCACTTTTTTGGAGGTAATAAGCCCATATGTCTCAGTCATGTCTATGTCTTGTGCAGAAGAATGAGATGTAGGGAGCTTCCAATTGAACCAATAAAGAAGGTTGGCCAGTGTATACTCAACATTAACAAGTCCAAAGGTCATTCCAGGGCATGCCCTTCTCCCAAAACCAAATGGAATGTATTGGCCTTTCAATGGAACATGGTTATTAGCATGTCTCTCTGGAATGAACTCTTCAGCCCTTTCCCAGATCTCAGGGTCCCTCTGAATCCCCCATGCATTCACATATACCAGTGTTTTGGGAGGAATATCATATCCTCTGAGTTTCAATGTAGATGATGTCTCTCTTGGAGCCAAGAGTGGAGCAGCTGGATGTAACCTTAGAGTTTCTTTCACTACACATTTCATGTAGTCCATTTGGTTTATGTCATTTTCTTCTACTTTTGACTTATTCCCTACAATTTTTCTCACCTCTTCCTGAGCTTTCTTCAGCTTCGTTGGATTTCTCATCAGCTCTGCCATAGTCCACTCTAGTGTTGAGGCAGTTGTGTCACTTCCTGCTGAAAACATATCCTGAAATAGTAAAAATAGTATCAGTAATAATTCTGAACTTCACCTTTTTCTTTGAGATACAAAAATTCCATTTGGTCTAAAGTAAGAGCATGTAATGTTTTTATCTCTCAAGATGCTTATCTATAGTTTAGTCCTTGAAAGTGTCAACTTGCTGCTAAATTTATCCAGTGAAATTATCAACTGGCAAGTAACTTCATTTCATGCCTTGAAAAACTAATTTGGATTGAGAAAGCTTTGTAATTTGTTCTACCTTGGATAGTAAGTGAGTCAGTTAAAGTGTTTGAGAAAAACAGTAAAAAGAAGGCAATAGAACAGAATAGGAGGAAAACCATTAGAATTGATTTGATGTCATCATTGGTGAGCTCAGAATCAGGCATGGCATTCTTCTGATATTGGATGAGGATATCCACAAAGCCGTTCTCAGTGGAGCGGTGATCAGCTTCCCTCTGAACCTTCTTATGCTCCTCAATCAGCTCATCTAAAAAGATATCAAATGCTTCAAAAATGGTTTTGAATTCTTGAATTTTTCCAGTCAGAAAATCAACCCAACTGAGCAAGGGAAAGTAATCCCCCACAGTGTCAGCTGCAAGTTGAATCATCAACCTCCTTGCAAGCTCTTTGACCCTGCTCCTATTGTACTTCTGTCCAAGAGCACATTTACAGATGATGTTGTCTGATACTTCAAGAACCAACTCACTTAGATTCACAGAAAATTCTTCTGTCAAGGTTGCTTTGCCTATCTTTTTGACCAATTCTGCAACCTCTTGTTCCCTGATGAGGCGAAATGACTGCACCCTTTTGACACTGAGAAGTTCAAGGGAACATATTTTTCTTTTCAGTTTCCAGCTTTCTCCATAGGATGAAAAACCAATGTCATTACCTCCGTACAGTATGTACCTGGCTGCTGTGATTTTGGGTCGGTTTGAGAAGGTTAAGTCATGATTTTGCATGATTTCCCTCACCAAATCTGCTGATGAAATCACCAAAGTCTGAGTCTGCCCCAACTGCAACCACATAAGAGAACCATACTTTTGTGAGAGGGAACTGAAAGAACGGTATGGCAATGTGCCTATCTGATGAAGATTGCCAATGATTGGTAACTTTCTTGGTGATGGAGGCAGATTGAAACTGGCTTTGTTTTTTGATCTTCTTGCTAGCTTCAACACAGCCACAGCAAGAAGAAAGAAGAGAAAATATGGATAACAAGTAGAAGAAAGAAAAGCTATGGTAAGTTGTTCTTGTGGCCATTCTATAGAAGCCATTGTTTATCCAGCCACACTCATCTACCACTCACACTAGAGCATATATATATAGGCATAGCCACCTTACTCATATTCATTATCCAGCTTAGTTAGTATGATATATATACAACGTTTTGAGTGTGCTGTTTGGTATGAGATAATGTCATTAATTGAATATTATTTTGTTTATCTTTATCCTAAGTGTAATGCACTTAATTTTTCCTGTTCAATGATTTGTCGCTCTCTCAAAGTGTGGTGAAGGATAGTCTCAGGATTTTTTACCCAATTAGAGCATATCAAACTAACTCCAATTATTATTATTTATACAACCATATTTTACAATATCTTTTACTGCTACTTACTTTTTACCAACACCAGACACAAGAAGTCCTTTATACTCATCCTCTATTCAATGCTAAAATGTCATTATTTAGAGGATGTATTTCAAGAATTCACAACTCAACACAAGGGTAAGAATATCTAGCACCCATTGTGTATCTAAATGAAAATCTACCCAATACAAGGATAAAAGAGCATTCACTCTTTTATGATGGTAAAATTTCAATTTTTATTATTTAGAAGAGAAACTTTTGTCTGAATGCGTCTCATATAGTCATGTCGACTCAACCACGACGCTGTAGGAGTAATTTTTGTGTAAGCATATCTTTTACACACATGGGATGTAGTTATAGTATGCGATTGAACTTTGACACAATTTTCATCTGATCACGTTATCCATATGCTTCCACTCTCATGTAGACTTGTTAATTTAGCCAAAATCCAGAGGGCTTGGCCATGATCCACGTTGATCGAGACCAAAAACGCTTACCATAAGGCTAAAACAATAACCAAAACTCCATGGATTAGGATCAACTTATAGGTCAGTATGCGAGTTGGTCTCAAGTCAAGATAAACAAGATTAGGTCTGAATCAAGTCAAATAGGTTGTTGGATTCAACTCAAGCTACATTAAAGTCAAGCTAAGGTTGATAGATTCTACATCGTGTTGAGTTGAATTGAGTTCATATTGGAGGTAATTAAGTCGAACTCATGTCAGACCACGTCAAGTTGAATCCACTTTAGGCTTTGTTGAGTGAGGCCTATCTCTAGCTAAGTTGATTATGGCAAGTCCACCCTTGACTCAATTAAGTCAAGTCCACCCTTGGCTCAATTGAGTGGAGCACACCTCAAGCCAAGTCTAGTCAAACCCATCTCGAGTTAAGGAAAATTAGGTATGTTTGTCGAGTCAAGTTAAATATAGTAAGACCCATGTTTGGTCAAGTCTTGATAGACTCACATCGTGTTGTGTAGATTTAAATCCACCTTTATCCAAGTTGACTCAAGCTAACCTCTAACAGAGTTAAGTCGACCCCATCTTGAGCTAAGTTAGGTTAGACCCACTTTGGGCCAAGTTAGTTGAAGCCCATCTTATGTCGAATAGGGTCAGGCCAACCTTGGGATGACCAGGCCAAACCCACCTTTGGCTAAGTTAGGGTTGACTCCATTGGTTGGGTAGAGTCAAACCCACCTCAAGTCGAGTTAGATCGGGTCTACCTTTGTTAGAGTCAAGTTCAATCCACCTATGGCTGAGTTGAGTTGAGTACATCTTATATGGAGTCAAGTCAAGTCCACCACATGCTAAGTCAAGTCAGACTCACTTCATGCCAAGTATGTTAGGTCCACCTCTAATTGACTCATGTCAAGCCAACCTCTAGCCGAGTCAGGCCATGCCCACCTCAAGTTAAGTTGGGTGGATTAAGTCCACCTAATGGGTAGGACCCACCTCTAAGCGAGTCATGTATGGTCTGCCTCATACTAAGTTGATTCGGGCCCACCTCGAGCCTAGTCAAGTTAAAGCCACTTTGAATCGAGTAGAGTTGTGTCCTGTAAGACCAAGTACAACCAAACCACGTTAGATTGAGTTGCTCAACCCATTATTGGGAAGAGTATAGTTGGGCCATATAAGGTTGAGTTGATTCGTCCTATTTTAAGTCAAATTGATCAAAACCCACATTTGGTTGAGTTGAGTCAAGCTAAACTTTGGTTGAGTCGAGTTAGACCTTTATCAAACTCTATTGAGTCAAGTCGAAGTTGGGCCGAGTTGAATTAGACCCATGTGGGGCAAACGTGTAGCCAAGTTTAGATCATGTCATGCTAATTTAGGCTAAAAAAGGGTTAACCAAGTTTGAACCCACGTTGAAAAATGTTTGGTTTGGTCGAACCAAGTTGAGTTGGCCCTAACTTTCTTGTTAAGTTGCAAATAATAAAATTAAGTAAGAACCATGTTATAATTAATGTAAAATATATGGGATTAATTTAAAATTAAAAATATATTTAAAGGCTTGCACTATTATAAAAAATATTTAGAGTTAAGAAAAGTTTTGTAGTATGGTCAATCCCACTTTGCTTATAACTTTGACCCACTTTAAGAGGAGGTTTTAAGGACTAGAGCTTTTTCAACCCACTCATTTAGTTGGCCAATAAAAGGATGCTTTTCTTTTGGAGTGGGCTGGGGTTAGCCCATGGACCATGAGTCAAATTGAAACTAATACTTCTCATGCAGTCAAACTTGTGGAATAACTTTTTGAGTCATTCCCTCACAATTATTTGGACGTAACCATATTCTTGTGTTCAAACCTATGAAGCAATTTTGTATATGAATGTGTCTCTGAGAGAGTAATGTGAATGGAATCATAGTCCTTTGGTTGAACATTTAGTTAATTTTCAACATGAATGCATCTCCCACATCCACGTGGACGAATACACAACCTTAGTGTTAGAAATATTATATCTTTTATCTTTCAGTTTATCTTTTAGTTAGTTTATTATTATTTATTATTTGTATTTTGGGCTTAGCCCATATTTTTTCTATTATAAATAGAGAACCCTATGTGTGTTTAACACAAGGGAGATTAATCCCATATATAATTTTCACTATATTTAACACTCAAGGTTAAATTTCTAATGCAATTCTCTATATGAATGTACATCTCACACCTATGTGAGTGCATTTAGCGCAATATTATGTGTGATTATATCTCTCACACTTATGTTGATATAATCACTCCTTGTGATCAAATATGTTGAAAAACACATGTCAACTAAAAATAAGATTAAATTATAATAGATAGTTACCTGACATTACAAGTCAATTTTATAATGATAAGTTATATTTAAATTTCACTTTTCCTTTAAAATGGTATAAGAGACATTTAAAGTCTATCCTAAACAAAAAGTATTGGACCTCATGTCACCACTGTTAGATTTTTCCTCAATCTTATGCTTAAAATATCCATTTTTTTAGGTGAATAGTTATATTAAAATACACTGTTAAATCAAATTAAAATATATAATAAATACAAATATCATCTTACAAACAAAATTTATAAAATTAAGTTAAATTAAATCTCACATACTAATGCAATCTTCAATATAAACATTACACAATAATATATATATATATATATATATATATATATTAACATTGTCAAAGTTATCTTAGAAAACTTTGTCAATTACAGTAATGTTAACAAAAGAAGAAAGTCAATAGTTACTGATATTACTTTTTTAAAATCTTTGAGATGTTTATTATTTCAAAGCTATAAAACCATATAATATTTTGAAACAATTAAAATATATTTAGTATTACATAGATGTCACTCTCCAAATGTTGTATATCCAATTACACTAGAATAGGATTGGACAAAAATGATAAGAATGACTCTTGTTTGTCATTCCCATTCAATAATTTCCCTCTAAAACTCACGTGAAATTAAAATTGAATATGCAAATCGTGTAAGGATATGGTCCACTCTTTGGTTGTTCATTATAGATATTTTCATTATAGATATAATTCATTGCTATATCCCCACGTTTATCATCTACTCAAATATTTCATCATACAAGTTCAAGAAGAATAATTACTATAGTGCCAAAATTTAGTGGTTGGAAATAAAAGTAGTAAAATAGACCAATTAAAAAAAAAACTTATAAATTGTGTATGAGTCTAAATAGTAAGTATTGAAAATAGAAGATTTAAAATGTGTAAGAAATATGTTTTTCTAAACTTTGGAACTTCTTTAAACGTGTTATTGTCCTTCTTCTTTTCAAAAAGAAACAAGACCACTAGTGTGGAAAGCTATATATAGCTCCATCAATATATCATACATTTTATTAAGTAAAACCAAATTTATGAATTTTTCAAATCCATATGACTAATATATTTTTTTTTGAGTGACTATATCTATATCTATATATATAATAATAATAATAATAATAAAATTAATAATTTAATAGTAGTTGATAAGTTTCTAAGTCACAAGTTTTAAATTGGTAAGTCATCTCATTGGATTAAAATTGCTTGGTAAAATTACTTATAAATTAGTCAACCTGAAATGAAAACTACATAAGTATTCTTACATAATAAAAATATGTTACTATGTAATTATAATTTTATTTTGATTCATTTTTTTAGTTTTTTTTAAAGTTGTATTTTTCTTATTTGAATAAGTTTTTTTTTATGTATTTATGTAGGTGTTGTAATAAGTATTAATCAAATTTAATTTTTATTTATTTTTTAAAATTTATATTTTTTATTTCTTAATTTAAATTATTGTTTGATTGATTTTTTTATTTTTTATTGAATAATTTTCACATAACACAACACTTAGTAATTAAATATTTGTTATTTTAATTTCTAAAGTTATTTTTTTTAATAAAATAACTGAATAAATATTAAAAACAGTACAGTATTAATTATTTATAAGACTGAAATCAATAATAATAATAATGATGATGATGATGAAATGAAATTAAAATAATAATAACATATTAAAATGCAATAAATAATAATAAAACAATAAAATAAATTACGAATAATTTATAAAATATAAATTAATTTTTTTAAAAATAAGCTAGCTAAACATTTTTATATCAATTAATTAATTTATAAGTTAATTAAATAAGTCATTTATCTTATTAAATTTCTTATTTTAATTGATACTGAGTTAACAATATTATCATAGATAAACTTAATGATACAATTACAATTATTTCAACATTCCATTTTAATAACATAATATTACTAAACTCAAACATTTCATTGTAAATATTAAAAAATAGATAATTCAATACATTAGTATAATTATATAGGATAGAACTATAATAATATCATTCATATACATTTTGAAACTATTATGATATGATTCTATTATAAGATTATACTTAATATAATATAATATCACTTAATCGTTTTGATAACTAGCTTCTCAATCCTAAGAAGTGTCTTTATACCTAGTTTATTACAAAAAGAAAAACATAACACATAATAACAAATAAAAAAGATAAACTAATTTACAAAAATAATATCATAGAACATATAATTCAAAATATAAAAATTTACCAATCATTCATCAAATACATACTATTCAAAAGAGAATACTATAAAAAACTAAATTATCTAGATATAAGCATTAATATCGAATCTTGAGAGGTTTTAAGATTTATGATGGATACTTTTCACCCACAAAGTTCATTTTATATTGTCATAAGAAGAACATTGTAACATCCCAATTTAGTAATATAAAATTTACTAAAATAAAACATTACATTATAAAGAAAGAACAAAACTATAATTTTATGAAGAACTAAATTCTTCACCTGAAGACTGAAATACTCCTATACCGCTGCTATACCAACAACCTTTCGATGAGCCAACTGAAAAAGTTGTACCCCTAAGCTCACACCAATCAGGTAATCATCGCAAAAGAGAAACAAATACACAAAGACAGGCCACAAAAAAGCAAGGGTAAGCTAGAATAATTTAATTGATTACACTAATCATGCAAATTAAACAAATACATAAGTGTGTGTCAATCGAGCATTTCAAACATACAATGACCGACCATACATTATAGGCAATGACCGAACACTTGACTTGACCATCCGGATTGTATGAATATGTAGCTTTGGCCGTTCGTGCACTCGTGGGTGTAGTAACTGGAAACCCATCAGTTGTCGCACGAGGTTAGCCGTTATCCCTCACTTAAGGTGTCCCCCCTTAGACTAGGGTTTCTTGCTATTCTCACGATATGACTTACTCATCTCTACTTGAGACTTGGTAATCATTAAAATGTCAAGATGAACATCGTGGATTTCGCCGAGACATTCCTCCTTGGAATTCTCTTTCATACCAGTTGGAACATCATACCATATTTTCAATTTGATACCATTACGATAATGCATACATCAACCATCAAAGCAATTGGAATAATTAATTAAAAATAGCACACTGGAATACATATAAATATGGGCCGAACAAAAATCACCAAACATATATGAACAATATCGAACACCCTGTGAATGTTGGAGACCAATCGTTCTCCCACTACCTAAAGAATAGGACCGAATGGTCAATAATAGATACAACTGAAGAGAAGCTCGAGCACTATTACTGACCGACAACTAGAGGATTTCGAGTACCACAACATGACAGAATACTACCACCATATCAAGTATTAAGTTTAGACCAAACGCTTATGGCTTAGGCCGAACACCTATAGCTTAGGCCGAACACTTAGAGTTGATACTGATTACTAAAATATCATTGAACGGTCATTAAGGCCCACGAGAGGCCGAACACATTTAAGACCAATACAAGTACGAGACCGGGCACTAGTACAAGACCGAGTGCTACTAATAGGCCACATACCCCTCTGAGACAATCACTACATAGAGACCACACACCCCACTAAGACCGATCGCTACGAAGAGACCACACATCCCACTAAGACCGATCACTACTAAGAGACTACACACCCCACTAAGACCGATCGCTACTAAGAGACCACACACCCCACTAAGACCGATCGCTACTAAGAGACCACACACCCCACTATGACCGATCACTATTAAGAGACCACACAGCCCACTATGATCGATCGCTATTATTCAATTAAATACTAACACAAGACCGATCGGTCATTAACTGAAAAGCTCTACAGAAGTAGAACTTAGTTAAGATCGAACACAAGAAGAAAGCTGAAAGTTCAATGAATGACACTCGACGATTTGCATAATTCTACTGAATAACTGCAGAATTATGAACAACTATTTTCACCAATTTACTACAACTTCCCAACTTCTAATCCTCCAAACATGATTCATATACCAATTTATACCTATCCGAAGGTACCTAAAATCGTTCTAACATCATCCCAAGAACACCTATAGCTCACTAATTGATGAGGATAGACCACCAAAAGACCAGAAATGTGATAAAAAAATGGGAAGAGGAAGCTGATGAACACATGCAACCAGAAACTTGGCTTGCATGTGTCAAAAAGTTTCAGAATCTCACAAGAACTCAAGAAATCGAGACTTACTAGCTCTAAACAAGACTTTAATCGGTGGAAAATGATGTTTTTGACTCCAAGATTACTTAAGTTCGATCTGATTGAAAATCAGATGAAGTAAGATGAGAGCTTTTTAGAGAGAATGAGGAGAAAAGAAGAGAGAAGAAGATTTGGAGAGAAATGGTTGTATCATAAAATGGGACAAATATTTGAAATTTTCCTTTATATAGTAATATTATTAATATAAATCATTCGGTCCAATTATTCCCACACACTTTTCCACTCCAAAATCTTTAAAATTCTCGGTTCTTACAGACATTGTTCTTTAAACCAGGACATCCTACCACTCTCAACCCCTCAACCATTTTTCTATATATGAGTTGAATGATTAATAGAATATTAGGATAACATTCAACATTGAACTCTCACATCAATGCATACACTACACAACAAATGAAACTTCCCCATGGAATTCTTTCTTCCAAAACAAATCACACTTTACTTCGTTCTAATTAACCATTATCTTATAGAAAGTCCCTAATCATTATACATTCTCACACATGTTTATACTAATCGAGAATTTCATCGTAAATAAATCATACCTAACAAACAAGTTTTAATGAAATCCCAAACATGAAAAGAAGAGTTTTTGATATTGTCTAGTGTCATAGATCACCACTTAATGCCACTCAACCAAAGGCATCTTTGGAAGATTATCGTCCAATGCCAACAAAATAGCACCCAACACAACGTTCTCGCCCAAATAAACCACCACTAGTGCTCCTAGGATTTAAATCCTAAAAATGGCACATAACGATAGGAAGTTGCACCCACCAAAAGTCCAACCAGAGAGCCACTGGATTAGTGGCATCCAATAGTGCTACTTGGCGCCATATTAGAAACTATATTTCCCCCGTAGAGCTTCAATTGGATAATTTGACATTTCTGGAGTTAATTCTCACTTCATAAATGTTCTATTTTCATAAAATTTATTGTCTTTAAGTAGTCATATTACTTAATTAAAGGATCCCACAGGGGTACTTTCACCCAGCTAGATCATATACAACATGCTTCTCATAATTCATCACCAATGTATACAAATTCAAAAAGTTAGATAATGAAAACCACAATCAACAATAATTCATAACTCAAGCTTAAATCACTCAAATTACAACTAACACTACAAAAAAGTAGAGTATTACCGAAGGCCAGAAGCCCTCGGAAAATGCCAAAGGCCGTCGATAATGGGTGTTTACCGAAGGCTTATCGACGGCCAAAAATCCTTCGGTAAATCTCTTGTCGCTAACAATTACCGAGGGCCAAAAGCCCTCGGTAATTACCGAAGGGCAGAAGCCCTCGGTAATTACCGAAGGGCAGAAGCCCTCGGTAATTACCGAAGGGCAGAAGCCCTCGGTAATTACCGAAGGGCAGAAGCCCTCGGTAATTACCGAAGGGCAGAAGCCCTCGGTAATTACCGAAGGGCAGAAGCCCTCGGTAATTACCGAAGGGCAGAAGCCCTCGGTAATTACCAAAGGGCGAAAGCCCTCGGTAATGGGCATTTGAGGGTATTTACCGAAGGGCAGAAGCCTTCGGTAATGACCTGCTGTGGGCATTTACCGAAGGGCAAAAGCCTTCGGTAAAATGCAGATCAGGTTTCAGAGAAATGATATTTCTTTGCAACCCACACCTGTATATCAAATTCCAATTACAAACAGACCTGCATATCAGTTTTCAAGCACATACAAACATGCATAATGTGCATCTCAAAGATGCAATCAATTATCAATATCCATTGAACATCAATTAATCCATAGAACATCCATTAATGTATAGATTATGTAATTATAGTTCAAATATAAAACAATGTAACAAAAGGATGTTCTAACATCCAAAGTCTGGAAGTAGATCGAACTAACACTGAAATGATATCAAGTTTAAAATGTTCTAATATCTAAATGTTTGTCTAACAAAGTAAGAAGAAAATGAAACTAATAATGTACATAACTATCATCAGAATGATCTTCATCATCCTGCTCCTCTACTGATGGCTGGACTGGTGTGGGTTGGACTGATGAGGGTTGGACTGATGTGGGCTGCTGAGTGGCAGCAGGTGATGAGGACGGTCGTGATTGGGTGGGAGGGATATTTTGTACGTCCTGTGAGGTTTAAGGCAAGACAGTCATGACCAGGGCCTTAAAATTTGTAAACTTTGCTCTGAGATCAGTGAGCTCCTGGTCATGTTGATGGAGTTCCTGCCTGAGTTGAAGAACCTCGCAGGAGTACTGGTGGAAGAAGAAGGCTGATGCTTCAGAGTACCTCCTCTAGATGCTGTATAGTTTGCAGCAAGCTGTCCCGCACCATACACTCGTCCCTTTTTCTTCCCACCAATGATGTCGATCCAGCACTGCGTCCTACGGATGTCATCATCTGCATTACTGACATCATCCGGTGTAGGAGCTGACTCATGTTCAGATCTAACCTGTGAAAGTCTCGTAGAAAAGTCTTCCTGTTGAAACATTAAAAGCAATGTCAGGGAACGATAGTATAACATAAATGAACAATTAGTAATAGTGTTATTTGCTTACATGAGTCTTCCGAGATCTTTCATGAACAAATTGATTAGTTCCCTTCCGAACATGAGTCTGTGCAAAGACCTCATCAACATGGACCGCCCGTCCTAGAGCCTGTGCCTGTAACATAATTAAGAATTACAAGCGTACATATGAAATACAATATACATAACTTATGTATGAAAGAAAAAGTTATGTAATGAGATTATACCATACGAATGGCATGCTCATGAATGGTGATCGACCCACCAGTATGCAGGGTGCCACCCCTTTCAGACGCTCTGTTCCGCTGGGCTTTGGCACACTTATTGCGGAACTCTACTGTATTCCAATGGGCCAGTAAAGAGTTCCAAATGTGCTCACCCAGCCAGTTAGGGCGCTGTCCTGCATTCCGGGCATCCCTAAACATCTCTGACAGCCGATGAGATGCTTTCATGTGGAAATTTCTGTGTATCTGAGTTTCATGTTCAGGTTTCCACTGCACCTTCATCTGTAACATTAAAGACAACAAACATTGATTACAAAACAAACTAAAATAAGATGGACATTAGTGTAATTGATTGCTGACCTGAAAGCGCTGCCAGAATGGCTTTCTGTCGTCATGAGGTATTGCTCCCCAAGTAGGCCATGGACTTAAAAACTGTTGCTTTATTGAACGTGTGATGGCCTGGGAAGCAACCTTAGATGGAATAAACCTGCATAACAAAACTCATTTCAATTACAATATGGTTTAAACATCAAATGATATCAACAGATTATAAACTTACCATTTACCATAGGGCTCAATCCATGGTCGATCATGGAGGGGCGGGTCAAGATCTTCAGCATCACCACTTGAATCTGGATCACCAAGTGGTGTGACAGTCTCAGAAGGAGGTACAGAAGATGAGGAAGGTATAGAAGTAGGGTCAGGGAGAGGAGTGGGGGTAATAACAATAGGGGGAGGAGTGGGGGTGGCAATAATAGGAGGAGGAAGAGGGTCTGCTGCAGGGGTTGTAGAAGGGTGTGCTGCAGGAGGAGGAGAAGGGTCTACTGCAGTGGTAGTAGAAGGGTGTACTGCAGGAGGAGGAGTAGGGTCTACTGTAGGTGTAGGAGTCTGTATACTAGGGGTAGGAAGAGGCCCCACAGATGATGTACTACCGGGAGCAGGGGTAGGTAGTCTAGCAGGCACCCTAAGTACATACTTTGGTGCCTGCCGTTGCCTCTTTGTAGGCCTTGCTACCCCTTTTCCTTTATCAGGATGCTCTGAACCTTGTCCTGTCATTCTTGCATTCAAATGGTTACAAACAAAGCGAATAAATATAAATAAATAAAGAAGGATGAATTGTTTTCAAAGTCAATGTACAAGTAATTGCATACAACTTATAGATGATATTTTAGATAATGGTAATGAAATGATAGTCCAATTTGCTACAATAGATGTTCAACATTCAATCATCGTCATCATGATCATCATCTTCATCTTCATCTTCATCATCGTCTTCTTCTTGTTGTTCTTCTTCTTCATCGTCATCATCATCATCATCTTCTTCTTCTTGTTCTTCTTCATCTTCTTGTTCTTCTTCTTCTTCTTCTTCTTCTTCTTCTTCTTCTTCTTCTTCTTCTTCTTCTTCTTCTTCTTCTTCCTCTTGTTCTTCATCACCTTGTACTGTTGCTTCTAATTCATCTCCATCACCATCAGGGTCGACCAATGCGGTTATACGTTCAACTTCGATAATTTCTTGTGGTTGTGACATTTGGTCAAGTTGGTAGGCTACATCTTCCTCAACTTCATTTGAGTCTATGCGACCTCTAGGCTTCGTTTGTATTGCTACTGTCAATACCCAATTTCGTCCTGGTAAATAAAATTCATCACAAAAATAAATAAATAAAAAACATAAAAAACCAAAATGAAAAATACTATTTATTTTACTTTTTGCACCCCCAAATTTTCTTTTAAACACTTAATCCAATGGCCCAAAATAATCTCTTACTTTTTTTACTTCCTCACCATCCCTTTTCTCTTATCACACCCCACTCTCCACATCACCATCCACATCACCCTCCACATCTCATTCCACATCATCTACCTTTTTCATTTACTTTTTCCACATCATTTCCATTTTAATTTTATATATCAACTTTTCTAATTATTCCACTTACATTTTTAATTATATCTTCTCCATCAACATTTTTTATTATCCATTTTTCTCCACCTTATTTTTCCACCCACTTTTTATATTATTTCTTTCACTTATTTTCCACATTAACTTTTACTATTCACTATATTTTATTTCACCTAATTTCTCCACCAACTTTTTATATTATTTCTTTCACTTAATTTCCACACCTAATTTCTCCACCAACTTTTCATATTATTTCTTTCACTTATTTTCCACATTAACTTTTACTATTCACTATATTTTATTTTACCTAATTTCTCCACCAACTTTTAATATTATTTCTTTCACTTAATTTCCACACCTAATTTCTCCACCAACTTTTTATATTATTTCTTTCACTTATTTTCCACATTAACTTTTTCTATTCATCTTTTTTATTATATTTTATTTCATATAAATTTTCCACCAACTTTTTATATTATTTCTTTCACTTATTTTCCACATTAACTTTTACTATTTACTATATTTTATTTCACCTACTTTCTCCACCAACTTTTTATATTATTTCTTTCACTTATTTTCCACATTAACTTTTTCTATTCATCTTTTTTTTAATTATATTTTATTTCATCTAAATTTTCCACCAACTTATTATATTATTTTATTCATCAACTTTCTTCATCCTTAACTCTATAAATACCTACATTCCCTTCATTTCACACACACACAATTTACATAATATCCATCTCTTCTCTCTCAAAATCTCTTCATTCCATCCCAAAACTCTATTTCATTTTTCTCTCACATTTTACTATTTCGTAATCTCTCTATACATAATAAATCCCATACCCCATTTTTACTATAAAGCTATCTTCTTCATCTTCCATCTATCTTTCTCACGACTTATTACAAGTAAGGTTTTATTTCATCACACAAATCTTCAACAAGGTACACATTTTCTTTTCATTCTATTTATATGCATTTTGATCATTTTTTTTAGTTTATAAATTTATCCTATTTTCTACCACAATTTTATCCTATGTTTTTTTTTTGTCATATTTTTATATCATAGATGTTTCAACTCACCTCTCTTCTTAATAAAAAAAATATAAAACTTTAAAAAACATGTAATGATATAAATATCGGTGTGAGTACTCGTGCGATCGTACGCATCAGCCTAGTACTCATTACCCAAAATATAAAATAAACAAAAAAAACCGTGTGAGTGCTCGTGCGATCGTACGCATCAGCCTAGTGCTCATTACGCAAAAAAATCTAAATATTACATCAAAAAAAAAATACCAAAAAATATAAAAACCTTCAAAAACTAAAAACATCCACATTTTCAAACAACAAACAGTCTTGCGAGCCAGAACTACGTGATCCTTGATTCTCCATCAAAAGTGGAGATACGTAGGAGCAAGGCCAGTCCTTGTCAGGTTCATTTTCCCAAAAATCCAAAGTCATTTTCTTAAACAAATTTCTCAAACAAATTTTAAAGCAGTTTTCTAAAAGAACTACGGAACCCTGATTTCTCATTCTTAATGAGAATACGTAGGAGCAAGGTCAATCCTTGTCGGGCCCAAAAAACTAAAAAATACATTTTGTTTCTTTAGAATTTTATTTTAGGGGATAGTTAAACATTTTGAAAACCACATCATATTCGCATATTTAGTTAAAGGTACTGCCTAGGGCAGGCGTTGTAGGGTGCTAATACCTTCCCTACGCGTAACCGACTCCCGAACTTAGAATCTCAGTTTCGCAGACCATGCTTTATCATTTTATGGTTTTTCTGTAGTTTTCCAGAATAAACTATGGTGGCGACTCCAAATCTCTTTTTCAAAACCGTGTTTTATTTTTCGGATCGCCGTCCAGTCGCGATTCCGGTTGCGACAGATGGCGACTCCGCTGGGGACCCTCTGAGAGTCAAGCCATTTAATTAGATAAGCGAATTCGATGTGGTTTTTCTTTGTGTTTTTATTTCCTTTTTCCTTATCTATGTTTAATATTTGAAATAATTGCATGTGAGTTGCTTTTAGTTTATGTTTGAAATAATTGTTCATTATCTATGTTTGATATGTCTACTTATTTGTGTTTATTTTTGCAATTGTTGTTTTACATTATAATCTCCCTATGCACATTATGCATATCATGAGTGGGGCCCTATACCCGGGTCTGAGCGCAACTTAGAAATAGAGGGGTTGTGTAGCGGTGTCACTCTGGGATGTACTTCCTGTTTGGCTATCGTGAGAACCCCAGCTAGAGTCTGTTCTCTTCATTTGTGTCTCCGCATCTAGTTGATTACTCTGACTGTTGTGAAGAAACAGTGAAAAGAGCCATAGCTCTGGTGGCCTTGATTTAAGCATTAGGAAACCATCCTTGTGAATGCATATATTCGGCCTTAGAACTTTAAGTTATTCAACCTTTGATACGGCACAAAAGGGAGACTACATTGTTTCAGTTTGTCTGTCATTTCCTATTTTACAAAAAAATAAAAAATTTTCATGTTTCTTTTAAATAAATAAAAAATAAAAAAAGGAAAATATGAAAAAAAAATTAAAATTGATTTTGTTTTCGGAATCATTCAAAAAGGAAAAAATTAGAATTTCTTCAAAATATTATTGGGGCATGAAAAATCTTTGAAAAAAAATTAATAAAGTGTACATATTTTGGGGCAATTTCTGGACATCATTTTTCATACAAATAAAATGTAAATTATTGTTATCTTTCAAAAAAATTTTGCTTTGAACGCGCAATATTTTCCTCTTCAAATTAATTAATTTTTTGCACAGGTATTTATATTTACTTTTCTTAATTTTAAAAATTCAAAAAAAAAAATTAATTAACTCGTCTAAAAAAAAAATTAGTGCAAGAGCATGAATAGTAGTTGTCGAACCCATTTGGGCCCATTTTGAATATTAATTTTTTCTTAGCTTGTTTTCTAAAAAAAATTATATAAAGAATATTTCCCTTGCATAATTTTCACATATGTCATATTTCATTTAAAACAAAAAAATGTAAAAAGCAATTTCAGTTCCTTGAGTCGCTTTGGTATTGGGTTTGTCTGGCCCATTATGCTCGCTATCTACATTCATTTTTCTTCAGGTCCAAGCTTGACCTAGTTTTCTTTGTAGTCTTGTAAAATAAAAGTCAATCCAAAAATCTCAAAAAAAGTATCAAAGTGCAAATTTTTAACAATGTCTTTAGAGTACAATCTTCATAGTTGTCATGTGTGATTTTCTTTAAATTTGTAAAAAAAAAATCTGAGAATGAAAGATGAACAGTTTTTGAGCCCATTAGGCCCCGTTGTCATATGTGGTTTCTCTTGAACCAGTGCATCTGAATTTCTGAAAAATAAAAAATACATGTTTATGTAGATTTTGTGTTTTCAATTCATAATTTCCCTTTCCATTTGTGTGAACAAGTATTTGTGCAAAAAAATAAAAATAGAGGAATTCAGACCCTTGTCTGAAGATTTTGTCATGGTTGTAAAAAGAATAGTGTTTGGCCCATTGAGTCTAGTAGTGTTGCAAAATTTTCTTTAGTTCAATCTTATGAAATCCTCTCATAACAAAAAATGAAAAAAATGAATTTCTTTTAGCTTGTACCATAAAATATGAAAAATGAAAAAATATTTTCTTTGTGTCAAGCTTTCACGGCTCAGGTCATCTGATCCATTGGGTCAATATGCCTGGTATGTTCAACTTCCTTCTATGTCAATTCTCTTCAGGTCCAATCCGATTTGGATTTTTCCCGGGTCAAAAAGAAAAGTCCAATTCTAAGCTCATTAAGTCCATTTCTCGTTCTCTATTAAAAAAAATATACAAAAATATTTCCTTCAATAAACTGCATAATTTTTCCTCATTAACACATTTTTCATTCATAAAATAAAATGCAACATAAGTTTGAAAATACAAAAAGATTTATTTCAGTGAATTGCATAATTTTCCCTCATTAGCGTATCTTTCATTCATTAAATAAAGAGGAATATAAGTGTGAAAAATACAAAAATATTTCTTTCAATAAGTGCATCAGTTTTTGTTTCATGATGCATACTTCCATTAAAAAAAAAAGGATAGCCCAAGTGAAAAAATACAAAAAAAAATATGTTTGAATGATTCGCATGATGCACAATTTTGAAAATTCAAAAAGATTTATTTCAGTTAGTTTCATCATTACATTTCTGTATTCATAAAAAAAAAAGAGAACACAAATTTAAGAAATTCAAAAAGATAATTGAGTCGATTGTTTTCGAGGTAAGTCATCAAGTTTATGTTATTCTAAGTATAAAAAGAAAATGGATGTCATTCTTTGTTGGGTCAGATAATTGGGTCACATTTGCCATTTGAACCTCAGTGTGTGCATTGCTTGAGAATACTTATTCCTTAGTAATATCCCTCATACTCAGCCTTAATTGAACCTTTGTTTGTAAACATCTACCTGTCAGCCTTAGTTGAGCTTTTGTTTGAAAACATCCATCCTCCGGCCTTCATTGTGCAAAAGGATTGACCCCGATCATTGCCCAAGATGAACAAAATTATGTTTTGGGGCAAATGTGCCTGTCCATAATTTTGTCAGTTAGGTGATCCCTGAATCCTTCAAAGACAAAGAAAAAAAAGAGAGTTTCAAAAAGAAAATAAAAAGAAAAACAACTCGTGCTGAAGTCAATTGATTTGTCATAAAGTTAATCTTTCGAAAATAAAGTGACCAGAGTTCAAGATGATGTGTGGCCATTTTCCTTCATCCAAAAAGAAACAAAAAAAAATATATCCATTGATTCCCATTTGAGCCAAGAAATAATTCTTTTTCAAATTTACCCGAGTAAGAGTTACCATTACAATAGAAGTCGACTCAGGATGCGAACAAAAGACACTTAGTGATCAAAGAAAGAAAGTTCATCAAGAAGAGCAAATAGAAAGAAGAAACACTGAGTGGTGATCTTAAAAAGAGAAAAGCATTGAGGAGGTTGACAAATAGGAAATTGGTAACTCTTGTTTCAAAAAATAAAAACCTAAAAACATTTGTTTGGGCCTTATCCGTTGTTTGAATACCCTTCAGCCTGCAGCATCATTACAAGCCGAATAAAAGTCCACACTGATTGAATGATGATTTCTTTAATTTTCATAAAGATTAATTGTGTGATAAGTTGAAATGACTTGCAATATAGTTGTAAAAAAAAGAGAAAATAAAAATGAAGAAATAAAATGTCTTAGGAAGAGGGGATTTTCTTGCTAACTGGCTAAAAAGAAAGGTCATTTAAGGGCATCCTTTTGTTCAATCCTTTCCAAACCCATCCTCAGACGAGGGGCAGCCCTGTTGGGCCTCATTCATCTTGACGTTCATCAATCCATTCACCCAGCTGGGCAACCTTTGTGGGCCTCTCATGAGCTTGATTTATCCATCCTATTGAAACCGGGGCAGTTATCTCAACTTTGTATGACTCTAATTGGTCCCAGAATTTATAAATTCACCCTTAAAACAGGGGAACCCAATTCAGGCCTTCCATGATTTTTGTCCATTTTACCATTCATTCATCTAAAGCGGGGAAAACCTTGTTGGGCCTCGCATGATGCTGAGTTGTCCTGGCATTCACTGATTCATATCCAAAGCTAGGGGCAATTTTGTGAGACTCATATGAATTTCATACCTTGACAATTCATAAATACATTTGTTCATACCATCCTTTTACTAGACCCCAAATTGGGGCAGCTCCTAAGCATCTACTACCTCACCTTGGCATTTATAACTTGTTTTGAGGAGTAATAGGCCTAAATAGCCAACCCGATACCCTTCCAAACAACTCTCCTACTCCATGACCAGCCTTTGATTTCAAGCATGCATACACTCGTGTTTCAAAAGAAAATGCTAAGCGCACAAGTTTCAACATTTGACTTTATAATTTGTGACATCCAAAAATGAAGGTCCAAATGTTTATAAATCTGATGATTTCCAAGAAAGCAAATTGACTCAACCAAAAATAATATCAAATATTTTCATATTCTCTCATCATGTATAAAAAATCACAAGTTAACATCATGTACATATCTTCAGACACTTTGAATTTCTTTTCCATGAATATTTATCAAATTGTCTTCCTTCAAAAATCAACATGCATCAAAGTTTTCTCTTCCAATTCTAAAATTACATAAAAGAAAAAAAATCAAAATGCATCAAAGTTTTCTCCTTTAATTTCAAAATTACATATTTTCACCAAATCTTCTTCCTTAAAAAAAAATCGACATGTACCAAAGTTTTCTTCTTTAATTTCAAAATTTACATCAACCATGTTTCTCTTGCATATCGAGGTTTCAAAATCCTAATCCTTGTACAAAGATGCAACACCTTGTTTAATCATATTTTCAACCTTGAGCAAAAGTTCTAAAACCTTGTTCCTCATTTCATAAAAAAAAAACAAAAAAAAAACAAAGCAAACGTTTTCATATATTTATCAAAAAGAAAGTATTTCTCATCGAAATCCTCTTCATTCACATGAATGGTTATCAATTTCCTTCTTAAAAAAAAACAAAGAAAAAACAAAGAAAAAACAAAGAAAACACAAAAAGAATAACATTCAGATTTTCTCTATCAAGCCATATTGTTTCATGTCGATCGAACTTTCAAATTTGTGTCAAAATTACAAAACATTTCAGGTTTCAAGAATTTCAAAATTCGAAAGCCCAGTTTCTACACTGGCCCCCAAAGCCCAGTTTCTACACTGGCCCACAAAATGAAAGATTTCAACACCTTGATGTCTTTTCAAAAATCAAATTTCTGTCAAAGTTACAAAACATTTCACAAATTACAAGTTTCAAAAATTTCAAAATTTGAAAGACCAGTTTCCATACTGACCCACAAAGCCCAAATTTCACATTGGCCCCAAGCCCAGTTTCCACACTGGCCAACATTTCACAAATTACAAGTTTCAAGAATTTCAAAATTTGAAAGCCCAGTTTCCATACTGGCCCCCAAAGCCCAGTTTCCATACTGGCCCACAAAGCCCAATTTTCACATTGGCCCCAAGCCCAGTTTCCATACTGGCCCCTAAGCCCAGTTTCCACACTGGCCAACATTTCTCAAATTATAAGTTTCAAGAATTTCAAAATTTGAAAGCCCAGTTTCCATACTGGCCCACAAAGCCCAATTTTTACATTGGCCCCAAGCCCAGTTTCCACACTGGCCAACATTTCACAAATTACAAGTTTCAAGAATTTCAAAATTTGAAAGCCCAGTTTCCATACTGGCCCCCAAAGCCCAGTTTCCATACTGGCCCACAAAGCCCAATTTTCACATTGGCCCCAAGCCCAGTTTCCATACTTGCCCCAAAGCCCAGTTTTCACACTGGCCCCCAAGCCCAGTTTTCACACTGGTCCCCAAAGCCCAGCTTCCACGCTGGCCCCAAAGCCCACTTTTCACACTGACCCCCAAGCCCACTTTTCACATTGGCCCCCAAAGCCCAGTTTCCACACTGGCCCCAAGCCCAGTTTTCGCGCTGGCCCCAAGCCCAGTTTTCACACTGGCCCTCAAGCCCAGTTTTCACACTGGCCCCCAAGCCCAGTTTTCACGCTGGCCCCCAAGCCCAGTTTTCACACTGGCCCCCAAGCCCAGTTTTCACACTGGCCCCAAAAGCCCAGTTTCCACACTGGCCCCCAAGCCCAGCTTCCACGCTGGCCCCAAACCTAAGTTTTCACACTGGCCCCAAGCCCAGTTTCCACACTGGCCCCAAAGCCCAGTTTTCACACTGGCCCCCAAGCCCAGTTTTCACACTGGCCCCCAAAGCCCAGCTTCCACGCTGCCCCAAAGCCTAGTTTTCACACTGGCCCCCAAGCCCAGTTTTCACACTGGCCCCCAAAGCCCAGTTTCCACACTGGCCCCAAGCCCAGTTTTCGCGCTGGCCCCAAGCTCAGTTTTCACACTGGCCCTCAAGCCCAGTTTTCACACTGGCCCCCAAGCCCAGTTTTCACGCTGGCCCTAAGCCCAGTTTTCACACTGGCCCCAAGCCCAGTTTTCACACTGGCCCCCAAAGCCCAGCTTCCACGCTGCCCCAAAGCCTAGTTTTCACACTGGCCCCCAAGCCCAGTTTTCACACTGGCCCCCAAAGCCCAGTTTCCACACTGGCCCCAAGCCCAGTTTTCGCGTTGGCCCCAAGCTCAGTTTTCACACTGGCCCTCAAGCCCAGTTTTCACACTGGCCCCCAAGCCCAGTTTTCACGCTGGCCCTAAGCCCAGTTTTCACACTGGCCCCAAGCCCAGTTTTCACACTGGCCCCCAAAGCCCAGTTTCCACACTGGCCCCCAAGCCCAGCTTCCACGCTGGCCCCTAAGCCGGGTTTTCACACTGGCCCCAAGCCCAGTTTTCACACTGGCCCCAAGCCCAGTTTTCACACTGGCCCCAAGCCCAGCTTCCACGCTGGCCCCCAAGCCCAGTTTTCACGCTGGCCCTTAAGTTCAATTTTTGCCTCGCCCTTAAGTTCAATTTTTGTTGCATCGCGATTCTATTCATCTTATGTACTTGAATCGATTGTTATTCTCCCCCTTTCTCTTTGAAACCAGACGAAATTAGTATTTCTATATTTACTTATCTTTTACTCTGATAATATACAAACGTTGTTTGTCATATTATCTAGTAAAATCTAAGTAAAGAGGGGCAGCTGTCAATACCCAATTTCGTCCAGGTAAATAAAATTCATCACAAAAATAAATAAATAAAAAACATAAAAAACCAAAATGAAAAATACTATTTATTTTACTTTTTGCACCCCCCAAATTTTCTTTTAAACACTTAATCCAATGGCCCAAAATAATCTCTTACTTTTTTTACTTCCTCACCATCCCTTTTCTCTTATCACACCCCACTCTCCACATCACCATCCACATCACCCTCCACATCTCATTCCACATCATCTACCTTTTTCATTTACTTTTTCCACACCATTTCCATTTTAATTTTATATATCAACTTTTCTAATTATTCCACTTACATTTTTAATTATATCTTCTCCATCAACATTTTTTATTATCCATTTTTCTCCACCTTATTTTTCCACCCACTTTTTATATTATTTCTTTCACTTATTTTCCACATTAACTTTTACTATTCACTATATTTTATTTCACCTAATTTCTCCACCAACTTTTTATATTATTTCTTTCACTTAATTTCCACACCTAATTTCTCCACTAACTTTTTATATTATTTCTTTCACTTATTTTCCACATTAACTTTTACTATTCACTATATTTTATTTTACCTAATTTCTCCACCAACTTTTAATATTATTTCTTTCACTTAATTTCCACACCTAATTTCTCCACCAACTTTTTATATTATTTCTTTCACTTATTTTCCACATTAACTTTTTCTATTCATCTTTTTTATTATATTTTATTTCATATAAATTTTCCACCAACTTTTTATATTATTTCTTTCACTTATTTTCCACATTAACTTTTACTATTTACTATATTTTATTTCACCTACTTTCTCCACCAACTTTTTATATTATTTCTTTCACTTATTTTCCACATTAACTTTTTCTATTCATCTTTTTTTTAATTATATTTTATTTCATCTAAATTTTCCACCAACTTATTATATTATTTTATTCATCAACTTTCTTCATCCTTAACTCTATAAATACCTACATTCCTTTCATTTCACACACACAATTTACATAAGATCCATCTCTTCTCTCTCAAAATCTCTTCATTCCATCCCAAAACTCTACTTCATTTTTCTCTCACATTTTACTATTTCGTAATCTCTCTATACATAATAAATCCCATACCCCATTTTTACTATAAGGCTATCTTCTTCATCTTCCATCTATCTTTCTCACGACTTATTACAAGTAAGGTTTTATTTCATCACACAAATCTTCAACAAGGTACACATTTTCTTTTCATTCTATTTATATGCATTTTGATCATTTTTTTTAGTTTATAAATTTATCCTATTTTCTACCACAATTTTATCCTATGTTTTTTTTTGTCATATTTTTATATCATAGATGTTTCAACTCACCTCTCTTCTTAATAAAACAAAATATAAAACTTTAAAAAACATGTAATGATATAAATATCGGTGTGAGTACTCGTGCGATCGTACGCATCAGCCTAGTACTCATTACCCAAAATATAAAATAAACAAAAAAAGCCGTGTGAGTGCTCGTGTGATCGTACGCATCAGCCTAGTGCTCATTACGCAAAACAATAAAAAATAAGGAAAAAGTCGTGTGAGTTCTCGTGCGATCGTACGCATCAGCCTAGTGCTCATTACGCAAAACAATAAAAAACAAGAAAAAAGCCGTGTGAGTGCTCGTGCGATCGTACGCATCAGCCTAGTGCTCATTACGCAAAAAAAATCTAAATATTACATAAAAAAAAATACCAAAAAATATAAAAACCTTCAAAAACTAAAAACATCCACATTTTCAAACAACAAACAGTCTTGCGAGCCAGAACTACGTGATCCTTGATTCTCCATCAAAAGTGGAGACACGTAGGAGCAAGGCCAGTCCTTGTCAGGTTCATTTTCCCAAAAATCAAAAGTCATTTTCTTAAACAAATTTCTCAAACAAATTTTAAAGCAGTTTTCTAAAAGAACTACGGAACCATGATTTCTCATTCTTAATGAGAATACGTAGGAGCAAGGTCAATCCTTGTCGGGCCCAAAAAACTAAAAAATACATTTTGTTTCTTTAGAATTTTATTTTAGGGGATAGTTAAACATTTTGAAAACCACATCATATTCGCATATTTAGTTAAAGGTACTGCCTTAGGGCAGGCGTTGTAGGGTGCTAATACCTTCCCTACGCGTAACCGACTCCCGAACTTAGAATCTCAGTTTCGCAGACCATGCTTTATCATTTTATGGTTTTTCCGTAGTTTTCCAGAATAAACTATGGTGGCGACTCCAAATCTCTTTTTCAAAACCGTGTTTTATTTTTCGGATCGCCGTCCCGTCGCGATTCCGGTTGCGACAGCTACGGCCCAACCACGCTTGTCAATATTGCAAAATGGTGGATATGGCACATAATAAACCTGTCTCACATTAGATGGCACATAATAATCAAGACATGGACATGAGCAGAGTTGAATTCAACATCAGTTAACCAGTGAGTGAATTCTTTCCCTGCGTGACGGCCTGATTGTCGGAAAACTGATAATGCACCTTCACGTGGTTCAACTTGCCATTGCATTTCATTTCTGACATGAGTGGGAGACAACATGAAGTTCTTGAAATAATGTGAACAAAAATAAGTTGTCTCTCTGTGCAAGTAAGCTGCACATATTGAGCCTTCCACTCTAGCTTTATTTTTAACTGACCGTTTGGATTCTCCCATAAACCTTTCAAAGGGATACATCCACCTGTACTGCACGGGTCCCCCAAGCCAAGCTTCATATGCAAGATGAATTGGAATGTGCTCCATTGAATCAAAGAATGCAGGAGGGAATATTCTTTCCAATTTGCAGAGAATAATCGGGATATTTTCATCCATCTTTTTAAGGGAATCTTCCTTTAGTGTCGTGCAACACAAATCTTTAAAGAAGCTACTGATTTCTATCAGTGGATGTAACACGTGCATTGGCAAACAACTGAACGCAAGAAGGATGAAAGTCTCCATGAATACATGACAATCATGACTCTTCAACCCTTGAATAGTACCGTTCTGAACATTGGCACATCTGGACAAGTTAGAAGCATATCCATCTGGCATTCTAAGCTCCTTGATCCATCCACACACTATTCTTGTCTCATCTTTTGACATGGTGTAATTTGCTTTTGGTTTAAATAATCGGCCGTTACCTTGTGCCTTCAACTCTAAGTCTTTTCGTGCACAATACAAAGGTAAATCTTTTCTTGCTTTCTCATTATCTTTTGTCTTACCTTTAACATTCATAACTGTGTTGAAGACATTGTCAAAGAAATTTTTTTCTGTGTGCATCACATCGATGTTGTGTCTTAGCAAGTTGTCCTTCCAATAGGGAAGTTCCCAGAATATGCTTCTTTTAGTCCAATTATGCCATTCCCCAAACCCTTCTAGCCTATTATGACCAGATTCAGTCACTTTTGGATAGTCTTTCACTCTTCTCCACACGTGTGATCCAGTCAACTTTGGCGGGGGCATATCCATTTCAACTTGTCCTTTTCGAAATGCCTTTTTGTTTCTTCTAAAGGGGTGATCAATGGGCAAGAACCGTCGATGGCAGTCAAACCAACTACTTTTCCGGCCATGACTCAATTGGAATGACTTTGTATGTTCCATGCAATGTGGACAAGCTAATCGACCATGTGTGCTCCAACCAGATAACATGTCGTACGCTGGGAAGTCATTAATAGTCCACATCAAGGCTGCCCTCATAAGGAAATTTTGCCTCCTTGAAACGTCATACGTCCAAACACCATTCCATAACTTCTTCAAATCATCAATCAAAGGCTCCAAGTAAACATCAATCAATGATTTGGGATTAGATGGACCTGGTATTATACACGATAAAAACATGTAAGGCTTTGTCATGCACATCTCAGGTGGTAGATTGTATGGGGTAACTATCACGGGCCAACATGAATACGGTGATGCAGACGCCTGAATGTACGGGGTAAACCCATCAGAGCATAAACCAAGTCTGACGTTACGCGGTTCACTAGCAAATGATGGATGTTTACGATTGAAGTGCTTCCAAGCTTCACCATCAGAAGGATGACGCAAAAGTCCCGGAGTTTTGTTACCATCATGCCATGTCATGTGTTCTACTGTTTGCATTGAAGTAAACAATCTTTGTAATCTTGGAATTATAGGTAAGTAGAACATGGACTTTAATGGAATTGGTTTTTTTTGCCTCCGTCCAGCATGCATTGTCTGATATCGAGGTGAGCCACAAAACTTGCATTCCACCAACATTGCATCATTTTTGCCACTGTCATTGTCATAGAATAACATACATCCATTAACACAACAATCAATCTTCTTCACATCCAATCCCAACTTTGAAACACATTTTTTGGCTTGGTAATAATTCTTCGGCATCAAATTGTTTGGTGGTGTCAAATCTAACATCAGTTTTGTATAGAAGTCCACTGCTTGAATGGGAACGTTCCAATTAGATTTGCCAGCCATGAGTCTAATGCACACTGACAATTTTGACTCAGATGAACCTTCAAATACAGGTAGATTTGCCTCTGTCAATAAATTGTAAAACCTCTGCATCGTTTCATTTGGAGGCTCTTCATCATGACTATCGTCTGCTTCTGCAGCATGGTGACGAAGAGCATGGTCGACCATCTCTTGCATGTAGGCAAATTGATCTATCTCACATGTATGTACAACAGTATTCGAACCTGATGCAAGCCGTTTTTCAGCTGCAGTGGAGGTCGAAGGAATTTCTTCACCATGAAATGTCCAGACCGTGTAATTAGGCATGAACCCTTTTTGGTAAAGGTGAACTTTGACGACTTCATCTTTCAGAATGCTTGTACATTCGCACTTGATGCATGGACATCGAATCCCTCCATCAAGGGCATAATATTGATATCGTCGTGCCGTCTCTACGAACTCTTCAACTCCTATGACAAAAGATTCTTTCAAACCTCTCCTTCCACTATAACAACGGTCGTACATCCATCCACGATGGTTGGGAAAATGGGCCATGTTCTGTGACAAGCCAAACAAATAAAAACTTAGCCAAAACAGCAACACTCCATGTGACATAAGTAATAAACCTATTACTACTGAAGTCGAACATGGAAGGCAATTTCAACACTATGGTCATAGGCATTCAATAAGGGCATGCAAAGACAAGTCCTCAATATTGAAATGCATTAAACATCCTAAGGGGTTGTGTATTAAAGTTGGAGGAGATAACTTATTACACCTGAAGTTCTCTTATCTAGAGTACTTCCACATATTTTGTACGTTCTAAGTGTTTATAGTATTTTTACCCTTCTCATTTCATTGAGAATGTGTGTAGTACCATAGGATTTTAAATGACTACTTAACTTAATCAAGTTGTAGCCTAATAAATGAAAGACAATATACATGAACATACAATATAAAGATGAACATAATTTAGGCAATCAAATATCTATAGAAGCATGGATATATAATACATATAAACATAATTTACGCAATGAAATAGCTATAAAAGTATGTACTGACAATCACATTTAGGCAATCAAATATCTATAAAAGTATTTATGTTCTAAAAACTCAAACTTTGAGTTTAAGGTAATTCTTTGCTTTTGACATGTTTCCTAGCTTCATTCCACTACTACTTTACACATGGTAGGATGTTCACATTACTTCAAATAAGTGTACATTAGGTGTGGTTGCAAATTCTCACCTTTTAAGCACACTTTTATACCTTCCAACTACTCAAAATTTTAGTTGTACCAAATTCTTTGCTTTTAAATAGTTTCCTAGGTTTATTTCACTACTTTAGACATGTTAGGATGTTCACATTACTTAAATTTAGTCTACATTAGTTGTATTTGCAATTGTTCACCCTTTGAACACACTTTTTAGGTGCTAAATACTAAAACTTTTAGTTTTAGGTTATTATTTGTTTTTCAGTACTTTCCTACCTTGATTTCACTAAGTTATACTTGTTAGGATGTTTACATACCTTAGAATGAGTCTACATTAGGTGAAATGACAATTTCTCACCTTATAAGTACACTTTTATAGGTACTAAAAAATGAAAATTCTAGTGCTAATTTTGGTTTAAATTTGGAAGTGAATTAGTGATTTTCGAGTGTACTATGATTCCTTGTTGTTTCAATGTTTAAACACCTTTAAATTGATCATATAAAGTTGCTTGAATCATCACTTAAGCTTTACAAACACTGCCAATCATTTTTGGGTTTTATAGCACACTTTTAAACTCATTTTTCTGGTGCAGTTTTCGTTTTCAGTGATGTTTGATTTTGTATACTTTGAATTTTTGAATTGTGCACTCATTTCTATCTATCTTTTATGTCTTAAGACTTGTCTAGATAGTTGTCATACTGTTTTGGTTACTACTTTAATACACTATGCATTATGACCACTTTTAGTGTATTCTCTACTAACTAGTTTTAGGTTGTAGGGTGTCATATTTTGAGTTCTAAGTTGTTTTTCTAGTGTGACTTTCTAATTAGCATTGTTTTACCATCCTAAACTTGTTAGGATAGTTTGTTTGAAGTTTCTTAGGCTAGTTTAGTGTAGTGATCAAAATTTGACCATTCTAGTCCATTTCTAGTACACCTTTTGAGGTTTCAGTTCAGATTTCTGGATTTTCAGGCTTGGAACAAGTTTGTTTGTTGATTTCATATATGTTTCAAGTATTAACAATCAGTAATACACACTGACATTCAAAATATGTGATTAAGTTCATCCAACTCTGATATTACATTATGGAGTAAAAGTTAGTTTTTGGTCTGCTGTGGTGCACACTGTTTCTGCCAGTTTTGTTGTATATCTGCCAGTTTTGTTGTATATAAAACTTGAGACAAGTTTCTTATGTCATATTAAGCATGTCTGAAGTGATAGTCATTACAATCAATCACAATTCTGCAAAAACAGTAGTTGATTTGATTTAAATCTGGTTTTTACTATTGTATCAGAATTTTATGAGCTTTGCACCGTGCTGCATCTTTGCCATGTCTTAGGACAATTATTAATCTGCTAGTTCTTATTCAGCAACTACATCTAGTTGATTAGGATGTTTCTTGTACATTTCATTGAACCAGCCACCATTGAATCTGCTGTTTTTCTAATTCTGCACCAATGATTAATGCATTTTCTGCATTTTTAGTAACTGTCACAGTGATTTCATGCATCACTGTATTTCAGTGCAGTGTGACCATTTAAACAAGTTCAATTAGTCATATATTTGTTAGGTAATGGATTGCAGGGAGTTATTCCGAAGAGTCTAAATGATCTCGAAAATCTTCTTGTGTTATTTCTAGATCGTAATAGTCTTGGAGGTATTATTCAACTGGGATCTAGAAATTGTAAAATGTTGTCTATTCTGTCTCTTTCTCACAATAACTTCAGTGGGGGTATACCACCAAGCTTAGGGAATTGTACTGGCCTAATAGAGTTTTATGCTACAGCCACTAACTTAGTTGGCAGTATACCGTCAACCTTAATTAGGACTCCTTAGTTGTAGGTTCTAAGTCTAAAAACTCTTACATATTTGACAATCAAATTCAAACAATTCAAAACAAAGTTTGACAAAACTCAATGTATACAGTATCATAAACTCCATTCAACATAACTTAACATTCAAAGTGGACATTCACAACATTTTATAACAACAGCAAATTCATGAAACAAGAATGAAAATAACATATCACATATAATCATGCAATTTCAGTTTAGGTGACCATACCTTCGCCTTTGTTATCCTTTCCTGATCAAGTCTTCTTTGTAGACTCTCTTCCTCTCCTTCTGGCCACAATTGCTTTAAAAAATCACCTAAGACATCAAATTGAATTGCATTTAAGGTTATTCATTACATTTTGTTCCATTAATTTAATAACCACAGCAACAGTTTAAGCATTACCTAATAGTATCCAAAAAGGAATAACAATTGGCATATTCAGAGTATAATATTCAGTCTATACAGTTGGCATATTCAGCCTTATAGAAGTGTATATATTTGTTTTGTATTATTTGGCATATTCAGCCCTATAGAGTTGGCATATTCAGCCTATACAGTTGGCATATTCAGCCTTATAGAGGCTAATTAGATGTTACAGTAACAAGGGAAATTACATGAAGATCTAAGGTCAAAATTGCAGTGTCTTGGACTTAAAAAATTACGAAATTACACTTAAATGAATGGATTTTAATACCCCACCAGTATGTGTCCATCTATCACTCTGATAATCCTAAAAAATTACACTATCAATGTATTTCAATCAAATTTCTGTTGTTCTGGTCCTAGAGGCAACAACAATATGCTTAATCGCCCATGTGAAGATGGCGTTGCTGCTTGACACAGAGGTGATCAAAATTTGTTTATCATAACTAAGTGGGGCATCATCATAAGAGTGAATATTTGCTTTATTAATATGATCTCGAGCATTTCCTAGGTTACATTTCAGTGCCTACTTCGTTTCTAAACTTTACTTAATTGCCTATTCAATCTTTGGCCATCGAAGTTGTCAATTTGAAGTCTAAAATGTTCTGTTGTCCATAACCAATTATGGTGCAGTTTTTTCTATGCTTTGGTGCTAATTTCCTGTGATTTTTTAATACCTGGAAGACTTTGTGGTTCAATCCAGTACCTTCAATGTTACCAAAACAGTGTTTCTCAATCTGTTTTGAAGTAGCATAAAAATAAGTTTAAACTTTGAATCATCTACGTATATTAGAGGTTGTTTGTACTTTACTGTTGTATATCACATAACCTTTTTATTTAGACTAAAGTAACTGCAAAATCTACTGCTAGAGCAACATCTACTTAAATGTAGAGCTAAAGACACTATTGGCAATCTATATGTTAAAGAAATAAAGCTAACAAGTTAAGTAAATAAGCAAAGAATTGAATGAAATGTGAAACAGAGTCAAGAAAGAACCTAAAAGTACCTAAACAATAATTACCTAAGCTATAAACAATCTAAACAAAGCAACACAGAACAGAATGTAACCAAAAAGAATCTAAACTAAAGCTCTACAAAGTAAAACAGCAAAAGAAGAAAGAAAAGACTCTAAACCAAAGAAACAAAAGATACCTAAAACAATGAACTTAACAAAATATAAACCAATTGAAACAGATATGTAGAAAGAAGAACAAACTTAAAACAATGCTTAAAATAAAAAGAACCTAAAAGGAATTGTAGCTAAAGACTAAAAACAGAACCTATGCAATGAAAAGAAATATTAAAACAGCAAATCCTAATTTACAACCTCAAACAGAACCTAGAAAATGAAAAGAATCTAAAATAACTACTAAGAAAATAGCAACAGAACAAGAAACTAAAAGAAGGAAGAGAAAATAAGAACAGGAAAAGAAAGACCTAAAAGAAGTTATAACAGAATCAATGAAAGTAAAAGAATCTAAGAAGTATTAACAATCAAACCTTGATTCAGAAATTGAAACAGGTTGCAAACCAGGTATTTGACTCAAAATTTTCACTCAAAAATTGTTGAAATAAGCAGAATGACAGTATAGATGGCTACCAATGGTCTAAATGCTATAGCCAGAATTTTAACAGTTTAAACATTAACCAAATAAAAAGCAGATCGCCCAACTGCTATACTAGTAATTTTGAGCTATTTCTCAAGGTGCAACCAAGGTCTTGCTTTATAAAATCATAGCTTAAATGGTCTGCACTTAGTAATGGCTCAAATCAGAGTGCAGAAATCATTTGTGAAAATAGTACAAACACCTAGAAGCTGCACCTAGAATATTTTGTGTGTGTGTGCAAGGTTTGTTTATTTATTGTTCTAATTAAACGTATATATAAACAGACATAGATGGACTGGAAGGTATGAAGCTCACCTTTGGGATAACAGCTGTAGAAGGGAAGGACAATCAAGAAAAGGACGCCAAGGTGATTAAACTTCATATCAATTCATTTTGAGTTTTATTTTTGAAGTTTTTTAGGTGATATTTATTGATTGAGAGTTCTATTAACACATTTATCTTGATCTTTTGCTTTTGTTCATACTTGTCATCAACTTTCCTTCAGTTTATTTGGGTAAGTGTTTCCATTTCAGTATATTTTCCAGCCCCTTTTCATTTTCTAACTTCCTGGAGGTAGAAAATCAAACCACAAAATGTATTGTTTTCCTTTTGTTATTTATAATGTCAAGTGGATATGATAAAGAAGAGAAAGCAGCAAGGGCTTATGATTTAGCAGCACTGAAGTACTGGGGAACACCACCACTACCAACTTTCCAGTAAGTTAATGGTGTACTTTATCAATGCTTCTCAAACTCTATCTAGTTCAAGGAAATCTTGTTTGTTTTACTTTAATTTTTCCACAGATTAGCAACTACGACAAGGAATTGGATGAAATGAAACACATGACCAGACAATAATTTGTTGCCGCTATAAGAAGGTGACTAATTCAAAGACAGTGTGCATAAAACATGTACAACTGACAGTATACAATTATACTGAACAACAATCCCAAATTTCTCCTACAATTGTGCAACTAAAGATTGGCAATCATGCAAATTAAATGTTAAATGAAAGGGATTGTTCTTCTTAATATTGCAATATTAATATTACTAAAATAAAAAAACTGAGGCATCTTTGCAATGAGGAGCATATATGCACGGTGGTGCTGTCTGAAACAATAAAATATGCATCTGCAACAATAAAAAAGCAGAAGACTGTTTTTCCTAGATGGTTTCAAAATCAGAGGCAGTTATGTTTGTGTAGCATGCAACCCCAAAACACCCTTGGGATGGAAAACTTAGCCTACACATAATTCACATTTACAAAAACTAAACCCTATGATAGAGCAGGTATATATGCACACATAATTCACATTTACATAAGTTAATACAATTTTGTTTGAACAAGTTCTGATGTGGATATTGCAGACAATATCACAAATAATAACAGTTTATGCTTTTGTTGGAAAGAGCTCCGAAATCAAATCCTTTACAGAGAACAAGGATAAGCAATATATTATAAGCAAAGGGGAGGCACTTGTGAAAGGAGTTGGAACAGGGATGTTGCAAACAGTGAGTTTCTGTTCTTAGCCTTTCATTGTATGCGTTGGAGCTGTTGTGGTCAGAGCAGGAAGAGCAACAGGAGAACACATAATAGCTGCAGTGATGAGTATTCTCTTTGGTGCCATGTAAGGAAGAAAGAAACTACCTTCAGGCTTGTTTAGAATGGAGATGTAAGGAAGAAAGAAATTATTAGTAAGTACTGATGAAGTGCTAGAACTGAACACTCCTTGTGTATTGCAAATCACTCACTTATGCAGCACCAGACATGGAAGTATTCAATCAGGCAAAAGCTACAGGATATGAAAGAAACATATTTTTCAGAATTTGGTTTCGTCTTAGAAAGAGGGAGCTAGTGAAGGTTTCTATTGGCCTTAAATTAAGTGTATGATAATGTTTGTTCCTGGAAATTTTTCTTTGTTCCAACCCTTTACCTTTAGTATTAAACAAACACAAAAATTGAGAATAAAAACATTAATTATATGGCCAATTATACACCAAAAACTAACATCTAACAACCTAAATATGAGAAAAGGAATTGTTCCATTAAAATAAGGAACTCCCACTGTTGTCTAAGATTTGAAGTTAATAGTAAGTAGTGAAATTTATCATTACCATATACAACATAAACTCCATTATGAAGCTTGTTGACCCAGTAGAGATCCAGAGTGGTACTGTTTTGGACCTCGGGATTGGAAATACCCAAATGAGTTTACAACAATTAGAGCAACTCCTGCAGGGTATTGGAAGTGCACTGGAAAAGATAGCAAGGTCTATTATAAAGGCACACCTCCACATGGAGCAAAGCTGATTGGGTAATGCATGAGTATTGTCTTGATGACAAACACTGACAAGACACCACTAGATTATAGGTTTGTGTGTGTGTGCGAGACTAGAGGGAGACAAGAGGAATTGAGAGAAAAGATACAACAACAAAACAGAAAGACAGAACAACACAAGAGAGCAGAAGATGAGAGAAGAGAAAAACCAAACACAGAAAAGGAGCATTTCCTACTGATGGCAAATTGTACTCCTACAATTCAAAGGGAACCAAAAAGGGAAGGTTTCCAATCCTTTAATTATTCTTCAATTATGTAAAAGTCTTTGCATGATAACTTCTCTTTTAAACCAAAAAGGAAAGGTCTTCATTCCTTTAATTCTTTGCATTGACGTTCAACTACTGTGTTTGTGTGTTTTCGTTTCTAAATGACCAGTCAAGCCTTTATATAGACTAAAGCAAACACCTAAAACTAGAAAAATAATCAACAAGACAGGTAACAACTAACTAAGTACCTAAAGAACTAACTAACTACCTATATCACATGGACACATACCATGATATCATGACCAGTTTCATAAGAACATTTTTTCTAATATACTCAAACAAAACTGAATCAAATGTCCAGGACTTTAATACATTTAAAACCTTCATACCATTTAGCAATATGGCCATAACACTACATTTCACACATGCAACATAGCTTGGAATATAAGAAAAATAGCATTGAACCTAATATGACCATAGCAGTCTCTAGTTTCAATCCTTACCAAACAAGGACCATTAATACAGGCAATGTAATTCCTAAGATCAACTCAAAACACTCTAATAATACAATCTCATTGTTTTAGTAATGCAACGACATTTTTATTCAACATTTAACCACAATTCTACACCAATGCTCACTTCATTCAGAGACAAAGAGCTTACCTCCACGCTACGACCTCCCGGGACGAAGACACCCTTCTAACACCACACTTTTTCCCTACACTACGCTTCATTCCACCTTCAATGAACCACTACAATTGCAATAATTTTCCAAAGTGTTAAACAGATTCTCCAATGCCAACCAAAACCAATACACATATATTAAGCTTAACTCACACATGCATCACAAACAGGGCAACCACCAAAAGCTACTTAATTTAAACCAATAATTTGAACCAATAACTCACCTCTACGGTAGCGACAACCCTCGCTCTCTCCCGCAACCCTTATCAAGCAATGAAAGCTACTTCGTCACACAATCCTGGATTAGTCTCCATTCGCAACTCACGCCGGGACATCAACCCTGAGGCAGCGACGCCGTCAAACCACCGTCGTAATCAAACAGGAGCTGGAGAGCTTCAGACTCAACGGCAATGATGGTCTCAGATTGTGCACGACAGAGTGAGATAGAGATTAGGGCAGCGGAGAGTGGAAAGTAGGGAGGGAAGTCAATTTGGGGGCAGCTTTCCTCGAAAGTATTTCGGAAAATGTAAGAGGGAAATCCCAATTTTTTATTTCATTAAGTTAATCCCTATACCGACGGTCAAAACCCTTCGGTAAATCATCTGATCAATACCGAAGGGCAAAAGCCTTCGATAATGACCACGTATCATGACCGTCGCAAAATTCCTTCGGTATTAACATTTTTACCGACGGCCTCAAGGCCTTCGGTAATAATTGAATTTCTAGTAGTGTAATAATAATTAAAACATTCAACAATATAAAATGGTTTAAGAATTTAGCTTCCCAAGGACAACCTAAACAACTTTAAGAATACAAAAACTCCTCTAATTTCACAAGATGTTTTATTTACACATAGAAACATTACAAGAACGATTAGAACATACCATCATGATCACTAATCAACAAAGACTCATATTGATGACTTAAATGACATGCAACCAAAAGAAGGATCACATGTGAAGACAAAATAGATTGGAGCAAGAGAAAAAGGGTAAAAAAACTAGCTTACACAAACGAAGAAATTGGTCGATCCAAAATGAAGAACTTATGATGGAAGCATTGTCACATGGATCACATAGTAGTTGATGGAAGTGAGGTCAGGACCTTCACAAGGATCACGAAGTAGCTTCGAATTATAGAATAAGAACTCTTATATTCTGTGTTTGGGGCTTTATTGGGCCTTGGTCGTGTTAGGCTTATGGTGTAGAGGTCCATAGTATATAAGTTATTTTGAGACACACTTGTAAACATATTTGATTTAATGAAAAACAAAGGTTTTCTCTCAAGTCTCTATGTTTTTCTTCAAAACTTTGATCCTTATCTTTGAATTTCATCATTTAAAGTGGTGAATCTTCCCCACTTATCTTGGAACATCCTCCAAGTAGCGTGACTTCCTCTGTTTTCACAAAGTGCTTGTATACAATGTTCTCATACTATGTCGAAGTGTCAAGTGGTTGTGTAGAATGTCATGAGACTATGCTGAACTATAAAGTATCTAATGTATTAAGTGATCAATTAAAATCGACTTTGTGCATAAAGTAGTCTAGTAATACATTGATTTCCCAACACAAGTAATTACATAATGTCTTTAAAGAAAAATATCTTTTTCCTCTAATTGTCATAAAATACATATAATATAATCTACATTTTTAAAAGGATTAAACTATAAACATAATGGTTATTTTTATGATATATTATTATTATAATTTATAGAGAAGACATATTTAAGTTAACTTAACTTTGAAATATATTTGGATGTATAATTATATTTTTTATAAAATTTTATTCAACATTTGATTTTAAAATTAAGAAATGTAGGTCTATTGCCAGTTAATTATATGGATTATAATAGAAAAGGAAAATTGTAATGTGTTCCAAGTAAAAATAATTTTAGTGACTTATTAACATAGGATATTAAAAGCAATGCTTAATAATTAATTTTAATATATTGGAAATATTTTAACGTTTTTAATAAAAATGAAATGGTATTGCAATGTGAAATAAAAAAATTAATTTTAAAAATTAAAATTATTATTAGACTGGTGAAAATACATGTTTTACTATGTATATTTAATTTTTTATTCTGATACAAAAAAAATATTTTTATTATAATTATTAAAAGAAATAGTATATAAATAAATAATTTTTATAATTTTCTATTAGGTAGTTTATTGAACTTTATAAAATAACTATACAATTTAGAGAGTAAAATAATAAAATAATTTCGATTAATAAGAATAAGTATAATTTTATTATAAATAATTAAATACATTTTAAAAAATAATAATAAAATTTACAGAATAAATAAAAATAAATTTATATTATTAAGAATAAAATAATAGGGCATTGTAGACATAAAAACAATTACAAGGAGATCACAAAAACAATCATCATCGTTGTGTCTATCCACTACAACAACAATGTTGGATCATAATTGAGCCAACGTTTAAATTATTATTGGGCCAATAGTCCAGCAGACGATAAAATAATCAAAGATATCCAATTAAAGATATTGATAAGTTGTTTATGAGTAACTAACCAAATATATGTGATGAATCATTATTTTCTTCACTTTACTTAGTTTATTGTGCTAGATTTAATTAGGGAATTGTGCATAATTGTCCAGTATTTTCCCAATTTTCTGAATTGTTCTTAAATCGATCAGAAATTCTTATTTTAATTAATTTGAATTATCTGAGACTAATAATTTACATTATTGAGTGCAGGGAAAATTCTATAAATATTTTAGGACATTTGGAAGAACATTCACACACTGTGTTTGGGAAGAAGCTACACTGTAGTGATTTAATCTGTGTGTTGATCTGTGATGAAATATTTTTTGAATTTTAAGAAGCAAAATGAAAGGGATCACGTTCCAAATGCAGCTCACGGTTTCTTAATTTACTTGGAAGATAATTGAAAGTTGGTTTGACACCTTGTCCATATGTACAATTCTTACAACAAGCATTAACCAAAGCAAATACAAGTGGGAGCCACCACCCATGGAATGTCACGTTTTTTTTAGTATTGTCAAGGCTGAAATATCAATCAGTGGAGGGCCCCCTTATTAGTTTTGGTTGAAGAAATTATGGAAAGAAGGTGAACACTTCACGGCTGCAAACACAAATAATGGGGAATCTCTTTTATCTTTTGGAAGTGGAGCCGCCACCTAGGATTGGAAAATTTGGCTTGGGAAAAGATATTGCTGATTTCACTAGCCTTATCTCAGAAAACACACTAAGTCAAGTTACATTTTAATAGCACAAAGGTCACGTGAACAATTTGGAAAAGTAGTGATTAATTGGTGAATGGAAAAGCACACGGCCCACACTTGCTGAAAAATTGGTGAGCCAACTTTGGAAGCACATTGGAGACAATTAACACGGAGCAGCATATTTGGAGTCACATTTTCACTGCACTCATCCAACAATCAAAATGAAGAAAACAAAAGAGGGGGCCATATTGAAATGAACTCATGGCTTTGAAGATAGAAGCTCCACGGCCACACCACTTGAAAGCTCACGGTCTTCTTGGCTTGGGCAGCAGCACATCCAGCAACCACGGACGTTATTGGAAGCAAAAGGGGGCTGCAGCTGGAAGAAGTGGATGCACTTGGAAGGAAAGTCCAGCCACCACTCATGGTTGGCAAAGCTCACGGTACTTTGGCTTGAAGATGTGCAGATTTCTTTTGCTCTTCCACTTCACACAAAGCTCACGGCTGGAAGGAGGCTGCGGCACGCTCATCCCAACAAAGCTGGACTTCATGTTCCCAGCTGATTCAAGTGGCCTTCCAGCAGCTTTCTTTACGCAGTTACAAGAGATTGGAGAGAAGATCAAGGTTGTCCAGCCATGTTCCAGCCACTACTTATTGGAAGTTCACGGTTGTTTTTGAGGAATGGCAGCAGCTAATATCCAAGGAGATGGAGTGGTGTCCAGCCATTGGAAGAAAGAAGGGAGAAAGTGCTTCACCAAGTGCTGATTTCACGTGAATCTTGGCTGCATGTGTGAAGGGAGAAACATTGAAAGATGGAGCATTCACGTCCAAGGGAAAATGGAATGTTGAAGGGAGCCATTCACGTGATTCATCTGAAAAGAGAGGGCCCATCTTATTTTATTTTGAATGTCACGGGAGCAAGCTAACAGGGGAGAAAATGAAAGAGAGCACCTCCAATATAAAAAGGGGTAGGAATTCCAGTAGAGAGACACGTCTGGAGGCCTGGATGAGTATTAGATTTTAGGAGTAGTGTAGGAAGCCACGGCCTAGAGGAGGCTCTTGCCTCTTCCTCTTTCAATAAATCTCTCCGTTTTCATTTCCAAATAGTGCACAAATGTAAAATTTTATTTTTGAAGCGTGTAGTTCAATTGTTTCACAGTTTGCTCATTTTCATTTTCATTTTATTTCAAGAATCTTTGATAAATTTTATTTTCAGTTAAGTGTTTTATTTTTGTTGTCTCTTTTATTTTACCGTTTACTATTTTCTGTACCGTTAAATTCTGTCATTGTGTTTTATCGTTCATTTTATTTTTAGACATTTTCTATTTTTACCGTTCAGTTTTTACCACCGTTAAAATTTATTTCAGTGTTTTTAATTATATTTTATTTAATTTCCAGTCAACTTTAATTTTACCGCATCAAAACCAAAATCACAAACCCCCCCACTTCGTGTTAAATCTAAGACCGAACCACAAATATTGGTCCTTGAGAGACGACCTAGGAGTCACTTCCTAGTACTGTACTGCATTCTTTCATGCACAACTTTTGTGAGCGGTGCGACCCGTTCATCAAAATGGCGCCGTTGCCGGGGACCAATCAATGGAGGTTTGGTTTTAGATTTTTGTTGTATAAAGTTTTGTTCTGTTAATATGTGTCTTTTGTGTGTTTTGTGTTTTGTATTTTTGTAGGCGACAACGACACCTTCAGCAAATTTTGGCGGCGTTGTCACTTCAGTTCCAGGTTCTTGTTTTAGATTTTTGTTGTGTTTTTCGATTATGTTGTGTTAATATATGTTTTGTCTTTTATATTTTTATTGTGCTATGTTCTGTATTTAGTTGTTATTAAAAAAAAAAATTTAAAATTAAAAAAAAAAAATTTAATTAAAAATTTTTACTATTGATGTTCTGTCTTGTGTGTGCTTGTAGCATGTATAAATGTGTTTTGTTTTATCTGATTCGTAATTTTTAGTTTTTAGTTTTTACTTTTTATTTTTCCATGTCTACCTATTTTAATGTTGTGAATAATGCTTATTCTGCCAATGTCTGTGATTATGATTCTTATTCTGCATATTACTTTGATTTTAAATCTGCTGATTTTTATGATGAGAACAATATGTTCCATCATCCAATTTCTGAGAGCTCTCTTTGGGAGCCAGTTCCACAATATGAGAGTCAGCAGTATGATTCTCCTATTCAAATAACTCCTCAGCCTTCTACTTCTGAACCTACATTAAAGGAGTTACTAGAGCAGATGACAATGCAGAACATTCAGTTTCAGAAAGGGAACATGCAGTTCAAGCAAGAGAGCATGGAGTTCCAGCAGGAAACTCAAGCTGCCATACAGAATCTGAGTGATCAGATCAGGCAGATGGCCATTCTTGCACCTGAGGAGACTGATGAAAATTTTGGGGACCCGGCAGAAGTAAGCAGTAATCCTGAACCAGGTAGACCACCTTCACCTTCCCACACTCTAGAAATCTTCAAGGAAGAGGAGGTAAGCATACCTCAATTTGATTATATTGATGACTATGTTGTTGAGAGGTATGCTGATGACTATATTGTTGCTGAGCATGATTTTAATTTTTCCTCTGTGCATGATGAGGACCGCTTTTTACTATCACATTCAAATATTTGTTCTCCATGCACTGAACATGAATCTGAACCTGTTATAGATATTGTTTCTACATTTGAAACGGATTCATGTTATGAGGTTGTATCTAAGGCTCAGTATGATGAATTTGGATTGGGTGTTATACCTCTGCATGATATTTCTGTGGAACCATTTTGCACTAACCATATTGCAGGAGGTACATATAAATTTGATCAGCATGCACCCACGCTGGAAGACAAAGGTGCCAGTACATACAGCAGTTCGAAGATCAAAAGGCACCTACTGAATCTGCTCAGTGACAATATTTGCTGCTTAGATCCGGCGGTGGAGGATATTTCTCTGCTTGATCAGATTTGGAGGATGAAGCAATTTTTCCTCAAAATTTCCGTCTTGGATCCTGAAGAAGACATTTCCCTGATTGTCCAATTTTGGCAACTGCCACCATAATCCAGGGGAGTTTTCTTTTTCTTTCTTCCCCGTTTTCTGACTTTTATTACATTTGTCCTTTATCTGTTTAAGTTTCAATTGATGATCTTATGCCTTTAACTGATTTGAGACATTGTAGTTTAGGTGTGGTCTGGGGAAGATTCTGCAATTTTTTCTTTTAAGTTTGTTTTTCCTTTTCTTCTTAGTTTTTGTAATTGTTATCTTTAAAAATAAAAAACAAAAAAACAAAAAAAAAAATATTTTGTGATAAAATTTTTTTTGTTTAAAAGCGTGCCAAATTTGTATTCTGATATGTATAATTATTTTTTCTTAGTTTTCACATTGTTATCCTTATAAAAAAAAAATTCAAAAATTCAAAAATTGTTTTGCGTATTCTTTGATTTTATTTCGACCCTCAGTATCTTATTATTTCATACCAATAAAAATTTCATTTCAGATCTCATTTTTTTTTCCCTTATTTTTCTTCACTGTAAAATAATTTCTTAGTTGTTTCATCAGATCTTTGATTGAAAATTTTGTTTAGACTAAGAGAGATTTCATTCATCAATGCAAAACTTACAGTAATGGAAAAATGGAGATTGAACAGATCTGAAAATGAAATTGCAATAGATATATGTGAAAATAAAGTTGTTCAGGGGTCGATCATTTCTGATCGTTAATATTACACACCATATTAAATAACAACATAAAAAAAAATTAAAAACATAAAAAAAAAAAAAAACATAAGTGTTCATATTACAGTCCTTAATTCTGGCCACACTCGGCCAACAAAAACATAAAAAAAAAAATAAAAAAAACACAAAACATTAAAAATGAAAGAATTCACGAGCTGGTTGTGGTGGTCTAAGGGAGAGCTCCGTTGAGGGAGCTCTGGTTCGAAAAGTCACGAGCGGAGGCTTTGGTGGAGGAATTTCTCGTTCATTTCTGTCGTCATCGATAATGATCGGAACTGGAAACAAATTCAGCAGCCTCGGTGCCCTCATTATCACCCAGTTGTTTTCTTTCAAACAAAAAATAAAAAATAAAAAAATAAAAAAATAAAAAACTTGTGTTAATAATAGAAGAGGAATGGAAAATTCAATGGAGGTGTGATCAGAGGTCTTACCGTACATGTATAGCGGCAGTTGTGAAAAGAGAGTGCCTGTGGGGTCTATCTCCGCTTGCCAGCGCCTGACCCGATTGCCATGGTTGTTAAACCAGCAGTGCACGTTATATTCGGTGGCATCTGCGAAGGTCCTTAGTCGAGACGCGATCTCGACGACTTGCGCTCGGCTTGGGTGTGTGACCCCATAGTTGTAGATGTTCATCATCATCTTGATCTGATCATCTGTAGGACGCCATCGCTGACTAGTGTATCTCTCTGATTCCATCTCACTCGTCATCATTCCTCTTGAAATATTCTAAAACATAATAATAAAAAAAAATATATAAAAATAAAAAGAACAAAAACATAAAAAAGAAAAACAAAACAAAAAAAGCATAAAAATATATTAGATTCTTAGTTCAGTATTTTCTTTAATTGTTTGTTCTTGTTTCCTTTTAGATTTATTTTGTCCTGTCTGTATTTGATGTTTCAGTGTCTGGTCTCAGATCTGTTTCACGGTCCTTGCAAAAGGGTCCTAAACGGATCTACGTCCAGTTGTCCGGTTGTTCTTGTCCATATTGTTCTTGTATATTATGTTTATGTGTTTATTTAGTTTTAAGTGGGGTACGTGGCGTTGTTCTACCCGATTGTCTCTGCAATACCTTCAATCGAAGGGAGATTAACGTCTGGTTTCCAGCCGATATACCCCTTAAGTTTTTAGACAGTTGTGTTTTATGTGTTTAAGTGTTTTCCGTTTCAAAAAAAAATAAAAATAAAAAAATGGAAAAGAGGGAGAGCAGGCAAGAGATCAAAGCAGAAAGAAGATGGAAAGCAGTAAAGAGAGCAGGGCAGAGATGAAAAATAAAGGAAATACTGAAAGGGAAAGACTGGAAAGCAGAGAAAGGAAAAGAAAGCAGTGAAAGATCTGGAAACTTAAGCAGAAAAAGAAGAAATAGAGATCCAAGGTGCAGAGAACTTACCCGGAGAAGTAGGGCTTGCAGAAGCTCCTCGCGGATCTCACACTCTTCAGTAGGCACGGTGGCAGAGGCTCCGTAGAGATTCCAGACGCTCAGGTTGAGAGAGAGAAAAGAGCAGAGAGAGGAGTAGAGAGAGAGTGAGGGATCAGAAATGTCACTCGAGGCTGAGGAGGTGCCCTTTTATAGCCTAAATTTCTGCCACTGTAGCAACAGTTCCGGTCATTGTCACCGAGACTGTTGTCACAGTACCGGTCTCCTTTTTCAATTAAAAAAAAAATAAAATAATAAAATAAAAATAATAAAAATTAATTAGCATCTACTGATGGGTGCTAGGTGATTTAGACATCTACTGATGGATGTCAATGATAACATCTACTGATGGATGTTACTGAAAATTTCTTCCCATTTTTCTACTTTTGTTGCACTTGTCTATATTATTTGACTGCTCTGAAATTGATAATCTGATGATTGTAACACACTGAGGACATTGTGTGATTTAAGTGTGGTCTACTGGGGAGAAATTTTGATTTTCTGTTAGTTTCTGTTAAGTTTGTATTTTGTGTGTTAAATTTTTTGTTTTTGAGTGTTAAATTTTTTCTGTTTTAAGTGGTTTTTAGTGTGTTTTGTGTGCAATAAATTTTACATTTTTCTTTTGATTTCTGGATGATGTTTAAGTTGTAGATTTTTCCTTCACTTCATTAATACTTATGGTTTAAAATCCTTGCTTTTCTCTGCCTGGAAAGATGATTATACGTTTGAGAGGTTGATTTGATTGTGACAAATACCCTGTGTGAGATTTGAGCCACTAAATTTTCTTTCTTGTGTGTGATATGTATCTTGAATGCTTGCACATATGCCTTGGCTTGATTCTTTTTGATATACTTGATTGATATGCATGTTCAGACGTGATAAAGGCATTTTTGTTCTTGAGCCTCTTTAGCCAAATAAGCCTACCTTGTTATTATCCTTTGATAACCCCTTTGAGCCTATACTGTATATATTTCTTTTTGTTGAAGCTCATACACTGATCCTAAGTGAAAAACAAATGATTACCTTAACCTTAGGAAAGTCTGGAGCTATAGAAGTATTTTGTGCATAAGTGTGGTCTCCTTGGGAATTCTGATGAATTGGCTAGTTGGTTCCTCATCATGTTTTGAAATGATAATTTATATCCTGTTGTGTGAAAAAAAAAAAAAAAAAACAGGATAAAAAAAAATGATGAGAAAAAGAGAAAAATTGAAAAATAATTTTATGAATAATGGAGTCGAGAAGAGGATTGAATTAGAGGTTTGGGTGAGATTTCACTGTGTTTACATTTTTTTTCCTAGTGCACCTCTATTTCTTCTGAGCTATAGCTACTTATCCAAATTTATCCTCCCCTGTCCTTGGCCCCATTACAACCCAGTAAAGACCTTTTGATCTAAACGTGCATATGTTTTGAGTGTTGATATTAGAAGCTTGCCAAGTCTACTTGTGTTTGCTTTCTTGAGTGCTTCGAGTTGAAAATTCTTTACCCTAGACACTTGAGAGAAACACTGTGAGTGCATCTGTGAGGTTTTGTTATTTTTAAATCACCTCTTGAGCTGATTAATTATTTTACCAAGTTTTGAATTACTTGGATGATTTCTGTAAGTATCTGCTTTATTTGATTTGTGTTGGATAATTTCTACTTCTTTTCTTTGTCCAGACTTCTTGAGAATTCTGTAAATTCTTTTTATTTTCTTGCGAGTTTTTATTTTTCTGTCTGCTGAGTTTGTGTCGTTTCCCTGAAAGTCCTTTGAACCATTCCCTGATTTGCGTCTTAATTTTGCCCAGGAGTGCAAAAGACTAAGTGTGGTCTATTTTGATGAATCATTATTTTCTTCACTTTACTTAGTTTATTGTGCTAGATTTAATTAGGGAATTGTGCATAATTGTCCAGTATTTTCCCAATTTTCTGAATTGTTCTTAAATCGATCAGAAATTCTTATTTTAATTAATTTGAATTATCTGAGACTAATAATTTACATTATTGAGTGCAGGGAAAATTCTATAAATATTTTAGGACATTTGGAAGAACATTCACACACTGTGTTTGGGAAGAAGCTACACTGTAGTGATTTAATCTGTGTGTTGATCTGTGATGAAATATTTTTTGAATTTTAAGAAGCAAAATGAAAGGGATCACGTTCCAAATGCAGCTCACGGTTTCTTAATTTACTTGGAAGATAATTGAAAGTTGGTTTGACACCTTGTCCATATGTACAATTCTTACAACAAGCATTAACCAAAGCAAATACAAGTGGGAGCCACCACCCATGGAATGTCACGTTTTTTTTAGTATTGTCAAGGCTGAAATATCAATCAGTGGAGGGCCCCCTTATTAGTTTTGGTTGAAGAAATTATGGAAAGAAGGTGAACACTTCACGGCTGCAAACACAAATAATGGGGAATCTCTTTTATCTTTTGGAAGTGGAGCCGCCACCTAGGATTGGAAAATTTGGCTTGGGAAAAGATATTGCTGATTTCACTAGCCTTATCTCAGAAAACACACTAAGTCAAGTTACATTTTAATAGCACAAAGGTCACGTGAACAATTTGGAAAAGTGGTGATTAATTGGTGAATGGAAAAGCACACGGCCCACACTTGCTGAAAAATTGGTGAGCCAACTTTGGAAGCACATTGGAGACAATTAACACGGAGCAGCATATTTGGAGTCACATTTTCACTGCACTCATCCAACAATCAAAATGAAGAAAACAAAAGAGGGGGCCATATTGAAATGAACTCATGGCTTTGAAGATAGAAGCTCCACGGCCACACCACTTGAAAGCTCACGGTCTTCTTGGCTTGGGCAGCAGCACATCCAACAACCACGGACGTTATTGGAAGCAAAAGGGGGCTGCAGCTGGAAGAAGTGGATGCACTTGGAAGGAAAGTCCAGCCACCACTCATGGTTGGCAAAGCTCACGGTACTTTGGCTTGAAGATGTGCAGATTTCTTTTGCTCTTCCACTTCACACAAAGCTCACGGCTGGAAGGAGGCTGCGGCACGCTCATCCCAACAAAGCTGGACTTCATGTTCCCAGCTGATTCAAGTGGCCTTCCAGCAGCTTTCTTTACGCAGTTACAAGAGATTGGAGAGAAGATCAAGGTTGTCCAGCCATGTTCCAGCCACTACTTATTGGAAGTTCACGGTTGTTTTTGAGGAATGGCAGCAGCTAATATCCAAGGAGATGGAGTGGTGTCCAGCCATTGGAAGAAAGAAGGGAGAAAGTGCTTCACCAAGTGCTGATTTCACGTGAATCTTGGCTGCATGTGTGAAGGGAGAAACATTGAAAGATGGAGCATTCACGTCCAAGGGAAAATGGAATGTTGAAGGGAGCCATTCACGTGATTCATCTGAAAAGAGAGGGCCCATCTTATTTTATTTTGAATGTCACGGGAGCAAGCTAACAGGGGAGAAAATGAAAGAGAGCACCTCCAATATAAAAAGGGGTAGGAATTCCAGTAGAGAGACACGTCTGGAGGCCTGGATGAGTATTAGATTTTAGGAGTAGTGTAGGAAGCCACGGCCTAGAGGAGGCTCTTGCCTCTTCCTCTTTCAATAAATCTCTCCGTTTTCATTTCCAAATAGTGCACAAATGTAAAATTTTATTTTTGAAGCGTGTAGTTCAATTGTTTCACAGTTTGCTCATTTTCATTTTCATTTTATTTCAAGAATCTTTGATAAATTTTATTTTCAGTTAAGTGTTTTATTTTTGTTGTCTCTTTTATTTTACCGTTTACTATTTTCTGTACCGTTAAATTCTGTCATTGTGTTTTATCGTTCATTTTATTTTTAGACATTTTCCATTTTTACCGTTCAGTTTTTACCACCGTTAAAATTTATTTCAGTGTTTTTAATTATATTTTATTTAATTTCCAGTCAACTTTAATTTTACCGCATCAAAACCAAAATCACAAACCCCCCCACTTCGTGTTAAATCTAAGACCGAACCACAAATATTGGTCCTTGAGAGACGACCTAGGAGTCACTTCCTAGTACTGTACTGCATTCTTTCATGCACAACTTTTGTGAGCGGTGCGACCCGTTCATCAATATGTTATAATATATTAATATTATATTATTGCAAAAGTTAATGTGTGGTTTAAAAACATTAAATTGTGAGCTTTAATGTTTGGAATGTGACAACGTTCATTTTCTTTCAACATGCAAATTTGTTTTAATTAAATCATTTATGGTTTTTTTAATTTCATTTATTTTCTTGATTCTTACTAGCTCTATAAATAGGGAGCTCCTCCTCATTCCAACACACACCAAATTCAGTCTCTCTCATTCTTCTCTTTTATGAATTTCTTTCTTTAGCTCTTTCTCTGTTCTAAAATTATTCTGGGTTGTTCTTATACTCTATTTAGAGTTCTTTGCTAGTTCTGAGATCCTCAGACATTCTGAGAAGTTCCTGTTGTATCCTGGGGGACTTGTGCAACACACCACGGATAAGTCCTTAAGGACAGTGACTCTACACGCCTCAGGAAATAATTTTTGTCAGCTTTTACAACAATCTTAAGGACTTATGGCTGACATCAACAACATGCCTTCACAGAACCAAACCATTGCTTCCGGAACCCAGACGGTATTCGCAAAATCGCTTCCGAACGTGTCAAAAATCGAGATTTTCTCTGGACAAAACTTCCGATGTTGGCAAGAATGTGTTTCCACCCTTTTAGACATGTATGGAGTTGTTGCCGCTCTTTCATCTCCGAAGTCCGACTCCATTATTCCTTCAAACTCAAAACTAGTTGAAGAGTGGACTTACGCGAACAAGGTATGCCGACACACTTAGTGCACTTTCTAATAATTTGTTCGATTTGTATTGTTCCTACAAGGAAGCAAAGGACATTTGGGACTCGTTGATTCTAAAATACACTACCGAAGATGTCGTCAGACAAAGATTCGTCATAGGAAATTACTACCATTGGGAAATGATTGAAGACAAGGACATAAAAACTCAAATCAATGAATACCACAAGTTGCTCGAAGACATCAAAGCAGAAAACATTCTACTATCGGATGAATTTGTTTCAGAACTTCTGATCGAGAAATTGCCGCCATCCTGGACAGATTACAAACAACAATTGAAACACAGGCACAAGCAAATGTCTCTACCAGAACTCATTACACACATAATAATTGAAGATACCAACAGAAAGGAGTCTGCTACTAAAAGGGCCAAAGCTTTATCTGCGAAAGCAAATATGGTAGAAGTAAAACCTGCTCCAAAAAGGTACGAATACAAACCTGATCACAAAAAGAAAAATAATTTTCTTAAATCTCGTCCCCATGAATCTAAACCCACTTTTAAAAAGAAAGGAAATTTCTTCGTATGTGGGAAGCCAGGCCATCATGCACCTTAGTGCAGGCGTAGAGCGAGAAACGACAATCCTCCTAGGGCCAATATAGCCGAAGGAGATGACATTATTGCTGCGGTCGTTTCTCAAGTAAATCTGATGACTAATGTGAGCAAGTGGGTGGTAGACTCTGGTGCTACCAAGCATATCTGTGCAAACAGAAATGCTTTTACCTCTTACACTAGTGTAGAGGATGAAGAAGAACACGTCTACCTCGGTGATTCCAGGACTACTCCTGTTCTGGGAAAATGAAAAGTTCTTCTCAAACTCACATCTGGAAAGACCCTGGCCTTGAGTGATGTGCTACATGTGCCATCAATCAGAGTTAATTTAATCTCTTTAGCACTATTGGGAAAGGTGAGGGTTAAAGTGTCATTTGAGTGTGACAAGATTATCATGACAAAAAATAATGTGTTCGTGGGGAAGGGATATTGTGATCAAGGACTCTTCATTCTAAATGTTTCTGAAAATATTAATGAATCAAGTTCTTCTGCTTATATTATTGACTCGTATGATATATGGCACGCTAGATTAGAACATGTGAATTCCTCGTATGTTTTGAAATTACAACAACTAGGATTGATTAATATGCATGATAAACAGAGTAGAAAATGTGATATATGTGTAGAATCTAAATTAACAAAGAAAACATGTTTTTTTGTAGAACGCCAAACTGAGCTATTAGGGTTAATTCATACTGATCTAGCTGATATGAAACAACCATGTCTAGAGGAGGTAAAAATTATTTTGTGACCTTTATAGGTGATTATTCTAGATATACCAAAATTTACTTAATCAAACATAAAGATGAAGCCTTTGATGTATTTTTAACCTATAAGGCAGAAGTAGAAAATCAGTTGAGTAAGAAAATTAAAAGGATTAGATCAGATAGAGGTGGTGAGTATGTGCTTTTTAATGACTATTGTGTTAAAGAAGGAATTATCCATGAAGTGACCCCACCATATTCACCTGAGTCTAATGGAGTAGCTGAGAGGAAAAATAGAACCCTTAAGGAAATGATGAATGTTATGCTTGTTAGTTCTGTTGCTACTAATAACCTTTGGGGAGAAGCCTTGCTTACTGCGTGCTTTTTACAAAATATAATACCCCATAAGAAAACCGATAAAACTCATTATGAGTTGTGGAAAGGTTACCAACCAAACCTTAAATATTTAAGGGTGTGGGGGTGCTTAGCTAAGGTGATGTTACCTGATCCTAAGAAAAGGAAAATAGGATCTAAAACCTCTGATTTTATGTTCTTAGGTTATGCTGAACATAGTGCTGCCTATAGGTTTCTAGTTGTTAAAAGTAACATACTTGAGAGAAATTCTATAATGGAGACGAAAAATGCTGAATTTTTTGAACATGTGTTTCCCTTAAAGGTTAGTGAGATGTCTCAACCTGTTGATGATAATGATAATAGTAATACCATAAATGAGGATTTAAGAAGAAGCAAAAGGCAGAAAAAGGAAACTTCCTTTGGAGATGACTTTTATACTTATCTTGTTGATAATGATCCAATAAACTTTATATAAGCTACTAGTGCTCCTGATGCAAAACAGTGGGATAAGGCCATTAGGACTGAAATTGAATCAATTCAAAAAAACAATACTTGAACTTTAGTAGATTTGCCTAAAGGAGCAAAACCCATTGGTTGTAAGTGGATCTTTAAGAAAAAGTATCACCCTGATGGATCTATAGAAAAATATAAGGCAAGATAAGTAGCAAAAGGTTTTACTCAAAAACCCAACATAGATTACTTTGATACTTTTGCTCCAGTGACTAGGATTTCCTCTATTCAAGTGTTGTTAGCCCTGGCAGCTATCCATAAACTAGTGATACATCAGATGGATGTTAAAACAACCTTTTTGAATGGTGATTTAGAGGAGGAAATTTATATGACTCAACCTGAAAGGTGTGTTGTACCTGGTCAAGAGGATAAAGTATGCAAACTCTTAAAATCCTTATATGGGTTGAAACAAGCACCAAAATAATGGCATGAAAAACTTGATAATGTGTTGCTTTATGATGGATTTTCACTTAATGATGCTGATAAATGTGTGTACTCTAAGTTTGAAAATGGTGATTGTGTCATTATATGCTTGTATGTGGATGACACGGTAATCTTTGGTACATGTGATGAGATTGTTGCTAAAACTAAATTGTTTCTAGGATCAAAATTTGAAATGAAAGACATGGGTGAAGCCAATGTGATTTTAGGTATTAGAATCATAAAAACGAGAGATAGTATATTACTATCTCAAGAACAATACATTGAGAAACTTCTTAAGAAGTTTGGATTTTAGGACTTAAAACCAGTGAGTACCCCTTATGATGCTAACTCTAAATTAATGAAAAATAGAGGAGAATCATTATCTCAGCCTCAGTATGCCCAGATAATTGGGAGCTTACTGCACTTGATGAGTTTTTCTAGACCTGATATTGCTTATGCAGTAGGTAGACTAAGTAGGTACACTCAATGTCCAAATCAGGAACATTGGGATGCACTTGCTAGGCTTATGAGATACTTAAGAGGTTCAATGGATTATGTCATTGAATATAGTGGATTTCCCGTTGTGCTAGAAGGGTACAATGATGCTAACTAGATCTTTGATTTAGATGAGACAAAATCCATTAGTGGTTATGTATTCACACTTGGAGGTGGTACGATTACATGGAGATCAACCAGACAAACAATTATTGCAAGATCAACAATGGAATCTGAGTTTGTCGCTCTTGAGATGGCTGGTAGTGAGGCTGAGTGGTTGAAAAACTTCTTAGCAAACATTCCACTAGGAATGAAACCAACCCCATATTTGTCAATACACTGTGATTGCCAATCGGTAATAGCTATAGCTAAAAACAAAAATTACAATGGAAAAAATAAACATATTCAATTGAGACATAATTTGGTGAAGCAGCTGCTAAAGAGTGGAACTATTTCCATTGATTATGTGAAGTCAGAACGGAATCTAGCAGATCCTCTGACAAAACTCATGGGAAGACAAATGATATTAGAAACATCGAGGGGAATAAGACTTAAGCCGCTTGCAAACAAACAAGTGATGGTAACCCAACCTTTGTGAGTGAAGATCACATGAATAAGGTTCATATGGGTAAAAGCAAGTCACTTGTTAGTTCTGATAGCACTAAATTGATTTTAATCAATTATGTCCATTCCTATGATGCGTGTGAAAGTGCTAGAGACTGCATTATTAAGAGGTTAAACTTTGTAAATAATCAAAGTTTTAATGATCTTCATATCCCTTACGGGTGATGTATGATTTGCAGCATACACTTGATGAAATCACCTATATGAGTGTCAAGTGGAGTCGCTTGTATGAGATCTTGGCATGATCTCTAGAGCACTCATGAATATCGGGCACGCGCATGGCCTAGTAAGCGCAACACAGCGATAACAGCAAAGACTGTGGGGGTGCATTGTGATTGATAAACCTCTAACACACGTCAAGTGTTTTTGGTTCATATAGCTTGCTATACCAACTACACTGTGTATTAAGTTTCTCAATCTAAGACTGGTTCATATAGCTTGCTATACCAGTTCTGATGCATTACATCCTATGATACCCAGAATAAAAGTTTCTTAATTTTCTTTTAGTGTTTGAACTATTTGAGTCAAAGACTATTTTCTTTCAACTTCTTTTGAAATATGTGGGGGATTGTTATAATATATTAATATTATATTATTGCAAAAGTTAATGTATGGTTTAAAAACATTAAATTGTGAGCTTTAATGTTTGGAACGTTGGGTAGCAACATTCAATTTCTTTCAATGTGCAAATTTGTTTTAATTAAATCATTTATGGTTTTTTTAATTTCATTTATTTTCTTGATTCTTACTAGCTCTATAAATAGGGAGCTCTTCCTCCATTCTAAAACACACCAAATTCAGTCTCTCTCATTCTTCTCTTTTCTGAATTTCTTTCTTTAGCTCTTTCTCTGTTCTAAAATTATTCTAGGTTATTCTTATATTCTGTTTAGAGTTCCTTGCTAGTTCTGAGATCCTCAAACATTCTGAGAAGTTCCTGTTGTATCCTGGGGGACTTGCGCAACACACTGCGGATAAGTCCTTAAGGACAATGACTCTACATACCTCAGGAAATCATTTTTGTCAGCTTTTACAACAATATAAAGGTAAGTTTGTTTTTATTTTATTAGATTTGTGCTAGTTTAGGATACATGAGATGTATTATAAATATAAGGACAAAACCAAAAGTCAGGTACGTTCGACTAGATCCAAAATATTCCATTGTGTTAAACAATTCACTAAATCGCTCATAACTTGAGTGTCAAAGTGCCTTTTGCAAGTACCTCCCCCCAGTCAAGAATACAAGCGAGCGGAGCAGGCGACTCAAACATTATAAATCAGGAAAGTCACGTCAGAAAGGTACGTCTCTCAGCCCTATACATTATATGCAGAAACATATCCCATAACAATTAAAACTTAAATTAACCTTATTTCATAATATATTTTGTCAAAAATATCTCAAAATCTATAGTTAGATTTTTTTTTTTTAGATTCTTAATAGCATTTTCTTTACACAAAGATAGAAACTTTAAAATTTCATTTTCTTTCCACCACTCAAATGAAATGTATTAGGTTAATAAGAAAACAATATAAACATGAAGGATAAGTTTACTAGTACAAAAATTGCGTACAATATCGAATATTTTGGACTTTTAACGACAAATTCACGAACGATGTCATATCAGGAGACGTTAAATTTATGTCGAATTTAAAAAATTCGACGTTAATTTAACGTTGAATTTTGTTAATATACGACATTAACTTAACGTCGAATTTTGTCAGTATTCGACGTGAATCAATTTGTTTTGTTTTTTTAATTAATTCTGATTCTTTTTTACAACTCTACAAGACTTCAAAAGTAAAAAAAACAACAAATTTCAGTGTTTGGTATTTTATAAAGCATGAACTATGAACATGTAGTTAGTATCGACAACAAACAATAATAACCAATAACAAACAAGTTCAATCAAACAACAACAATAAAGAAATTCAATTAAACAACAACAAACAAGTTAAAAAAAAAACAAAAAACAAATTCAATAAATAAATTCTTCAAAAAAACAAGAGTACATCACCCGCTAAGGTGAGTGAATTTTCATTGTTTTTGTAAGGTTTAATCCTTTAATACATCCCTATTTATGTACGAAAGTCTCAATTGGGTCCTCGTTTTTTAAAGTGTATCAAAATGGTCCCTAATTTTGAAAATTCATATCAATCGAGTCCTTCCCGTTAAGTTGGGTGAACGGCGTTAGAAAAATTGATGACTGGGATGCTGAGATCATGAAATGTTACTGACGTGGCATTGACCTGGCTTAATGGTGAGTTTTTCAGATTTAAAAAACGTGAAATCAGTAAATCAAAACGCAACGTTTTGATTTTGAACACAATCAGCGAGCGTTTTATGAGAAGGAGAAATCCCTCAATTGCAGAAATCCCCAAATCGGTTGACGCAGGTGGGTGGGTTGAAGAACGCAGTTATTCGACGCAGGTTGGTGGGTTTATACAGAGTGGTGCTGAAGAGGGTGGTTGCAACTACTTCAAATGGTTCAATGATGTTTTGGAAGAGGAAAGGGGCAAATGCTTAAAGTGTGAAGGAAACAAAGAAAGTTCGGTGCACAGTGAAGAAATGGATAGTAATAGGAAAATTTTAGTTAAGTTTGAGAAATCTTTGTTGGTTGTTTAGAAGTGGATGAAGGTGTTAATATTTTTGGTTTTTCTTTTATGTGTAATAAATACAATTTGCGTATCAATGTTGATGAGAATGGGCTGATGGGTTGTAACCTTAATGTACTTTTCTTCCATTTCAATGAAAGTCAGACTTCTTAGTAGTGAAAACTTTATTTTTGTAATGGCATTGTATTTAATGAAGAAGATGGTTATAATTTTCGAAGAAGTGTTATAATAATTTAACTCACCTAGACTAAGAATAATCTATTTTTAGTATGACTAAGAATAATCTCCTATAGGTGTTAATTCCAGTTCAAAGGACCGCTATATTCCAACAACGGATTTTTAACACTATTTTGACAACGCCACGTGTCGTCACCTGAGTCGAAGGAGGGTGGGGAGACCCCTCAAGAGTTGGGGGAGCAAGCTGTGCAAGGAATGAGTGAGACTGCTGAAAAAAGCCTCTGGTAATCGATTACAGGACCCCTGTAAACGATTACCCGAGAGAAATTGCCAATTTGTACAGAAAGTCCAACGCAGGTACTCAGTCAGATGAACACAGGTCACCATTGGCCAAAAAACTGAGTTTTAGGCAATTCTGCACCTGTGTGAGGCTTGTGCAGGTGTTCCAGTGGTGGGAGGTGGTGCATGGTGATGTGATGTGAGTCCAAGGAGGGTGGGGAGACCCCTCAAGAGTTGGGGAAGCAACCTGTGCAAGGAATGAGTGAGACTGCTGAAAAAAGCCTCTGGTAATCGATTACAGGACCCCTGTAAACGATTACCCGAGAGAAATTGCCAATTTGTACAGAAAGTCCAACGCAGGTACTCAGTCAGATGAACACAGGTCACCATTGGCCAAAAAACTGAGTTTTAGGCAATTCTGCACCTGTGTGAGGCTTGTGCAGGTGTTCCAGTGGTGGGAGGTGGTGCATGGTGATGTGATGTGAGTCCAAGGAGGGTGGGGACACCCCTCAAGAGTTGGGGAAGCAAGCTGTGCAAGGAATGAGTGAGACTGCTGAAAAAAGCCTCTGGTAATCGATTACAGGACCCCTGTAAAAGATTACCCGAGAGAAATTGCCAATTTGTACAGAAAGTCCAACGCAGGTACTCAGTCAGATGAACACAGGTCACCATTGGCCAAAAAACTGAGTTTTAGGCAATTCTGCACCTGTGTGAGGCTTGTGCAGGTGTTCCAGTGGTGGGAGGTGGTGCATGGTGATGTGATGTGAGTCCAAGGAGGGTGGGGAGACCCCTCAAGAGTTAGGGAAGCAACCTGTGCAAGGAATGAGTGAGACTGCTGAAAAAAGCCTCTGGTAATCGATTACAGGACCCCTGTAAACGATTACCCGAGAGAAATTGCCAATTTGTACAGAAAGTCCAACGCAGGTACTCAGTCCGATGAACACAGGTCACCATTGGCCAAAAAACTGAGTTTTAGGCAATTCTGCACCTGTGTGAGGCTTGTGCAGGTGTTCCAGTGGTGGGAGGTGGTGCATGGTGATGTGATGTGAGTCCAAGGAGGGTGGGGACACCCCTCAAGAGTTGGGGAAGCAACCTGTGCAAGGAATGAGTGAGACTGCTGAAAAAAGCCTCTGGTAATCGATTACAGGACCCCTGTAAACGATTACCCGAGAGAAATTGCCAATTTGTACAGAAAGTCCAACACAGGTACTCAGTCAGATGAACACAGGTCACCATTGGCCAAAAAACTGAGTTTTAGGCAATTCTGCACCTGTGTGAGGCTTGTGCAGGTGTTCCAGTGGTGGGAGGTGGTGCATGGTGATGTGATGTGAGTCCAAGGAGGGTGGGGACACCCCTCAAGAGTTAGGGAAGCAACCTGTGCAAGGAATGAGTGAGACTGCTGAAAAAAGCCTCTGGTAATCGATTACATGACCCCTGTAAACGATTACCCGAGAGAAATTGCCAATTTGTACAGAAAGGCCAACGCAGGTACTCAGTCAGATGAACACAGGTCACCATTGGCCAAAAAACTGAGTTTTAGGCAATTCTGCACCTGTGTGAGGCTTGTGCAGGTGTTCCAGTGGTGGGAGGTGGTGCATGGTGATGTGATGTGAGTCCAAGGAGGGTGGGGACACCCCTCAAGAGTTAGGGAAGCAACCTGTGCAAGGAATGAGTGAGACTGCTGAAAAAAGCCTCTGGTAATCGATTACAGGACCCCTGTAAACGATTACCCGAGAGAAATTGCCAATTTGTACAGAAAGGCCAACGCAGGTACTCAGTCAGATGAACACAGGTCACCATTGGCCAAAAAACTGAGTTTTAGGCAATTCTGCACCTGTGTGAGGCTTGTGCAGGTGTTCCAGTGGTGGGAGGTGGTGCATGGTGATGTGATGTGAGTCCAAGGAGGGTGGGGACACCCCTCAAGAGTTGGGGAAGCAACCTGTGCAAGGAATGAGTGAGACTGTTGAAAAAAGCCTCTGGTAATCGATTACAGGACCCCTGTAAACGATTACCCGAGAGAAATTGCCAATTTGTACAGAAAGTCCAACGCAGGTACTCAGTCAGATGAACACAGGTCACCATTGGCCAAAAAACTGAGTTTATGGGTTTTTTACTGATAACTTGGATGAAGGTGTTAATATTTTTGGTTTTTGTTTTATGTGTAATAAATACAATTTGCGTATCAATGTTGATGAGAATGGGCTGATGGGTTGTAACCGTGTTGTACTTTTCTTCCATTTCAATGAAAGTCAGACTTCTTAGTAGTGAAAACTTTATTTTTGTTATGAAATGTGATGAGTATAAATAATGTTATTATGTTGAAGTTGTAATGTTTTTATGTGTCTAAAAAATTCTGCATATCTGAGGTGTTTTTATGAGTCTAAAAAAATCTGCATTGCTCAGGGTCACTGTGTTATGAGTGTATATATTGCTTGGCCAGCGTCCTCTCGAGCATCCACAGTGGACGAGCGTCCTCTGATTGCTTGGCCAGCGTCCTGTGGAGCGTCAACACTGGACGAGCGTGCTCTTATCGCTTGGGCAGCGTCCTCTCGAGCATCCACAGTGGACGAGCGTCCTCTTATCGGTAGTTGCAACCACCCTCTTCAGCACCACTCTGTATAAACCCACCAACCTGCGTCGAATAACTGCGTTCTTCAACCCACCCACCTGCGTCAACCGATTTGGGGATTTCTGCCACGTCAGTAACATTTCATGATCTCAGCATCCCAGTCATCAATTTTTCTAACGCCGTTCACCCAACTTAACGGGAAGGACTCGATTGATATGAATTTTCAAAATTAGGGACCATTTTGATACACTTTAAAAAACGAGGACCCAATTGAGACTTTCGTACATAAATAGGGATGTATTAAAGGATTAAACCTTTTTGTAATAATGGTTTATAATTAAACGTGTAAAGAAGTTATTAAAATAATTACAAATTGTTAAGTGAATGTAAGAAAATAAAATTGAGACGTTAAGTTTGTAACATAGAGGTCCTAATTAATGCATTTAATTAGTTTTTTCTACATTTTATTAAAGTAATAATATATAAATTAGGTATGTGATCCAAATTGAAAGGGCAAGGATGATTACAAGATGCAAATTCAACCTTTCCCCTAATACCTGCATATCCTCATCTCTCTCACCAACTTTAGCAATTTTCAGTTCTCAATCTAACCAAATCAATTCATCATTACTACTGTTTCTCACATTCAATCAATTAACTAAGATACTAAAATTTATGTACTTTTCTTTCACAAATAAAGAATAGTTGGTTTTACAATTTTTTTATTTTATTTTCATCGGATTGGAGGTGAGGTTTTTTTGGTTAGAGAAACCCTAATTCTTTGGTTTGGAATATCTGGGTGGTGTCTCAATTTGGTGAATACCCTTCCAAGTTGGAAGTTGAATTTTGAAACTTTTGACGAAGATGGCCAATGGGAAAGTGGTAACACCCAATTGGTTCCAAAAGAAGGTCACCGATCCCCTTCTCGCCATTATCCGCAGGTACTCTTCAAAAGTTTCGTTTTTTCCCCTCTCTTTCTCTGATCGACTATTCGTTTTTCTTTTCTGAATCGTTACTGCGTCTGATTTTATCCGTCATCTATTTTTTCTTAAATTTGGTTTTCTATTTCATTGGATATGCATGATGGATAATATATTTGTTCTTCATTTTAATTATTCCCTGTCTAAAATGAATTAGGGTTGGGAGTGTAGTATTCTGGGTATATCTTATTTAAAATGACAATTTTTGAGTGGCCTCTTGTTGAAGCTTGGCTATGTTCATTCATGGATGTTGCTTATTCTTTCTCTCCGCCTTTTTGGAGAAGCCATGTAAGAATGTGTATTATACTGTAAAATGAAAAATCAATTGCTTTTATGGAAGTGAAATAGTTGTCTTGTTTTGCCCTTGGAAGTTTTTGAATATCTCATTTGTTATGACAATTAGGCTTGTGAAGGTAGATACATAATTTTGGCATTTTTTTTCAGAGGAGCTGAACCAAATCAGTTGGCTTTTTCTGCTGCCCTTGGTCTTACATTGGGAGTGTTTCCTATATGTGGTACGTTGCAATTTACCCACTTGAAATTATAGTCATTTATGTTGGAATCAACATAGAAGAGGATTTATTTGTTTCACTTGCAATTTGCTTTCATACATGTAGATTGAATAACATTCTGTTTATTGTCCGGCTTTTATACTCAGCATGTTTACCAATTTAACTTGATTTTCCTGCTGATTTATAATGCGATACGTGTGTCAAAGTGTGGAAACCCTTTTCCCCGATACATGCATTACGGTAGTGAAGTTAATATTAAATTTCAGGGTTGAGGCGAATAAATATAGAATGGTACTATGTAGTAAGTAGAACTTTAACTATATACTTGTATTGTAATGATGACAACAAAAAGTGGCTTCAGATATGTGATGTGGTGAGTTGTTTTCTAAAGGCGTAGGCATCTTAGAGGGGTGATAACATTCAGTATGTTAGGTATAGAACCACATAAAGAGAAACTTCATGCTGCAATAACTTTTGAATTAGGTAAAACTGAAAGGAGAAATGACCAACTCGGTCAGCCATGTTAGTTTGAGTTTCGGCACCGCATGTCAGCATATTTTTATTTCAATTGAGTGGTGGAGGCTAAGTATTCTTCACGGTGGCCTTTGTTTTCCTTTTTTTTCATAAATACATTCATGATCCAGGTTAAGCAAAATAGAAACAAATATTTTTGTGTAATCCTTACATATTGTCCCAGTCTATTAACCAAAGAGGGAGGAAATCAATCCATCGTTATGATAATTTGTTCATATATAAAAACTTAATAACCATTTATACTGGCACAACACACAAGACAAAGCTATATCTACTATTACTACTTTTGTGTGCTGCAGCATTGTTGAAAAGAATTTCTTTCTTGAATGATTACCCTAACATTACATAGGTTAACATAATATGTGATAGGAATAAGAAGAAATGGTTAGTCTATGAGAGAAGGAAGAAGGGTAATTAGCTATAATAGCCTAACTGCCTATGACAGTTAGAAGTGGGCAGGAGAGAGAGTATAAATAGAGGTCTGTTAGTTGGGAAAAGGGGACTGGTTGTTGAATTGTTTGTTGACAAGTTCTGACCTGTGAAGAGGGTTAAGCCTCTGGATTCTTTCTGTACAGATACACTACTGTAGTATTCAGTTTTTTCATATCTTTCTGGTCTCTCTTGGTGAGAAAGAGAGTACTTGATTAGGTTCCCAATTTAGGAACCTATCAATATTTGATAACTGTTAACTTTGCAAAGGAGGAATTTCTTCAGACACAATTGATCCCTAATGATAAATATGCTGATAAGTTGTGAATCAACTGCCCAAGGCGTAAACTTAGCCAGGCGTAGCTGCTGGGTCTTTTTCTGGAAAAATGGAATTTGGCTGTTGCATAAAGCACTAATTTTCTGTCTGAATATTTGAAGTGGTTTCCAACAGAAAAGGCAAGTATCTGTTCATCCAGGCTGGGATAGGATTCTTAATTGGCTGTCTAACATGTTTCATCTGTTTTTGTCTTGAGGTCTGGACAGTCAATTTTGAATTAATTAGTTTTGCATTAATATGTCTAGGTAACTAACTACAGTTTAGTATTGATAGCCAACTAGCCTAATCAGTTTATTCTCTCTCTCTCTCTCTAATTTCCAAAAACTATATCCTTCAATTAACTCCAGAGAATAGAGATGCAGCTCATGAAAATTGCAACTTGACTAACATAATCCTGAAACTGTATGATTTCAAGATTGAGCAGCTACTAGAATTAAGTATAAAGTATAAAATGATCTAACCCACCAAATGCATCACAAGACTACCGAAAGGAGACAAATGTGCTGTTAATTAGATTTCTGAGAAATAATGACACATTCTTTTATAATTTGTTGAAGTACTGATGTTTTTTTAAATAGGCGTCACTGTATTCCTCTGTGGGGTGGCTATTGCGTTGCTTGGACGACTTTGCCATGCTCCAACTGTGATGCTAGCGAACTTCATTGCTACTCCAATAGAGTTGAGGTAATATATATTCCGTTTTGTCTTTGCATCTACTATCCTTCTCTTTGGGGAATTATTTATCATTTTACTTTTATTTTGTTGGCCATGGTATAATTAAAAATTTTGTGGAAATATCTTATAATTTTATCACTTTAAATTTTGTTAGAACTGCCTCTTTTTCTTTAATTTATCATGGAAAACATTTATTTGCAAACCTAACTGCATCCTAGTAGGCCAAATAGAGGTTTTTGTTTCAAGTCAACCAAATCCAATTTGGAAAACCTGATAAAACTTAATGAATGGTCTAGTTGTTGGTGTATCCCAAATGTTAAGTGGAAGGGTTATATATATGATTCAAATAATGTTCATAGAGAAACATGTTTCTATGTTCAATGAAAGGGTTCCTAATAGGAAATTCATTTTGTTTTAAATTTGTTTTGCAAAGAAATAAATGTGTAAAGAGAGTCCTCAAAAACAATGAAAGAGTGCAGATGTTCTTCTTATTACTAGATTTTCATATTTCCTTGTTATGTCAAGTACTGGACAATTAGGTTCTGTCTTATTTGTAGACCAATAATTTTTTTTTAATTTCCTTGTTATGCGTGTATAACTATTGATTTTACTTTTTTTTGTACATTGGTATTTACTTTTATTTTTTTATTTCAGTTTAGTTCTCTTATTCCTCGCTAGACCAATATTCTTTTTTCACAATAGCTTATATTTACATATTGATTTTACTCTCATATGGACATTGGTATTTGCTTTTATTTGTTATTTCAGTTTGGTTGTACCCTTTTTACGCTTTGGAGAAGTTATCACTGGTGGATCTCATTTCCCTTTAACATCTGATGCTTTAAAGAAAGTCTTTACTGGCGAAGCCTCACATGAAGTCCTAATAAGTATTGCCCATGCGGTTGGTTTTTACCACTTAAGTCTCTTTTGTGATACAGTGACAGTAAATCTTTCTATTCTATGCTTTATTTCAAAATGCTTTTGTACTTAGAAATCCAGAAACCTGTTAACTTTTCTCATTGGATCTGGCGTTTCAATGTATGTTGGATTACTTCATGTTTCTATTCCTCACAAATGCCTTGCAGCTTGAATCGTGTTTGATGCCCTTTCCAAAATTGTTCTGCTCAATTTTTAAAATCCCTTGTTTATCAAACTTTTGCAGTTATTAGGGTGGCTTGCTGCTTCACCGATCATTTTGGGTACACTATTCTTAGTACTTTTACCGATCTTCAAAATTCTGGTTCGTAAATTCTCAAGTCCTTCAAGTCCAAAGAAGCCTCTCCATCCAAACTCAGAAATAAAGCTGAAGGTAAGGGCTGTTTGAAAAAGTAGCATAGCAACATGATAATTGTCACAAAATTGCTTTGTAGTCATTCACTCATATGTTCTTGCGTGACATAAATTGTACAGAATAACAAAGACTTGTAATGCTGAGATTGATAACAATGTATCCTATCTGTAAACTATGTTTTTGTAAGGTATGTAATTTGATGTTATTACCAAATATAGTATGTTGTTATCTGTAACTTCTGTTTTTATATTCTGTGTGAAAGGAAAAAAAATCAACTTTGTTTGATAAAATTAGTAAAATTCTTAAAAATATACAAAGCATATGCATAATATTTTTAAAAATGTTCCAAAAATAGTTCTTTGTTTTGGGTGATTTTTCCAACCAAAATATCCAAATTCAGCAAAGCCACTTTTGTTTGAAAAGTTGGAAGAAGTTGTCACATTAATATCTGGATTAAAATAAATTAAGAAAAAAAATATGTGAAAACATTAGTAGATAATCATGAAAAAAAAAAATTCCATTTCAAAGACTTATTTAACATTTTCTTAATTTTTAGAAACTAATGTGATTACACTTATGACCTTTCAGGAACTCGGTTCACTCGAACGAGAACCCCTGATGAAGTCCAAGCTTACGGATTAATGTTATAAATATCTATCTTTAATTTTAAGTATTATTTACATTTGCCTATTTCATAGCCCCTTTGTAGTATTTCAATATAATTGTAACGTAATATTATCTGTATAATGTGTCTTCAATAACTTAACATTAAATCATTCTTTGAAATATAAAATACATAATATATAATCAGATATATATGCTTGACTTTTTAACATCAGCTTAGAAAGTCATGTAAAGCATTTTTGCGAAGTGCTAAATAAATAATTAAAGAATTAAAGAAATAAAATGCTGATAAATTTGATTAACTTGTAGGGTAAAAACAACTATCAAAAAGATGGATTAAATATTAAAATTGCCAACAAAATACTATACTGGCAATCTTAACTTAAGTATCCACTATATCAGTAAACATAGAAACTGATAATTTCATTTCTATTATTGACAGAAGTAATTACATATACTTTAACTATAGTATAACATCTGCATGTTATCCAAGTTAGAAACAAGTGGAGTCTTTTGATTCAAGAAACTATAAGCAAAATAGTATCGAGTTATTTTGTAATATGTAACAAAATTTCAAGATTTCATGCATTTCAAATCACAGTTATTCCTTCCTACAACTTAGTCATGCATTCCCAATCATGGTAATGGGATCCAAAATCAAACCATTACGTGTAATAAACATCATTCAGTGATCTTAATTGTCTGCATATAATAGGCAACATAAATTTGGTTTCCACAGCTCACTACACTAAACAACAATTGGTTCACCCCAAACATAGAATCAACAAATGAACAACACATAACATAGCCCGATCTCAATTTTCTTTTCAAATTGCAGTGTCTTGGAACCTTAGAATTCTTCTTAAATCATAAAATTCAGGTAGTGGACGATAATGGAATGATTTGTTTGCACTAAATCAATTAACTAACTCTATCCCTGTCAAAGGAAGCCCGGCATGAAGCTGAAGAGCAACATCACCAACAGTCTGCAGCAGAACAACAGGCAAGAAAAGTATCAGATTTGACAGGAGTTCATTGGTCCTCTCTCTCTTCTCTTAATCAATATATATATTCAATGATAGCATATATAATTCAGAAAAATAAATTACAAAAGCAATTCAAGCATAGGGAAAATGACTTTTTGTGGATTCAGATACTTCAGAGGAAGGGCAAAGGTGAAATGGCCCCACACACCTTAGCCATGGATCTATAAGAATGTTCTGTGGCGCCTGCAACATGAGGAGTGATGATAACATTCTTAAATTTAAATATCTGGTCATCAGGATTAAACGGCTCAGTCCAAGCAACATCAGTGCCTAACCCTCCTAAGTGACCTGATTCAAGGTTGTTTGTCACTGCCTCATAGTCCACAAGACCACCTCTAGCAATATTTACCAAAAGCGCACCCTGAAATATACAATTGCTTAATAACAAGGAAATTCATCAAAAATCTACAAATAACTAGTAAATTAAACCAAATGATATTTCATTAATGTTGCATTTGCTTGTTTTTCTACAAATAATGTAGTGTCCATTAACTGATGAGTATCTGCAATAATCTTTTCCAGTATTTAAGCCTACAGCAAATAATTATTCCCTTTTTCAACAATATATTCCAATTATGCATCCTCTCTGGTCAGCATTTATTTCCCTTCCATCAATCAAAAAACTCTTCTTTTACAATCAACATTCCCTACCCTTCTTCTTTACTTTATAACAGAACCAACAAGAACAATTGATTGATGTGTCCCTCTTTTTGGGTTACCATGTTAATTTCTTTGCTGCCCATCTCAAAGATAATATATACCAAAAGTATTATGACATTTCCCATCTCCCAAGATCTTGTACATGCATTATGAGTCTAACTTCAATAAAAAGAAAATTAAGTAAATCAGGAAGTAAGTTCATCTGAGATGGTAAACACACCTTTTTCATAGAAGATATGAATCTATTGTTTATAATACCAGCCTGAAAAACATCATATCCAAGTCAACAAGCATGTAATGAAAAAAAAAATGTTCATTAATGTTATGCCTAGTTCACAGAATGCACTTAAAAACTTCAAAAAAAGGAAAGACAGAACTAGATGTCACTGAAGCTTTTAAGCAGAAACAGATTCATGTTAACAATCAACTTTGATTCTGCTTCAGTACATTGGTTAATGCTAAGGAAAAAAAAAAGAAGATTTTCTAAACAATAACACATACATCTAAACAGAAAAGGGAGAAGAAAGATAGGATAAAAGCTTACACAAACAAAATGTTTTTTTGTTTACCTATTTGTCAACATCGGTATCAACCATCTACCATAGCATAGTTATAAAAACATAGGTTTTCACCAATGTAGCTAAAAATAACTAAAGCAATGAAAACTCAGCAAAAGCAAAATAAATGAACGATTGTACAAGGTCGAACCGTTTCATTGTTTAATCTTAGGCAGCAAACAACAATGTCAGCCTTCCTTGCAAAGTCATATCTATCTTCATTGCTACCCTTGACATCAACAAGATCATGTGCATCATCTTCAACAAATAATAAAGAACATGTTAATGAAATAGATGAACAAACGAGGCTTATTACGAGTTATGGTCCACTACAACTGGGAAGGAAAATACTTCTGCTTAATTTGCTAGCGTCCTCAACATATGAATCCCAGCTACGCTTTGTAGCCATAACTCGTACACCAAACGGCTGTAAACGCTTTGCTAAATCCATTCCAATGTTCCCAAAGCCCAAAATGAAGATCTACATTACCATTCAAAGGTATTTTTCCACAAACAGTACATTCAATTATGGCCGGCAAATCCATCTATAAGATTACACTTTGTGAGGGAAATAGATGTAAAAGGAGGAAGTTTACTTTCTTCGTGGTTGTTTTACACTTGTACCAAGATAAATAATACTTTTACCCACGAAATTTTTTTACATTCATCTTACATTATTTTATTAGTATAAAAAATGAATGTAAATGTTGTTATCCTATCATGTTAATACAACAAAATTACTTCCAGAGATATAGTAATTTTGTAAGCCCCCAACATCTGAAATATATTTCATTGATCATCTGTCCCCTTCTTCCTCCTTTAGAAGTACAAGTAATAGCTTTCATTCAGTTAGAATAGGCTGATGTCCATTTCTATTGAGTTGTGTAAAAATTATGAAAAACAATAAAAAGAACAAGAATAAAAAGTGGTGAGGAGAACAGAATATTATTGTTTCCCAAAAGAATCAATTTACTCACAGTTTTACCAAATAGACTTTCAGTAATTGGCTCTCCAAGCTTCTTCTGTTGTATGGAAACTTGCAGTTCATTCTGCATCAACATTATTTGTTTTCTTCAATATGCATTTAGAAAGAACGAAATTTTTCATTTCAAATTGAAGATATCATACTTGCTTTCGGAGGAGACCTAACATTAGATATATGGCCATTTCAGCACATGAAGCTGAATTTCCTGTAACATCACTTGGGATCCTAGCAACTTTGATTCCATGCTTTGTTGCAGCATCAATATCAATACCTTGAAGAAAAATGCATGATATATCAATTTGAAACTACGATATGAATATGGAAAACATTAATCTTCCTCAAATTACGCATTAAACGTCGAGTGACAGTAATCAAAGTACCTTCCAGACCAACACCATACTGCATTAAAAGCTGCATCTGAACTGCACGAGAAAATATGTCTGAATCTAGCCTCATGCTTTTTACTATGCAGACATGATAGGTAGCAATATCCTTGAGCACATCTTCAAAAGAGAGAACATCAACCTACAAACACATCAGACAACTTATTGATCTAAACTCAAATTAATGAGAACATTTTTCACACGTTAATACAAAGATTGTGTAACTGCAATGCTAGTAGTACAATCTAGAAATTGTATTGGCAGTTATCTTAAACCAGAAGTAACTGCACTGAGAAGAGTTACAACAATACAGAACTGATACAAAATATTCATTTCTCTTAGAAAGGAAATTCAGAAATGTAGTCTCCATCGCATGCCAAAATTTGGGTGTTTTTTCAAAATTGGGATAGTTTACCACGGTATTTACAAAAATGGGACAGTTGACTTAAAATTTACAATCTAAGAGTAAGTTGTATAGAGTCATGATGACTTGCAAATTGAAGTTATCGTTAATAAGGACGACTTCTTTAGTAAATTTAGAAAAGATGAAATCATTAGGACTCATAACAACTTCTTTATAAATATTTTTAACAAAAGCCATATGACTCATGACGACTTTCTTCGTTTGTGTAGAACTTTTTGAACTAAAGTTATGGTTAGTGATCATGACTTCCTTTTTTTTATAAAAAAGCAGAGCTTGTGTTAAAGTAATGAAGTCACCGGTGTGTGGGATTTGAGTACAAGATGAAATATTTTGATTAAAATAATGAAAATTACAAGACGTAGATATAATAATATAATATAATGATAAAAAACCTAATCACAACATGGACAAGTTCCCCTATGATGCCTTCCTTTTTTACAATGGAAACATTTTTTTTGGCTTATTAGGATTCGATAGATCCATCTCATTGTGGATACAAGTAGTTGTAGGTCTTCCCGATGTTCGATGACACATGTGTGGGTTTGGAATGAAATTTGGTCTGTGGTAGGTGAACCAATAATCTTTATTCTTAACCGGATAAAACTAGAGTTCTCGCCACAACAAAACGGTGTAGTCGAGAGGAAAGATTGAACCATTCTTGATATGGTTCGGACCATGCTGAAGAGAAAAAATATGCCAAAAACGTTTTGGTAGAAGCAGTACAATGTGTCATCTATTACAAGATAGGTTCCCACATGCCAAGTTAAACGAGAATACACCACAAGAAGCCTGAAGTAGAAAGAAGTCAAGTGTGACTCACCTTACTAACCAGTACAACGGAATGAGCTTGGCCCATTGTCGTAAAATGGGTGTATAAGAGAAAAAACTAATGCTGAAGGAGAAGTTGAGTGATATAAAGCTTGACTTGTGGTGAAGGGTTACAAGTAGAAGAAAGAAATTGATTATTGCGAGGTATTTGCCCCAATGACGAGGATGGAAATAATTCAGATGTTGATCTCCTTAGCAACATAACACAAATGGACGATTTTGAAAATGTATGTGAAGTCAACATTTCTCAATGGAGTTCTGAAATAGGAGGTATATATTGAACAGTCACTCGACAACATGTGAAGAGGAGAAGAAAAGAAAGTGTTCGAGATTGAAGAAGACGCTTTATGGCTTAAAGCATGCCCCCTAAACATGGAATGAAAGGATGGGTACTTATTTTAAGGAGAGTGAGTATGAGCAATGTCCATATGAACATGTCCTTTACTTAAAAAAAATATAAGAAATATTATTATTATTGCCTTGTATGTCAATGATATGAAAGTCGAGCTGGTTGAAGAATTCAAAGAGGTGATGAAGAAGGAGTTCAAGATAACCGATTTGGATCTTATGAAGTACTTTATTGGTTTGGAGGTCGTTCAAAGAAAGGAAGGCATCTTCATGTCACAAGAAAAGTATGCCGATGAGATTTTGAAGATATTCAAAATGACAAAATGCGACACAGCTTCCACTCGAATGAAACTTGGTACAAAATTGTCAAAGTTTGGAGATGGAGACCAAGTTGATGTGGGCAAATATCGAAATGTAATTGGAAGTCTAAGGTGTCTGACAAATACAAGACCAAATTTGATGTTAAGTGTTAGGATAACAAGTGGGTACACGAAAGAGTCGAGACACATTGATGTCTGATTTCATTTAAGCGAAAGTTGATGAAGAATTAATCAATCATGAGAGAAACAAGCATATTAATGTCCAGTTTCATTTAATCGAAAAACTAAGTGAAAGAAAGAAATGTGGAGGTAAAGCATGTAGGAAGCCGAACACAAGTTTCAGATATGTTCATGAAGACATTATCGACCACTCTGTTCAAGGAAAGCAAGAATATGATTGGAATGAAAAACAAGAAGAACATTTAATAAGTGTAATAAGAGATTTTGTTAGGATAAACTTAAATGAGAAAATTTGTTTATGAGTAGTAATATGGTTTATCATAACGTAATAATATGGACAAACTTAAATATGAAAATATTGAGTAGTGTTTTTTATTAGTAGTAATATAGATCAACTCAAATGATGAAATATTTAACCGATTTCATGAGTAATATATTTTAATGTTTTAGGAGAGAAAATATCATGAGTTTAATAGATTATGATTTGGATTATATTTTGAAAATATTGTGACTTGGTGAAAAAAGCTAAATGTAAGGTCTATAAATTGTAGTGTCTAGTTGACAAAAAAAATATACAAGAAAGTGAATAATTTTTTTTAAATGTAAAGTGTTTTGTATACGAAGAAGTGAGTCTCATTCACAATTATTTCAGTTTAGAAGTCATCAGAACTACATACAACTTACTCTTAGACGGTAAGTTTTAAATAAACTGTACATATTTTTTTTAAAATAATGGAGTAAATTACCCCATTTTTGTTGAAAAACCGAAAAATTCGTCTTCTGTTCATCTGAAAACAAGGTATCACAGTTTTGGATATGACACGGGAGTATAGTTCAGTTGTTAGTTGGATATCAATGGTATTTTACCTTGATATTGGGATGATTTTGCAGATACTCTGATGTATATTCATGAGAAGCAGGGAAATGGGGCCCACAAAACAAAACTCGAGTGGTTTGTTTCTCAACATGCTTTACCAAGTTTCCATTACGCTCCATGAGACCTGTCCAACATGAAGCAATATTGAAATAAGAAAATTTGAAGAGAATTCAGATGGAGTCAGATAACTTGAAGGAAGAAGGAGAGAAAGAAAGAACGTACAAATGATTTGGTTGTGGTGCGATGAATTAATGTGTTGCAAACAACTCTTCACACTTTCTCCCACTCTTCTGGAATCAGACTACTCTTTCTCTCTGCTATACAAATTATTATATCATCAATTTCCAACTTTGAAACATTTTTTTGTATTATTTATTATTAGCAATATGACTTTATGTAATGTATAGTTATGATTTTAATATTAATATAAATTTGATGCAAACTTTTTATTTTATTATATGAAACAGAATACTTAGGTTGTCTTTGAAGTAGAATCGAGATGAAAAAGGAGACACTGATAATTTGATACTCAAAAAGTTTATTTCTAATTTAGCTTTATTTTTTTTTATAAATATAAAAATTCATTTTTATTGGGATCATGTTATCATTATAACAGGTTGTCAAATGCTCCTTATTGGTGTGAAAAAAAAAATTGCAATTCTCATTATTGGTTGATCTTTTTCTGTATTCATTCTGCAATTCTACAAATTAATATTTTGTTAAAAAAATCATTATATAGTGAATATTATTTAATACCAGGAGCGTCAAAATGGTACCGTTATGTATATATATATGAGAAAGTTACAGGAAAGGGTAAATTTGAAAAATTAAAAGTAGGGAAATGATTTTCAATCATATAAGAGTAAGATTTTTTCAGACAATTTTGTAATATTTTCTTGGCTTTAGTTCAACTTTACGTGGTTGATTGCAAGAATCCATAAAGCAGAATAAGTCAGTAACCATGCAATCAACGTGCTCATCAAAAAGCGAGGAAAAGGTAGCATTAAATTTCCCTCAAAAATCTTATCTCATGGATAGAATAATTTGTGGAAACTCTTTCGTAAAATGAATTTAGTTTATAGAAAAATTAATTTGTTGGTTCTTATTTCTATTTCCTGCCTGTGCTTGTGGAGAAATTCAGTTCTTTATTTCTTCTTATTTCTATTTATGAAGTGTTTTCAGAAAATCTTGTCCAATCAGCTAAAAAAATTTATTACTCATGAGAACACCAAAAATCATAACCATAATGAAATATATGAAGGAACAGACAGCATTGAAACATTATAAGACCACAAACAGAGATTGGGACACAAATGGTGGTAGAAACAGTGACACTCGTTTGTCATTCCCATTCAATAATTTGCCTCTAGAACTCACGTGAGCATACTATATTAAAATGCTCCACTGTGTCCTTTGTACTTATATGCTTCACACTGAAAAAACACAAGTACACTCAAACACATGTGGTGGAAAGACATGATATAAAGTGTCATTTGAAAAAATTATAGAGGAATGAACTTTGTTTTCAAAAGAGGAAAAAGGCATCTGTTGGTTAGAAAAATAGGAGTGAAGACTGCATTTTCCCAAAACTGGAACATTAGTATTTAACATTAGAGAGCATGCATTCTCAATAACATGTTTATTCTGTCTTTTTTGTACCATTTTGTTATGGAGTGTAAGAACATATTGATTGATGTAAAAACTCATAAGATAAAAATGAAGAAAACATAACAAAATATATTCCTTGACATTATTGCTTTTGAGAATTTTAATTATCTTCACAAATTGGTTTCTTAATGAAGAAAAAGATAAGTATGGATAAAATTTCAAATTTATCTCATTTAATAATCTCAAATACATCGAGATAATTAATCAACGAAGGTCATAAAACAATTAAAAGTCAAAATGACACACTTAGTTTCCAAATATCATAATGAATAATAGTAAAAAAAGTTCAATCGTGTTTCAAATTTTTTAGGACGGCATATCTAATCCTTAACTAACAAGATTTACAATATAAAACCTGAATGTCCTAGAGACTTGTGGCCCCACACACCTTAGCCATAGATCTATAAGAATGTTCTGTGACTCCTGGAAAATGAGGAGTGATGATAACATTCTTAAATTTAAATATCTGGTCATCAGGGTTAAAGGGCTCAGTCCAAGCAACATCAGTGCCTAACCCTCCTAAGTGACCTGATTCAAGGTTGTTCATCACAGCCTCATAGTCCATAATACCACCTCTAGCAATATTTACAAGAAGCGCACCCTGAAAAATACATTTGCTTAATGACAAGGAAATTAATAAAAAAACTACAATAAACTAGCAAATTAAACCAAATGATATTTCATTAATGTTGCATTTGCTTGTTTTTCTAGAAATCATGTAGTGTTAGCAGGAGAACTAATAAATTTGTTATGAGTTCACACTGTCAGAAAACAAAAAGAAAATGGTAAGAACAGTTATAAACGAAAACCATCATAAAATGGCAGGTCTGCAATAATCTTTTCCATACTTGTGAATGTACAGGTCTGCAAAAAAAGTTCATTTATACTATGCGTAGTTCACAGAATGCACATAAAACCTTTTAGAAAAAAAAGGAAGAACTAGATGTCACTGAAGCTATTAAGCACAAACAGATTCATATTAATAATCAACTTAGATTATGCATTAGTACATTGGCTGGTTACTAATGTTAAGGGAAAAAAAGACTTTCTTAATAAGAACACATATATCTAAACGAAAAGGGAAGAAGAAAGATAGGATTAAAAAATATACAAACAAAACCTTTTCTGTTTACACATTTGTCAACATCTATACCAACCATCTACCATAGTTTTAAGAAACCATAGGTTTCCGCGAATCTCAAAAACTTTAATAAAAAAACAAATAGGGAACCAAAGTGGCTGAAACTAACTAAAACAAAATAAATGAAGGACTGCAAAAGGCACCACCATTTCATTGTTTAATCTAAGGCAGCAAACAACAATGTCAGCCTTGCTAGCAAAGTCATATATATCTTCATGACTACCCTTCACATCAACAAGATCACGTTCATCATCTTCAACAAAAAATAAAGAACATGTTATGAAATAGATGAAAAAATGAGGCTTATTACAAGTTATGGTCCACAACAATTGGAAAGCAAAATACTTCTGCTTAATTTGATAGCGTCTTGTGCATATGAAGCCCAGCTACGCTTTGTAGCCATAACTTGTACACCAAATGGCTGCAAACGATTTGCTAAATCCATTCCAATGTTCCCAAAGCCCAAAATGAATATCTACATTATCATTAAAAATTAGTTTTCCACAAACAATACATTCAATTATCACGAACATAACCATGCATAGAAATTACATTTTCTGAGGAAAACAAACGTAAAATGAGAAAATTGACTGTCTTCAAGGTTGTTTTACCCTTCTACTATTTAACATAATAGTATCACTTCTGGCTGAAGTACAGAAAATATTTGGTATACAAATAAAAATGTAACCAATTCTGGGGTGGGGATCGTCTAGGAAATGACTCTGACTAGATACACCCAGAACTGAAGTCTGAACTAAATATAATTTTCATAGCCCAAAACGAGCACTAAACCTTATCATCATTTGTTTAACCCAATACTATTTAATAAAATGAAACTTAATTCAATTAATCTTAGACTTCCAGAAAAGAAAATATGTATCTAAATATATATACATGTCATCCATATGAATTTTGTAAGCCCCAAGGCAACATCTGAAATATATTTCATTGATCATCTATTTCCCTCCTCCCTCCTTTAAAAGTACAAGTAATAGCTTTTATTTAGTTAGATTAGGATGAGATCCATTTTTATTTAGGTATGTAACCATTACGAAAAACAACCAGGAACAAGAAAAAAAAGTGGTGACCAGAACATTTAGTTAGAATAAATATGGAAAACAAGTATCTTCCTCAAAATCTGCATTAAACCTCAAGTGACAGCCCTTACCTTCAGCTTTATTTCTGAGTTGGAAAGGGCATCAAACATGATTCAAGCTGCAAGGCATTTGTGAGGACTAGAAAGATGAAGTATCCAACATACATTGAAACGCCAGATTCAATGGGAAAAGTGAACAGGTTTCTGGATTTCTAAGCACAAAAGCATTTTGAAATAAAGCATAGAATAGAAAGATTTACTGTCACTGTATCACAAAAGAGACTTAAGTCGTAAAAACCAATTCCACCGAGGATAGCTTTTTTATCGATAAATTCGATTTAGCAAATTCAGAAGAAAACACTTAAAAAAGACATGAATGATGTCTGTTTGAGTGCACTAAATAACACCAGAATTGAAGTTATGATAAAGTAAAATACAGCAATTAACAAAAAATGACATGAAACACAAAAAGTGCAATTAGGAATGACAGAGCATAACACATCATTGCTTCATTTAAGCATCAATACAATGAAATAAAAAAACCAAGGCAACTCCTCAAGTATGTTGAAGTAAAATAAAAACATTAGGTGATAGCACCTACGACATCTGTACTCTTTCATTGTTTTTGAGGACTCTCTGTACACATTTATTACTTTGTGAAACAAATTTAAAACAAAATGAATTTCCTATTAGGAAACCTTTCATTGAACATAGAAACATGTTTCTGTATGAACATTATTTGAATCATATATATAAACCTTCCACGTAACATTTGGGATGCACCAACAACTAGACCATTCATTAAGTTTTGTTAGGTTTTCCAAATTGGATTTGGTTGACTTGAAACAAAAACCTCTATTTGGCCTACTAGGATGCAGTTAGGTTTGCAAATAAATGTTTTCCATGAGAAATTAAAGAAAAAAAAAGGCAGTTCTAACAAAATTCTCCTTCTCCTTCCCAACATAGTTACTTTCTTCATTGTCATGTCTTGGTTTCGATTACTTCGGTCAAAAATTCCAACTTTTGCCAAAATTTCTTCAGCCATAAAACTAGGTGGGTTGTTAGCAACTACCTTCAGCAGCTTTTATCCGCTAGAATTTGAAGTACGCCCTCTCGCTCGACCACCACTGATCCGCTAGAAGCTTTTATCATAACAGCGTAACTTAAATACATCCTTATTATAAGGATTTTACATTGGGAACCAATTAGAAATCATGAGGCAATTCATATTGGAAGACAGTGCAACTCATGAATAAATCTTTATTCATGTTGATTCTTCCAGTCTAACTTGTAACCTTATAAACTTTCATGGACCAAATTAAGGTATTTGGTAAACAAGTTTTCTACAAGAGCTTATAGCTGCCCTAAACTACTTCAAATAACATATAAATTACATAAGCCTATAGCTATTTTTTCCTTCAACTTATATCCTTTATATTTTAATATACTTACTGTTTACCCTAGGTCTCTTAATTGTTCACATGTAACTAGTTTTTTAGTTATTGTTTTAATTATTACATATTCTCTTTTTACTAATTCTTGGGTATTAATTACACTATTAACTTTTAAAAAAATATTTTATCTTAAAAACCAACAGCCAAAACTTTATCCTACTCTATAGTTAAGACATGCTAAATGAATAACATGACGCCATTGGGCTAATCTAAAATGATAATAATAACCTAACATGTTTGTCTATACAACAAAAATAGAATACACCAAAAATTCATCATATATCTCATGTTACCTTAGATTTACTAGTACTTCAATAATTAATTTTACTAAACATTTTTAATAAGTTATCTTATAAGTTTGTAGTGGGAACTTATACAGTTTAATAATCATAACCCTTTCACCTTATGTTTCCTGTCAAAATTTCAAACAAAGAGTTAAGGAACAGAAGTCAAAATGCAATATCACTCATCTTTCTGCTGAATCCATCTTTCCTAACAGATATGGGGGAAAACACTATGAACAAACCTCGATAAGCCACTGATCACTTGATAAGCCACTGATCCCTTGATAAGCCAGCCATGACTTTTTCTCTAGAGGCAATGACCCTGTCTCTGCCACTGTGACTTTCTCTTTCAGGTAAACAATACCCGCTGCAACATTTTATAAAAAACATATTGGTTTCCGAAACCATTTCTGCTCTATCAATATCAATACTAACTTTTCGACTTTACTTTAACCCCATTGTAACCTAGTTGCTGAAGATAGCTGCTAACCACCGCTTAATTTTATGAGTGAAGAAATTTTAACAGGGGAAGAGAATGCGGAAGAGTGTACTGGGGAGACGGAAAGAGGAGATCTATACAAGGTAATCGAAAACCTAAAAGAAATTAATTTAAAAATAAAAAAAAAAGTTGAAAAGTTTATTCACGATAATTTATCCTTAACAGAATTTATGATGATTATTATTATTATTATATTTTTGTTATTATCATTATTTTTTATTATTATTTAATATATATTAATTAGTATAATTTAATTTAATATTTTAATCAAATTTAATATATCTTAATATTTTAATACAATTTAATATATCTTAATATTTTAAAATATATTTTATTAAACTAAAACAAGGAAAACATATTTAAAATAAAATTAAAACAAAAAAATTCAAAAAAAAAAGAAATAAATAACTTATGTGCTAGATTTCAACCTATGCATTCTCCTTTTTTTATAAACGAATAAAAAAAATTTCAATAACAAAATATTTAAATTTGCATAATACAAGTACGACGCTTGTGTTTATATTAGTAAATATAATTTTTTTGGATTGTTATTTTTGAATTATATAAATTAAAAGTTTAAAATATTTTTTAGAAAAAGTTACTTTTTGAAAATAAAACAGTGTTGAATTGCATACTCTAAAAGTGACTTTGAATTTACATATACTTTAAAATAAAAAATCACTTGGGAATTATATAATTCAAAAGTTATGTTTATCTCTTTAAAAAATAATTAGAAAGTAGATTTATCAATGAAGTCACAAAACAATTAAAAGCAAAAGGTGATACAAAAGTCTCATAATAGAAAAAAATAATAATTTAATTTTGTTTAAAAAAAATCTAATATACTTTTTTAACTAACAAGATTTACAATATAAAACTTGAATGTACTTCAACTTGCAACTGTTGTCTTTAACTTAAACAAACTTGGACGCTTTTTGGTTGTCTACTATAGTAAGGTTTAATGTCTTAATAGATCCTTATTTTTGTTCCAAATTTAAAATAGGTCCATGTTATATTTGAAGTCTTAATTAGATCCTTATTTTTGTTAATTTGATGCAAATAAATTTTTTCCGTCAATTTCAGAAAACGACGTTAAGGAGTGCGTGACGTGGCGCATGTGAATATAATTTTTTAATACTCAGAAATTTTGAATGAAGTAAATATATATAATCCATGCTGAAATTAATTAAACAGAGGGCAAATTTGGAAAAACTTAATGTTTTTTTTTGCTGAAACATCTCTAGAAGGGAGAAATCAAAATCAAGTTGGGGATTTTTCTATTCTAGGACTCGTGTCGTCTCAGAGTCGGGAAAGAGTGGATGTTGTTCGAGTGGATGCCCGAGGGAGAATCAAATGCAGAATTCACGTTCAACATGTTCTTCGACTTTCAATGGCTGGCGGAATGGAGAGGCGAAGGTCGTTTTTTGTGGTGCGTCACCCCTTTGTCTGTGTGGAGAGAAAACAGTGGTGAGAACAGCTGGAACGGCTAAGAACAGAGGGAAACAATTTTGGGGGTGCCCTAAGTATAAGGTAACCGAAACGTGGATGAGTTGTTTGTTTTACTCAAAGTCGTATTCATTGGGTTTTAACTTTTTTTACAAAACGAGCATGAAAACGGTGGTTGCAATTTCTTCAAATGATGTTGTGATGATGGTAATGAAAGATGTTATACGAATCTGAAGTGGGAAGGAAAACATGAGTGTTTGTCAAAGATAGAAGAAATGGGTGGGGTAGCGAATATGGTGATTGATTTGAAAAATTCTGTTAAGGTTGTGGAAAAATGGATGAAGTTGTTGATAGGGGCTGTTTGTTGTTGCTGTGTGGTTAATATTATTGTAATTTCAATATGGATGACAAATCCATAATGTATTCTGCATTTTCTGTCATAGGATGCAGTAGGTGATGAAAACGGGATGAACAATGTATTGAACTAGCAAAAATGAATGAAATCATGTTTTATTTTCGTTTTTCTTGTTATTGCAATACCAACCTAGAACCAGTGAGAAAGGGGGAGGAAGATAAATGGCAGAGAGAAGAGATTGGACCGAGACATATAAGTGGACAAAATTAACTTGGAACGTTCGGTTATTGCCTCGATTCATAGCAGAAGCGAAAACGAACGGTCTTATTGCCTTTGTCCCAGACGACCGAGGCATATTAGTGGACAAAATTAACTTCGAACGTTAGTGGCAGGGATGACAGGCCTCGGTTCTGCAAACAAGCGATGTCGTTCGGTTTGTACAGTCTGTACAAGACTAAATGCTTCAGTTAGGCACTCAAGTCGAGGTCGTTTAGTCTCTTAAACAGAACTAAATGCCTCGGCTAGGCGTTCACCGAGACCGTTCGGTAAACTACTGCTTCGGTCACTCAAAAATTTGAGGTCGTTCGGTCTTTAGGTATCGGTTTGTTTATAACCGAGGTCGTTCGGTCTTTAGGTATCGATTTTTACTAGTGCATAAAACTTAAGTGTATCAGGAATATGCAGAAGTCACAACAGCAAGCTTAATAGTAGAAGTCACAGCAGCAAGCTTAATATGCAGAATTCAGAATATGTAATAATATATTCATAAGTGTAGTATTACATTAAAAGAGTACATTAAAACACTACGTCCAAAAGCTTCTACGGTGCAGCTACTTGGTCATTACAGACGTCAGATAATTGGGATGATGGCATTACAGGTTGTGATGAAGGAGTAGCTTTGAGGCAACGACTCCTGTAATGGGAAATACGATTGATGTTAGGGCACCCCCAAAATTGTTTCCCTATGTTCTTAGCTGTTCCAGCTGTTCTCACTACTGTTTTCTCTCCACACAGACAAAGGGGTGACGCACCACGAAAAACGACCTTCGCCTCTCCATTCCGCCAGCCATTGAAAGTCGAAGAACATGTTGAACGTGAATTCTGCATTTGATTCTCCCTCGGGCATCAACTCGAACAACATCCACTCTTTCCCAACTCTGAGACGACACGAGCCCTAGAATAGAAAAATCCCCAACTTGATTTTGATTTCTCCCTTCCAGAGATGTTTCAGCAAAAAAAACATTAAGTTTTTCCAAATTTGCCCTATGTTTAATTAATTTCAGCATGGATTATACTATATTTACTTTATTCAAAATTTCTGAGTATTAAAAATTGCATTCACACACGCCACGTCACGCACTCCTTAACGCCGTTTTCTAAAATTGATGGAAATGATTTATTTACATCAAATTAACAAAAATAAGGATCTAATTAATATTTCAAATATAACAGAGACTTATTTCAAATTTGGGACGAAAATAGGGACCTATTGAGACATTAAACCACTATAGTAATGAAACTAACTACGATAATAATAAAACAATAGAATCAACAAACATCAAATATTATATTTAAGTATTATTTAAAAAATAAATTTTAAGTTTAATTTAAGCTTTGAAAATCAACAAATCAATACCTACTTTTTGTGAATTAATTTTATTTTAATCTACGGTGAGACTTCCATAAATAAACTTTATCAGTTCCTCCGCTACTTTGGATCCATCGAAAATAATTATAAATTAAATATTTTTTTAAGAGAAAAAAAAATAAAAAAATGACCCACTATTGACTATGACTTTCCACTGAGAAATTTATGCACTTACACTAAATAGGACTGATCAAGATGGATAGATTTTCTAAACTTTGAACCTTAAAAATTCTTGATACTTTTTATTAGAAATTTTAGATTCCGAAATATCATATTTTAGATACATAAATAACTTTGTTTGAAAAATCATGGAAAGAGTAATAGTTTTCTTGGGCATGACTCATATTTTACAATATGAACATTGAGGACAACCGTATTTCAATAACATGAGCTAAATTTTGGTCTTTTAACATAGTAAACATCTTGAAGAAGTCTGATGACTAAGTTGTTCATGGCTTATATCATTTTTCTTTTTGCAGTGTCCATGATTGATGCCCTTTCCTAAATTTGAACTGCTGAAATTTTAAAAGGCCTTGTTTATCAAACTTTTGCAGTTATTATGATAGCTTGTTGTTTCACCTATCATTTTGGGTATTCTATTCGTAGTACTTTTACCGTGCTTCAAAATTCTGATACGTAAATTCTCAAGTGTTGCAAAAAAATGTTAGATAAGAGTAGTAAATGCATAGAAAGATATAAATCATATGCATAATACTTTTTAAAATGTTTCAAAAATAGTTGTTTGTTTTGGGTGTTTTTCCAACAAAAGTATCCAAATTCAGTAAAGTCACTTTTGTCTAAAATGTTGTCACATGAATATAAGGATTAAAAGAAATTAAGAAAAAGTTTGTGAAAATGGTAGTAGACAATCATGTTAGTCTAAAATTATATAAAACAATAAAAAGGATTTTTCATTTCAAAGACCTGTTTGTCTTAATTTTTAGAAACTAATGTAATAACACTTATATACTTGATTTTTTAACATCGGCTAGAAAGTCAAGTAAAGCATTTTGACGAATTGCTAAACAAAGAATAAAAGACTTAGAAGGATGATAAACTTTATTAACTTGTGGGGTAAAACCAACTATGAAAAAGATGGATTAAACATTAAAATTGTCAACAAACTACTCTAATTTCAATCTTAAGTGTCCATTATCTCAGTAAACATCGAAATTGATCATTTCATTCATAGTATTGACAGAAGTAATTAGAAACATGGAATTATTTCTTCCCTGCAATATGCTTTAATTCTTTCTGTACAGAAAAGACCAAAAATTAAAATATCAGGAATGAAAATGCAAACAAACCATTCATATAACTTGGACAACAAAGTATCACTTTGTTTGGTTTCCAAAACCCACTACTAAAGAACAATTGGTTCTCCCCAACGCTAGAACAACAAACGCACAACACATTATAGCCTGATCTCAATTTTCATTTCAAAATGCAGTGTTTTGGCACCTCATAATTCTTCTTATATCATAAAATTCAGGAAGTGGACGATAATGAAATGATTTGTTTCTCGTAAATCAATTAACTAACTCTATCCCTGTCAAAGGAAGCCCGGCATGAAGCTGAAGAACAACTTCACCAACAGCCTGCAATGGAACCATAGGCAAGAAAAGTATCAGTTGACAGGAATTTATTAGTCCTCTCTCTTTACTTTTAATCAATATATTCAATGCTTAAAAAAAATTATTTCTTTTAAGCATAGGGAAAATGAATATTTGTGAAATGGCCCCACACACCTTGGCCATGGATCTATAAGAATGTTCTGTGACGCCTGCAACATGAGGAGTGATGATAACATTCTTAATTTTAAATATCTGGTCATCAGGGTTAAACGGCTCAGTCCAAGCAACATCAGTGCCTAACCCTCCTAAGTGACCTGATTCAAGGTTGTTTATCACTGCCTCATAGTCCACAAGACCACCTCTAGCAATATTTACCAGAAGCGCACCCTGAAAAATACAATTGCTTAATAACAATGATATTCATCAAAAAACTATAACTAAGTAGCAAATTAAACCAAATGATATTTCATTAATGTTGCATTTGCTTGTTTTCTACAAATAATTCGGTGTTAGCAGGAGAACTATTAAATTTGTGACGACTTCACACTGTGTCAGAAAACAAAAAGAAAATGGTAAGAAAAGGTATAAAAGAAAACTTCATAAAATGGCAGGTCTGCAATAATCTTTTCCACACTTGTGAATGTACAGAAACTTTAGTCTTGTTAAGAGACTGAAAAAATAAATACAGCCCAGAATACAGAGCCAAACATAATAAATATATAATAACTGAATCTAAAATTGTAACGGAATCTGAAATTGTACAGAATATTCAACACTTGGACAAGACTAATAACTCCCATCCCTTTGGGTCGCACCCAGGCTTTCTAATTTCAACCTTAATGGCTTCGCCTAAAGCATCTTCTTTCATGAGTTCCATTTTCATGGGAGGTATATTTCTCATCAATCATCAACCATCAACATAATAAAAGAAATTGATTACAAAATCTTATTCTGTTTAAAAAGGTTATTACCCATTTATGATTTGTGTAAGTCCTATTATTAAAGAATGGGGATTTACTCAAGAAGAAACAAATAATTATTACAGAATTCTGATAATAAGGAAAGTATCTCCTTCTATGTGTCACCTCTTCCAACTGAGAAATAACTCAGTTACTATTCACTGTAGATTTCCCTCTTATTTATATACCAAATAACTCAACGGATTAAGCAGATTCCTAGATAACTATTGGAATTCATAAGTTATTCAATAGTTTTAATTTGAAAATATTTCATACTGAGGTATCAAAGATCATATAACCAAAAGTATTTTGACATTTACCCATCTTCAAGATCTTGTACATGCATTATGAGACTAACTTCAATAAAAAGAAAATTAAGTAAATCAGGGAAGTAAGTTCATCTCAAATGGTAAACACACCTTTTTCATAGAAGATATGAACTTGTTGTTTATAATACCAGCCTGAAAAACATCATATCCAAGTCAACAAGCATTTAATGAAAAAAAGTTCATTAATACTATGCATAGTTCGCAGAATGCAAATAAAACCTTTTAGAAAAAAGGAAAAACTAGATGTCACTGAAGCTATTAAGCACGAACAGATTCATGTTAATAATCAACTTAGATTATGGATCAGTTCATTGGTTGGTTACTAATGTTAAGGAAAAAAAATTAAGACTTTCTTAATAATAACACATATCTAAACGAAAAAGGGAGAAGAAAGATAGGATTAAAAAATATACAAAAAAAAACCTTTTCTGTTTACCCATTTGTCAACACCTATATCAACCATCTACCATAGTTTTAAAAAGCCATAGGTTTCCACCAATCTCAAAAACTTTAATAAAAAAACAAATAGGGAGCCAAAGTGGCTGAAACTAACTAAAACAAAATAAATGAAGGATTGCAAAAGGCACCACCGTTTCATTGTTTAATCTTAGGCAGCAAACGACAATGTCAGCCTTGCTAGCAAAGTCATATATATCTTCATGACTACCCTTCACGTCAACAAGATCACGTTCATCATCTTCAACAAAAAATAAAGAACATGTTATGAAATAGATGACAAAATGAGGCTTATTACAAGTTATGGTCCACAACAATTGGAAAGCAAAATACTTCTGCTTAATTTGCTAGCGTCTTGTGCATATGAAGCCCAGCTACGCTTTGTAGCCATAACTTGTACACCAAATGGCAGTAAACGCTTTGCTAAATCCATTCCAATGTTCCCAAAGCCCAAAATGAATATCTATATTATCATTAAAAATTAGTTTTCCACAAACAGTACATTCAATAATCACAAACATATCCATGTATTGAAATTACACTTTCTGAGGAAAACAGACGTAAAATGAGAAAATTGACTGTCTTCAAGGTTGTTTTACCCTTGTACTGTTTAACATAACTGTATCACTTCTGGGTGAAGTACAGAAAATATTTGGTATACAAATAAAAATGTAAGCAATTCTGGAGGACGTGGGGATCGTCTAGGAAAGGACTCTGACTAGATACATCCAAAACTGAAGTCTGAACTAAATATAATTTTTATAGCCCAAAACGAACACTAAACCTTATCATTTGTTTAATCCAATACTATTTAACAAAATGAAACTTAATTAAAAGAAAATGTTTCTAGAAAAGAAAATATGTATCTATATACATGTCATCCATATGAATTTTGTAAGCCTTTAAAAGTATATTTCGTCGATCATCTATTTCCCTCCTCCCTCCTTTAAAAGTAAGTAATAGCTTTTATTTAGTTAGAATAGGCTGAGATCCATTTTTATTAGGTATGTAACCATTACGAAAAAAAATAACCAGGAATGAAGACAAAAAGTGGTGACCAGAACAGAATATTATTGTTTTCAAAAAACAAAAATCAATACACTCACAGTTTTACCGAATAAAGTTTCAGTAATTGGCTCTCCAAGCTTTTTCTGTTGTATGGAAACTTGCAGTTCATTCTGCATGAACATTATTTGTTTTCTTCAATATGCATTTAGAAAGAACGAAAATTTTCATTTCAAACTGAACATATCATACTTGCTTTCGGAGGAGACCTAGCATTAGATATATGGCCATTTCAGCACATGAAGCTGAATTTCCTGTAACATCACTTGGGATCCTAGCAACTTTGATTCCATGCTTTGTTGCGGCATCAATATCAACACCTTGGAGTAAAATTTTTGATTCATCAATTTGAAACTCCAGTGAGGTTTAACAGGACGGGATGGATGAAAACATAAAATGCAAAATTACTTCCACAATAAATATGGAAAACAAGTATCTTCCTCAAATTCTGCATTAAACCTCAAGTAACAGTAATCACAGTACCTTCCAGCCCAACACCAAACTGCATTATCAGCTGCATCTGAACGGCACGAGAAATTATATCAGAATCTAGCCTCATGCTTTTTACTATGCAGACATGATAGTTGGCAATATCCTTGCGCACATCTTCAAAAGAGAGAACATCAACCTACAAACGCCACATACGGCTTATTGATCTGAGAACATTTTTCCCAAAGTAATACAAAGATTGTATAACCGCAAGACTAGTAGTAGTACTATCTAGAAATTGTATTGGCCGTTATCTTAAGCCAGAAGTAACTGCACATAGAAGAGTTACCTAATAGGGTAAAAACACAAACACAAGTTTTACTCACAAATAGAATGCTAAGGAAACACTCATTTGTTCAAGAAAGCCAAAAATCAAAGTACAAGGAACCAATGATTACTTCAAGGGTTCAGTAATCTCCACCTAATTTAGGAAAGCCTAAATCACCTAAAATTAATCCATCCATTGCTCTTAGAAAGGAAATTCGGACATGTAGTCTCCATCCCATGCCAAAATCGTCTTATATTCATCTGAAAACAAGGTACCTTGCTTTTACCTCTAAACTCTAACCTTTACACCGCAAAATTTCAGAGGACTTGGAGATTCCTAATTCGTTGCAAATGGTTTCTATATTGAAATACAAAGCTAGTATGAATTACATGTGACAAAGAAAAAAACAATCATCATTATTTAGTTGTCACAGTCCAGTTTAGCATGACTTGATTAATCACACAGAAATCCAACGACATGTCATCAGCAAACTACAGTACAAACATGTTCACCAAAGACGAGGAGCTATCTCAATAAAACTTTTAATTAGCAAGTTGGATACAACCAACATGTAGTATTGATTGCATATTATGATATGATTCCGCATCATATTTTTTAAATGAATGATTTTCCAAATAACATGCTGTATGTATATTTGTGAGAAGCAGGGAAGTGAGGTGTCCAAAAAGACACAACAACAAAGTTTTTTCCCACAACTGAATTTGGCTAGATGGACCATTTGAAGGCCTTCAACTTGGTTAAAAACACAGAACAGACAAAACCGGAATAGTTCAATTGCTAGTTGGATATGATGAACATGTATTAACAATTCTATTTTACCTTGATATTGGGATGATTTTGCAAATATTCTGCTGTATATTCATGTGAAGCAGGGAAATGGGGTCCACAAAACAAAACTCGCGTGGTTTGTTTCTCCACATGCTTTACCATGTTCCCATTACTCTCCATGAGACCTATTCTACAACATGAAGAATATTGAAATAAGAAAAGAATGCAATTCAAACACTGCAATAAATTGTAAATCCTGGACTGAAGACAATTCAACTTGAGTTGGATTAAGTCCTGTATGCATCGGCGGCTTCCATTCTCATGTTTTCCTCTCTGTTAATTTGACAGTCACTCTGCACATGGAAGGTGGAAATAGCTTGTTCCGAGGAAAAAAATGCCATTTTTTTAGTCCCAGAAAGACATTTGAAGAACTCCGTTTCTCGGATAAATTAATCTTTGGAAAATAACTGATATTTTGAAAATTTTATCACCAAACCCAATTTAGTCAAACAAAGACCAAGTCAATTTCATTCCGAAACCCCGGGCTGGGCTGAAGACTCAATTTAAATCTGAATTTCAAGGCATTTTAAGTTGGGTGTGTGGGACGGGTTGATGTAGCCAATATGGGTAAATTGAAATTTGAAGGTAGAAGGAGAGAAAGAAAGAACGTACGAATGAATGTATTCGAAAAATGATTTGGTTGTGGTGCGATGAAGATGGTGCAAGCGTTGAGTGTGTGGGGATGTGATTATCCGGTAAGAGCAAATGCGACCTAACACAGCCCTCAACATAATAATATAACAACACCCTTCACATCAGTGTCTCTTTTTCCCACTCTTCTAGGATCAGAGCACTCTCTTTAAGCCGCTTTCTCTGTTCATTATTACGCTGCTAGACATACTTTATGTTATCAATTTCCAAGTTTGAAATATTTTTTGTATTATGTATAGGTTAGTAATATACTTTTAAGTAATGTTTAGTTATGATTTGAATATTAATATAATTTAATGTAAATTTTTTAATTTAGCTTAAAATAATTAATACTATTCTAGTTCCTATTTTTTTCAGTTTTATTTGATGATGTGACTCATCTTTTTTGAATATTCAATGTAGTATCTTATATTGTAATTTATGTTCAATTTTGTGCTTTTGACTAACTACGATAATGCCCACAACAACAATCACTAACACATCACCCTTGACAAGTCATCATCATCTTCTACTTCCCAAAACCCTAATTTTCCCCTACACATAAACCTTAGCCACCACCTAACCCTAGTTGCCACTGCTACGCTCACAGCCAGTCACCATCTTCGCACTTCCATCATCAGACATTTCGAAACCTTAACCAAAAACTTTTCGTGAACATATCACACACTGGTCGCACTGTTGTTCCAAACGTTCTACCACAAGCATCGCGAGTTCCTCGCGCCTTTAAGCAACATCACTATGAAGCTTCTTCATTCTCACCAACCACCATCAACCTGAAACACAGAAGATCAAAACTCACAGAACCAGAAATCTCCTTCAAACTAGAAGCGCGATTCACGCCGCAACGGTGAAGAGCCACCAACATCATCACCAATCTCTCGCGAGCAAAACCCAAATCGTAGAAACGCAAAGCCGAATCACGCAAACATCTTCAACCGTCGCACCAGCGCCTCTCCGCAAGCTTCTCCACCACACTTTCTCGCGTGATGGCACTGGAGCAAATCTGAAACCCTAATTTTGGGGTGAAGAAAATGGTTGCCACATGTAAAGCCCTCATTGGCACGACCATCCTTAATCAACTCTGGTCCTAGCCACCTCAGCCAATAACTGTCATATAATTCACTGATTTGAAATGTGTCGTTAGCGATTTAAATGTCCTTAGCCAAAAGGACAAAAATGAACATAAATTACCATAAAAAAGACTACTTTGAACATTAAAAAAAATAAATTCCACATCAAACAAAGCTTAGGAAAATAGGGATCAAAAAGTGGTATTAAACCTTTATTTTATTATATCAAAGAGAATGTTTATCTCGTCTTTAATTTTTATTCTACTCCTCTTCATCCATATTAAAAAGATAAAAGCTGGTATTTTACACTACATATCACAACATATTTCCTTTTTCAATTGTCTTATTCTCATCAACTCAACATAAAATATTCCAAATACTATTTTATGCTTGTTAACATTCTATTTTACTCTCCGTATCTACTTCTCTATCATCATCATTTGTTTTTTCTCATATACCGATCAATAACTTTCAATGATAACCATGTTATGTGCGATAACATAATTAATTACATTAGTAAGCATGATCTATTCTAATGTTAAAAATTAAATACAAAAAATTAAATAAAGGTGTTCAACTAGGAGGACAAAACACTTATGCTTTGTTCTTTTGTAGTGATTTGGGGGAGATGATTTGAGTGAATTTGAGGATAATTTTTTTGTTGTTTTTTTTAGTAGATTTGTGGGTAATTGAGGGTGGATTTGGAAGTAAAGTTTGTGAGAATTAGCGTAGGATTTGATTGATGTTACAAATTTAAAAAATTAGTTTAATTGGTAGAAATTAAAGATTACCAAAATGCCCCTAGTTATTAAAGTAATATAAAATGTTATTTATTAAGGTTATATTTAATTGTAAAAGTATTTATAAATAATTTTTAAAAATTAATTTTTAAAAATTATAATGTAGTAAAATGAGTTTATTTTTAAATGTAGTATTTGTTTGTAATATAATTTACTACCAAGTAGTATCAATTTATTTGTTACGGAAGTAAGATTGATTAATTTTAAACAAACATATAATTAAACGAAGTTATAATATTACATGACCTAAAAAAAAGTGTCAACATAATAACATATAAATATATTTGTAATAGTTCATGATAACCTTGTTTCAGTGAGGTATCATTGCAATCTATTGAAACGATATTGTATTAGCATCCCTATTAGACGTCTTGTATGGGATGGATGCAAAGATAAAAGGTCGAAGAACTGTCTGAATAAATTTATATCTTCAATGTTCATAGTCCGTAATAAGTTTTCAATTTCTTCTGTAGTTGGATTAGATGATTGAATCCTAGCATTTACCAAGGATATTCGACACTCCATGGGCCTGTGTATGTCGTTCAAGAGTAGCACATAGTCTTCTTCTTTGATTATCTACTTCTTTCAGTTAATCTATGATTCGAGAATCCATTTGATTTGCATTTCATTAAGTTGACCAATAAATAAAAGTATGAAAACTGATGTGCTATATAATCCTAACATTCAAAAATAGGTAATGTAAGTTATCAAACACATAAGTCAATTTAAGTAAAAAAGTCATGTAATACATTCTTGGAATAGTTATCAACTTAATCATCTAAATGGTGAAGAATTAAGTTAACATTTTGATTCTGGTGAGCAAATTGGCGGTTCATGACGAAGGATAGGTTTGCCAAGTTATCTTCAATACGTTGAACCCGCACTTGCATTTGTTCCATACCCTGCATTATGTGTTGCAAGTGTTGTACCCCCTCCCACATTTGAGTCATCATATTAGGATTTGAAAGATGTGAAGGAGGTTGCATAGGGTTGTCATGATGGTGTGATTGCTCTTCTCCTTTATCATCATCGACCGCGTGTTGCCAAACACCGTTGACATTAACAATATTCAACCTCTTCAAAGAATTTATTGAAAACTGATGTCTGGTCCCAATATGAGTGTTGGCATCGACATCAACATGTACTCCACAATATTGCATGATTTGGGTTATTAGGACACCATATGGTAGGGGTGTGTCATTGGCCTTGCATTTAAGCATATGTTGCATGATGTGATGAGGCCAATTGATAGCTATATTATTTTTAAGCACTCATATCATAAAGATATCCTCTTGCAATAACTTTGCAAAAGTTCTAGGTCGTGGAGTCAGCATGTGGACAATAACATAATGCAAAAGTTTATCATTAATATTCAAACACCCAAATGTTTTAAGACGTTGACCATGCATTTCTGGTCTAACCATAGTAGCTAATGTCATCTCCCGATCATACGGAAAGTCATCTAAGACATTTGAATAAAACAATTTTTGACCCTCATACTTCATATTAGCAACATTCAACCAATCATCATATTTCAATCTAATTCTTCTCTTATTGACCTCACTAAGCAAATATCCATTTGCAGAAATCTTCATATTTGAATAAAAAACTTTGATTAAATCTGGATCGAAGGGTTCCTGCAATGTAAGAAATTCGACCACCCATTGAAATAGAAGATGATGTTAGAAAAATAACCTTAAACTGGCATATGATTAGAAATTCATTATCTTTGGACCAACAATATTCCTTGTGTAGAAATCAACTGCATAGTTTTCCATCTGATGGCTGTGAGTGAAGAAACGACAGTGATCTAATTGTTTTGCAACATATGGTCTAACATAGGTTGCATCTTCTGGCTTAGTGAGGGTTTCTTTTCCCTTACGACTTTTTCTAGGCCTTTTGGTTGATGATGAGGCCATTTGACAATTTCTTCAACAAAACAATTAATGAAAACAATAACAAGGTAAGTTATAACAAATTATTGAATATTAAAAATAACAACTAGAAAAGACAAACCATTATATCATAACCATAACCATAACTTAAAAATTAAAGATGGATGAAAACCAATAAGTCATAATTACATGACAGGTACATCTCATAATATAATAGTAATACAACTAGTCAGATAACACATCCTAACAGTCATCACCCGAGATCATTTTACATAATTTATTCCATCGCTTGTGTGGGGGAAGTCTCATCAACCTCTTTGTACATGTGGGGTTTCCACATAAGAAATCATAACATTGCTCGAACAAGTTTTCATCAGCAATGTTCATAGCACTCAATATTTCATAAATGTCGCCCTTTGTGTATGTGTACGCCAAGGTGCGACGGAGTATTTGATTTCTATCTTCCATTGCTGAGACTTGACGCACGGCTGCATCAGAAATTACACCAAAATAAACATTTGTAGAGCTAAGGACATTTGTGAAACCATCCAGGCTGGTCGTCAACTTATCAAATTGAAAATCAATGACATAGACCATAAGTGCCTTCCTTTTGGAGCCTCGTGAGGATGAAGTTCCACCAGATGGAACGGAAGGCACAGATTGAGTCTGCCCTGGACTATATTCTGATTCAAATCAACACTAACACGAGGCCCAACCCAATAGCTCCATCATTTGCCCATAACTCCACCATTAAATTGTAGTGTCTGATACTATTAACTCTCCACTTTGCGACACTTGGCCTCGACTGAAACAACATACATTACAAATACAATGGTTCATATTATGTATTATAAGAATTCACAAAATCTGAGTATTTATTTAAAAATACCAGAATGAGGTCCATTCAAACTTCGTCCTCAGCTTCAAATATCATACTTACGGCGTTCTAGGCAAATCCAATCAATCTAGCAAAGAGGTCATGTACCTCACGCCATTTATCTTTCAAGACTTTCTGATGATTTTTAACATTATTTTTCGTAACTGTGACATACCCAAAGCTATGAAGATGATCAACTATGTTACTATATGCTTGTGATGTCCAGCTTCCGTCAACCCTATGAAGATGATCAACTTCCTCAAGTAATGAGTCATCGTTATCCACGCCACGAAGGAAGTTGTGTAAGATAAAACAAGCTAATATAATGTCTGTCATTGTCTACAATCTATAGTGTGGTTCAATGCCACTTGCAATGATAGGGAATCGTTTTTTCAACACACAAAAAGTTATTTCAATAATATTTCTCAACGATGAATGTCGATGATTAAACAACTCGCGTGGATTTTGTGGTCCTCTACGTGTATATTCTTTAAGGTGATATCTTACGCCTCTATATGGCGTCAAAATTGTGTTTTTCAACATAAATCCAACATCACTAAGGTAATATCTTCCTACAATTTTGAACATATACAGGTATTTAGTGACTACTCAATAAAATCTTCAACATCGCAATTTAGACACTCACCTTTGGGGATAACTAACGGATTATCTTGATCAAGAGCATTTTTTAAAATTCTTGAATCAGATGCAGTGTCTTCCCACCCAGCTAGAATGTATGTGAATTTCATGTCAAAATCACACGCCGCAAACACATTTTGAGTTGGTCAATCTTTTCTTCCTCGAAATCTCATAGCATCAGATCTTGGCACCTTTACACGAACATGAGTACCGTCTATGGCCCCTAAACAATTCTAAACTTAGAAATAAGAAGTCATCATAAAGCTCAAAATATTTGATCATCCTTTGATCAAATAACATCTTCAAATATGTTCAAATGAGTACCTTAAAGTATGAGTAATATCGATTGTTGTTCAAGACATATGGATGAACCTCATTTCCTGAGGGTTGAATTATAAATTAAGATTCCAAAGCTAAGATAGCATCCAACACATTGTGAAAGTGATTGCTAACCATCGACCCAGATCGATGAAAGAAAAATGCGACCCTTCGATTCGTAACATTATGGCCTATTATATGAAGAAATTGAGCAACTTGTTCCTCCACTATCGACCGAATGGTGTCCTTAACTAACCCAGTTGATCTTAGTCTCTCATAAAGATTAATAAATGCCTCTAGATACATCCTAATAATGTCGCGGCATCAATTAGTATGCACAAGGTATGACATTAATTGCCGCTTACGACGGTCTCTGTCTAGTAGGAAATTCCTTACATTACTCGAATCACTCGAGTACATATTCAAGATACTCAACGCATGTCCAACAATGCATAAGATTGTTAGTGCAACCACTGAAGTGGATTTTTATAATTGTTGACGTAACATTGCGACTATATTGAAGTCTCCACCAACCACATCATCATCTCTATCTTTACGGTCCAAATATGATATATCTAATTCTTCTTCCATCTATATGTACTTAAACAAATTTACATACAATTAATAAAATCATGCATTCATATGTTCATTAAACATAGTTCATTCATTCATACATTCATATATCATATCTTCATATATTAAATAAATATTATACATGAATACATTAAATAAATATTATACATTAAATAAACATAATACATTATTACATTAAATAAGTATAATACATTATTATATTCACATAATCACTTATAAAAAAAAGTAAATAAAATAACACGAATTCATATATTCATTATAAATAATTAGTTCAAACACAATTTCAGTGATCCTCCAATGCAATGTCACTGAAATTTTGTCCACAAGATTGTGAAATTGAAATGTTAAAGTCGAAAGTGTCACCCTAATAAACCAAACATGGCAACATAATTAGGAATATATCAATATATTATACAATACTAGAATAAAAAGTTTGTTAAGCATGATATACCTTCAATGAAATTCAACCAAATCAAGAACCACAAATAATTTGGCTACCCTTGAATGATAAAAAGCAACATGGCAACATAATTAGGAATATATCAATATATTATACAATACTACAATAAAAAGTTTGTTAAGCATGATATACCTTCAATGAAATTCAACCAAATCAAAAACCACAAATAACTTGGTTGCCCTTGAATGATAAAAAGCAAAAGAACCACCAAAAATTCCAATGCAAAGAAATAAATTTTTCCTTAACACACTTTCACAACCTTCAATACCCACCACCCACCATGCTTTTTGCGACCACCTGCAACACAATACAAAATTGTTAACAAGCTTTCCCCCACTACGAAAATCAGTTAGTTAAACACCTTCTCACTTTATCAACCTTGGCTACCTTCACAAGTGCAACACAAAGGTCCAGTACTCCCCTTCCACAAGGTTTACAAACTAGCTCCAGGATGCTTCGCATAACTCCTTCAACTGCACCTTCACCAAAGTCCACGAACTACACCAACTGGACGAAGCTTCACCTGCACAACATTCACAACACCTTCACGTACCTCCACTTTCTTCACAACTCCTTCACCTGCAACACAAACAAAACAAAGGAGGGTGCTGCATGTTGGTGCATCCTCAGCTTCGTCACGCGCTAAGCATATGGTTCACTCTGCATCCTCCACCCTCCACCATCCTCCACTTTCATCACCTTCATGCGAGGGTCTATGAAGAAGAAGAAGAAGAAAGAAGAAGAAGCTTCAAATGGAATATCATGGCTGGAAACGAATTCAGCCAATGGGAATCGAATACTCCCTACGTAACTGAATACAACAACCTTCCTTTTCACGTGCTTCACCGGAACCGAATACAACGACGTGTAACCGAATACAACACCCTAAAATTTCAGTTACTTCACCATAATCAAATACTCCAAACCGTAACTGAATACACCGAGCTTCCTTCTTCCCCTTTAGTCACATGCTTCATCTTCACGCAACCATTTGCTTGTAGTAAATTAGTGCTGACAAAGCTTGAACCGCAATTTCCTGAGGCGTGTAGATTCACTGTCCTTAAGGACTTATCCGCGGTGTATTGCGCAAGTCCCCCAGGATACAACAGGAACTTCCCGAAATGTATTCGAGGGTCACAGAACTAGCAAGAAACTCTTTAAACTATATACCCAGGATATGAGAACAAGATAGAAGGATAGGAAATGGAGATTGAAAATATGTTTTTGTGCTGTTTTTTTAGAATGGAAGAGGAGTGTTATATTTATAAAGCATGGAAAAAGCACCGTTGCAAAATTATGAACGTTGCATCAGAACGTTGGCCAAAGTATTAACGTTGCCAGATGAACGTTGCTGCAACGTCTTCTTCTTTTGCAATAATAAAATAAAATATTATAACAATCCCCCACTTATTGCAAAAGAAGGTTAAAAGAAAATGTCTTTGACCCAAACAGTTCTGTCTCAAAAGTGATTTCTCTTTTTGCAGGTAATCCTTTTTCAAAACAAAGGTATGTCATCTTTGTGTAAACTTGGAAAATGATTGTATAAAGCAATAGCGCAAATCTTTGTTCTGATGAATAATCAGAGATTAAAATAAGATAAGAGTATTTATATCCTGAGTCTCATAAGATGTAATGCATCAGAGCTGGTATAGCAAGCTATATGAACCAGTCTTAGATCAAGAAACTTAACACACAGTGTAGTTGGTATAGCAAGCTATATGAACCAAAGACACTTGACGTGTGTTAGAGGTTTATCAATCACAATACACCCCCACAATTCTTACTGTTATCGCTGTGTTGCGCTAATTAGGCCATGCGCGTGCCCGGTATTCATGAGTGCTCTAGAGATCATGCCAAGATCTCATGCAAGCGGCCCCACTTGACACTCATATAGGTGATTTCATCAAGTGTATGCTGCAAATCATACACCACCCGTAAGGGATATGAAGATCATTAAAAACTTTGTTGTAAGCTAAAATTCTATCTCTATATAGAATTTCAATGACAAAGTTTAACCTCTCATAATGCAGTCTCTAGCACTTTCACATACACCATAGGAAGGGACATAATTGATTAGAATCAATTTAGTGCTATCAGAACTAACAAGTGACTTGTTTTTACCCATATGAACCTTATTCATGGGATCTCCAATCACAAAGGTTGGGTTACCATCACTTGTTTGTTTATCAGTGGCTTAAGTCCCATTCCCCTCGATGTTTCTAATATCATTTGTCTTCCCAAGGGTTTTGTCAGAGGATCTGCTAGATTCCGTTCTGACTTCACATAGTCAATGGAAATAGTTCCACTCTTTAGCAGCTGCTTCACCAAATTGTGTCTCAATTGAACATGTCTATTCTTTCCATTGTAATTTTTGTTTTTAGCTATAGCTATTGCCGATTGGCAATCACAATGTATTGATACTGATGGGGTTGATTTCATTCCTAGTGGAATGTTTGCTAAGAAGTTTTTCAACCACTCAGCCTCATTACCAGCCGTCTCAAGAGCAACAAACTCAGATTCCATTGTTGATCTTGCAATAATAGTTTGCCTGGCTGATCTCCATGTAATCGCACCACCCCCAAGTGTGAATACATAACCACTAGTGGATTTTGTCTCATCTGAATCAGAGATCCAATTAGCATCACTATACCCTTCTAGTACAGCGGGAAATCCACTATATTCAATGGCATAATCCATTGAACCTCTTAAGTATCTCATAAGCCTAGAAAGTGCATCCCAATGTTCCTGGTTTGGACATTGAGTGTACCTACTCAATCTACCTACTGCATAAGCAATATCAGGTCTAGAAAAGCTCATCAAGTGTAGTAAGCTCCCAATTATCTGGGCATACTGAGGTTGAGATACAGATTCTCCTTTATTTTTCATTAATTTAGAATTAGCATCATAAGGGGTACTCACTGGTTTCAGATCATAAAACCCAAACTTCTTAAGAAGTTTCTCAATATATCGTTCTTGGGATAGTAATATACTATCTCCCTTCCTTATGATTCTAATACCTAAAATTACATTCGCTTCACCCATATCTTTCATTTCAAAATTCGATCCTATAAATAATTTAGTTCTAGTAACAATCTCATTGCATGTACCAAAAATTAACATGTCATCCACATACAAACATATAATGACGCAATCACCATTTTCAAATTTAGAGTACACACATTTATCCGCATCATTAGGTGAAAAACCATCACAGATTAAAATATTATCAAGTTTTTCATGCCACTGTTTTGGTGCTTGTTTCAAACCATACAAAGATTTTAAAAGTTTACAAACTTTATTTTCTTGACCGGGTACTACACACCCTTCAGGTTGAGTCATATAAATTTCCTCCTCTAAATCACCATTCAAAAAGGCAGTTTTAACATCCATCTGATGTATCACTAGCTTATGGATTGCTGCTAAAGCTAACAACACTCGAATAGAGGAAATCCTAGTCACAGGGGCAAAAGTATCAAAGTAATCTATGTTGGGTTTTTGAGTAAAACCTTTTGCTACTAATCTTGCCTTATACTTCTCTATGGATCCATCAGGATGATACTTTTTCTTAAAGATCCACTTACAACCAATGGGTTTTGCTCCTTTAGGCAAATCTACTAAGGTCCAAGTATTATTTTTCTGAATTGATTCAATTTCAGTCTTAATGGCTTTATCCCACTGTTTTGCATCAGGAGCACTAATGGCTTCTACAAAGTTACTTGGATCATTATCAACAAGATAAGTATAAAAGTCATCTCCAAAGGAAGTTTCCTTTCTCTGCCTTTTGCTTCTTCTCAAATCCTCATTTAAGGTATTACTATTATCATTATCATCAACAGGTTGAGACATCTCACTAACCTTTAAGGGAAATACATGTTCAAAAAATTCAGCATTTTTCGTCTCCATTATAGAATTTCTTTCAAGTATATCACTTTTAAGAACTAGAAACCTATAGGCAGCACTATGTTCAGCATAACCTAAGAACATACAATCAGAGGTTTTAGAGCCTATTTTCCTTTTCTTAGGATCGGGTAACATCACCTTAGCTAGGCACCCCCACACTCTTAAATATTTAAGGTTAGGTTGGTAACCTTTCCACAACTCATAAGGAGATTTACCGGTTTTCTTATGAGGTATTCTATTTTGTAAAAAACATGCAGTAAGCAAGGCTTGTCCCCAAAGGTTATCAGGTGCACCAGAACTAATAAGCATGGCATTCATCATTTCCTTAAGAGTTCTATTCTTTCTCTCAGCTACTCCATTAGATTCAGGTGAATATGGTGGGGTTACTTCATGGATAATTCCTTCCTTAACACAAAATTCATTAAACAGTACATATTCTCCACCTCTATCTGATCTAATCCTTTTAATTTTCTTATTCAACTGATTTTCTACTTCTGCTTTGTAGGTTAAAAACACATCAAAGGCTTCATCTTTGTGTTTGATTAAGTATACTTTGGTGTATCTAGAATAATCATCTATAAAGGTCACAAAATAATTTTTACCTCCTCTAGACATGGTTTGTTTCATATCAGCTAGATCAGTATGAATTAACCCTAATAGCTCAGTTTGACGTTCTACAGAGAAACATGTTTTCTTTGTTATTTTAGATTCTACACATATATCACATTTACTACTCTGTTTATCATGCATATTTATTAATCCTAATCGTTGTAATTTTAAGACATACAAAGAATTTACATGTCCTAATCTAGCATGCCATATATCATACGAGTCAACAATATAAGCAGAAGAAGTTGATTCATTCATAATTTCAGAAATGTTAAGTACAAAGAGACCTTGATCACAATATCCTTTCCCCACAAAAACATTATTCTTTGTCATAATGATCTTGTCAGACTCAAATGACACTTTAACCCCAGCTTTTCCCAGTATTGATACCGAGATTAAATTAACTCTGATAGAAGGAACATGCAGGACATCATTCAAGGCCAGAGTCTTCCCAGATGTGAGTTTAAGAAGAACCTTTCCTTTTCCTAGGACAGGAGTTGTCCTGGAATCACCGAGATAAACTTGTTCTTCTCCTTCTCTTACACTGATGTAAGAGGTAAAGGCACTTCTGTTTGCACAGATATGCCTGGTAGCCCCAGAGTCTACCACCCAATTACTCACATTGGACATCAAATTTGCTTGTGAAACGACCGCAGCTATAATGTCATCTCCTTCGGCTATATTGGCCTTAGGAGGATTGTCGTTTCTTGCTCTGCGCCTGCACTGTGGTGCATGATGTCCCGGTTTTCCACACACAAAGCAATTTCCTTTCTTCTTAAAGGTGGGGTTAAATCCATTTGGACGGGATTTTCGAAAATGGTTTTTCCTATTGTGATCAGGTTTGTGTTCGTACCTTTTGGGAGCAGGTCTATCCTCTACCACATTTGCTTTTGCAGACAAGGTTTTGGCTCTTGCAGCGGCACATTCTTTCCTGTTGGTATCTTCAACAATTATGTGAGTGATGAGCTCTGAGAGTGGCATCTGCTTGTGTCTGTGCTTCAGTTGTTGCTTGTAATCAGTCCAAGAAGGCGGCAGTTTCTCGATCAGTAATTCCGAAACAAATTCATCTGGTAGAAGGATGTTCTCCGCTTTGATATCTTCGAGCAGCTTGTAGTATTCATTGATTTGCGACTTTATGTCCTTATCTTCAATCATCTCCCAATGGTAGTAATTTCCTATAACGAACCTTTGTCTGACGACATCTTCGGCAGTATATTTGAGAATCAAAGAATCCCAAATGTCTTTCGCTTCCTTGTAGGAACAATACACGTCGAACAACTCATTAGAAAGCGCACTAAGCAAAGTGTGTCGGCATACCTTATTCGCGTAAATCCATTCTTCAACTATTTTTGAGTTTGAAGGAAGACTGGAGTCCGGTTTCGGAGATGAAAGAGCAGTTGCAACTCCATACATGTCAAGCAGGGTGGACACACGTTCTTGCCAGCGTCGGAAGTTCTGTCCGGAGAAGATCTCGACTTTTGACACGTCCGGAAATGGTTTTGCAAAGACCGTTTGAGTTCCGGAAACAATGTTCTGACTTTCCGGAATCTGGTTGTTGGTGTCAGCCATAAGTCCTTAAGATTGTAGTAAATTAGTGCTGACAAAGCTTGAACCGCAATTTCCTGAGGCGTGTAGATTCACTGTCCTTAAGGACTTATCCGCGGTGTATTGCGCAAGTCCCCCAAGATACAACAGGAACTTCCCGAAATGTATTTGAGGGTCACAGAACTAGCAAGAAACTCTTTAAACTATATACCCAGGATATGAGAACAAGATAGAAGGATAGGAAATGGAGATTGAAAATATGTTTTTGTGCTGTTTTTTTAGAATGGAAGAGGAGTGTTATATTTATAAAGCATGGAAAAAGCACCGTTGCAAAATTATGAACGTTGCATCAGAACGTTGGCCAAAGTATTAACGTTGCCAGATGAACGTTGCTGCAACGTCTTCTTCTTTTGCAATAATAAAATAAAATATTATAACATTGCTTCCCTTCAAAACAAACAACGCTTCTTCGTCTTCAACAATTGCAGACGGCCACACACTTGCCTCCAACCTACAACAACATATCAACATTTCACAGTTGCACATTACCTGATATGACCTTCTCCTTTCAACCTAGAAAAGTTCACCTCAAGCTCAAACACCACACTCCTAACTTAATAGAGTCGCTTATTTCCCACACTCGTACACACACAAAACAAATGTGCATACCCATGTTCTTATTAATGGGTCTTCGTCAACTTCAAAATTCAAAAGCTCACCAGCTCACCATCACTGTTTGGCAGGAGTCTTTGCAGCACTCTTTCCAGCACTCCAAGGTTGTGTCAAGCAGAGAATCTTATGGCTGCCAAAGTAAACACAGTGTTAGCTCGTGATGCATGGGCTTTGTCCAACAGTAAATAGTTACTCCTCATGTGCATATCGCTGTACTATACATTTATTTAAGTTTATGGGTATGAAAATCTTGTAGCTATATTATTTTATGTTATTATGTACAAGATAATTTAAAAATGTATCAGGACAAATATGTAATTGTGATTTAAATCAGTGTAAATCCTCTCATTTCAACGAAGAAGTTGGAATCATGCAATCCCACAAATCTATCGCTTTACATCGTTTTCAATCCACACAAACAAATGCGTATGAAAGCTTAATTCCTTGCTCGTAAATCTCTAACAAAACGAACATAGCGTTATTTTTTTTTTTCATTCAAAATAGCGTAAGTGTCATCTGTGTTTTCATAATGTTAAAATATATTTACATTAATAAAATGCATATAACTCATTTTTTGAAGACAGCTAATTCGTGCTTTCATCTCATGTTTCAAAATGGTAACTAAAAAGTAATTTCGCTTTGCTTTTAAATTTTTTAAATCCGACGAATTCTAGCAATAGCCATTTACGAATCCATAAATTCACCTGTAATACGAATGATAGAATATTTTAGAATTATTCAAGTTGTTCAATGGAGGGACTTTCTGTGACATACTTCCAAATTCATCAGAATCTGTTATCCAAGCCTTCTGGTAATCAAAGAAAAGTGCTTACTGTAGGGACCGGATAATATAATTTAAAAAAAAAAAACAAAATAACTTGTCTCCACTATATTAACAATTTCTGGGTTGAGAGCAGAGTAAACCGTTGCCCCAGCTCATGTAACATAAAACAATGAACTCAAGTGCAAATTAATTTTCTAGTTATTATGTAAAAAAACTATTGGATTTAATCACCGGGATACAACAACTTTGGCCCCAAGAAAAAAATCAGAGTTTAGTGTATAGAATGTAAAGGCTCAATTATACAAATCCCTGGAAAAGGAAGTCATGTCAAAAACTAGATGAGGGCTTGGATGCCTTGCTGTTGCATCTCTCTTAGTCTCCACATTAGGTAAATGCCATCTTCTCCACGGTCTTCTTGATCCATTTGTTGTAATGCCCATAAATAGAATACAGTGTGGATTGTGTCCTAGCATAGAAATAAATCAGAGTTAAAATTAGACAAGGCTGTAGTCACTCCATGAAAGTGGTGTCACACATGTCCGAGATTATGTCATACATTAATTTCTAATGGTCTCTTTGGATAACTTTCTCCATAAACACATTTTCAGCGGAGGAAAAAATAAGAAAATTGAAATGAACTTCATAAAATTTAGCTTATGCATAAAATAATTTGTAGAAACTCTTCCGTACAATCCCTCCAATTTTATTTTTTTGGTACATTTGAATGTAGTTTGCAGAAAAACTCAATTTTTCCTTCTTATTTTAAACTCACAAGTGCTTGTGGATTACACTTCTTTATTTCTTCTATCAATAGAAGTGTTTCTATAGAAACTTGTCCTATCAGACTTACATGAAATAAGGACAACACTATAAATTTACTACTCATGAGGACACCAAAAACCATAACCATAACGAACATGATGTACAGATAAAAAAAAAAAAAAAACAGACAGCATTGAGACATGATAAGAGTCACAAGCAGAGATTGGGACACGAGGGGTAATTTTTCCGTTATTTGCATGTATTTCTCTATATACAAAACAAACCATTTTATATCAGTGCAACTGTGAAATCAAGCATTTCCACACAGTATACATTTAAATGTGAAAAATATACATGCATACATCATTCAACTTTACTTTATCCATGCCTTCCATAACACCCAAACATGGAATTGAATTGTGAGATGGGATCAAATTTCATCAAGATTCTTAAAGGGTAAGGAAAGACAAAATTTGTAAAGTAAATGGCATTATAAATGTTTCCGGGAACAAGAGGTACCCACACTCAAATGGCATAGCTTTTTGCACATTGTACATATAGCAATCACAAAATATAAACAGTTAGAAAACACAGCATTTACCTTGCCTCCTTCCGTAATTGCCCCATTCCTGTCACGTACACAGTAGATTTGCTGTGTTTGAAACTGAAAATTCATTGTAACAGAATCATTCATGAAAATTTTCATTCTACTTCATAAGAATAAAATTTATAAATTAGCAATGAAGTTCGGGAAGTAATAAATTACATACCATTACAATGATCACTGGAGATGAACCCATCATCTTGGTCTCTCTTACATCCAACTCGGATACATGCAGAATCTGCAATAGTGTTAAATAATTAAAAAAAATGAAATATCCTAGTAGGTAAAGAACCTTAACCATGTTTAGTAGCAGAAATAATTATGTAGATTCACAATAGCATGTTACATTATCTTAACTTTGATAAATTCAGATAAAAAAGACTTTATAAAGAATTGCATCATTTATGGGTAAAACCTCTTTGATGCATCGATACAGTAAATAAGGGGTTCCACAAATTTTAATGTATCTGACATAGATACATTGAAATTCATTGAAAATTTGTGCCGCGGCAAAAGAAAATATTTGCTTTAAAATTGGAACTTATTAATCACCACAAACACATGATCTGTTTTTTTTTTTTAAATCATTAAAGTTTTTTCTTACAGTACCAAACAACCAAATTCAAAACAAGAAGTCATTGAACAAAGAACGCAACAAGATTAAGAAAATTGCAAATCTCACCTTGTTATCAAAGAATATACCATTACTTTGGTAAGCATGACGCTCTGCCTTCAAGCGTTCAACCAGCTCAGGACTGCAATATTTCTTTAATGTTTCAACATCTCCCTGAATATATAATTAAAATCAAAGTCTGATTCATAAATCATAAATACAGCCCAGCCAAAAATGTAGATTTAGAGTAAAGCTTAGATGAAAGTGCTTTATCCCTATCATGTTTTGTATTTAATAAGTGATACTTTTTAACAACTAATCATTGATCAACTTCTTCCACTCCAGTAGCCAACTTCTTCGACTTCAACTAAAAACTGCATCTGCCCTTTTCATGTGTAGGAAGTCAAAATCTTCAAACAACCATTTCGTGTTAATGAACTCCACACATCCAACCAGCATATTGTTATCTTTCTTAACCCATATTTGAAGATATTGCCTCCCTTCTTTTCCACTAAAGTGATTCTCATTAAACATAGCATTAAATCCAAAGGTTTAACCTAATTGTTGGTTTAAATCCAAAATGATTATTTAAAAAGTGTTCTTACCTGATGATTGTTGATTAAGATTCTTGTCAGTAACTCAGAAAATCTAGAATTTTAGTTTTTATATATATATATATATATATGTGTGTGTGTGTGTGTGTGTGTGTGTGTGTCACCCAATTTTCAAAGATCTATAACATTCTGTAACAATACATCCAATGCCACAAGTTATCATAATCATCATCCGGTTTTCCATTTTTTATTTGATTACACTAGACTTTGCATGAAAATATCCATTTCAGTTACAACTTACAACTGGTGATGATGCTGAGGATTTGTTCTAAAAGAAAGACAAGTGACCAGAGATGAGCAAACAATGAAATTTAAAAGTGTAAACTTTATAAGTCATCCAAGTGTGACTTGTTAGAATAAGATAGCAAATAGAATTATACCTAAGTATTGGTCATGAACCCATGCCTGATTAAAAAATGGAATGAGAAACTGATTGCACATAAAAGAGAACACATTTTAAGCATTCCTGTTCAAACTATAACCAACCTTGATGTAAGCATTAAGCACTGGTTTTATTGCCTCCTGAACTTCCACAACAAATTCTGGTAATGAGAAATAACTGGTCCATGTAACCAAATAAAAGAAAAGATGTTAGCCAATTAAAATAATAAAATGCTAACACTAAGATAGAAACAAAAGTCGTGAGAACCTACGGATCCCGTTGACGAATTTCCTTGTAAGAAATTGCAGCATCTGTCTCTTGAAACATACTATCATTGATACTGTAACATAAATTTATGGTGAATTAGGGCTTAAATTCACATCATACATTGATACTATTTAGACTATAATCAGCAAGTATAGCATCATGCATAACTATTAGTAGTAACCAATCATTTGATATATCTAATTACAAAGAACAAGAATGAGTGCAAAGAGAAACTTGATCACATACTCCTGTATTTTGTGAACAATGGGGCTATCACTGGTCTCATATCTTTCCCGCAAGTCCTCTACTATCTGTCAATTCCAATAAATATATATATAATACCATGCCAAAAAATGTGATTTGAAAGTTAAACATGTAACATTTTCTCCATGCGCATTCATGAATTATCAAATAGGACACTAATGCTTAAGAATGCAAGTGAGACAAGCTGCACAATATATCATGGTATAACAAACCACCATTAGGAACACAATTGTTTTAATAGAATTAAGAAACCTCAGGAGTCCAGAGTAGAGCATACCTCCTGGCCCTTTGTCTTCACTGGGTCACTATACTTAAGGAACCGCTTGGATACTGGATGGCCTTTTACCTTTATGAAAAAGCAAAGATAATTCAATGGAAAGCATTTCAGGATAATCCAATTACAGAAGGATTTCAACCACGTTACCTTCTCCCTGAACTCATCAAATTTCTTACTCCACCAAGATTGTTTAGATGGCATAACAACAAGCTCTGTTCTTGTACTTGTTTCACCACTTGATGCGAAAGGAACTCGCTTTCTCTTTGTTGGAGTACTTCTTAACTCCTCTTTTACTATGTCATAACTTTTTTTGGTTATGTCAACTAACTTTGCATCCTTTAATTTTTGGAAGGCAGCAGAAATATTTGGAGAGGAAATAGTTGATTTAAATTTCCCAAACAATGAATCTGCAGCATTGCTAGATCCAGATTGCTGGGTTTGCTCTTCCTGAGATGATGTCTTATTTTCTCCATTTGCATCAGCACCCTGTTTGGTTGAAGAATCAGTTGATTCGGAAGAATCTTGCATTCCTATTCCAAAAGTTCCCTTCACCTGATTAAACAAGAGCAGTATCAATAACCTGCCAACTGTCAATCACTTTCAACAACAGAGTTTTAGATCATAAACAGACCTCCTCAGTTGCAGCTGAAATTTTCTCTTTAACATTGTAAGAAACCTGCAAAACGTACAATAAAATTCCATGAAGCATGCTAGCTTACTCAAAATAGATATATGGATACCGAGTTCCCAGGAATAAAGTTCATATCAATCCCAATTAGCTGCACAAACAAACAATGGAAGAATGACATGAATGGAAATCTAAGGTATGCATCTCTTTACCTAACCAAAAATAAATAAATTAGACCATGAAATTTGTATCAAGATCAGTGTAAGTCCACAATAGACTTTCTACACAATTACACATCCAATGACTTCATAGTCTATTTATGCATTGATGTAAAACTCAGTTGTTTATTTAGCATTTTCTAATACCACTACAGAGTATCAGAAGTGAGTTCCTTTCCCCCTTTTATCATAACTAATTTCCATTACTAACCAAGAGTAGAAACTGAGTATGACCTTTGATTATACCTTCTTTGCCGCAGCTTCAGCTTCCGTCCAAACCTCATCCACTTGTTTGTACAGCTTCTCAGTTTTCTGCTTTGTTCTGTATTAGCCATTTAACCATATGAGGCCTCCGTTAAAGAGTTGAGCCAGCCTTGACATACGATGGTACGTCACAGCCTATTAACAGTAATGCAAAAAATACCAAGTCATCGCCACCAAATACAACACTTACCTTTCTTTTAGCTCTTCTTTTAGCACTTCTTTTACCCCTTTAAGCTCGTCTGCTTTTTCCTTCAGCTCCTTGACAGACTGTTGGAATTCTTGGTTTCTGCAACCATCAAAGACAAGAAACTGATAATGCAGACAGTAAACCCATAAAAGAAAACAAAACCTCAGAAAAAAATCAACCGAACAAAACATATAAGGATTGGTCAACCTATGTTTTCATTTAGTTTCAGGAAAGTGACTTGCATATAACCACTATTGTCCCAACAAACATTACGAAGGAATTAAAAGGACCAGATCAGAAGATACATGCACAAGGATAATAAATAATCCATTATCTATTAAATACAATTGTAACCCAAGCTGTTTAAAGTACAAAACATATCTTAAGAACAATTTTTAGTTCTCTTGTAAAGCAGGTGTATGTGCATGTGTGTGTGCGTGCTGCAAGTATGTAAATTGTAGTGAATTCCCATGTTTGTTTTAATTCCTTCTTTCTATGAAAGATACTATAGTTTTGCCCGTTAGCCTTGAGAAATTTCTAGGAGTAGGTCCGAATTTATTTGGACTTTGGCATCTTCTATGATTTACTAAAAGAAATTAAGAGCATTGATTTGGTAAATCATTTTAAAATTGAGATTTAAAATACTCTAACGTATTAATAAGCTCTTTGACTTCACTGGCCTAGCTCGTTGGACTCGAACATAGCAGTTATAAGTGTCACGGTGCAATTCAATTCAGAGAGGACAGAGAGAGAAATACCTAACAGCTTCGCCTTTAATCTTGTTTGAGAAGTCATTGAAGACGCTGTATCTACGCCTATCTTCCCAGTCCAGAGGTAACCTTCTATTCCTATTCCAACCCTATCCAAGCAACAAACAACAGCAATACATAAATAAATAATCAAACAATTTACAGATAGATAAATTTGGGAAATGAAAGGAACCTGGTGCTGGTGGTGAGGGGAAGGAAGAAGAAGTGATCGTTTAGAGAGGAAGAAATCGCGAATCAGCTTTCGCGTGGCCATTGGAGTGAGGTATGAGAAAAGTTGCGTTTCTTTCTAGAATTTTTCTTCTGCTTTGGTTTTGGTATTTATCTGTAATGGGTGATGAATAAGAAATGATGGTACAGATTGGAATAGGATGAACAAACAAACCAGCTACATTCAAATACAATTACAACAATACATTGAGTTTTCACATTCAATATTCTTCTTCCTACGCCCATGCACAAGCCAATGAACACAACTCTCTGCATCCTTTTTATTGGGCTTAGGGTTCCCGGTTTTGGGCCTCCTATTTTGTTTTTCTTTTACCCATCAATTTAATAATTCATTTTTTATATAATAAAATTTAAGCTTAATTAAATTTTAAATTTCTGACAAACTTTTATATCTTCAATTTAGTATTTATTAAATAGTTTTGGTCCATCAAGACTTCAAAATTTACATATTTTTAAGTTGAATCATCACAATCTAATTTTTTAGTTGAGTGAAGTGATTATTATCTAGTTATTCTAGTTACACGTAAAAGGTGAGACTTGTTTTAGTAATATTGTTGTTATTGTAAAATATAAGTTGTATTATTAGAAGTGAACTTTATCGTAATGGAATTTGTTATAATAATTGATTAGACAAAAAGCATTATATGAATAAGGGTGACTTTCTAATCATAAATATACTTTTAATATAAAAAAAAACCTTCAAATGAGAAAAGCATAACATAGCATATGTAATTTTTTCTTGAAGAATAATATAAAAATTGAAAACAAATAAAATTTTTCATTTGATAAAATAAATTTGTGATGCTTAAAAAATTGTATTTAGAACATTTAAGATTCTATTAAAAAATGTGTGTAGAATACATGTTTGGACATAGGTCTATGGAGTGGATTTTCAATTTAAATTATGTTTGAATGTTATTTGTGAAACCAAATTAATTTATTACATGTTATGTTATGTTGGGTTCCTTAAAATGCTGTGTGTGATACCCGCGCCAACGAAGCAACACAAATTGAGCACATCGAATTGAAGTGGTGCGTGAATGCATGGAAGACACTGAGATTGAGAGCGAACCCTTGTCCCGCATGGAGCCTCCCAAAATCCAGCGCCTGAGTGACTCCGTCGTCAACCGAATCGCTGCCGGCGAGGTCATTCAGCGTCCTGTCTCCGCCGTCAAGGAGCTCCTCGAGAACAGCCTCGACGCCTGCGCCTCCTCCGTCAATCTCCTCATCAAGGATGGCGGCCTCAAACTCATTCAAGTCTCCGACGACGGCCACGGAATCCGAGTCAGTCACTCTCAATTCATTCGTTCCTCGTGTAATTTCACACAGTACTCGCGTTTTGATTCTGCTTATATGCAGTTTGAGGACTTGCCGATTCTGTGCGAGCGCCACACGACGTCCAAGCTCTCCGCGTTTGAGGACTTGCAGCGCATCAAGTCGATGGGATTCCGCGGCGAGGCTCTCGCTAGCATGACCTATGTCGGTCATGTCACCGTCACCACCATTACCAAAGACCAGTTGCACGGTTACAGGCACTCACTTTTTCATGTTTTTATCCATTTCCATACTTTTATAGTGTGCTTTTGGTTGTATATGCTTCTATCCAGCGCTTCAGGCGAAAAATATAAGACAAACATTAAATAAACTTTTCCACTAAAGTCTTATTTCAGAGAAGCTAATTTTAGCTTACATAGAGATTCATTCTTTTTATTGCTTTCCTAGAAGTATTTGCCGAGAAGTTTATCTAAACGGATACATGTATAATTAATTAAGATTTTGATTAGATAAATACTTCCGGCAGCAGAAAATAAGAAAAAAAAAATGAAGCAAGCTTACATGTACATTTTTATTTATTTCTTTCTTAAAAATGCTTAACAAAAAGTTGTCCAAGAAAACCTTTATAAGAAGCTTGTTTCTTACATATAGTATATTAGATTTATGCTTCTATGGTTCAGGGTGTCCTACAGAGATGGTGTCATGGAGCACGAACCCAAGCCATGTGCTGCTGTTAAAGGAACACAGATAATGGTTGGTAAACTAATACTTTCGTCATGGCTTCTCCTTTTGTTTCATTGTGATTTATTTTCACGTAAGTATTTATGTATTAAACTAATGACATTGTCATTAATATGTGATATTATTAATGGTCTATTTATGCGTCAACAATACTGTGCCTATTTTTAGATTTCATTATATATTTTGTATCATTATTATGACTTCACGAATTTGATCACTCCATCATTTTTGTCCGCCAATTTCGATCTTACTATTTTAATTGTACAATTTTGGTTTACCTATTGATGTTAACGTGATGTCTAATATTACAGAGCACGTCTGTGCCGACATGACACTTTTTTACTTAGTTAAAATAGTGGGAACCAAATGTGTGAAAGGATAGCAGTAATAGGCCAAAATTGCCATTCAGTAATTTTTGTCTATATTTTACATTATTAATGATGTGTAATGAAGTTGATTAGGATGTTGCTTTCTGATTACCTGAAAGTAATTCTGTTGATAGGTTGAGAATCTGTTCTATAACATGGCTGCAAGGAAGAAGACACTGCAAAATACTTCTGATGATTATTCAAAGATTGTAGACTTGGTAAGCCGATTTGCTATTCATCACATGAAAGTCAGTTTCTCTTGCAGAAAGGTTGGTCTCTTGAGCTACAAAACCTATTTGCTAATGTAATGTTATTAGCTAGCTGCATTGTAAATTACTAGGTTATTTTTTCACTTACTGCAATCAGCATGGAGCTGTTAGAGCTGATGTTCACACTGTTGCCACGTCTTCAAGGCTAGATGCCATCAAATCTGTTTATGGTGTCTCAGTTGTTCGCAACCTGATTGAAATTGAAGCTTCAGATGATGATATGTCTTCTTCGGTTTTTGAGATGCATGGCTACATGTCCAATGCGAATTATGCTGCAAAGAAAATCACAATGGTGCTTTTCATCAATGGTATACATGAATTGTACAAACATTAACTGTGGTGCTTTTAAAATTTTGAAGGTGTTTTTCTATTAGATGAATGCTACTGTGTATACAAAATAATATACGCTGGTGTTAGAAGACTCTTCACTGTGCAAAGGTATTTGAAAGGGTTATTTAACACATCCTTATTCTTACAAATGCAAAGAGGATTTTCCGTGAAAATGTAAAAAAATGTTCGGTCTTTGATTTTTGCCTTTTGCATCTGCTTCAACATCCCATACTAATTCTTGGTCGGGTGCATATTGAAACACTAAATATGGAGTTTCACTTTCATCTTTGGTAAGTTTTGTGCGATATATTTTTTTTAGGGTTTAAGGGATATATCAGAATTTTGATATGAAGAAAAAGGCAAAGAAAAACTTAACAAAAACAGAACTGAATATTATTTCAATTTATCAGAAAGAGAACACAAGCAGATCATATATAGGTTCCAAAGTCTCTAAAGAGGTTACACAAACATAACAGAAAACAGAAAAAATAACATCCGATTAAATAACTAAATGTTTAAATGAACATCTCTGATAGGATATATACTTCTAGTGTAAATTATTTTTACACTGTTGATTAATTAAAAAATCATCTTTCGTGTGAATATTATGGTGTTTATTATCAAAGTCAAGAAACTAACCATATATAGTTGTTTGTAATTAGATGACTATATAAAAACATTGAACTGTCAGTACATATTTTCGCCCCTCTTTTGTTAAGTGTTTATCCTTGTTTACTTCGAATTTCTCATTATCTAACATGAGATAACTGTTTATAGATTCTCAAGAAAAGTTTGTCTATGTTCTTCAGATAGACTGGTTGAGTGCTCTGCATTGAAGAGAGCAATTGAAATTGTTTATGCAGCGACATTACCAAAAGCTTCTAAGCCCTTCATATATATCTCAATTGTTTTACCACCCGAAAATGTTGATGTCAATGTACATCCTACAAAGAGGGAGGTAAAAATGTAGTTATGAATATGAATATTAGTGATTCTTTATGATTATTATTTCTAAGTCATTGACTCAAGGTTCTGTGTTACTACTAGCAAAACATTTAGCTCTTAAGCTAGAAAATAGGTGGGTTAAAGTATCTTAGATTATGTATAGTTTTTTGGCTATTTGGCGGTGGTAAATGTTAGCTATGAAGTTATAATTTAGGGTTAGGTGGTTCTGAACAAAATTGATGAAATAATCAATTAAGTTTCTAATGTGTTGTTTGTTCATGATATTTGCTAAGGAAATTGAATTTTGATGGTGTCATGAACTAACTAGCTCAAAAGCTTAAGTTGTTTGTGGAAAATATATCAATATTTTCGTATCTAACATGCCATCTTGCACTCTTTGAGCTTGAAACATGGAATATGCATGGGTTAACCACAATACACGGTGCTGAAATTCACTTTTTGTTTAGAAGAATGAGGATGGCATGGATCGAATTTCTAACCACATGGTCATATAGAGTTTGATATCATGTCTTGGACTAACTTTCCATCGCTAAAATCAAGCCTATAGGTAAAAATTCATGATGAGCTGTATTTTAATATCCCCTCATATAAAGAAGAGAACTTTGAACTTGAAATGTAGAAAACATTTACCACCATGAAAACTTTGGACTGGATGAAACTTCTATCCCCAGTAAACGATACCACCATGATACCCTATTTCTTCATTCTCTGATGTTGAAAATAATGCATTTGTTTGCATACAGGTGAGCCTTTTAAATCAGGAAGTCATCATTGAGAAGATACAGTCAGTGGTTGAATCAACATTGAGGAGTTCCAATGAGGCAAGGACATTTCAAGAACAAGTATGTTTGCAACGTAATGCTCAATGTTTAATGTTTTTAGCACATACTTTAAGTATTTGCTAGTATATTGATTTTGGCTCCGTCAATTGAATTCATCGGTAGGAAAGGCAGGTGGCAATATGATTTTATATAAAAATGACAGTAAATGAAATTTTCTTAGAAGTTTGCAAATTGACTTTTACAATTTTCAACACCTTATTTTAGAAAATGGTTTGTGAATTTGTTAAGGCATGCTTGGAGTGGATTTTTCTAGCACAATAGCTGATAGTGGCAAACTATGTCACAGCAGTACTTGTTAGGATCTAAGGTAGGGGTAATAATAAGGGTTAGAAAGTATATAAGCAGAGAGAATATTTAGTATAAGTTGATTAGAGTAAATAAATATAGTATAAGTTAATTAGAGTAAATAAATATAGTATAAGATAATTAGAGTAAATAAATATATATTTAGGGAAATATGCAATATAAGATATTTATAATTAAGGATATATGTAGGATAATATACGGAGAGATATTTATATTAAATATAGGGATATTTATATTAAATATTGAATATTAAATATAGGGATATTTATATTAAATATTAAATATAAGGATATTTATATTAAATGCAGATATAATAAGAGATGGGCGGGAAATAATTAATATAAATAAGGTTAGAGTCTAGGGTTAAAGACAGGCTTTTGATTATTGAGTTTTGTGACAGACATTATTGTCTTGTGAGGGAGGTTATGCTCTCAAAGTAATTGAAGGAGGTTATGCTCCCAATTATTGTTTATCCTTGTTTATTCTAATATTACCATCAATAAAAGAGATTCATTCATCCAATATCATTCGTTTATTGTTCTGTTTCGTGTGAGAAAGTGTGAAAGGTTGTATTTGGTTAGTTTACGTACTCAGGTACGTAACAATTGGTCCGACCTGCCGGATCGTCAAGGGAGGAAACTGCCGGATCCTAATAGAGACGAGTGAAAGACATCATGGAGGGAAGAATGAATGCAGTTGAAGGGAGACTGGAGAGCATGGAGCAGAGACTAAAGAACATGGAGTTTTCCCTAAGGAGGTTGAAGGCAGAGTTGAGTGGAATACGCCATGAAGTCCAAGCTCCAAATGGGAAGGGACTGCTGAAACCGAACGATAGTGGACTAACGGATCCGAACGTGAGCGAACTGCCAGAACCGAACAATAGCAGACTGCTGGATCCGAACGTGGAAGAATGGACGAAACCTATAGAGAGAGGACTTACCGAGCCGAACGGGAGGAGACGGCCAGAACCGAGCGTGAGAAAACTACCTGAACCAAACGGTCTAGTATTGGAAGGAAGAATGAAGACTTTGGAAGGAAGGGCAAATGGAAGAATCAATACCCTGGAGAGAACAATGGAGTCTGTGAAGAGATGGGCCGACAAAAAGAACAGGGGGCTTGCAATGTTTGGTACACTGGCAGAAGGAAAAGAGCGACGTGAAGTACTGAAAGACATTGAAAACCATTCCCTTAGGGCTTATGATTTAGGAGAAGTGGTAACCAGAATGCTGGACCAAGAATGGAAGACATTAGAGAAGGTTTTACCACCACCCGAACCTCCAGACATGAATTGTTGAGGAGCCATGAGATCCAGCACCCCATTTCCAACCTTGAGGACAAGGTTGTTTTGCAGCGGGGTGTAATGTTAGGATCTAAGGTAGGGGTAATAATAAGGGTTAGAAAGTATATAAGCAGAGAGAATATTTAGTATAAGTTGATTAGAGTAAATAAATATAGTATAAGTTAATTAGAGTAAATAAATATAGTATAAGATAATTAGAGTAAATAAATATATATTTAGGGAAATATGCAATATAAGATATTTATAATTAAGGATATATGTAGGATAATATACGGAGAGATATTTATATTAAATATAGGGATATTTATATTAAATATTGAATATTAAATATAGGGATATTTATATTAAATATTAAATATAAGGATATTTATATTAAATGCAGATATAATAAGAGATGGGCGGGAAATAATTAATATAAATAAGGTTAGAGTCTAGGGTTAAAGACAGGCTTTTGATTATTGAGTTTTGTGACAGACATTATTGTCTTGTGAGGGAGGTTATGCTCTCAAAGTAATTGAAGGAGGTTATGCTCCCAATTATTGTTTATCCTTGTTTATTCTAATATTACCATCAATAAAAGAGATTCATTCATCCAATATCATTCGTTTATTGTTCTGTTTCGTGTGAGAAAGTGTGAAAGGTTGTATTTGGTTAGTTTACGTACTCAGGTACGTAACAATACTGGTGTGTGGTAGAGTGGAAACATCTGCTCCCAAAAGCTCAATGCTTATGTGTTCATTTTTTATTAGCATTGGAACTTGTGGGGGTGGGATTGCATTGTGGCTTTATCTTCTACTACATTGAGACACGAATCTTCTACTAACCTGTGCCCTTTCTAACTGTTAAGACAGTTAGAGTAACTAACTCTACAAACTCTTCCTTCTCCTCTCATAGACTCTTAGTCTCCTATCATAAACCTTTCTTATGGCCATGTCCACTATCACTTTATTTTAACTAATAATCAGGTTTATTCTTTTTTTAAATGAAACCAAACGTTACTAAAGTTCTACTTAATTATATGCTCCAACAAGTTCTTGAATTAATATTCATGTATCAAGTTATCCCCAACCTTTATCTCATGAACATATCCTGTATCAACTGTAAATACTAAAACATCTCTTTATTTTTAATAATTAACGGTTTATGCAAACATGAATCCATATTCTGGTCTGCATCATAATTTTTCTCATTAATTCAAACATTTTCTTTGCATACTTCTCTACTATGGCAGACTACTGCACAATCTCCACTACCTCGTATTAATATAAGTAAGGAGGTTGACCTCAGCCCTATTCCAACAGGTTTGATGCATTTTCTTGTCTCTTATGTTGCATACCTTTTGTTTTTGGCTTATCATAACGTTTATGATGATAGGTTCAAGACCATTGAAAGTTCCTGTACATAAGATGGTTAGAACAGATTCATTAGATCCCGCTGGAAGATTACATGCCTACACACAAATTACGTCTGATAGAAATCTTGAAATGAGTGCTAGTTTGAATGCTGTGAGGTGGTTCCCATATATTTCATTTACGTTTTTATATCTAACTAAGCTCAAACTCATAATCTTAGTGGGTTTCAATAATCAGTACATTCTTAATTATTTCAGTATGTTTTGTTTGAGTTTTTTATCTTGTTTTTGCTACTTTATGTATTTCTTCTGTTTTCTTTAGCATCTCTATCTCTTAATATTGTTCATCTCATTTTCATTGTTAAGTGTAAATTGTCTGAATGTCTCAAAGTTGATGGGAATTACTAGGATTGACTGAGTATGAGTATGCATAATATATGTGATTTTAAATTGACTATTGGGATGAGAATTAGTGTGTACATATGATAGACCCAAGGGTAAACAGGGGTGGATTGTATATGAAAGGAGAAATAGGAAGGCGAGTTAGAGGGGTTAGTCAATTAAGGGAGCTGAGGAGGTATTAGTATAAATAGGAGTTGGGTAGCTGAGAGGTGCAGATTGTTGTTTTGACAGTTAGTTGGTTAACAGGTTAAGTCCTGTGGAAGAGGGTTAAGTCTCTTGTATCATTGTTGCCTATTCAATTCTTTGTGAATAAGATACGATACCATTCTTTTTCTCTTCTGCATTTCTCTGTTGTTTGTGTGAGAAGAGTTCTTGATTAGGTTTCCAAATCAGAAACCTAACAACATATCTATCTTGTTGAGAATTAGTGTGTACATCTGTCTTGTCCCCACTCCTTCTCTGTTTTAAATCACTAAAATAGAGTACAAAAATATTCTTATCTTATTTTGTACTCTATTTTGAAATTTATGCAATTAGAACTCTTTGTTGTTATTTAGCATTAGAGAGAAGAAAATTTGTCTTTTTGTGATAGGTTTCTGAATTGGAAACCTATCTAATTTGCACTTAACACACACTCATAGCGTAGAAAAGAAGAATATACTGTATAATTTTGTTATTCAGTATAGTAAATGCACAACCAAACAACCTCCAAGAGAGCCAAATTCTCTCTCCACAGGATAAACGTGATCCTGTCTTTACAGTATGCAATTCAAAAGGTGAGTATTACTCAAATACACCAGCTCTTTTTATAGGAGCTTTATTTCCCACCCTAGCTATGACTATAGTTATAACTGCCTAACGTCTCTCCCCCTCTTTATTCCCTTTTTTCTTCCTTTCATAAACTCTCCATACCCTATCATTTTGGCATTGAGTTCTTTATAATATCATGCTTCTTGCACTTTTATTTTTATTTTCTGTAATTTAATTAATATTTGGGTGGGTATTGGTATACTTGTTATTCAATGGAGATGAGGATGGAATTTTATTTAGGAGACAAATATCATGTTTGCTCCAAAATAAGGGAGAGGAATGAAAATATGTATTCTATTTAGGAGTTGTATATTTCTATTGTTGAAAGGATTAGTGACAAAACAGGTCATGAAGTATGATATCACTTTGAAAAGGGGGAAACAGATAAGGAATATAGATTATATAGTGAATTCCGTGTTAGGTACACACATTGGTATTTTGTTTATAATGAAAAAAGAGATACAATAATAAGGAATAAAATCAATATCTAATAATGGAAAATATTTGGTAACCTATTTATTGTAATCAAATCATATCTCTAAGACTCTAACTCAAGATGGTGTATATATTATCATGTTAGACAAACTTGTTAGAAATGTCATCAACATAAGATCTGTTGAGAGACTTAGCAAACATGTCTACTAGTTGGTTGACAAAGTAAATAATGACAAAGCTAGTACACATTTCCAGAACATGACCGTTTCTATATCAAAGTGACAATCAATCTTCAATGTATTTCATCCTTTCAAATCATATCTTTAACACCCCTCCTCAAGCTGAACATTTATATCGTTAGAGGGCATGAAGGTAAACAATACTTTTTAATAAAACATCGTTGGTAGATACTATTTGTCAAAGACTTTCAATACCAAAAAGATAGCTCCCTTAGGGAAACTAGGAAAGTAAAATAAAAAAAAAAGATTATATATCTATTTCCTCTAATTAGGAAGATTCTAAAGATATTATCTCAAATTACAACAGGTTGATTAGGGTTCTCCATGGCTTCAACAAACCCAATTCTCAGAAAGTAGAATAAAAAAAAAAGATTATATATCTATTTCCTCTAATTAGGAAGATTCTAAAGATATTATCTCAAATTACAACAGGTTGATTAGGGTTCTCCATGGCTTCAACAAACCCAATTCTCAGACTTGGACGCCACCAATTTCACTACCACTCCAACCCTCTTTTGCAATCTCATGTTCGATCAAACTCACCATAATCACATTCACTTTTCTCTGCATCAGTTTTAAACATAAACTGGTTATCACAAAACCTTGTCTTCTTCCCCATTCACACACCACTATCACACATTTTAAAACTTTAGATTCAACTTTTTAATATGAATAAAACACAGTGAATTGGTTGGATATAAATTTAAATTTACAAATCATTTTAGAATGCGAACCAGCTACTACAATTACTTAACCTATTTGATAGAATAAAGTTGATAATTATGGTTTGAATGCAAAATAATTTTTTAGAAGACAAATACATCAAAATTATTACTTTTCTTTTTTCACAAAAACAATGGTTTGATTTGAAGGAAAGCTGATGTCCTAAGTTGGGAGTTTAGTAGTTCACGAAATTTTGCCAAAATTACTTCTACTTTCAATAAAAAATGTGTAAGGAGAGAAGGTGAAGTTGCATGGAGGAGCCTTGTTAGAGGAAGGAAATTGGTGCTGGCTCCGTTTTGGATGTGCGAGAATGGTAGGCTTTGCTGGTACGGACTGTGGCTACAATATCTCCAACGACGAGGATGACTTATGGGTACATTGTGATTCTCGACCACACCAAGTTTAGGGTTTGTAAGAAGAATGAAGAAAGGGGGAAAATCAGTAGAGCTGGTGGAACAACGATGGTGTGGCCAGTGTTGGAGTGCCTCACATAAAGGGATGAACACACTTTTAAGGGACACTAAACCTTGTGCTATTATTGAAGAAAGAAGGGGGCAACCGATGCTTTTTTTCTGGGAAATTTTTTTGAAGAGGTCGGAATGAAAGACGGGGAAGATGAGAGCGAGCCTTGTGAATGGAGATGGAAAAAGTGGAGCATGAATGGTTTTGGTTGATGAAGGTGAAGATGGGATGTGAAACAGAGAAGATGGTGGAGTTCTAGAAAAAAATAATTTTACTTTAAAAAGATAAAATTGTTGCAGCCACACGTCACTTTACGTGGCAGCTACGTGTCACTTTATATGGCAGCTTAAGTTGAATGCCGTTTATCATGTAGAATAAAATTTAATGTCATTGGAAATGAAGGACTAAAATCATTGCTTTTGAAAGTAGGGGGACCAAACAATCAAAGTTTCAAGTCGGAACCATGTGCAATTTTTCGTTATAGTTAAGAAACCAATAACATATTTAACCTTATATAATGAATTTTTCGTGTTGTGTACAAAAATGAATATACTTATTTGTATTGAAGCAGAGATCTATAATAGTGAACAAAATCAATATCTAATAACAAAACTATGTTATAAGATATTTCCTATCAAATCATATCATAGTTATTGTTTGGGATCTCACATCGACTATAAGTGAAAGGGCGTGAACCTCACTTTACAAGCGAATTTTTTGAGGTTGTGTTAAGATTAGAGTCTACTTTTTAAGATAGTATGAAAGTCTATCCTAGCAAGATTTGTGGAGCTTATTGTCCTAATCGTTATTGAACCACCTACATGTATCTAGTACTGCATTCGAGATGTCTAGGTCTTGGGGTAAGGGAGTGTGTTGAGACCCCATATCAATTATAAGTGAGTGGGTGCAAACCTTACCGTACAAACCAATTTTGTGAGATCAAATTAGGTTTAATATCCACTTTCTAAAACCTACCTCTTTAATATAGTCAAATCATGAGTTATTAGTGATTAGGATTTGATTTCTATGCTTTTTGATATATTTTCCTATTTGTCTTGTTTCCTGAACCTCAAGGTTGTAATCATGTTCTATGCGTGCTCAATAATTCTGAGGGTTTCTTAAAGCAGTTTAGAAATTTCGATCCCTTTTCAAGTATGTTTGGTTGTTAGAAGTTTGCCAGTGTTAGATACATTTCAATAACTGGAATACATATATTCTAATTTTCTTTGTCCCTTGCCAGGTCTTCCATTAGACAAAGAAGGAACCCGAAAGATTCTCTAGAACTCACAAGTGTTCAACAACTTCTTGATGAGATAAATAGCAATTGTGACCCTGGTATGATTCTAGACTACTGGTAATGAAGACTCTGTCCTGTGATGTACCTATGCAGGTTGATTTTGAAAATGTTTCCTACTAACTTTTATCCTGTAGGCATGATGGACATTGTAAGGCATTGCACATATGTTGGAATGGCAGATGATGTTTTTGCTTTGCTTCAACATAATACCTGTCTTTATCTTGCAAATGTTGTGAACTTGAGGTAGATATTATGTTTTTGTTTGTTTAAGCTGTAAAATATTTAACGCAAAGTTCTTTAACAAATCATAATGTTTGAAGCATGTGAATATTAAAAATCGGTATCTGAATGAGGTTACCAATTTTTCATTTAGATTTGACAATAATGTGGTTGGTTTATAGGTAGTCAATTAAAATGGTCAGAAGGAGGAAGACATGGTGAGTAAATTTTTCATGTTAGTTGTAAACCTGTCGATGAACTGCTTTTACCAATCCATTTTAGAGGTTTCACTTCAGGGAGGAATTTCAATGTCCTTGAAAAATAAAACCTCTTACCTGTGATTGTTGAGGCAGGGCCATAGTTCATGAGATTAACCAGTTTGAAATTTCACACATATTTCTTATGCACAGGATATCAGTGTACTTTCTTGAATCGTCTGTCTTACTGAATTCTTTAAGGAAAAGTGCATCCAGCCACTCTAAACTTTGGAAAATATGCAAAGATACCGTGAACTTTAGAAGCTATCAGTTGGCGAAAAAGTCACACCAATAGACTCCATCTGTGCTCCATTAATTCACTGGTGGAGAAGTGACATGACCAAATCAAGACCTTAGTTTAACTGCATTGCTTGGTCGTGGAATTTTTTCCTTAAATAGTTTCCAAATTCTTTACTCTCTAGAAGTTAAAACACAAAATTAAAATAAAGGGATTTGGGTTTTAAGATTGAACCACTGATCTCCTCTTGAATTCAGGTGAAGAATAACTTCAGATTCATCTTGGAGTGTTCTCTACTCGGGAAACCCCTCTTTCTAGGAAATACCTACTTGTGTCCCTTGTTTCTTATAAAAGTGAACTCCTTGGCATTGTCACCAATGTATTCCTTATATGTTTGGGCTGCAAAAGAGATTAGGGTTTCAAACTTGGCCTTAAAATACAGAGGAACCTAAGCTCCTATTGAATGCCGTAAGTTTCACAAATTGTAAACGTAAACATCTGTTCCCTAAATTTTATGGGCAAAATTCAGAGCTATTTGCACCCTCAAATTCTTGTTAACTTAAATTATATGCTATCATATCCTATTCCTGGTTTTGGTTTCATTAATTTTCATCCCGGTTTCTTTTCTTGCAGTCTTCTTTAGTATTATGAATCTTTATTTCTTCCAATTAACGAGGTGGCATTGCAAACACCTATATAACATCATATTTTTTACTAATGATTGGCCCCTAATTTGGAGGGTAGATGTTAGGTTACTTTGTGCGAGTAACCCAATCTATACTCTCTTCTCACTTCAACACTCGAACAACAGAAATTAAAGTATGTATTATTGATTTTGTAAAGTATCAAAAAGAAAATATGTCTAGTCTATACTCAAAAGAAAATATCCGATCCCCCCTCCTAAGCCAACTCAATTTTATTTATACTCTCTCCACTAACAAACTAACCACTTTTCCCACTTTTTAATTCCCTCCTCTTTTATTTCTTCTTACATATACTTTTAACTTCCTAACATTACACCCCGCTGCAAAACAACCTTGTCCTCAAGGTTGGAACCGTGATATTTGATCTCCTGGCTACTCTTCATCATCGTGTTATCATATGAAGGGAACCCACTGGCTACTGCCCTCCAATTCAGGTCTAGAGGCTTGGGTGGTGCCAAATCCTCCTCCAATGTCTTCCATTCTTCCTAGATTCTATTAACTTCCAGCATTTTATAAATGGACTTAGCAAGAGAAGATTCAGATAATGCCTTGCTAAAGAAAGCTATGGGCCTCGTGCTTTGCGACAAAACTGCCCCTACTCTAGTGCTAGAAGCCTCACACTCCACGTAGAAGGTTTGGCCAAAATGGGGTAGAGCTAGTATAGGGGCTGTAGTAACGACTTCCTTGAGTTTCTGAATAGCTTCCACTCTCACTAGGGACCACTTGAACATTCCCTTTAACAAAGCTTCCCGGGTTAAAATGTGAGCACCATCTAAAGAGTTCTTGTACATTATGTTAGAAAGTTCTACTGCATCAAGTCTCTTTATTATATCCCTCACTTCATCCCTTTCAGTGTCTAATGGTCCCCATGCAGCTTACAATGCCTCCACCTCAACAATATAATCATTTCCAATAATCAATATGTTAATTATGCGAATAGACTCTTGTAGTCCACTCATCATTGCACCACCAACAATATCTGGGTGCTCTTGGCAGGTTGCTTCACCAGCAAAAAACAAGCAGTCATCAAATGGTATCCCTAATATATCATAGTCTTCTCCTAAGGCTCCAACCGCAACATAAGAATAAGCACCATAGCTAAAAGGATCCCTACCCCAATCAGTCACAACATAGGCAACATGATCTGGAATTGAATCCTGCCCAAAAAGTTTTCAGAGAACCTTCAATGCATGTTTAACATGATCGTAAGAGCTCAAGCTTTGACCACCTATGGCTGCCTTACCAACCACTAATGTAATAAGGACAGGAGCCCCAACTATTTTCTTGACATTCCAAAACATAAATCAGTGACCTCTGCTATTTCTCTCCTCAGTTATTGCTCCAAAGTAGTCCACAACATTATCCCAAAATACACTAGGAAATTCCAAAGCCACTTTATTTAGAACTCCATAACCAAGATGTTGAATAGAAGAACATTTCCATTGTGGCAAAGGTGGAGAGAACTGTATAGTTTCAGCCTTCAAACAACCAAGTAGAACAGTAACAAGGACAACATCACCAAAGAACTCATTGCCATTTGTTGTAGAAACTTTGACTTTATAACTTTGACCAGGCTCATTGATACCATATGACACATTTGTTACAACGTGGTTCAAGGGAATTGTAATTCCTTCTCCCAGAGACTCAACATCGGAACTGTAACCCCCTTTAATCATACAATGAGCTCCTCCAAAACCCCATACACATCATCTTGATTCCATTGGGGAAGAGAAACATCATTAAGTGAAGTAGCACAACCATACTCCAAATGAACAAAGTGCCAATCCATAACCCTCCTCTCCTGAGGGCTCAAAATCTCCTCATCAAGCTTTTTTTCCACAGAACTGTCCCTTTTGTAATCAAATGGTCTATCTGCAGAATTGTTTTGTTCAGTTTCTTCACTGCTTTTGGTGTGTGTCGTATGCTGAATCTTGAGGCCATATTCTAAACCGTCTTCAAGAGACATTTTCATTGGTTGTTCACCTTTCTGAGCAACAACCAATATCATGTCATCTATAAGGGTATTATATTCAGCTTCAAGTGTTTCATCCATATCTGCAAGAACTTTTTGTCCTGTCACTATGTCATAAAGAGGGCAATCAATGTTCAACATTATCAATTCAAGGCCTAACTGAGCAAAAATCAACACGGAAGGATCTGGTATTCGCTAAGTGGCCACATCAGCCTCAACACCTGTTATAATGCTAGCTACAAGATCGACAGGGACATAAAGTTAGGAGTGATCTGGTTTTCCCGATGCTTGCGGCACTAGGATTTCAAACTCCTGGATGTACTCGTTGACGCTCCCCTTCTATCGCACTGCTGCCAGCTTCTGAAAAACGGTGCCTCGATTTAGTCCGCCAAACCTCCGCGTCAAAGTGTCAGTGAACATCTTCCAAGTCGGGTGTCTGGTTTTCTTCCGCCAGAAGCAGAACCAATAGCTTGCGCCTCCCTCCATGCATATATAGACGAGCTTCATCTTCTCCTTCTCCATCACGCTCTGGAGGTCAAAGAATTTCTCTGCCTTTGCAATCCAGGCCATGGGATCCGTACCTTCAAATGTAGGTAGTTCAACGCGCTTCATACGTTGAACTTCTCCTCTGTCTTCTTCCGATTCATCCTCCGAGTTTTTCAACGGTCGTCATTCCTGTTCTGCATTGACGGAATCACGACTTCCTTCGGAACTTTGATCCTAGTTCCTGGTTTGTCGTCCAAGAGTGCGTCCAAATGCTTGGAGTTCGCGAGTTATTGCTCTCATCTCTGCTTTCAACTCTCTACCGTCGACTCAATCACAATCACCCTTCCCTCCATTCTTCTTCTTCAAATGCACCCTGTTTGCTCTTCCGATACAGATCCGGCAGGTCGGACCAAATCTGTTAGGTTACTTTCTGCGAGTAACCCAATCTATACTCTCTTCTCTCTTCAATACTCAAACAACAGAAAAGAAAGTATGTATATATGTATTATTGATTCTGTAAAGTATCGAAAATACAAGTATGGACCCCCCTCAAGGAACCCTACCTTCCTCCACTAGAAAATATGTTCAGTCTATACTCAAGAAAATATCCGATCCCCCCTCCTCAGCCAACTCAGTTTTATTTATACTCTCTCTCCACTAACAAACTAACCACTTTTCCCGCTTTTTAATTCCCTCTTTTATTTCTTCTTACATATACTTTTAACTTCCTAACAGTTGACGACCAATCTTTTGGCTTTACTTTTTTCACTCATTATCATTATTATTGTTAAACTATAGGGAACAAAGAAGTGTTGAGTTGAGATCAAACCGTGTGTTTCTAAGATAGTAGGAGTGCTTTATTTATATTGAGAAAAAGCAATCAATACAACAAATAGAGGAGATTTGATATCCTCCAATAACAAATTTATGATATGGGAATAAATAAAAATGTTCCTAATAATATATATATATATATATATATATATATATATATATATATATATATATATATAATCTAGATATTTGTAATTATATAGAAACAACTCCTTGTTTCTATAATTATAGAACTCCTCCCCAAGCTGTGCCATTTACGTCATATGGTCTAGCCTACTGCAAATATAATCTATCCTTGGTTCTCTTAAAGATTTGGTGAATATGTCAAGTAATTGTTGATTATAGTTGACAAATCTAGTGGTGATGGAACTGTGTTTTTGTGAGACAACATTATTGCTTTATTTATATTGGGAAAAAGAAATCAATGCAATAAATAGAGGACATTTGATATCCTCCAATGACAGACATGAGACTAAATAAAATGTTTCTAATAATACGAATATAATCTAGATATTTTTTTATGTAGGATCAATTCCTTTTTTCTATAATTATTGTTAGAGATCTCAAATCGACTTATAATCTAGATATGCACTTAATATAGTATGGAAATATGTTAGCTATTAATTTAGATGATTTTAAAAGTGAGGATTCGGTCAATTCTGTGATTCATTGTTCTTTCCCATACCATGCTCTCTACATGGAACAAACTATCCTTGCCACGATGTTTACTTGTCAAAAATAAAATTCCAATGATCACATAAAGGTACATACCTATGTCATGTAGTCTACATATTATGTAGCATGAAATTTCAGCTTTGGTTTCTTAATTCATGATTATCTCATGAAGTGTATAAATTTTATATCTGCTCAATCTATGAAAATGTTAACAAATCAACATGTAAATATAGATAGGAATAGGCAGAAACCTACCAACTAAAAGCAACATCAGAATGTCTCCGAGTCTTCTATTTAAATGATTTAATGACACCCTATTACAGTTATTTTCCTTCGAAAGCAGCAGTAACCAAATCAGGATTTTTCACAATATCCCACTTAGTTTTTTCATGCAATAATAACACAAGTCAAAGAACAGATTAAAAGAGAACACTACAATCTCAAAATCATTTGTAATAGATACCAACTTAGTTTTTTCATGAAATAATAACAATTCAAAGAACAAATTTAAAGAAAGAAGCTACAATCTCAAAATCGTTTCGACTTTCTTTTTCAGCAAAATCATTTGTAATTGATACCAGTCTAACTATAACATACCACTTTCATTCAATTAAGGCTGCCATGTGAAGAACCATAAGGAAAGTTTAAATTCCATGGGGGGTTTTAGTTGAGAAAGCTGTTACGCTCAAAGACTATGTTTCTGCTGTTTTGAGCACGGTTGAGAGGGACTAATGGGTCTTCCACCTTCATTCTCTCATCTCAAAGTCCTAGCATGTGTTGGTGAAGCTCTATCACCATCTCCCTTTTGATTGGATGTATGAAAGAATGTGAGGGTAAGGGAAAATAAGATGTCTTTGGTCTTAAAACACAATCCCATACTTTTGCCAAGATACACATCCATTTATCCTTTTTATAGAAAAAAATCTATGCACAAGGCCTTAGTATTGCCTTTCAATTTTAAGTAGTTGTTAATTCAATTTAATTTTATAAGTAAATATGAACATAAAACATTCTTGTGTTGATCTAAACAAGTAGGAGAATTAATAGTTCAAAGCAATAGAAATTATTAAGTTAAAATTTTAGGCCCTGAGCATTCTTTTATGATGGAGCGTGTTAGAAATAAAAAATTAATTTTGGCCCTCCGCCTAACTGCTCTCTAGAAGTGGTCCGTGACATTATATCCTTAATTTATTGCAGCAAAGAACTCATGTATCAGCAAGTTCTCAGCCGTTTTGGCCATTTCAATGCCATTCAACTAAATGATCCAGTTCCCTTGAAAGACTTGATTATATTGGCACTCAAGGAAGAGGACCTAGATTCGGATTGTAATGATGATGACGCATTAAAAGACAAGATTGCAGAAGTAATCTCCCTCTGGCCTTTCATGACTGATTGTTTTCCTTGATGTGTCTTCAATAATGGTAGCTTTTATTTACTCTCGGATAGGATTATTGAAGCATAGTTGTTTCTTTTCTTACTCAGCATTTTATTTTACTTGTGCAACACCAGTTCAATAGGTTTAGGAGGTCTTTGTTTTAACAAACTACATTTGTTTGGATCTGTCAATTGTTAGAATCCATTGCAAAAGCCCTCACTTCAAAAAGTATGTCTTCTTAGGGCTTCGTTGAATCTACTAGATTTTGAAATAGAGTAGGGAACTAAATAAGGAAATTTTTATCCTTAAATTTTGGCATTAATTTAGTTTGATGCACAACGTATGCAAAATTCCTTGATATTCCGATATAGAGAGAATCCCATTTAGCATTAAACACCTTGCTTTCAATATCGTAACATATGGCAAAATCCTTCTTCAAAGCAAGAATGTTATTTCAATCATTCTATATCTCTTTAGCAGAGGAATAGAGCATATAGTTTCTATTTATCTTAATAATCATGAAATGCAACATCCAAATAATCAGTAATAAATATTCACTATCCCAAAATTAGAGTCATTTTACTCTGGTCCTCCATCACCGATGTGGTCTAATCTTGATTTTCCCTTCAAAATCCTCCTAATGTACTAGCTCCACTGCAACTAATTCCGGTCAACATATTGGTAGGGACCACCACATTTGGAAGATCATTAGGTAGGACCCATAGGGATGAATTTCACCTTAGACAATTGGTCTTGTGTGCCAAAAGGTCACTAGATCAGGCCTTGTCAGAGCTAGGCACAAGCCAAACACTTTGATACTAGTGGTGATGTGTGACTCACTTGGTGACTCCAATGGTGATGCAATTGCTGACATTGTGATCACTGGTGTGGGGCACACCTTTCTGGCCCCACCACTGATCTTGGGGCAATGATGGCAGCTGTTTACATGGAAACGGAAACAAAACAACCAAGATTGATAGCTCTAGTACAAACTTGAACTAAGGAAATAAAGAATTATTTTATTGATAACAATCACAAAAATTATATTTTCATTGCCTCTATTTGTAACAATCAAACTCTCTAAAATAAGGAAACAAAAATATATTGAAATGAATAGGAAGACTTTGACGATATTCTTTGAATTATTGAGCTTATTTTATCCTAATAATGCTTTATTGACAACAATATGCACATATTCACATGATAGTTTCCGTTTGGATTTCACATTTTTATATTTACATATATTTGTTTTACTATTCCCCAGATGAACACAGAACTGCTGAAACAAAAGCCTGAAATGCTGGAGGAATATTTCGGCATTCATATTGATGAGCATGGAAATGTCTCTAGACTTCCTGTGATACTTGATCAATACACTCCAGACATGGATCGGGTCCCAGAGTTTGCTCTTTGTTTGGGCAATGATGTCAGTTATAGATCTCTATGTTCTTTCTCTCTTCGGCATTTTGCAGAAATTTCTGTTACATTTTTCTGCATATATCTGGCTCATTGTTAATATTATGGGTTTTATTTTTGTTGCCTGAGTTCAGTTTATGTACTATGATTGATATAGTTTTTTGTGTTTCTTGTTTACAGTTTGAGTAAGTACTATCTGTTTATTCAGCTGTTATTCCATTGAATTCGTTGCCACTAATAATCAAGGACGTGCTTATTAATAATTACAAATGCTTCATAATGTTTTCTGATCACATCGTTTTTTTTCTTTACTGTTGAAAGATTGTGATTCGTTTTTATGATAGGTTGACTGGGAAGATGAAAAGAGTTGCATTCAAACGATTTCAGCTGCTCTGGGAAACTTCTATGCTATGCATCCACCGATGTTACCCAATCCATCTGGTGAAGGTTTTCTTTTCTACAAGAAGAGAAAAATGATGGATGACTGTGTTGAAGAGAATACCCATGATAATATCGGTATGAATTTATGCTTGTTACTTTGTGTATCATTCATACCACACATGTGTGGATATATCCCCACTTAACACTAAAGTAAACTTTTAATATAAAGGAAAGTAAAAATCTGCCCAAAGAGGTTTTGTGTGACTGAATGAAGTTTTGAAATTATAGTTATTAAGGTACTTGAAGAAGTTTTGCATAGCGACTGCTGAATTCATTTAAGCTGAAATGTTGTGTTGTGTAATTTTTAGGAACTCGATTTTAATCTCAATCTTACAAAACCAACTTATAAAGTGTAGTTTGTATCTATTTATATATTGTATTTCGATCTTATTTCCAATTGATGTAAGATCTCCAACTTAACCCCTATCACGCCAAGGAGTGGACATCTCAAATGTAACACTAGATCTTTACAGGGGATTTGATAGCATGTGGCATGACAAACCCAATAGGTCCAAGAAACCTTGTTCAAATAGATTCTGATACAATATGAGGAAGAAGATTTTAACCCTAACTCAATCTTACAAAACTGACAATTAAGGAAATATATTTACTTTTTATGTAGTGCTCTGGTTTCACTAGGAGGAGGTGAAGAAATTTTGACTGTGTAAACTGGGTATTCCAGTGTAGAAAAGGAGACCGCTCCTTTTGGAGGTAAACTTGTTTACCATGTTTTTATGTAATTCTTGATCCTTGGAGAAATAAAGAGGCATTGCAGTGAAATGTTTTTTTGGAAAGGGAGAGATTGTTTTCCTAGCTGCAGTCTGGGCGATATCAGAGAGTCCTAACAGTGTAGTAGATTTGAATTCTTTGTCCTTTTAACATTGGTGCTGAGCTTACATTTTCCACGATCGATCTTTCTCCTTGTGAAATCTGATGAGAATAGATGATTATCACTAGTTAGAGAACTTAAATAAATTTCTCCCTATTGTTTTAATCATTGTTGACTTAACTATTATATATCAAATTCAGTGGGAAAATTGACAACATAATGGGTTAGGCACACAATGTTAGTTGGGAACCTTGATTGTTTATAATAGAAGCAATTCCAATCCCGGTCCATTAGCAGTTTCAAATGATTATTTTGTGGTTTTCGTATTGGCAAGGACTTCAATGATTGGACGAAGGGAAATGTCCACAAAAAAGGAGAGTATATCTGGGGGTCTAGGGAGTAAGACTAGGTAATATGTTATTGCTAAAGATTTCATTATTTTATGAGGTATCCCCACACCCTTTTGGATGCGGAACTAAGCCTTGCTCAGGGTGCTAGACTACATAATATTTTATCATATCTTAAATTATCCTTTAGGACTAGATTCTCTATCTCATCTTTATCTTTTAGCGTAGTTATCATTTATCTTATAATGTTTGCTTTTGTAATTAGTATAAATAATACCGTAAGTTTAATCTGTTTAATATCTATCTATCTATTTATATATATATATATATATATATATATTAAATACATCAATGCAATGTAAACCATTTCTTAGTTTTAACACATGGGTACTGATTACTGAGGCTGCCCACCTGACTAGTTTTGCACGGGATTAAACCTTTGTATTTGTAGAAATCTCTCACCTGCTGAGCTGAAAATTGTCCAATCCCTTTTTCAACAATAGACTGTATCATTCCTCTCTCACTGCTGGGCTAGAATTTAAGGAGCGCGTACGATGATACTATAGGCTGATTATTCTGGATTAGATCCAGCTATGCTTTATACTTCTAGTTATTGCCTATACTTTTCTTTTAAGTGCAGCATGCTATTTCATGTTCAACTTAAATCTACTGAAAGCTCATTCGGATCATTTCTACCAAAAATTCTACTTGATTCCATTTTTTACCATGTTATTGTTTCTACTAGAAAGATGAAGGGGTGGAGCTGGTTCTTGATTGGGAAGGAAAAAACAGGAAATCGTTATTGAGAAAATAAATCATTGGTGGTGGTGTTTTATAATAAACTTGACTGAGTTAATGTTCTTCAGGGAGTGACGTGATTGACAATAAAGTTGAACATGAACTACTTTCTGAAGCTGAGACTACTTGGGCCCAGCGAGAATGGTCAATACAACATGTGCTTTTTCCTTCCATGAGACTCTTTTTCAAGCCACCTGTTTCTATGGCTACTGATGGAACCTTTGTACAGGTAATGCTTTAATCAGCCCAGGAAGCTTACCTTTCTCTCCATGAAAATCTCATCCTTCATATTCTCTCTCTACTATGAATAACAATTCTTACTGTTTTATTTGTTTATTTGTATATGCTGGGTTGCCTGATTAAGAGTACATAAAGACTAGAGTTTCTCAGTTACTGATAAAAAGTCTTATTATATCTCTCCCTCCCTCTCTCTGGTTACAGAGGACATCATAAAAAAAGTTGAGGAGGGGACGAAATGTTGGCTATATTTGAGCATTGAATCTGAATTTTTCTCGTCAAATAATTATCCTAGCCCGTCCGTGGCAGTAGCTAGTAACTAAGAATTACGGATCTATAGCTGATAGTTGCTAGAAATTTACGGGTTTTCTCAGTTGTGTTGTGGGTTGTAGTTGAATTAGTTAGGACACACCAAGGCATAAATGGAGAGAGAAAGAAAGCTTTTCTTCATAATAATACCAAATCCCTTAAATTTCAGAAGGTAACATAATTTTTTAATATAGTTTTGGTGGAATGGGGAGGAGGGCTGTTCTTCCAAGATGTGGAAGAGGAAAACTTCCTTTTCTGAGCTCTTTGGATGATCTGGGAAGAATTCCATGTTTTGGTTCTCTCTCGAGAAGTTCATTTGCAGAGAACTCTCCGATCCTCGAGTTACCAAGAGTTATTTTGTAAAACATATAAAGAATAAGTGAATGTTGAGTGAGTACTCCGTCTGATAATGATGTGTATTTTCCAAGGCCTCCAATAATAGAGCTAAGTAATTAATCATGTATCCGATTAAGAATAAGATTTGAATACGAATTTTCAATTTCTTTAATCCAGTGGTAGTTGTTAGTTAATACCTTGACATATATACAAATCCGAGAATCTAAGGACTGTAGATATTCAACATTATCCTGGAGAAAGTATTTTACTAGTTCCATCAATAATTTCTTCATCTATGAATTTTTGTATTTTTACAGGTAACTTCGCTGGAGAAACTGTATAAGATTTTTGAAAGATGTTAGGCCATCATATGGATTGAGACTACCGGTTGTCGGGTTTGGGCATTTTGGGTTTGGATTAATTGTGTTCCTTTGTATTCTCTGTAAATACGTATCTAGATTATTCAGGTATTAGAGGAATTCTTGTAGTGATTCGTCAAGTTGTTCCTTCGAATGTTTTTTCAAATGTATAGGCACTACGTAAATGATGCACATGTATTTTCCAGGAACTGATGAAAGTGCATTCTAATCTTTTGAATTTGACATTTTTCTAATCTTGTATCTTGGAAAGCATGAAATTGTATTGATATTCTTTAGATGGATTTTCTTGGGTTCGGTTCGATTAAGATGTCGAGGCTTCTCATATTTCCTTGGGCAATAGTAACAAAGGCTCTCCCTTTCTGCATCCCATATCCTTTCTGGAGCACCCTACAATGTGAAAGAAAGACTGCATCGCATCCGGTATTTTGGTGTGTACGTTTCATATCAGATTTCCAGAAATATTTGAATAAGCCTTCTAGATACCAGCGGGAGAACAAAATTGTGTTTCAAATAGTAATTATAAGGTTCATAACTTTGAATTGGACTGTTTGAAACAAGTGCACCTTTACCATAAACTTTTTTTTTACTTCTTTCTTTCATTTCTTGTTTTGATTATCCGTTTCAAACTTAAGCTATTTTTGAAATGGAGTGTAATTACTTGTTAATCACTTGCAAGATGAGCATTATTTGCAATTGAGACAGCTCAATCCAAGATGAATCATGAAGAATGAAAGTGGTTTTTAAAAGTGTGAGGAAAAAGAAAAAGAAAAAGTGAAGAAAAGTGATTTTGTCACTACATTGCCAGCTGTAACATTTCTCAGTCGCAATTGCTACTATATCTATGTCCCAAATAAATGTAAAGTCGGAAAGTTTTTTATATTCGCAAGTTGCAAGTATCATGTAACAGTCATCAATGCAATAACATCCGGAATTCGATAGAAGACTAGCAGTTATACGGTTCAAAGTTGACTACCTATTCCTTATTCTGTGTTCCGAATCAAGGTTTTCATATGGTTTTAAAAATTCTGAATAAACTATTCCGAAAAAGGTTTTAAATTTTTCTTTTTGGGAACCGATTTTTCAGGATATATATATATATATATATATATATATATATATATATATATATATATATATATATATAACTATTTGTGGGAACGTTATGCCAGAATTAAATACATATATCGCGCATCGTTTCTTCGGATTATTCATTTGGGATGTCATCCAGATTTCTCATTATGAGATGTATTCTGTCAAAATACTTTCGAAACATTTCAGAAGAAGTTGCAGACAAAAGGTGTGCAGAAGTAACAACATGCAAGAAGTTCATAGGCATGATTGGAACATTTGGTCAATGTTGTGCTATACATTTACTTCCGATGGCTGGACGACTCATCCTTGAGTTAGATGCAGATAATACACACATAATCCTTGAATCCACAATATAGGGTACAGATTATTCAATGAATAGAAGAGGCTTGTATTATTACGTGTCGTATAATAATCATATTTGGGAGTCAAGCTTACTATCCATTTAAATTTTAGCAGATGAAAAAAGTTTCACCTAAGGTGTCTTGTCTTCAACTCCAAACAGAATTTACAGGTTTTGCCACTCTTTATGATATTGCACATTTACTTTCAAACAAAAACTCGTCTACTTTAATTCAACATCGAACTTTTCATCCATTAATACATGGAGCTCCCATCACATCTAAATTGTGAAAGTTGGCATGACACTTTAACACAGATCGTTTTCTTTTATTTGATAGAGGGAGGAGACAAAGGAAATAAAGCAGATTGAAAGATAAGCTGAAAATGAAAGAGTTACCTGTATGGGAGAATCCTCAAGTCAAACAAACAAAACTTAAAAGTGTTTTGTAGAGATGAAGCTGATCTCTCAGAAAATGTAGCAACATGACTACGAATTAACCAATATCATGTAATCCAGTATGCACAAATTCATCCAATTTAAAAAGTGTATCCAACTCCAACACAGGATTTTTGAAGCATCCAAAGAAGAAAATTAAATACTTCATATAGCATCCACCAACTCCAGGAAAGATAATTCTCCAAGGAACATAAAGAAAAAATTTCTAATCTCAAAGTAAATTCAATATTTTCATTACTTTTTCAATCAAAATTCCATTAAAACAAACAAAGCTTATGGTATCGCACATGAGTATAGCAAGAAACCTTTAGTTGTAAGCTAACATTCGCATTCCCAAACTAGAGTTCTTGATTGCATCAAATATCCATTTGCAAAGCATCTCAGTCTACAAAACGAAAATTACATCATTAACTTAAAACGCTTTCCTAGTTCCCTTCAAACTTTGGGTCAGCCATAACAAAATGGTATGCTATCACCAGCACAAAGATGAAGACGCCAAGAAAATTGGCAAAGAAACCCAGATCTTGATCATCAATCATCTGCAACATCGCAGATAACAAAATCAAAACATGACAATACCCTGATCTGGGATATCAGAAAGAGGATTCACAAACATGAAATATAAAATTTTGAATTTGTCACGGAATAGCAGTGTACAGTAAAAAACACAGAGATTGAAGAAAATGGGTAGCTAAAGAAACCGAAAATGGGACGGTTGAATTTGATCTGAAAAGTGAAAAAGAAGGATGTGAAAGGGGCAAATGAAATTGAAAAACGAGTAACTGATGATCGATCTGATGGAGGGGAAATCGAAAAGAATGAGATTACCTTCGGACGACGCGGTGGCAGATGCTGTCACTTTTCTCTGCGTTCTTCCTTCTTCTACCTGCGCTGCTCCCCACACTCCTTCTTTTCCAACACAAATAAAAACCACACCATTCACTCCTTTTACCATTTTGCCCATCACTATTTTCCAAATTCCCAAATAACTAATAATAATAAGGTTTAATTGCTTCCTTTGTCCCCAGTTTGGTTGAATTGTGTCAAATTCATCCTCATTTTTAAAAAAGTTTCATTGTCGTCCTCACGTGGTGTAAAAGTGTCAATTGAATCCAAACATAGAAAAAATTTGTGTCAAAGTAGTCATTTTTCCTATATCTCTGTGTCTTCCTTTCCGAAAACCCCGTTCCACTCACTCTGCATGCACCCTTCTCCCCAAAACTCTGAACTTCTCATTTTCTCCTTCTTCTCACTAGAAACTCTCCTTTCTCTCTCTAAGGAATCTTACCTTTTCCCTTCTCCGATCACCATTCAGGCACCGTAGAAGCGTTTCCGGCGCCTTCAGCTTCATTCTGAACCAAACAGCTTTGAGTTATGAACTGGTAAGTTTTCTCGTCTTTAGCTGTCCGTTCTCTGGTACATGCAACTCAAGTTCCGGTTGCACGCTGTCATCTTGCCTGATCAAATCCTAGTTTTCTATTATTTGTTTTAGTTTGAATAGTGGGTTAAGCATTGAGGGTAGAAGGAATCGTATTTCGATGAACTGAGTTTTGGTTTGTAGGACGTACGTTCACGTTAGAGGTAAGGGAAGCTTATTTAATTTAATTTGTATGTTTACTGTGCTGCATGGACGTTCTTTGAGTTGCATGAAGCATAATTTTTGTGATAATTGATTATTTGATATGATGATTGTTATGTTCTGATGTATGAGGAATATGAAATGTGCTATGATATGAATGCATGAAATTATGAAGTTATATGTTGAGAAATGAGTTTGAATGTAAATGAATTCTGAATATGAAATTTCCCTATGATAATGTATGTTCGTCATTGAACAGTCCTTGACCGTTCGGTGTTTCTAGTAAACTTGTTTGAAATTGACTTCTTTCATTTGAAAAGAATTCTAGTTGAGGACGAGCACCTTCTGGTGATAGTACTATGTTTGAGTGTTCGACCAAGCATAGTTACATCTGAGTGTTCTGTGGTAAACTGAAAAATTTGTAAATATGTATTTGTATATTTAGTTATTCTTAAATACTATCTAAATTGTATCTTATTATATTTTATTATTAATGTTTCTATTATAAGTTTAAATAGTGCTCGGTCTCACACCAAGCACTCGTAATGAGTGGTGCTCGGTCTTATACCAAGCGCTTGTACTCGTTTATAGTTGATCAATCTTGATGAAATAGCGTTCGTCCAATTTCAGTAGAACTTCCTTTACCGTGTTCGGTCATTGACTGACATTAGGTTTCTGTATATGAATTATCATAAGTATGGTTCTTTAACACCTTGACATGTCTACATTCATTGGATCCGACCTAGAGCCTCCGTACTTGATATATTATTTGAGTGTTGGTTTGAACTCACGAGAGTCAGTTCATTTAACTGATTCACGTTGTAAGTAACGTTCGTCATATATTATATGATTGTACTCAGTTTATTTCTAAATCTAATAGTAACCCTCTCGATTTTATTCTATTATGGAACGGGAAACTTCTCGATTTTGTTCCTAGTGTTCATCCTCGTTCTGAGTGAGGACTGAACGTTCGGTATTTGATGTTCTTAGAATTTGTGATAAAGATGAAATTAAAATAATGGATAATAGAAGATGAAGAGTATATGAGATGGATGAAATGTTGTGAATTTTGAACGAGCGTTCCAGGGAGAAACGACTCATGAATAAATATTGAAATTTGTAAAGTATGAATGCGGTAATGCTTAGCTGGCGATTCATCCTGATGTTCTGTGAGTACTCGTCCTCACATAGAGGAGGGTAGGTCATGTGTAGGAATGGCAGGAGGTCCTAGTCCTTAGGGGTACTTTGGACATATAGGACTAACCTCGGGTGGCAACTGATGAGAGTATTTCAGTTATTACATCACCCGAGTGCACGAACGTCGTAGCTACACGGATTTCATACAGTCCGGACAGTCAGTCTAGTAGTAGGCCTTGCTTGAAACGTATGTTGAAATGTATTTGATATGTTTGAATATGAGAAATGTATGTTTATACTTGAATTAAATTACATAAGCTTACTCTGTATTTCCTGTGTTGTCTGGTTTTGTACGTCCGTCCTTGTCGTTGCAATGATCATCCGTGTGGATGTGAGCAGAAGGAGACGAGCTGCTGGAAGAGGCCCTGAAAGAAGAAAATTTGGTAAAAGTAGAAGTAAAGACCGAACAATAGGACGTTCGGTCAATAGTTTAGTTTGATTATAGTGTGGTCGTTTGATCACCTTCTCTTTTGATTATATTTGACCGTTCGGTAGTTCTTTTGTAAACCGATCGATTAATTTTGTTTATCCTGTACAGTTTTAACTATAACCTTTCTGTAAGACCGTTCGGCCGTAACCGTACGTTTTCTTAGTGTAAGACTGAACTAAAATATTATTAAATGTAATTATTCTATTATATAGTTTATTGCTGTATTTTTTGGATGTTACAGAAATTTAAAAGAAGATTTTCTCTAATTGAAGCTCTTAATTAAAAAAAAATTAGGCTTCTTTTTTTAAAAAAAAAGCTATTGAAAAAAAAATTAAATATAAATGATTTATTTTTCCTTTTATACTCAACAAATCATGCTCAATCATGCTCATAACATAAATAATAAGTAAAAAGAGAAAACTCATAAACCTTATGTAGGCTGCAGTTGTATTTGCCCATAGGATTCAATCTCGTCGTACTACTCACTCAAAATAAATATAAATGATTTAGTTTTCATTTTATACTCAACAAATCATGCTCATAACATAAATAATAAGTAAAAAGAGAAAACTCATAAACCTTATGCAGGCTGCAGTTGTATTCGCCATAGGATTCAATCTCGTCGTACTAGTCACTCAAAATGTTTATATTTTAAATATCATAAACATAAACATACATTTATGTTATGTGTTCTAATTGAAAGTTAAAAATAAATTATTTAATGTGTTAGTTAAATAATTGAAATACTCTAACATTTGTCATTTTTCAGTACTTTTAGGTTTATTTAAAATTTTCATTTTTTTTTATAAATTTGTAAGAAATTAACTTTCTTTTTATAATATATCTTATGGTTATTTTGAGAAAAGATTATCAGAGAGAAAAAAACAAAATAAAACATAAGTTTAATTTACACATAAAATATTAATACTATTTATGATCCAAAAATTTTAGATAATAAATTTTTTAATTATTTTTAATTTTAAATAATTAAAAACAAATTGAGTGATATTTTAGAAGTCGAAGAAATAAAACAATGATCCTTTTTAAGAACTGGCAGTATAAATATTAAATCAATTTAATATGTTATTATCTCTCTTTTGGGTTATTTTAATATTACTAATTATATATAATTTTCTAATAATTGATTATAATTGTATTAAAATTGACAACAAAATAAATCATTTTATAATATTTTAGTAAAATAAATTTGTAATATTATTTAGTTGTATAAAATTAAGTGTGTTGTTTGCAATTGTTTTTAATTATTTACAAAAGTCGTTATTTTGAATATTAAGTATTCTATTAAATTATAATTAATTACTTTTATTTAATAATTTGAAATAAGAAATCAATTACATAAATATAAAATTTAGTACTTTTAATAATAGTTATAATGAGAATGTTGAAATTTAGTTTTAAAATTTTTTTTAGTGAAGTTAAACTCAACTTAACCTTAGCTCTAACCCCCTTAAGAGGGAACTTTGGAGATTATGGCTTTTTTTTTTTTTTGTTCTCATTTGAGGGACTTCTTGAGAGGAGGTTTTTCAAGAATGAGTTAGAACTAATCCTGAATCATGGGTCAAATTGACATATGTTTGAACGTCTAAGATTAATGTAGTTCAATGAATATGTTCCAACAGCTTCTAGGTATTTCCCCTGTTTCTTGAAACCACTTCACTGCTTGTATCAAATCTTGTTTTATGGTCTCTCATGGTTCTTTTCACTCCCACAATCATTAATTGCTTTCTTAATTTCCGTATCCTACTCTATACACACTTACAGTGTAAAGTATAATTCTGAAAATGAAGTTTTGAAATCATTGTTGTCAAGGTCAGGGAAGCAGTTTCACACAGCAACTGTTAAATTCATTTAAGCTCAAATATTTCGTGCTATATCATGATAGGTTAAGCAACAACCCAAATTCTCAAAAGAAAACAAAATATTAAAGAGTTAAAAAAGGCAAAACATTAAGAGCACTTTTCCATTGTAATTTCCATTACTGATTCCACTATTTGCAATTGAAGCTGTATATGTACATACAAAAGAAAGTACACTTGATGTTTAAATCCACATGAGGACAGAAATTGAAAATTTGTAGAACATGTTCAGGAACCGGCATGACGGAGGTAAAGAACTGATCTATAAAGGGCAGCAACATGTAGGAAGCAGATGAGTCCAATTAAGACATCATCTAAGAGACCAACTATTCCTAATATAGCTGGAACAACCATTCAAAAAGAGAAACACAGTTACTGTATGAAATATTATACAAATTCCCACCCAAAAAGAAAAAAGGTACAATAACTATACCTTCAGGAATGAGGTCAATTGGGCTCAGGATGTATACAACACTTGCAATCATCTGTAAATAAAATAATAAATCTATCAAGATTGCTCGAAAAAGATTACAATAAATTTGGCATCTAAAAGGATCTTTATTAATTCTAAAGGAAATCACAAACAAATAAGAAAGGGAAAACAAACTTCACCCATGTATGGAACCTCTACACACTTCATTTTTTTCTCTCTTTTCTTGCCCCAAGAATGCACTTATTACATATAAGCACGGTTTATTTATTTAATTTCATTACACATTTACGCTTCTTTCTATTCTATCATTTTTCTCTCTGAATGTAGGTGAGGACTTGGATGTTTATTGATAATTTTTGAGAAAAACAAAACTTAACATGTATCTGTTTGGGAATTTTCCATCACCTTCCCTACTTTCAACGAAAAGCGCCATTCAACACATATTTTCTGATATAAGTGAGACTCCACTGCGTCTATTATTAAGAATTTAGTCCTATTATTGGGAATTTCCTTGTTCTCTCCCTTGCCCTGCTCAAACTCGTATTCAACAATCAGCCCAATACCCAAACCCTTGAATTTTTAAGGGTACAATAACATCAATCTTGTTAGTATTTTATTGTCATGAATTGTTAACTTCTAAAGAAACAAGTTACCGACAAACGCAACCCATATGAACCAAAGATACCCAAAACCTAAATTGTCCCTTTTATCAAAATTGAAGACCATACAAGAAAATAACGGATAATCGATTGAGGAACACAGAAAGTAAGGAATTGAAAGAGTGAGGAAACTGACAGCAACAATGACACGGGCACGGATGACAAGAGGAAGGGATCTTTGAGGGTTTAGGAACTCCCGAAGCAGCCTGTGCAACAGAAAAGGAAGATCTTGTACTCTCTGCAATCACCGTTCGGAATCAATTCGACAAAAAAGTGCAATCAAAGGGAAGAAAGCAAGACGAAAGAAGATGGGCACCTGAAAAAAAGAGGAGGGTTGGCCACCGAAGACACGGTTATAAGCATGAATTTTGGAGAGAATCTGAGCAACTTCAGGGTCATGACGCTGGCTGAGAGAGTGTTCGGTGGGGATTAAGAGAGTGATGGGTCGGCGACAGAGAGGGCATTTGCAAAAACTTGTTCCTGATGCGTGCTGCCACACGAGCATGATGCAATTTGCTGCAAAATGAAAAGGTTGAGAATTGATGGGAGAGAGATTGAAGGGTGGAAAGAGAAAGCGAAGGAGAGGGTTTTGATACCACAAAACCAGTGAGAGCAATTGGCTTGGCAAGGAATGTGAAAGTTGGCATGGCAGATTGAACAGAGATCGTTGGGAGGAGGACCAGACTCCATTTCCATTCCTTCATTAGCTGTCTCTCTCACTCTCCACCTCTTCTTCTCTTCTTACTTTGCTTCCCAGGAGATATACTTAGCACACAAGTCATTCATTTCTTTTTTTCTCTATCTATTATTCTTCTTTGTTTATTTTATTGCAATTTTAAATTAACATCTTTGTAAAATATGTTTTAAATTATTATTTGTAATAAAAACTATGGTTGGATATGTTTTTTTTTTTAAATTATTATAAAAAATTATGTTTAAACTTTAAACTAAATTATAAATTAGTTAATTTTATGTTTTATGAAAATTAATGTTTGAAATTCACTATAAAAATTTATCTGTGAAGAAAATGAAAACATATTTAATTCTAAATAATATTAAGAAATAACAAAATATATTTATCTAAGTATAACTTTTATTTAAAATTGAATAGTATATATTGTTTATTAATAAGTTTCAATGGCATATTTTCAACAAAAAATTCATGGTTAATAAATTAAAACCACTTCCAATTACCTTCATAAATAAATTATATAATTATATATTATTATATTTACTCTACTCATTTCTTATGAGTTTTTACTCTCTTTTTTTTCATCAATTTCACTAATATTATAAGGAGAGAAAGGAAGTAATTAAATTAATATTTCACAGATAAATTTTTTCTTATTAGACTTTGTTTTCTCTTTAGGATGGGGAGAAGAAACTTTGTTGTTTTATTTGTTTTCTATTAAATTTATAATTAATTTTCTATACAAGAACTATTATATAAAATTTAATTTATTTTTTAGGGTATTATGTAACACCCTTATGCTATCCTATTATTACAACAACTTGTCTATCGTCTAGTCTAGCTAGTTGTATGCTAATCATCATACCTTTAATAGGCTAATATCATCTAGCATGTGATTCAACTCACTGTCTCATAAATATAGAAAAACATTTATTCATATTAAAATATTTACATTCTTCATGAACTAAAATTTTCAAAATAAAATTTACATTAAACAGCCTTTGACACCCCTCTATTGTGCACATTCTCATGTATCACAGAAAAAATCACTCAGACAAAAACCCAAGGCAAGTTAACGTTATAAAAACATAGTCATAACGAACAAGAAGAAACCACATTCTTTACAAAATTCAACATCCACACTACACAAATATTATCTTACTTCATTGAATTATTAGTGAAAATAATATCCGCCGAAAGATTTGTGCATTAAATTAAACTCAAAGATTTTTTACTTGTTAGCACCTACTTCTACTCAGTCATTAAGAACTAATTACTAGTTATAGTAAAAATTTGTAGGTAAGGCCAAATATTTGTTATTACTTACACATAAATATTCGTAAGTAAAATAGTCATAAATAATGTTACCTAGGAATACATTTGTAAGTAATTACAATAAGGCTTAATATCCTATTTTGTCTCCAGTTTCATTCGAAAATATCAAATTAGTCTATCCTTTAAAAAATGCGTCAATTACGTCCTCACTTAATAAAATTTGCATCAATGAAATCTCTTTCGTTAAATCCGTACAAACGGCATTAATTAAAGAAAGAGAAAAATAATTAATGTCGTTTGTACGAATTTAACGGAAGGGATTTCATTGATGCAAATTTTATTAAGTGAGGACGTAATTGACGCATTTTTTAGAGGATGGACTAATTTGACATTTTCGAGCGAAACTGAGGACAAAATAGAGTATTAAGCCTTACAATAAAAAAGATAAAGAGTTTTTTAACTCAGTCAACTCCAATATCATACAAATAGCTACAAAAATTTCAATAATAAAATTATTAATATGTGTTTAATACTAATAACTATGAATACACATTGGATTCAGGGGTTAGAATGTCAAGTACATATTTACCTTTCATATTCCACCGCCACCCTTTGCTCCTTCCACCTTCCCTTTACTGTTTTGTCCTTCAGTAAAATTTTATTTTAGGATTAATATTTTTGAATTTTTACCCATTCTCAACCCATTCCACTAATCACATATTGCTAGTCCCCTACATGAATGCACGAGCAAGAAGCTTTTCTTTCATTTTAATGTTGGATTTCTTCCTCTCTTTGTTTCGCTGTGAGAATGCAGTGTAGTTTCATTCGGTGGTATACTTAGTAAGAGGTTGAAAAGGTTGGTGGTGGTGGAAAAAATTATCAAGCGCGATTTCGATCTTAGTGGTGTGGTGGTGCGTGCAGTGGTGCTTCCTCCATATGCATAATCAATCCTAGAATAAACCCTAAAATAAAAATGTAAACTTTAAACGGAGGTGAACATCCTTTAGTGGATGTCCACATCCGTTTAAAGTTTACGTTTTTATTTTAGGTTTTGTTTTATTAGTTTATACTTTTATAGAGATATTTTAATAATTTAATTTAAAAGTTGATTTATTATTTTTGAATATATTTTTATGTATTTTAATAATGTATATTTATATTAGTTTATATTTATATTTTTGTATTTTGCAAGTTATATATAATTAGTTTTTAAATTTAATGTTTTTGTAAAATATATATTTTTTATATATGATTTTTGTATTCTTTAATTGTTTAATAATTTTATAATTATATAAAAAATTACTTATTACTTTATTTATATGAAATATATAATTTAATTATATTAATATTTTTATATTTATTTGATTAATTATTAATTATGTTAATAAGGCTCATTATAATTTTATAGGTAATTATTATTTAAATGGACGAATATTTTCATATGAATTCTCAAATTGGTTGTAGTTTGAAATCCGATTTCTCTTCATTAATTAACGAAGTTGTAGAGGGAGATTTAACAAATAAATTTACCACAAATGAAATATTTTGTTCATGGGAGCACTTATTTCAATGGGTAAGAGGGATGACTTATGATTTAGGATTTGTTGTTGTAATAGTAAGATCTGACATAGCTACTAGTGTACGGGGAAGAAAAACGTTCGTCATACTTGGATGTGAAAGAGGGGGGAAATATCGGAAATACAAAGTCGATGTGGTGGCTACTGTATACGACACTCGTAAATGTGAGTGTCTGTTTAGATTAAAGGGTTAACCATGTTCAGATGGGGTCGGATGGGTGTTGAAGGTGATGTGTGGACATCACAATCATGAGTTGGCTGAAACTTTAGTTGGTTACCCTTATGCTAGCAGGTTAAATACGAGTGAGTAGTCATTACTGGTTGATATGACAAAGAGTAAAGTTACACCTGCAAATATTTTATTAACACTCAAACAAAATAATGATCGAAATGTCACAATGATTAAACAAATCTACAATGCAAGGCAAACGTATAAACGATCATTAAGAGGGTCCAGAACTGAACTACAACAACTTATGATGTTGTTGGATCGGGATAAGTACATTCACTATAGTAGGTGTACTGATGATTCAGAGGTCGTTACTGACCTGTTTTGGACACATCCTGATGCGATCAAATTGTTAAACTCATTTAATGTTGTATTTTTGATGGATTCCACATATAAAACAAATAGATATAAACTTTCGTTGCTTGAGATTGTGGGTATGACGTCTACAGGGTTAACCTTCTCAGCCGCATTTGCTTTCTTGTCTATTGAAAGGCAGAGTAATTTCACATGGTCTCTGAAAAAGTTGAAAGGTTTATTTTTAACATCTGAGGGTTGTCCTAAAGTCATTGTCACTGACTGAGACTTGACTTTTATGAATGCCATTGCAAATGTATTCCCTGAGTCATATAAGATGTTATGTCGGTTCCACATGCTTAAAAATGTTAAAGCTAAATGCAAAATGTTAGTTCATCCTACTGAGGCTTGGGATGTGTTGATGGATGCATGGGAAAATGTGATGGATTGTGTTGATGAAAGCTTGTTTGTTGGGTATGTGAATCGTCCTCAATACGCGAGCAGTTCATGACCTTTGTTCTTTGAATATGTGAATCAGACTTGGATTATTTCGTACATTACATACTTTGTAAAGTTTTTGACGAACAGAGTAATGCATTTAGGGAACACAACCACAAATACGTATGTTGTAATGTTATTTTATTTATTTGTTTTGTAGATAAATATTTATTTGCACTTGTTGATGTTTTTTTATGTTTCAAGGCTGAATATGCTCATTGGAGCCTGAAGAAAGTTATGGGCAATAATATGGGTGATTTGTGTTCTTGTTGGGATAATATTCATAACGTCATTATCCTACAACACAACAAGATTAAGGTGTCATTTTAAAGTAGTTTGTTGCTCACGAGTGACCATTTTAAAGGCTACAGATATAGAAAACTTATTGGGCATGTCTGTCGATATGCATTGGATCTCGTTGCGAAGGAATTTGAACTAGTGCAGCAGATAGGATTGGACTCCTCAAAGTGTGGATGCGTATTGAGACGTACATTTGGTGTCCCTTGTGCATGTGAATTAGCATGGTATGATCCTAGGATGATCCTTGTGGGTGAATTTCATATCATGTGGCGAAGATTGCATTTCTCAAATGTTGAATTAAATGAAACCGAGCCCAGTTATCCATTAAAGATAAGTTGAACAAGTAGAAGAACGATTCAATGAGGTTGATATTGGAGTAAAGTCACCATCAAGCAGAAGTTACTTGACATTGTTTGTCCTACATTGACATCAATGGTCCCTCCATTACATAAAGTCAAAACAAAGGGTGCACAAGAAAAGTAAAGTTCAATGAAGAGAAAGGTCTACTACGCGAGATCCATCATATTTTGAGAATGTGGACGCCTTTCATTCAACCATAGAATCTTCATATGTGAGAAGTAAATTACAATCAAAGCCAAAAGCAGTGAAGAAAAGGAGAGTTCCAATGACATACCAGTTTCATTCTACTACTCACCCCTTCATTGTGGACGTTGTTGATGTTGTGACTGATGGTCACTATGGATATAGATGCATTGTTGTGTTGTTGGGACTCGAAGAAGATTCATGGCCCGTTATCAGGAATGAGTTGTACAAAGAACTCAGTTAATGAAGTGATGAATACGCAAGCCCAGTAGGAGGTTATGATAAATTAGACGAAGTGAGGAACTCTTTGTTGGTGCAGTCACTATTGGCGGTAAGTGTTTCCCGTTTTATGTACTTTATTTATTACATTTATTTTTTCTAACAACTTGTTTTATTCATAACAGGCTAACAAGAACAAGTGGATGACATTACCAAACATTGGTTATGTGATTGCTAATCGATATAACGTTATCTTAGTGTGTATGTCATACTCTTGAAATTATACTATCTTCCCACTACATTCCATACCTCCTTCTGATATAACTCAACATCACTTAATTTGCATAGGACATGTTCATGGATGTCATTTTGTGCAGGTAACTGTATTTTTTTATGATTTCATTTTAAAATTACTTATCACTCAATTAATTATTGTAATTTGTATAATGCAGGTTAAGCTACAAGAAGGTTGTCCATTGTCCATGGTGAATATCATGTCCTCAACCCACTGTTATCCCGAGGCACGAGCGTGGTAATTATTTATACTAGTAGGATACAAGCATTTGCACAGTTGATGGACGTAACAACATCTTATGTTGACTTAAGTGATTCGTAATATTTATATTATGTGTGAAGATATGTAAAAATACACTATTATTTTTTGTTATTTAAGTACTTATTCTCAGTATTCGTGATATTTATGTTATTAGTATTCGTGATATTTATGTATTATTTATTTATGTATGAAGATATTTATATTATAAGTATTCGTGATATTTATATTAGTTGTTGTTAGTTAACTACTTATGTTTTTCCACTTAAACATATAAATATTGGATCATCTATATAACCAATATAAAAGAACATGTAACTCGAAATGAAAACATTTAAATTATAAGAAATTATAAATGTCTAATACAAATACAAAGGAAATATAAAGTCAAATAATGCATAATGAGCAAAAGGAAATATAAAGTCCTGTAATACATAATGAAAAAAATGAAATACAAAGTCCTATCAATTAGACGTCGACTGTCTACCATGTACATGCCTTTGCCCTCTTCTAGTCGAAGAATATTCGTCGATGCCCTCATTAGCAATCTGAAGCAGGTCCACTGACACCTGATGTGTAACAGTACCCTCGGTCACATGACGATACGATATCAAGGACTGTAACATTCTCACTATTCGCCTAAATCTAGCCTGCATTATAATTATATCAAACAATTAAATAAAAAAGGTGAATAAAATTTAATAATATAAGCAATGAAAAATAACATACCAGGGCGCCAGATGGTGAAGGTAGAGACGATCTACGATGGGGTTGCGCCTCTTGTGGAACATCGGGGTGCTGTCTAGGCACAAGAGTCGGTCGTGCGTCATCTGCAACAACAATAATATAAGGATGTGAAACCCTCTGAACCACTGAATGTACCCATCGACACAGTTAGAAGGGGATGTTGCATGTCTGACATTACTCACAACGTGAGCTCTGAAGTGCAATTAAACATGATCAATGGCCATTGTATCTGCATCTGGAACCGCAGTGCGTGATCGTGGAATGTCTTGCTGAAACCCAAATTGGCAGGCAAATGGCGACAAAGGGTGTCACCAATCCGAATCCATCCAGAATACATACAGATGTCGAAGAATGGCCGAATGCCCCGATGCCCCTCATACGAATGCCATAAAACTCCACTGTATGTCAGCGCATCCAAATGTGACCGAATCTCCGCGAGGGTGGAACTATGCCTAGGGCTCTGCCACCTCATGGCACGTGGTGTGGTATCATGTAAGAAGTCACCAACCTCCTCCTTCACATGCCAGGAAAATGTTTGTATATCCAACTCTAAAAAAGTAATTATTCAATTAAATTTCATCCATCTTCGAACATGGAAATAAATACATGAAATAAATGTCAAAATTATAACTATACCTGAAATAGAGTCAAATATCAGGCCATCTGCTTCGTGGAGGCGAGACTCGCATCCCTGAGCTGCTCGTACAAATGAGCGAGTGCAGCAACGCCCCAACCATATCTGCCACACACGTGTACGTCTATAAATAACAATAATTAAGACACGCGTGTAGAACTGGCACTCTTATTTGCAAAAATCGTGCATCCTACTAGATGCAACAAATATGCTCTGGCAGCATAGTCCCAATGTTGCGATTCACACCACTGAACATATATCTCTCTAAGCCAACTAGTCTGACTTTCGGACCACGTGCGTTCTCCATCTCAACACTAGTTGTGCCACCATCAACGCCGAGCAGCTGCACAAGGGTTGTACGAACCTCCTCAAACTCCAACTCCTCTAAATCACACATTTGTCCCATCATGGGCAGGCGAAGTAATGTCGAGACGTCATCAAAGTAACCGACATCTCCCCTATAGGGAGATGGGAACTACTGGTCACAAAATGCCACCTCTCCATGAATCCGAGGAGTAAGCCCTTATCAACGTAATCATAACAAATCTCTGAGAGGCATCAAACTGGAATTCAACACAATATGTTGAATTCCCTCGTGAAATGGTCCTAACTTATTATCGATCCTACACATCAATATTTAATAAAATTTATATTAAAAAAACAATAAAATAAATTTTATTTCTGCACTCACTCAACCATGTGAAATAGCATAAGCTACATGCTGAACATAGTGTGTCAATAATAAACCATCACGTGGACCTCCAAGAAATCCACCGTCATCCTCCTGTATGTCATGAACATCTGCATGCTCCTCCTCATCGTCATCGTCGTCAGGGGCCTCAAATGCATCCTCCTGACCATGAGTCTCATACGCCTCATATGTCTGCTCTTCAAAGGCTCGCTCCTCAGCATAAAGGTCATCCTCAATAGGAGTTGCACTCCTTCTATGAGCGAAAGAGGTAGGTCTTTTTCGAGTTTTGCCCTGCGCCGAACTATCTCCTCGAGAACTCTCTCATCGAGAACTATAAGATGCACCGCGTGTTCTTGCCATTTCTGACAAAAATATAATTGTTTCATTCATAAAACCTCTGAATCGTCAAAAAGCAGAATTGATTTTTATTCTTTCTTGAGGTTAAAGGGTGCAAGAGGCTATAAGGCACAATTCATGCATCATTACAATTAAAATGTGTTCTGAATCCACTTGGCTAATAGTTGGAAGAACAATCACATATTGATATATTGGATTGAGCTTTTAACTTTGAACATTAAGTTGCGAGACTAATTGTAGCATCTCTGTTCCATGGATTGACTTTGTGCTTCTAACATTCTATATTTAATATTGAAGAAAAAAAAACCCAAAAGGCCGAAACGAATGTGGGATATCCGTTTGGCCTTCAACGGATCTCCCACATCTGTCGACGGAAGTCGGATATCCGTTGAAGGCCAAACGGATATCCCACATCCGTTTTGGCCTTCGTAGGGTCTGTTCAGGCAGCACACAATCGAACCAGCAGCAACAACACTCCATAAACATTGATAAAACATCACATATTCAAAGCACACAAACAATAATGAACCCTAAATTAAACTATCTAACATAAAAAAGGAAGAGAATGGTGAAAAAAACCAACCTGAAGAAGACGAAAACAAGCTGCAAAGGAACTCGATCCAGGCTCCTCCTTGATGCTCTGGACGCTCCTCGACGCTCCTCCACACCACAACGGCAATGAAAGCTTTCAAAAAAAGAAAAATGGGGAAGAAATAAAGAAAGGAAAGGAAGCGGGGAGGTGAAACGGAAATGAGGAAAGGGGAAGAGAGTTTCGCGGGTGCTGGGAAAGTAAATAAGGATTAGGGTTTCAAATTATTTAAAATAGGGTAAAAGTAAAAAACTTTTAACTTAAGAATATAATTGGAATTAAAATAATGTGGGGAGGTGGAGGAAGTATACGGTGGTGGTGGAGGGAGCAACACCCTCTTGTTGAACAAAGCATATAAGATCCAGGAAAATGGGAGTCTTAAAGATAAAGTAGTTTTGAGACTTTAGTATTTGTTTGAAAATTAGTGTTCTTTAGTTTACATTTTTGTTAAAACATAATTGTTATGTTATTTCTTTTATTTTATTTATATTTTTCCCTATGGGTAAAATGGTCTTTTACCTTTTATGAATTAGGTGTAAGAAATTAAATAAAGGGGGTTTAGGAAGTAAAGAGTTTGAATTAAATTAAATAAAAGGCTAGAAAGATAGAAGGGAATTAAAGATTTATATTATAATAAGAGAATAAATATTAAAGATATAGTTTAGTTGATTTATAAATATTACTATATAGAGAAATGGGCGGATTGTATTTAGAAACCCTAGAAATTCAAAAACACAAAGAGAAAAGAATATGAGATAGACATTTAGGAAAAAAGAGAAAGAACAACAAAAAATCTTTAGTGAAAAAGAAGATTGGTGGTATTTTGAAAATATAGATAAAACATTATAATTGACCGTGCTACTACGAAACTTTGTTTTATTGTATAATGAATATGAATGTAGGTTTGATTTTGTTTTGTTCAATTATTTGTTTGTGTAATTGTAATTTAACTTGAATGCTTTATATCATGATGGAATGTTTTGTTATGGTTATGGTTAAATGAATATGGAATTTCGATCAATTTTTTTCATGCATGGATCAATTGCTTTAACCGATAAACATTATGTATTATTTTGTTAATAATCAATATAATTTACGTAATTAAATTCTAGACGAGTTAGAGGCTAGGGTTCTTTTTAATGATATTAGAGATATAATAATAGTCATGGTTCTATTTCATTGCAATTAAAATCAATATTATGGTAATTATAATTAGAAATTTATTTGCGTTTTATATTGTCAAGGTTTTAATTAATTGGGCTCCAATTAAAAGTTTCAATTTAAAATTGTTGACAATAATTAATAAAACTAAATTGTAAAGGGAGAAAGAGACAAAAACAATAACTATAATTATTATTATTATATTAATGAGCATAAAACAATTTATAATAATTATTTTTATAATAATGAGAATAAAATTATTGTGGTTTATGTAGCTATTAATGGGAATGGAATTCGAATTCGAATTAGAAATAAAATTAATTGAAAATAAAATTGGAAATAAAAGTGATTGGGTTAGAAAAAGAAAATAATGAAGTTTTAATGATTAATTAAAATAATAAAAATGCTTTATTATTTTTTTAGTTAAGAATGATATTTATTTTTTTGTTTTGTAATCTATTGATTGAGTGGAATCCATGAGAAGTTCGTTCAATACACTATATGTTTGAATGAAATTTTACATAGTGACAAATGAATAAGGTTAGGTAGGGAATGAGAATAGTTGTTGTGTGTAGGGATGACAACAAAATCTGCACTCGCGGATATCCGCAGATAAAATCAGCGACGGATAATTAATATTCGTGGATATTTACTACCCGCGGGTTGTGGATAGCGGATATTTTAATATCAGCTTATAAACGGTCGTGTACGGGTATTATTCTATCCCTATCCGTAGATATCCGCTACCAGCAAAAATTAAAAAATAAAAATTTAATTTATATTTTATTAAGTTAAATTAACATTAATTTATATTTTATAAGGTTAAATTTAATTAAAATTAATTTTTAAATTATATTTAATTTAATTTATATTATATTTTATATATTTTTTGTAATTTTATTTTAATATTTTATAAAACTATATTTTTTTTAAATATTCGCGGATATTTTTTTAACGGATTAGCGGGTCGGATAACGGGTAAATTTTTCTTTATCGGGTCGTGTTGTAGGTAGGCACTATCCATACCCGACCCGACCCGTTGACATCCTTAGTTGTGTGTACGATCATGTTTGACTTATGGTTAAGATTAAAGCATGAGTGAATGTTGGGATGTACTTGAGTAAGTTGTTGATGAGCATGAGAGTGAAGGATAAGTATACTCGCTATACTTAGTAAATCCTAATTTTTATCTACGGATAGATTTTGGTGGTTCAGGTATTGAACCTTTCTTGTGTGGGGGTGATGGTGGCTTCCTTGTCCTTTTGTGGCAGGAATACATGTTCCTTAGTTGGGTTGTGGAACTACTCGAGTATATCTATAGGGGAGGCTACAAATGTTCTGTAGGGGAGGCTACAAGTGGACTGTAGGAGCGACTACAGTCGATGAGGTAAGGTACATGAGTATGACTAATTCTTTCCACTATGGTTTTATGGTCTTTGAGGAGACTCACGGTGGTTATCATGATGAGGTTAATCATGATGGAGGTACACATATGGATGAGTATGGTGATGGTAGAACATCAGGGAAATACTATGTTGATAGTAATGGTATCAGGTGATATAGTTGGCATAGGTGCTACTATGAGGATAAACTGTTAGTTTAAGTGTGTGATGTTAGTGATGATCGAGGATCGAGGATAAAGTATTAAGTATTCAGATATGTTTGAATTGTTATGTTTTGAGGATTAGGAATCCTGTTATAATTATTTATGTGTATGGGGTGTTTGATTATAACTTTGTTTTACTGGTAGCTTACCTCATACATATCTGTGTTTGCATTTGTGAATGAAATTATTGGTGATGATTGTATAATATGTTATATATGAGCAGATGGTGTTACATATGTTCTAGAGGTGATAGACTCGAAAGAGAGTGGAAAAGATCTTAAGATTTCAATTAAAGTTAATTTGTTTACAAGTGAGACAATGAAATTGTAGTTAAGATTTTGAAACTATTATGTTTAAAATAAGTTACGAATGTTTAAAAGTTAAATTTTTGAAAAGTACATTTTCACGGTACACGAAAGTTTTGCAATTTACCATTTTTTTTAATGCTGTGACATCCTAGAAATCGGGTATTATAAAGCCAACATGATTCAACAAGTCATTTTCGCTCTAAACAACATCTCGTCTAATATAAAAAAGATTAATTGCCTTTAATAAATCTTCCAACACATTAGCTTCTGAGCCACTGAGTTTGATATAGAACTTTAGGGCAGCAAAAATGCTAAATGAACATCCAAACCCTCATATCCCGTCCATTAACACAAAACCATTAGATATACAATAATAGCTTTAACCACCATAAAGGATCCATGGACAACAAATCCTTATGTCGTATTTCTCAAATTGCAGGTTAATGAAAATAATAATATGTAATAAATACATTCCTTTCAAAATAACAAAATATCAAATCTAATAATATAATTGCTTTGGTAATTTGTAACCTTTTTATGATGACATTCCAAATATAGGTAATAGAGTTTACTTTGAGCATGTATTACTCTTTAAGCCAAGGGATGGAAAAGATCAAACTAACATTAGATCCTAATATTCGATATAGTAGGTAAGAGAGTTCAAACCATCATCAAATCCCAATATTCAACCTAAGAAATATTTTTCAACTTACTTGAGCAATCTTAAATCCACATCCTAAGAAATGGTTGCATTGATAGAGAGATGACTATTGCTCTCATCACATGACAAGGTAAAATTATTATACCACGGTCCTTTTTCATGTTCTTCCAAAACTAGAAATTTTCATCGACTCTCACTTTTTAAGTATTTTTTTGTGAGTCTAATTATTAATAGAGTCAAAATAATCTCATATATGGAATCCCTATTTAATATATCTATTAAAACACATCACATAGTAATTTTTTAATAAGAAGCCAAAGTTAATAATTAAAAGTAGAAAAAATATGTGTAATATCAAAAAGAGGAGAGGAGAAAAGAAAAAGAGAAAGAAGAAGTGTAACATCCCAAAATTATACAGTCATCAACTATATACTTAGAATGATTACACGTATCAATAATTCAAAACAGTTTTAAAAGTAAAGGAAACAGATCAAACAAATGGCCGAACGGCCTTTCATGTATATAATTCTACGAGCGTTTACAAAACAATTAGGACGAACGGTTTACAAAATAAACCACCGAACGTCCAAGTATTTACAAACAGAAGAAAGGCGCTCGCTCACCAGCGCCCACTATACTAATTACACTAACTAAAAACCGAACGCCTCACTGTTCGGCCTTCACTTCTACTTCTACAAGATTTTCTTCCGAAATGAATCCTTCTTCAAGTGTTTGCTCCAGGGAAGTATCACCTTCTGCTCACATCCACACGGATGATCATTGCAAAGACATGACGGATATACATATACAAGACAACACGATGGAAATGCAAGGGTAAGCTTATTGAATTTAATTCAAGTCAAACATACAGTTTATACATATCAAACATATCAATTTATTCACAACACATGCAATCAATTCATACATTAATTCCATCCAAATTCCTGATGCTAGACCGACCGTCCGGACTTGTATGAATTCTGTGTAGCTACGACGTCCGTGCACCCAGGTGGAAGAGCTGGAATACTCGTCAGCTGCCACCTGAGGTTAGTCCGTTCTGTCCAAGTTACAGTTATGGACTAAGACCTCCTGCCATTCCCACGCATGACATGCTCCTCTCTACTTGAGAACGAGCACTCACGGAATATCAGGATGAACCGCCAGCTAAGCTTACCACATTCATACTTTACAAATCTCAATTTCCAACCAAGAGTCGTTCCTCCCTGGAACGCTCGTTCAAAATCCACAATCACAATTTCATTTCTCATCGTGTTCGCACATCTTAATCCTTTCTCTTAAATACATTTTAATTCTGTGTTCCACTCTCTTAAAAGAACGAACGTTCACTCCCCTTCATAACGAGGACGAACGTCAAGAGCTAGACCAAGAAAGACTCCTTCGAATCAGTTAAATGAACTGATTCTAGCAAGATCCAAATAATACTTAGAAAAATCTAAGTTCAGTAATACTTGAACGAATCCAAGGGATGGTTAAAATCACAAGTTGTTTAGATAAATAAACTAGACAAGATTTAATTCAGGAGACAAACCGCCAGTCAATGACCGAGCGCTAAAATAGGCTGTTGATGAATTTTTGGACGAACGTCACTAAGGACTTGGTCGAACGTCAATAAAACTATTGAACGAACGCTGTTTAGATTTATGGACGAATGCCATTTCAATTCTGGACGAACGGTATTACCATTCGCTGATAATTAAAGGAGGAACGAACGTTCGGTATAGGACCGAGCGTTCTTTATCACATACGTATTGGGACGAGCGTTCGGTATCAGACCGAGCGCTACTTATCTTTTACACTTTTAGGACGAGCGTTCGGTTTAAGACCGAGCGCCACTTTAGGACGTACGTTTTTTTAGGTCGAGAACTTTCACTGATCCAAAATCATAGAAATTGGGATTTATATAAGGTGAGATACTTAACGTTTATGTTTTAAAAATTTGACTAAGAGTCCAAATGGATATTTTCAGGCTTCTCAATTCTCACACAACACTCATGATGTGTACGTCTGGCCAAATGCTCAAACGTAAAGTTATATAAGAGGGCGTTCGTCCTCAAAGGGAAATCCTTTCCAAATGAAAGGGTTCAAATACATCAAAGAATTGGCTAAGACTATCGAACGGTCAAAGACCGTACCGATACGAACGTTCATTTTCATATGATTTTCATATTCAATTTCAACATACAGTAACCATATTTTTCAGTATAGACTTTCATTCATTAAATCAATCATACTATAGTATTTTCCATACTTCTCAAGCTTTTTAATCAAAATCATATACTAACATTAAATATCAAAATCATCCACATACAACTTTACAGAACATTCATACACTCAACATATAATTTCCAGTACACACATGCATCGTTTTCTCATATCATCTCAGAATCATATTCATAAACTCAAAGTCCAATATTATAAATCATATTTCAAGCATCACATAACGCACATACAGTACAGAAATTGCATGAATTAAACCAATAAGCTTCCCTTACCCGGATTAAGCAACGTGCGTTCGTTCTTCAGAGAGAAAACAAGATTTCGAGTATACTCCTCTACCCTTAACGTTCAAAACCCCAAAACTCCTCAAACTAAAATTACAGAAAAACCAATACTGGTTCAGAGAAGGTGCATGCAGATTAAAACGAGGCTTGCATGTTGAAAATGAAGAGTGGTTGAGGACGTGAAACTTACCCGTTTCAGAATCCAAAACCGATCGGTTTGATGGAAAGCTCACGATGCAGGGACGCTTCTCACGGTGCTGAAACGTGAACGGAGTGCAGAATGGTGAGTTACAGAAGAGAGAAGAAGAAAGGTCTGTAGAGAGATGGAGGAGAAAAGGAAAAGTCTGAGTTTGGAAGGGGAGAAGGTGCGTTGCAGAGAATGGAAGCTTTTTCCAAAAATTTTACTTTTGATCAAATCTTACTTCCAGACGAACGAACGTCTCTCTGTTTGACACCTGCACCCCACCATTCATTTCAGAAACTTCCACTTTGGATAATGGCGTGCATGCAGGGCTTCTGTGGTTGAAATTTTAAATTTATCAGCACACGTGGCACGGTGCATTTAGGAAGCAGACTGGTGACTCAGCATCATAATAAATGGGACGTGACAAGAAGAAAGAAAAAGAAAAAAAAGGAAAGGAAAGAAAGAAAAAAAATCAAATCTCAATATTTATTAACAATTAATTTGTCTATCATTATTGATAGATTTATAATAGTAAGTAATTATCAACAAAATTTTATTATTATCAATGAATTGTGTTTATCGATAATTAATAATTTTTTAGTGATATATCTATAATAAGATTCAAAACATGCAAAGTAAATATTGATACTTAATGATCCATTTACATTTAAACAATGAATTGATAAAAATAGTAAAAAGAAACCAAACCATTGAAAAATGACTAGTATCTAAAATAGGTATATAATCATATCATTATTAGATGTTAAAATTTTTCATCATGACATGCATGGAAGAAAAATAGTATTGGAATAAATACGGAAAAATTACCTCGGACACCATGTGAATAAAAAATTGAATCAAAATGTATGATTACATAGTGATAACTATATAATAGTAAAAAAGAAATTGATCATAATAAAGAAACAAAAATAATTTATTATACATAACATATATAATATCTAGAAATTAAATAGTTAATTAATTATTTAGAATGTTAATTATAATATTTAATTATACTTTATTCAAATATTTGGCAGTGAAACGGCCTAAATCATAAGATATTTTTTTGAAGTTTTTGTGTTCATAAAAGAGAAATGTGAGGAGGGGAATTGCATGAAAAAGACTAAGCATATGAAGGATGAAGTCTTGTCTTGTTTGGTATATTGTTTTAGAAGTGTTTGACTAAATTTGTGAAGGTTATTAGGTTTTAGCATTGATTTGTAATTTTTTATAAGTTTTTATGTGAATGCATATAATAATAATTATAATAATAATAATAATAATAGTAATCGGGTTGTCTTAAAGGGAGTGATACGTGGAAGGAGTAGGTAAAAATAAGGTAAAGGAAGAGAGAAAAAGGCTCTGTTCTTGCTTTAAACGTGCTCTCCTTAAGCTTCGGATCCCGTGACTGATCCAGCCACCTCCGTCTAACTGATATATATAAACATGGTAAGCGCCATTATTAACCTCTAAAAGAATAGCTCGCACACTTCTTCTTCAATCCAAAAAAACTTTCACATACAACCTTGGAAATGGTAAGTTCCAGTCATCATCATGTTATGTTAATCTCAGTGATAAAGATGTGATTTTGATTGGTGTTGTTTCAGGAGCACGCCAATGGGAATGTTGAAATGAGGTCCGCTAGGGACCCACATAAAGTGGAAAACTGGATGCCCGATGAGAGCGATTCTAGGAAGGCAAAATGGTGGTATTCATCTTTCCACAATGTTACAGCTATGGTGGGCGCTGGCGTGCTAGGGTTACCTTTTGCTATTGCGCAGCTTGGATGGTAAGAAAAGGTTTAAATTTGAGAGATACCCTTTTGTGTTGTGTGATTGATGGATGTTTTGTGCAGGGTTCCAGGTGTTATAACGATCGTAGTTTCGTGGCTTCTGACATTTTACACACTGTGGCTACTTGCTGAAATGCACGAGATGGCTCCTGGGTTGAGGTTTGATAGATACTATGATCTGGGAGTGCACGTTCTTGGTCCTAAGAAAGGGCTTTGGCTGGTGATGCCGCAGCAGCTAACGGTTCAGGTGGCCTCGGCCATTGTTTACTGTGTCACCGGTGGAAAGTCGCTGAAGAAGTTTTTCCAAATACTGTCAGTTCGTGGCATGAGTGACATCAGACAAACATATTACATTCTGATCTTTGTAGTCTTGCAGATCTTGCTTTCCCAAACTCCTAACTTCCATAATTTGAAAGCAGTTTCTTCTCTGGCCGCTGTCATGTCAATCTGGTACGTTCCGATGTTTGCTTTCAAATTGTTAAATATAACGTCATTTGTCTGTGTGTTTGTTAATGCATGCAGCTATTCGATGGTGGCCTTTATCATGTCGGTTATTGAGGGTTTGAAGGGTCATCCTCGGAGTTATGATGTTCGGTCTCACACAACTGCAGGGAGAACTTTCGATGCCTTCAATGCCCTTGGAACCATAGCTTTTGCCTTTGCAGGTCACAGTGTTGCCTTGGAGATTCAGGCCACATTGCCCTCTACAGTAGAGAAACCTTCAAAGATTCCAATGTGGCGAGGTGTGGTTGTGGCATATTCCATAGTCATTTTTTGCTATGCAACAGTTGCAATATCTGGATTCTGGGCATTTGGAAACGCTGTTGAAGATGATGTTCTCATCACCCTCGAACACCCCTTTTGGCTCATTGCCATCGCTAACTTTATGGTCTTTCTTCATGTTGTGGGAAGCTTCCAGGTATTATATGTGATTACCTTCATACGTACATATACCTAAATCAAATCAAACGTTGTTTCCTTGATCTATTTCTTCTTGTGAAGGTTTTTTCCATGCCTGTGTTTGATACAATAGAGACAACTTTGGTGGAAAAATTGAATTGTAATCGCTCAGTCATGCTTCGCGCTGTTAGTCGAACAATTTTCGTTTGTAAGAAATTGATTCTCTCAAACGACTTTTGTGTTCTTAATTGCTTCTTTTGATTATTATTATTATATCTATGTTCATTATATCTGTTGTTGCAGGTCTGGTGGGATTTATTGGCATGTGCATTCCATTTTTTGGAGGACTTTTAGGGTTTTTTGGAGGACTCGCTTTCACGTCAACATCATATATTGTAATATCTGAAATTGTGTTATAAAGTTAACCATGCTTGAATCTGAAGCTAACAATTTTGAAAAGTTTGATGCAGATTCCTTGTGTGTTATGGCTTGAGGCAACAAAACCTAGAAGATGGAGTTTCCATTGGGTGGTATCATGGGTATGTTTTTTTGATCGTTAACTGATAAACTGATTGAAAGACGAGTTTAATGTTTAGAATGATTTATGTTTTTGAACTGTGTTACAGTTAAGCATCATTGTTGGACTTATCATAGCACTTCTTGCACCGATTGGAGGAGTACGAACAATTGTGGTTTCCGCCAAGACTTACCAACTATTTTCCTAATAGAAGAGAAGATGTGTGTTGATGATAATCATGTTATGTACCATTATTTTCTCTCATTTCGACAACAATTTGCAATGTACTTTTCATAGAGTTAGCTATTTCGCAAAAGTTTTAACTTGCGAAATTATTCGTATTTGTAACTGATCGTTAATTAGGATAAACAATTTTGTTCAGTGTATTTACTTTTCCATTTTTAGGATACATATTTCCACTGTTTCTTTTATATTCAAAAACTTATATATATATATATCTCTATCTCTCTGTGTCTCTCTCTCAATCTCTAGAGGCTTATGAAGATTTAAATTTTACAATAGTTTTTATCAAATATAATTGAATTTGGTGAACCTAATTGTAATTAATAAAAAGCTAAATCACTTAGTACATAATTTTGATAAATAAATACTATCATTTCATATTAGGTAATAATATGCTATTTATTATATGATTTTGATATAAAAATACTTATATTAATAGTTAAAATATTAAAAATACTATTATAATAAATTCTTTTTACAAACAAATAATTTAAAAAAAATGTGTTTCGGGTCAGGGGGTTGAGATCCATTACTCAAAGCACTCTAAGTTGTCCTGAAGACTGAATGGGTTCTGTAATGATCATCATCATCCGACTTATGCTATTCGCTCTCTTTTTCTTGTCCTAGCCGTATGAGTTGCTACCTGTTAAAGTCACTCTGATACTCATGATTTTTCTCAATAATTATACTGTAAACATGAGTCATCCAAAGTAATTATTTTCCTTTATAATCTTATAATAAATTAAGTCTCACTTATTAATTACCAATAAATGGCTTTCATTATTCCTATTAATTTACAATTCTTACTTTTATTAATTGTTCATATTAATTATCAATTAATTATTGTTTCTGACTGGTCGATCATTTCGTTGTTGGATGGTCAATCGTCCAATTCTTAGCTGATCGAGTGGTCATATAGTACACAAGCTTCCCAAGCCTAAGCATGATATAATGTGCGAAGGGGTTTTAGATAGTTCGCTTCCTATATGCAGATTAGTTTTACTTTCGACACTTGTCTTTGTGTGTTGTTGTACGTTGACCAAGATCCTGAGCTTCATCGACCACTCGTTGTAAGTAAGGACAAAGTTAAAAAGCGTTCTCTATAGGTTGTTGAAGGTAATTCTTGAATTTGAAAAATGTTCTCTGACACCCATAGAGGGCTTGGCAGGAGTTGAAAAACATTCCCTACCGACTGGTTCAAGGTAAGTCAGGAGTTGAAAAATGTTCATTAACCACCTGTGAAGGGGTCGACAGGAGTTAAAAAACATTCATTGCCGGCTGGTTAAAGGTAAGTCAAGAGTTGAAAAAGTTCCCTGACCACTCGTGAAGGGTTGGGCAGGAGTTGAAAAACATTCCCTGACCACCCATGAAGGGCTCAACAAGATTTGAAAAACATTCCATGTTGGCTGGTTGAAGGTATGTCAAGAGTTGAAAAAAGTTCTCTGACCACCCTTGAAGGGCTCGAACGGAGTTGAAAAACATTCCCTACCGGCTGGTTGCTCAAATTTGGCCAAGTGCTTGTATGTAGGGTCTTGTCATCTGCATAGAAGAAAAAGGAGAAATTCAAATTTGAACGGTCAGAAAAAGTGTATCCAATCAAGCTAATAATTCATTTACGCGGTTAAACAGTGAATATCAAGTTAGCTTAGGCTATAAGACCAGATAGCTAGCTTGACTATCCGACCTTATAGCCTAAGATAATGAGACCGAACGGTTTCGGTTGAACGTTTGAAGGCCAGTTGAGGCTCAAACGAGAGCCAAGCCATTGGAGCTTGACAAGACTGAACCTATGCGGTCCAACTAACAGAGAGAGAGAGAGAGAGATTAAGGTCTGCTCGGTCTATCCCTGTACAAAAGAAAAGTGGTCCACATGAATGGCCAAAATTGTGAGGCAAGAAGGCTAACACGTTGTGGCTGAGTAGTTAACATTGGAGCCAGTCCATGTTGAGACAGTCGCACTAGGATACGTTGAGGCCAAATGGTCACTACTTGAGATAAGTTTGAAAAAGGCCAGGTTACCCTATCGGGGTATAAAAAAGGAGCCATAAACTTGGATGGAGGTTGTTGTACAACTGACCCTTTGACCCTAAGACTTGAGGATGAAGTCGGAGATTGTTTGATACCAAGGCTCTCAACCTTGTGGTCGTGTCGAGCGGTGGCCATGCTTTTTGGGTCTCGATGGAAACCAAGTGTGAGATTTCAAGTTTCCTTCTTTGAGAGGGTTTTGAAAGAACTTCAAATTATTGTGCCGATGATAGGACCTTGGGGAAAGAGATTATCAAAGCTTGAGGCAAGTAGTGACCATGTTGTTGAAGCCCAACAAAAGTCAGGTTTGTAGGTATGGGACTAGGCTAGGGCTTTGGACGAAACTGCGATGTTAGGGTTGAGTGGTTGATGCCCAAACAACCAAGACTTGAGGGCAGAGGTGACTGCACCATTGATATTGAGCCTAATTAGGCAAAAATGAGGCAAGGTCGTTAATATGGAAAGCACATCTGGTTGTGAATGCCAGGTCAAGATCAGGTTTGATGTCAAACGTATGAGATCAATCGGTTGATGCATAAGGTGAACAATTGACACTTGGATAAGACCAAGAAACGAGGAAGAAACCGATGATCAACTGTTTAGTAGGAATCGAACAAATATAAGCTTGAGATCGTCCGGTGGGTGCCAAATGGGAAAAAAGCTCAAGGCCTAAGATAGCCTTGCTTGGGGGTAAGTTGTGTTGTTGAAGACGGGGACCGTTGGATCTCGACGTTGATTCATGACCGGGCAAAGACAATGAAACACCATATCAAGCTGACCGATTAAAATTATAGCCATATTAGGTTGTGATCAGGCTGAACATCCAAGATGATTGGCTACGCTTTCTATTAAAAAAAAGTGACCCACACAAATAATTTGACTCTTTAATTCACTGTGGTTACTTTTCATTGAACCTTGGGAACATTTAAATAGGTGCAAATAGGGCCTTGGGCCAAATACAAATAATAAAAACTAACAATTAAATATCAACTAACTTAAAATAAAATCTACTTAATCTATTTTTTTCTTATATCAATAAAATAAAATAATACTCTCCTAAATAAATGGAAAATCAAAACTACCTATATCTATTTTATCTTTATCAAAATCAAACCAAATATTACTAAACTCAAAACTACTAAAATAAGATTTTAATGAATCCCTAAAATTTAAGTTTATCCTAACACTTTCAAGGTTTGAACAAAGACACAATGCTCAGTCATGCAGCAAGTTGTTACATACAGAGTTGTGCAAGATCATCAGGCCAAAGTTAAGCACATTACACAGCGATAGTGCAGGGGCCAAACAACTAAGTGATTGTTTTCCATTGTACTGCTCATTTGGTTCCTTGTGGCTACAGGGGGATGCCGCTCGATCCCATAGTGGGCGCCAAAATGTTTTGGGTTAGGGGATTGAGGTCCCTTACTCAAAACACTCCAAGCTATCTTGAAGACCGGATGGGCTCCCTAATGATCCTTCATCATCTGAGTTACAGTATTTTCTTTCTCTCCTTCTTGTCCTAGCCAAGTGGGTGGGTACCTGTCAAGGACACTATACTGCATAAGTCAATGATTTTTTTTCAATAATTATATGGTAAAGATGAGTTGTCCAAAGTAATTATAAATCTTATAATGTGTTTATAATTAGGTTTGACTCATTAATTACCAATAAATGACTTTTATTATTCTTATTAATTTCTAATTAATAACTATTATTCTTATTAATTGTTCATATTAATTACCAATTACTTATTCCTCACCGATCAGTCATTTCATTGTTGAATGATCGACCATCTAGTCTTGAATTGACCGAGTGGTAAGTAGAAAAGGTAAATTAAATTTGAAACTAATAACAACAACAATACTTATCATTATTATCGTTATTATTACTAAAATTATATATTTTAATTAATTGAAGGGTTAAATATGTTTTTCGTCCCTTAATTATCACACGATTTTGGTTTTAGTCCCTACTCGAAACTTTGATTACTTTTAGTCCTCATAGTTTTGAAACGGTTATAAATAGTCCCTAATTTTGGATAGCGTTAATTTTTGTTTGACGTGGCTAACGACGAGCCCACGTCTGATGCCAATTATGAGTTTATTCTCTTCCATGTTTTCTTTTCTTTTTATTCCAAATTTGCACACAAACACCTAATTTCTTCCATGTTTACACTTCACATGGCAGATCCAAAGGTACCTCTGCCAATAAGTTTTCCTTTTTGCCACTGGTTTTTCATTGGGAAGGGTTCCGTCTTAGCAACAGGAAGGGAAAAGATAGCAGGAGGTGAGACTATGGGAACTCCAAGCACAGCCCAAGGAGGCAAGGGTAAGGGATGGACAGAGTAAGGAAGAGTGGTTTCCCGACGTGCCATTGAGGTGTCAAGGGATAAAATGGAGTGTATGGATGGAGAAGGAGAAGGAGAAGAAGAAGAAGAATGGGCATTGGGGCTTTTGGGGTGTTTGGTGGGGCTTTTTCCCCGCGGGCTTTGATGGGGAGGAGAAAGGGTGGTATCAGTGCGCAGTGCTGATAAATCAAAGAAAGCAGGAGGTGGGTGCATAGCCGAAGGGTCGGATGTTGGCATCTCTGGTGCGGACAAAATCATTGACAAAGCACAATTAAGAAATTCAATGAAAATGATTTGAATAACCAATATAGTACACGAGGAAACGGAAACTACAAAGGAAACAATGAGTGCTGAAGTTGACAGAAGGAATTGAATTACATGCGCATTTGAAAACTAGCGAGAGGGTAAAATCGACGGCGGCATTGGGTTTTTCGGCGGCAGCATCTTTGGAGGAAGGTAATCGAGAGTTGATGGCTCTGAGCAAGGGTAACGGCTGAGGTCCAAAGGAGGGGCGGAGGAACGATCGAAGGTGCTGGTGGAGCGCGATAAGGGGGTGATGACGACAGCGTCTATGTCCTCCACGTGGCTCAGCTTCCTGGAGTGTGTCGACTAAGATGTGACCTCGTCGTTTGTCACATCTACTAAAAGTTAACGTCATCCAATTTTAATGATTAATAGTAAGAGTTTTAAAAACTATGAAGACTAAAAATCATCAAAATTTCGAGTAGGGACTAAATCCAAAATCGTGTAATACTTAAAGGACGAAAAACATATTTAACCCTTAATTAAACAATACTTAGCTTTCATTATAAGTTTGGATAAAAAAGCAAAACATGAATTGTTATTTTATGACACGATATGTTTTACTTCTCAGTTTTGTTGTTAACAAATGTGGTGAAAGTGAATATAAAAAAAATGCTGTCAGAATTTGTCTTTTTTGAATATTTTATATGAAAGGTGTCAATGGTAATTTCGGTACAGCTTGAAGTTCATACAAAATAACGAAGAACTTAATATGATAAAAAAAGTTATACAATAATCATAGATAAAGTTAGATAAATCCTAGCCAGATATTAAATATTACTCTTTAAAAGGATTATTAATTGTTAAAAAAAGAATATACATCATATTTCATAATCATGAACGAAGACTTCAGCTTTTCATAATCGTTTATCGATTTTTAAAACACTTAATTATAATAAATTATTTAACAGTATCAAAATATTTAATGAAACTTATTTTAAATGTTTTAGATTTTAAAACCATATGTTAATAAAATTCTAAAACTAATAACCATAAAAAAATCATTATAATTATATCCGACTCTTGTGTCTGGGAGGATTGCTAAACTATAAATTGTTGAATATATTTACATTTCTCTATTCTAAGTTATGTTTTATAAACTATAGTAAAATTTTAATGAAATAACATGTGAAATGTATGTGTCAACGTTTCCCAACATTTGGATAGTTACTACAAAATATAAAAATATACACAATAAAGTAAATAAAACCATAAGAAATTGGCTCATCAAAATGTTTAACCAATATGTAGTACCAGATACAGACCTGGTATACGGTAACTATGCATGAGTTACCACACAAATAATGCCCTAAATACATCAATTAAACTTAAATATGAATAGTCAAAATCAAAGGGAAGGGGCAATCAACTTTGGCTTCCAAATTGCTTCTGAATATCATTGAAAGATATAGTGGCTGATCCCCTTCGTTTTGCTTTCTGCTGGGAAGGATGTTCCCTCCAACCCGTCATGTATATAACCTGAGAAGGCAGAATGACCATACAACATGTCACATCTATCTTTCATAATTAGTTGTAAATTATGATTTCAACTTTATCTTTCATAAGAGACAGTTTAGACATAAACTACACTATTTTTATTACCTGGAAGGTTGCAGGTACAGTTCCGTCTTCGGAAGAAAACATTGAATCATAGATAGCTGCAGTTGCTAAAGCAGTGTCTCTCTTTAGGATCTGTTCAAATATCACAAACCTTTTTCAAAAATGTAATCCAACATCCACGGCTCAACATTTGATAAAGGGAATTTACATTGTTCATTTGCGAAAGAGCATTTGTTTCACCCATTGCACGGAGATGTTCTATAAGCTCTAGAGCTGCACAGAACATAGACAAGGATCAGCATTACGAAAATTGTATCACAAAGGTAAGAGATTCACATTATTCAATAAACAAGTAACAACTTGAAACAATTCACACGTTTAAAATGCAAATTCAATTATGAAAAAGGCAACCAACAGTTTTTGCTAGCCCTCCCTCACTCTCATCCTTTGAACATTTTCGGTGAAAACATTCCAAGCATCTTCACTCCTCTTGATCAAGCGGAAATTCTATTATTCTAGAAGTGGATATTCTTTTAGCCACCAGATTGTTGTGAGGTGATATGGGTTTTGTGGCGTTTACTTCCTACACCCTATCAGTAAGCAATAAAATGTCACCATGCTCATCTCAGCAAAAATCTTCCTTTGGTCATCTACCATTACTGAAATTCTAAACTATAGAAGAATATATCTAAAAAAATTTAAAAAGAAGTCATAACTAATTTATCTCAAATCGTGCATGTAGAATAATTCATTTATTAAACCAAATAAAGATTCTCACCACTTTCATATTTAACTATGTACTCATCAACATCAACACCTGGAAGGGTGAAACCGGCCCTGGTCAAAAGATTTCCAGCATCTCGAACCTGAAAATGGATGACAAAAGGACTTCAGTCTTCATTATAAGCATTAAAGTTAAAACAATCCAGAATAACTAACTGATATTTTAAACAGGCCTACTTGCTTCAAATTAACCACCAAAAATGACAGGGAGTTACTTTCAAACAAAATAATGGAATTCATTATTGAATTTCCAACAAACAATGATTACTGTTAGAAATCCACCTTAAGCATGGTCACCTATAGCCCACCTTAGTTGGGGTCTGTTTGGGAGCTGCATTAATTGTAGCTTCAAGGGTGTTAATTTAGTCTCACATAGACTAAAGATATGACATAAATAAAGCTTACAAAGTTTAAACAATTCTCATCTTACAACTTGGTTTTATAAAATTGTGTTAGAATCTAAGGTTAAATTCTAAGATAGTATGAGTATATCTATTGTTACGTGCCTGACCACGTAACTTGCCTCTCGTGAGGGACAAAAGTACTTAACTGAATAAAATTCTTTATTACTGCACTCTGGGTATCACGATACACAACCAATGACTGGGAGCAGGTTCTCCTTCAGCCACACGAGAGCATAACCTCTCTTACAATACTCAAATAATCAAAGCATATCCTAAGCCCTAGGTGCCTCCTATATTAATAGTAATCACTCCCTCCAGAAAAGGTAGGGAATAATAGTAATTGCCTATTTATTATCATTATCTGGAAAGAATATTTCTATCCTTATTTGCTATATTTATTACTGTAATACTCTGCAGAGCGTCCCTTGCATTTCCCGCCTATCTTACGCTTGCCAGCTAGACGTTCGTTGTCGCTTCCATTTGTTCAGGACGTTCGTCCTCGCTCCGCTCACTCGGTCCTACTGCTCCCGTTCGCCCAGGACGCTCGTCCTCGCCCCTCGTTGCCTCCACTTGCGTAGGACGCTCGTCCATGCTCTGCTCGTTCATGACGCTCGTCCTTTCTCTTCGTTGCCCCGCTCGCTCAGAACGTTCGTCCTCGCTCTGCTCGCTCAGGACGCTCGTCCTCACTCTTCGTTGCCCCGCTCGCTCAGAACGTTCGTCCTCGCTCTGCTCGATCAGAACGCTCGTCCTCACTCCTCGTTGCCCCGCTCGCTCGGCTTCCACTCGCTTAGGACGTTCGTCCTCGCCCCTCGTTATCTCCAGCTCAGAACGCTCGTCCTCTACCATACGGTTCCCTTCTCGCTCAGGACACTCGTCCTCCACCGTACGGTTCTCTCCCCTATCCCCCTTATATCTTCTTCTCTCGTATACTCGCCAGGCCCTAACATTACCCACCCCCTGAAGATCAACCTTGCCCTCAAGGTTGAAGTCGGGATATTGATCTTGGATGGTGAGGGCATCTTCCCATGTCGCCCCGTCAGGACCTCCCTCTTGCCACTCGATCAATACTTCCTGCCGTTCGTCCTCTCCTTGCTGCACCTGCCTTTTATCCAAAATTCTGTCCGGCCGTGGAGACGGTTCCTCCATCCCTAAGTCCATTGGCAACTCCTTCTCTACCCGGTGGTCCCCTACTGCCTTCTTTAACTGTGACACATGGAACACGGGGTGTATCCGTGCGGATTCTGGTAATTGCAGCTTAAATGCCACTTCGCCAATCTGCTGGATGACCAGGAAAGGTCCAAAATAACGAGCGGCTAGTTTAGAATGTACTGTGGACGACATCGTAGTTTGTCGGTGAGGTCTGATCTTCAGATAGACCCAATCCCCCACCTCTACTAGGGACGGCCTCCTTGCCTTGTCGGCCTGCCTCACCATTAACTCTTGAGCCCTGGCTAGATGGAACTTTAGTTGGTGGAGTGCCTCATCTCTTGTCTGTAATTCCTGACTGACCGCTTCCACTAAGGTCTCCCCTGGAACGAACCTGTGCAGTGAGGGAGGAGGTCTCCCATATACGGTTTCAAATGGGGTGCATTTGGCTGACTCCTGGTAGCTGGTGTTGTACCAATATTCCGCCCAAGGTAATACGATGCTCCATCCCTTGGGTTGTTCGGAGCAAAAACATCTCAGATACCCCTCCAAAACCCTGTTTACAACCTCCGTCTGCCCATCTGATTCAGGATGATAGGCGGTGCTCATCTTTAGTTGAGTGCCTTGTAATTTGAACAACTCCTTCCAAAAATTACTCAGGAACAGTGGATCCCGGTCACTTACTATAGATATTGGCACCCCATGCAATCGGACGACCTCCTTCACAAACACTTCGGCTACGGTGCGTGCGGAATAAGGGTGTTTTAAGGGTATGAAATGTCCGTATTTGCTGAGACGGTCCACCACTACCAACACTGCATCGTACCCTCTAGACTTGGGTAATTTGACTATAAAGTCCATGCTTATCTCCTCCCAAATTGCGTTGGGAATGGGTAAAGGTTGCAGCAACCCTTGCGGTGATGATGTCAGGTATTTATGTTGTTGACATACCAGACAGCTGGCAACGAACTCGGTCACGGCTTTCTTCATTCCCACCCAATAAAGAGATTGTGCCACCTTGCGGTATGTTCGATAGACCCCTGAGTGGCCGCCTGTCTGTGTGGTATGGAATTCGGCTATCAACTTGGGCACCCAGGCCGAACGGGCTGACAGCACGAGCCTCCCTTTATAGTGTAACCGCTCGTGTTCCAGTGTGAACGAGGGGTGGGAGTTGGGGTCTTTCTTCAAATCGTCAATCACCTTTCTTAACTCCTCATCCGCCTCGACTTCTTCCAAGATTTCCCTGAAATCTTGCCAGTAGGGGCGAGCAATCAACGTTAATTCCTTCTCTTCCTGCAGCTCATCCTCATCCTTCCGTGATAGGGCGTCCGCCACTTTGTTGGTTACCCCTGATTTGTACACAATTTCAAAGTCGTATCCCAGGAGCTTTGCAAGCCAATTCTGCTGATTCTGAGTGGTGATGCGTTGCTCCAAAAGGTACTTCAGACTCCTCTGATCAGTGTGAACCACAAACCGTTGCCCCAAAAGGTAAGGCCTCCAATGTTGTATGGCTAAAACCAGCGCCATTAATTCCTTCTCATATATTGACTTCCCTAACGACCCCTCAGATAACGCTTTGCTAAAGAAAGCTATGGGTTGCTTCCCTTGCATGAGTACAGCTCCTAACCCTCTTCCCGATGCGTCACACTCAATGTGAAACGGCTGGTCAAAATCAGGCAGAATCAGTACAGGAGCAGTCGTGATTGCCTTCTTCAACCTTAACATGGCTTCCTCTGCTTGTTCCGTCCATGCAAACTGCCCCTTTTTAAGAAGGTCGGTCAAGGGTCTGGCAATTTTTCCATAATCCTTCACAAACCTCCTGTAGTATCCTGTCAGTCCCAGAAATCCCCTCAAAGCCTTCACCGTTTTCGGTTTCTCCCATTCCAGCACGGCTCTTACCTTGTCTTCATCCATTTCTACACCCTTCTCTGATATCCGGTGGCCCAGATAGCCTATTTGAGTTCTGCCGAACTCACATTTCTTCCTTTTGGCTACCCATCTATTTGTCACGAGTTCCCTTAGCACCGTCCCCACATGCTCCAAGTGCTCCCCCCAAGAACGGCTATACACCAATATATCATCAAAGAATACCAGTACGAATTTCCGCAGATAAGGCTGCAACAGTTTGTTCATGGCACTCTGGAAAGTGGCTGGTGCGTTGGTTAGGCCGAACGGCATCACCATGAATTCGTAGTGACCCTGGTGTGTCCGGAAAGCCGTTTTCTCTGTCGCCTGCTCCCATTCGTATTTGATGATAGCCTGACTTCAAATCCACCTTTGAAAAGTATTTGGCCCCCCTCAGTTCGTCTAACAACTCCTCTATCAGGGGAATAGGGAATTTATCAGGTACAGTGGCTCGGTTTAAGGCCCTGTAGTCCACACAAAATCTCCAGCTGCCATCCTTCTTCTTTACCAAAATTACCGGGCTCGAGTATGGACTGTTGCTCGACCTTATAACGCCCGCTTTCAGCATTTCCGCCACCTGCTTCTCAATCTCCCCCTTCATCACATGGGGATATCGGTACGGTCTTACATTCACGGGGTCCGTACCTTCTTTTAAGGGAATTTGATGAACCATTCCCCTATCTGGCGGTAGTCCGTTCGGCTCGTGAAATACGTTCGCGTACCGCTCCAAGATTCGCATCATGTCGTTCGTCTGCGTCCTTGTCAACTCCGGACCAAACGTCTCTTCTACTTGAGCGTACGGTGTTTGCTCCTCGCCCTTTTCTGTCTCCCCAAGCTCCCACATTAGCAACCAGACCTCTACTTCTTTCATCTTGAGCAACGCTGCAGGTTCCACCAGTCTCCGAGTTAGAGTTGGATCTCCTTTAATTGTCATTTTGCGCCCCGCTTGAACGTACGCCATGGTTAGCTGCCCCCAATTTATTGTTACTTCTCCCAGCTTGGCCAGCCATTCTACCCCCAATATCACATCCACTCCGCCCAGCTCGAAAAGGTGGAATCGTTCATTGATCACAACCTCTCCCATGTGGATCGTTACTGCTTCACAGCACCCCCTCGTCTCCTTTCTCTGCCCATCACCCAAACTCACCCTGTAGGGAGGTGTATCTACTACTGGTAATGCCAGATCTTCTACCAATTTCCTGCTTATGAAATTGTGGCTGGCGCCACTGTCAATCAGAATCAGAACCTGCTTCGTCCCTAGCTGTCCATGCAGCTTCATCGTTCTGGGCTGGGTGAGCCCCCCTGCCGAGAAGGCAGATAGCTCCATTTGATCGAGCTCAACCTCCGCTTCTTCTTCCCCTCCTGACTCCTCGTCCTCTGCCAATATCAGCATCCGAAGACCCCTTTCCGGACAGCGATGCCCTGGACCGAACGGTCCTCCACACCTGAAACACCTCCCTTCTTCCCTACGCTTGACGTACTCAGCGTACGGTAAATCCCGTACGTTCCGGCCTTGAGCGTTTGAGAACGTTCGTTCGCCTTCTCTCCTTGGGACTCCTTCCTTCCCTCCTGTCCTCCCCTCCTCAACAGTTAAGTACTTTTGTCCCTCGCGAGAGGCAAGTTACGTGGTCAGGCACGTAACAATTGGTCCGACCTGCCGGATCGTCAAGGGAGGAAACTGCCGGATCCTATTGAAGGGTGGAAGGCGTCATGGAAGGAAGGGTGAATGCTGTTGAGGGAAGAATGGAGACCATCGAAATCTCCATGGGCGGACTGGAAGCGGCAGTCCAGGAACTGGTGAGGGTGATAGGGGAGCGAGGTCGACGGTATGATGGACACCTTGATGGTAGTCAGGGATCGGTTAATGGAAGAAGAAATGACGAGGACGAGAGGGATGGCGGCTTAGAGGGTGGACATAAGGAGGAGCAGCCGTATTGGAGGAGGAGGGTCGAGTTACCCACATTCGAAGGCAGCGAGCCTATGAACTGGATTTATAGGGCGGAAAAATTTTTCGAACTGCATGGGGTACCTGAGGACGAAAAGTTGCGCCTGGCATACATCAGCATGGAAGGGATCGCAGGACACTGGTTCCGGTTTTGGAGGGAGAAAGCCAGGAACCGCTCATGGGCAGGATTAAAAGAAGCGTTGGTGGTTCGGTTTGGAGGTAGGAATCGAGGAACGGTCTTCGAGAGGCTGGCCTCCTGTAAACAATCAGGGTCCGTCGGAGACTATATCCAAGAATTCGAGGTGTTGGTGGGCCAAGCAGAAAAAATACCCGAGGCACAGTTGATGGGGTATTTCATGGCAGGTCTGCAGGAAGGGATCCGTAACCAACTCAGGTTGCTTGACCCGAAGGAGTTTATGGACGTCATGAGACTAGCAAGGGACGTGGAGGCGTTCCAAGCTGGAGCAAGGGCGAGCGGAGGAATCATCAGCAAGGGACAGACGTGGGGAAAACCGAGTGGTTCAGTGGCAAGGATGGATCCCAGCCGCTACAATCAGAACCGAACGGGTACCGTTGAGGAGGGGAGGACAGGAGGGAAGGAAGGAGTCCCAAGGAGAGAAGGCGAACGAACGTTCTCAAACGCTCAAGGCCGGAACGTACGGGATTTACCGTACGCTGAGTACGTCAAGCGTAGGGAAGAAGGGAGGTGTTTCAGGTGTGGAGGACCGTTCGGTCCAGGGCATCGCTGTCCGGAAAGGGGTCTTCGGATGCTGATATTGGCAGAGGACGAGGAGTCAGGAGGGGAAGAAGAAGCGGAGGTTGAGCTCGATCAAATGGAGCTATCTGCCTTCTCGGCAGGGGGGCTCACCCAGCCCAGAACGATGAAGCTGCATGGACAGCTAGGGACGAAGCAGGTTCTGATTCTGATTGACAGTGGCGCCAGCCACAATTTCATAAGCAGGAAATTGGTAGAAGATCTGGCATTACCAGTAGTAGATACACCTCCCTACAGGGTGAGTTTGGGTGATGGGCAGAGAAAGGAGACGAGGGGGTGCTGTGAAGCAGTAACGATCCACATGGGAGAGGTTGTGATCAATGAACGATTCCACCTTTTCGAGCTGGGCGGAGTGGATGTGATATTGGGGGTAGAATGGCTGGCCAAGCTGGGAGAAGTAACAATAAATTGGGGGCAGCTAACCATGGCGTACGTTCAAGCGGGGCGCAAAATGACAATTAAAGGAGATCCAACTCTAACTCGGAGACTGGTGGAACCTGCAGCGTTGCTCAAGATGAAAGAAGTAGAGGTCTGGTTGCTAATGTGGGAGCTTGGGGAGACAGAAAAGGGCGAGGAGCAAACACCGTACGCTCAAGTAGAAGAGACGTTTGGTCCGGAGTTGACAAGGACGCAGACGAACGACATGATGCGAATCTTGGAGCGGTACGCGAACGTATTTCACGAGCCGAACGGACTACCGCCAGATAGGGGAATGGTTCATCAAATTCCCTTAAAAGAAGGTACGGACCCCGTGAATGTAAGACCGTACCGATATCCCCATGTGATGAAGGGGGAGATTGAGAAGCAGGTGGCGGAAATGCTGAAAGCGGGCGTTATAAGGTCGAGCAACAGTCCATACTCGAGCCCGGTAATTTTGGTAAAGAAGAAGGATGGCAGCTGGAGATTTTGTGTGGACTACAGGGCCTTAAACCGAGCCACTGTACCTGATAAATTCCCTATTCCCCTGATAGAGGAGTTGTTAGACGAACTGAGGGGGGCCAAATACTTTTCAAAGGTGGATTTGAAGTCAGGCTATCATCAAATACGAATGGGAGCAGGCGACAGAGAAAACGGCTTTCCGGACACACCAGGGTCACTACGAATTCATGGTGATGCCGTTCGGCCTAACCAACGCACCAGCCACTTTCCAGAGTGCCATGAACAAACTGTTGCAGCCTTATCTGCGGAAATTCGTACTGGTATTCTTTGATGATATATTGGTGTATAGCCGTTCTTGGGGGGAGCACTTGGAGCATGTGGGGACGGTGCTAAGGGAACTCGTGACAAATAGATGGGTAGCCAAAAGGAAGAAATGTGAGTTCGGCAGAACTCAAATAGGCTATCTGGGCCACCGGATATCAGAGAAGGGTGTAGAAATGGGTGAAGACAAGGTAAGAGCCGTGCTGGAATGGGAGAAACCGAAAACGGTGAAGGCTTTGAGGGGATTTCTGGGACTGACAGGATACTACAGGAGGTTTGTGAAGGATTATGGAAAAATTGCCAGACCCTTGACCGACCTTCTTAAAAAGGGGCAGTTTGCATGGACGGAACAAGCAGAGGAAGCCATGTTAAGGTTGAAGAAGGCAATCACGACTGCTCCTGTACTGATTCTGCCTGATTTTGACCAGCCGTTTCACATTGAGTGTGACGCATCGGGAAGAGGGTTAGGAGCTGTACTCATGCAAGGGAAGCAACCCATAGCTTTCTTTAGCAAAGCGTTATCTGAGGGGTCGTTAGGGAAGTCAATATATGAGAAGGAATTAATGGCGCTGGTTTTAGCCATACAACATTGGAGGCCTTACCTTTTGGGGCAACGGTTTGTGGTTCACACTGATCAGAGGAGTCTGAAGTACCTTTTGGAGCAACGCATCACCACTCAGAATCAGCAGAATTGGCTTGCAAAGCTCCTGGGATACGACTTTGAAATTGTGTACAAATCAGGGGTAACCAACAAAGTGGCGGACGCCCTATCACGGAAGGATGAGGATGAGCTGCAGGAAGAGAAGGAATTAACGTTGATTGCTCGCCCCTACTGGCAAGATTTCAGGGAAATCTTGGAAGAAGTCGAGGCGGATGAGGAGTTAAGAAAGGTGATTGACGATTTGAAGAAAGACCCCAACTCCCACCCCTCGTTCACACTGGAACACGAGCGGTTACACTATAAAGGGAGGCTCGTGCTGTCAGCCCGTTCGGCCTGGGTGCCCAAGTTGATAGCCGAATTCCATACCACACAGACAGGCGGCCACTCAGGGGTCTATCGAACATACCGCAAGGTGGCGCAATCTCTTTATTGGGTGGGAATGAAGAAAGCGGTGACCGAGTTCGTTGCCAGCTGTCTGGTATGTCAACAACATAAATACCTGACATCATCACCGCAAGGGTTGTTGCAACCTTTACCCATTCCCAACGCAATTTGGGAGGAGATAAGCATGGACTTTATAGTCAAATTACCCAAGTCTAGAGGGTACGATGCAGTGTTGGTAGTGGTGGACCGTCTCAGCAAATACGGACATTTCATACCCTTAAAACACCCTTATTCCGCACGCACCGTAGCCGAAGTGTTTGTGAAGGAGGTCGTCCGATTGCATGGGGTGCCAATATCTATAGTAAGTGACCGGGATCCACTGTTCCTGAGTAATTTTTGGAAGGAGTTGTTCAAATTACAAGGCACTCAACTAAAGATGAGCACCGCCTATCATCCTGAATCAGATGGGCAGACGGAGGTTGTAAACAGGGTTTTGGAGGGGTATCTGAGATGTTTTTGCTCCGAACAACCCAAGGGATGGAGCATCGTATTACCTTGGGCGGAATATTGGTACAACACCAGCTACCAGGAGTCAGCCAAATGCACCCCATTTGAAACCGTATATGGGAGACCTCCTCCCTCACTGCACAGGTTCGTTCCAGGGGAGACCTTAGTGGAAGCGGTCAGTCAGGAATTACAGACAAGAGATGAAGCACTCCACCAACTAAAGTTCCATCTAGCCAGGGCTCAAGAGTTAATGGTGAGGCAGGCCGACAAGGCAAGGAGGCCGTCCCTAATAGAGGTGGGGGATTGGGTCTATCTGAAGATCAGACCTCACCGACAAACTACGATGTCGTCCACAGTACATTCTAAACTAGCCGCTCGTTATTTTGGACCTTTCCTGGTCATCCAGCAGATTGGCGAAGTGGCATTTAAGCTGCAATTACCAGAATCCGCACGGATACACCCCGTGTTCCATGTGTCACAGTTAAAGAAGGCAGTAGGGGACCACCGGGTAGAGAAGGAGTTGCCAATGGACTTAGGGATGGAGGAACCGTCTCCACGGCCGGACAGAATTTTGGATAAAAGGCAGGTGCAGCAAGGAGAGGACGAACGGCAGGAAGTATTGATCGAGTGGCAAGAGGGAGGTCCTGACGGGGCGACATGGGAAGATGCCCTCACCATCCAAGATCAATATCCCGACTTCAACCTTGAGGGCAAGGTTGATCTTCAGGGGGTGGGTAATGTTAGGGCCTGGCGAGTATACGAGAGAAGAAGATATAAGGGGGATAGGGGAGAGAACCGTACGGTGGAGGACGAGTGTCCTGAGCGAGAAGGGAACCGTATGGTAGAGGACGAGCGTTCTGAGCTGGAGATAACGAGGGGCGAGGACGAACGTCCTAAGCGAGTGGAAGCCGAGCGAGCGGGGCAACGAGGAGTGAGGACGAGCGTTCTGATCGAGCAGAGCGAGGACGAACGTTCTGAGCGAGCGGGGCAACGAAGAGTGAGGACGAGCGTCCTGAGCGAGCAGAGCGAGGACGAACGTTCTGAGCGAGCGGGGCAACGAAGAGAAAGGACGAGCGTCATGAACGAGCAGAGCATGGACGAGCGTCCTACGCAAGTGGAGGCAACGAGGGGCGAGGACGAGCGTCCTGGGCGAACGGGAGCAGTAGGACCGAGTGAGCGGAGCGAGGACGAACGTTCTGAACAAATGGAAGCGACAACGAACGTCTAGCTGGCAAGCGTAAGATAGGCGGGAAATGCAAGGGACGCTCTGCAGAGTATTACAGTAATAAATATAGCAAATAAGGATAGAAATATTCTTTCCAGATAATGATAATAAATAGGCAATTACTATTATTCCCTACCTTTTCTGGAGGGAGTGATTACTATTAATATAGGAGGCACCTAGGGCTTAGGATATGCTTTGATTATTTGAGTATTGTAAGAGAGGTTATGCTCTCGTGTGGCTGAAGGAGAACCTGCTCCCAGTCATTGGTTGTGTATCGTGATACCCAGAGTGCTGTAATAAAGAATTTTATTCAGTTAAGTACTTTTGTCCCTCGCGAGAGGCAAGTTACGTGGTCAGGCACGTAACAATATCTTAGATCCAGTATTGAACCACCTACCGTATTAGTTAGTACAAAACCCAAAAGTGTTGGGGATGAACTTGTTAATCAGGAAAAACTCAAGTATTACATTAACTAGAATAAGTGTCGAAATAACATATACAGTGAGGAGCAACCCCACCCATGAATAGAGTTTTCGAGTTGAGTTAAATCTAAACCCAAATTCTAAAAACAAGTAACATGAAACCACATGATCCTATTCAAAAGTGATAGTGAAAAGGTGATGTTAATTACTAAAGATCCCACATTAATTTAATATATGATCAAATTATAGTATGTTGATGAATGCTCACCTTGCAAGCTAGTTTTATAGGATTAAGTGGCTTAGAATTCAATTTCTAAGATGGTACCAAAATCCATCATAACAAGGTTTGTTGAGTCTATCATGTCATCCTCTATTGGATATCCTACAAATATATACTCTCATACTTGAGATGTTCAGTCTTCGCATGAGAAGGTGTTAGAAAATCCACATCTATTAGAGATATGACCACATTACAGTATATTAGTTTATTAGGATGCAAACCCTATTTTGCAAACTAATTTTGTTGAATTGAATTAGGTTCAAAATCCATTTTCTAATATCAACAAATAAGTAAATAATTTAAAACACTTTTACAATAAGACATGCCTGTGCCAAAGGTGATATTCGGGGACTGATCCCTCCTTCACGCTCCATCTGTGCTAACGTACAAGCTATTCTCAGCTCCCTAGTACCAAAACAAATATCATTAAAATGCTCCATACATTTTTGTTGCAAAAAAACTAAAAGAAACAAAAATAACATGGTCACTTTAACGTTTCTCCACCAAGAATAGCTGCTAAAAATAAACCATCAGGCTTCAATGCCAATCTAGACTGCAAAACATTAAAAAAACTCAGATCATAAAAAATAAAAAATGATATCAAAAGTGACATTTGGATAAGGATAAAGACTTATGATTTGCACATTGATGTTTTCTCTATATTGGCAAAGCAAATATTCAAACATTATTGAGAATTATATTTCAATTATAAGCCAAATAAATTAGCCATATACTTGGTTTCTTCTTTAACTCATAATCATTTGGAGATGTTCGTGAATGTAAACATAGTTGAGCAAAGAAGGAAATGCCCAGTCAGTAATGTAGCTCTTATGTTTAGAAGGCAATGAGAAAAAAAAGAGAGAAAAATAGCTAATAATAGTATAATATTAGTAGTTATGTACTAACAATTAGACTAACAAACCTAATATTCTAACAAGTAGCTGTTGGGTGTGGTCCCCAAACTCATTTCAAGATCCATTATCAGGTTCATTTAACTCGATCCCAAAATTCAAACACAATATTTATTGAATCATGTTCAGCACATATCACAATTTCAAAATCTAGCAATTCAATCTATCTAAAATTTTACAACCCAACTCAAGGATAACTGTAATTCAACATGCATCCAAAACCTAAGCCAAAGTACCATAAAAGTTCAATTTTCATAAATGCATCCAAATAACTATCCTTTCAAAATCCTTCCAATTAAATATCCAAACTAATTCCAACAACAAAATATCATTAAAAATAATTTTCCTTAAAATTCTTGCTACTCCAAAACAAAGCTCCAACAAGTTATAGTTTAACACATGAAGCTTACACAATTGTGCAACATAACATCATAGATGGGAGCAGTACGCACCTACACTCCTACTCACAAGTAATGCTTCAATACTCTTTGTACAAACATTACATTGATCTATAATAAGTGTTTGATGTCTTCCAATGTCATCTATTATTGTGTGGGTTGTATTTGTAGCTTTGAAAGCATAATAAATTAGTTCATTACTCTTGACCTTAGCAAGGATCAATCTTCACTCCTTAAGTCAGCCCAGTACCAAAATTTCTAGCCATATATGACCCATTATATTATAACTATATTACATTTGTTAAGTGTTACAAAGTGGTTTACTACTTGGACAGAGGGAAGCTTCGGTAGGGAAAAAATCCCTAGAAGGTACAAGCCTGCACTTGAGGATGTTATGCCATGAAATCCTTTCTTCTTCATTTTTATTAGTTGCTCTGGGTGATATTTAACTGAGACATATTATGATCAAATGACAGAACATAAAATAAATAGAATTAAAACATAAACATGTAACTGAATGAAAAAGAGCACTCTTTTTAGTTTCTCTATACAACTAACATCTGACAATCTAGTAGAAATGGCAAGAATGACTTGACTCTACTGTATAAAGAAACAAGAAGCAAGTTAGATGATTAACTCCTCAAGTGACATTCAGAGCCCAAAGTTTATCTATCAGTTGAGATTCCATAACTAGTTGGTATTATTAGCATGTATTTCTCTTAAAAAATGGACAACAAAACAGTTTAATGTTTACACATGATGAAAAGTCTATAAAGTGATAAGCATACTTCAGGCATAAACTTAATCTTGATCTTCACAAAATAATTTTGCAATGTTAATCAAGTACGCTCCTAACAAGGTCCATCAATCAATCTGAATATAACCTCCTTTTATTGTTGACCATCTTTCACATCATCTCCCTCATACTCATTACTATAGCCCTCTCTTATATTCTATTCCCTTTCTATGCCATAAATATTCTTATCCTTTTTCAATTTGTACTATATCTGCTTCTTTGATATGCTCAGTGCTCAGGTTTAGAAGTCTCCTCCAAACTTCTGTTATCTAATTCTGTATGATTTGATTATATTAGACAGGGAAATATCTTAGCAAATATTTTTTTATTAACTAATGAATTTTTCCTTGCTACTGAATCTTTTCTTCACTATAAATAAGAAAAATCATGTGTATACACAACATACAGTATTTTTCTCTCCAGCAACTACCATGCTCTTTGAATATTTTTTTTCTCTCCAAAAGCTGCAATGCCCTCGGAGCATGTTTGTTCTTCAGCAGCTGCCACACAATCATTGACTTTGTCAGCCCTAACAATTGATCAAGTGACATTTCCCAAGTCTATCAAGAGGTCTCATGTTAATGATATTTGTGACAAACTTGACTCATGATACTTATGTCCTAGCTTGAGAACAAGTATTAAACATATTATTTGATTACACTAAAGAAAATATGATATAATTTTATTATGTCAAATAAGGGAAATATCTTAGCAAATATTTATCTTTTTTAATTGTTGAATTTGTTCCTTATTAGTGGGTCTTTTATTTATCACAGGTAAGAATGTTACACAACATACAACTACAAGATATCCTTCAATACTACTCTGCTATAGTACTGCATGCTAGAGCACCTGTGAACTGCATAAACTTTTCTAAATTGTTTTTCTTTACTCATCTTATAAATCTCAATCATTTTAAATGTCCATTATTGTAAATTTCTAAACAAATTTACTGATCAATTTGCTATCACTTGATGCTCTTTCTGTAAACATTACCCTTTGTTGGAGACACCATTAGAAAAGAACCAACTTAAACTCAATGAAGCCACAAACAAGAGGAAAGAGCACCTGTATCATTGCTCCAGGAAGATCATTAGTCCAGTGCAGTCCCAAGCAACTAACAACCAAATCCACAGAGCTGCAAACCATACAACAATATCAATAATAGATTTAAAAAAATAAAAGAACAGAAAACCCTGACATGAAATAAATAGGATAAAGCCCAATTCAATAAAGTCTTTAGTCCTTAAAAGAACAAATAATATGATTTAGTCCCTGAATGTGAAAAAAGTCTGACAATGATGTCCTATTAAATCTTGTGTGACCATTTTGTCAATGAAACATAATTTTAAGGATCAATTTAACACTACATTTAGTCTTTAAACTATAATATCCAGAATCTAATTTGTATTTTTTACATAGTCAATTACTAAATCAGGCTTTTTTTTCTTAAAAGAACAGACAGTAGATGAGAAACCAAATTTGGTCATTTATCCAAATAGATAAGAATAAAAAATTACAATCACCTCTCTTCGATAGGCAGGAACTCTTCGTCAGCAACCAGAAATTCTGTCTGGACGGCATTGTTGGGGGAAGCACGGTAAGCATTTCTACAAGCTTGAACCATATCATAGGAGGCATCCATGACAATAAGCTTTTCCACTCCACCTGAGATGAAGCACTGGATGATTAAATGAAGCATAGCAACATGATAGGGCATGGAGATTGAGTGAGGAATTGTTAGATTGCTACCGTTTGCTGCAGGAGGAGCGGAAAGAGAGCGGGTGATAGGTTGCAAGGAGCCTCCCAAACATAGGGCGGTTGGAAAAGTCTTCTTACAGTCCTGAAGAAAGAGAATCGGAATTACAGAAATTGAAATTGAAATTGGAAAAGAATGTGACCTAACCTAACCTAACCTGCAAGCGATCCAAGAGGTTTTGAGAAACTGAGTGAAGGAGAGGGTCGTGTAAGGGCGTGGACCATGCCGCTCGGTCGCGTTGTGCGCGCTTTCGTTGGCGATCGAAAATTTGGATCTTGGAAGTGGAATCGGAGACGAATGTACGACTGCGGCATGCCAATGGCAAAGGTTGTTTCCGCCACAGCAACACTGCTCTCATTTTTTCAGTGCAATTCAGTTCTTCCAAAACACAATTTCCATTTTCAATTTAAATTTAATCATTTATATATTTTTTAAACGATCTCCTCTATCTATTTTTCAATTTTAGTTTAGTCTTAAAAATTATTAATTATATTAATTATTAATAACAATTTTCTCTAGTCTATCTATTTTTCAATTTTAGTTTAGTCTTAAAAATTATTAATTATATTAATTATTAATAACAATTTTCTCTAGTCTGAATTATAATTTGAATTTAACTTTTACTTCAATGAAGATGTACAGAGTTTTTTTTTTCATAATTAGCAGGCTCTAATCCTTAATTTAAAAATATTCTTTTTAGTTATGTTTTAATATGATTAAGGATTCATTGTTAATAACAGCAAACATTTTATTTTAAACTAATTTTTACAGACAATTTGCTAATTGTTCTACAAATAATAAAAGTTATGTAACTACATATTACATTTATAATATTACATAAATATTTTAACAATAAAAAAAAATTATTTTGAACTAAGTGTGTAAATAATGAAAACCTAAAACCAAAATAATATTTTGGGCGGTGTGGGACAGAAGTTGAGTTTGGTGAAGAGCAGCATAAGCATGTCTTTGTGCTCCGTTCTCCCACTGTTCATCTCCACACCTCCAACCACAACCACAAGCAAGAGCCTTCAACGCGGGAATAGAAATTGGGCGTTGCAGAGACTCAGAATCGTTGCAAAATCAAAATCAGATGCGTCGCCATCATCGTCCACACCCACCTCCCTTCTTTCTTTTCTCTGCCCCCTACTCACGCTCTTATCTGTATGCGTACTAATTCACTTTTCCAATGCTTTTCTCTACCAATTATAATTTAAATTTCTCAATGTCTTATTATTTACTGCTTCTATCTGACAGGGAAAGGATCCTTCTCAACCACGCAATTTCACTCTCGAGGTGATTTCTCAGGGGTTATAGCAGTGATAGCCTTAAAATCATTAAGTATTTTTTATGCATGTAGTGGAAGTATATGGGAAATTATATGAAAACAATTAATCCTGTGATGTATCTACGGTGCGGGTGCAAATAATTCTTTATATCTGCATGCACCTTATATCAGACTAACCTTGTAAGTGTTTTTTTATGAATGGTAGCTAGCGTTATCGTCCTTGGCTAGCTTGTCAAGGTTTGCATGGGGAAAAAAATCCATAGCTGAGAGTTCAATCTCCACAGAAATCACTTCAGAACTTCCTTTAAGTTTGAAGCTTTTTGAATTTGGTACGCCGCTTCCACATTAAACAGGTTTAGGAAGAACCCTTATGATGCTACTGTCATTCCTAATAATAGGAAAACGTATGTTTCTTCTTAGAGTTAGTTATTGAATTTTATTAACATTCCAGAAGTTTATTTATTTTAACTGTATTACTTTTACTATTGCTTAGCACCATTTGGCCTTTATTGCAATAACACTGTGCCCACATAAAAGGAGTTATTTATTCTTATCGTCAACTGGACCTTCATACTAGGATTCTGAAACATGTTTTGGTTTTTTATCAGTTATATATTGCTGTAATTTTATTTTATCGTTGAATTCTGTGATTGTCTACTCTTAAATCTTTTAAACATTATTTTTTAACAGAGGCATGCCCCTTTTGTAGAAGGGTCAGGGAAGCTTTGACTGAACTAGATCTTTCTGTAGAGGTTAGCTATCAATGCTTTACACACACTTACCGGCACATTCAATATCCAATGCTCCTTCCCTTGGCTGAGTTTTGTCTGTTTCAATGGAGTGCTATTTTTGGTTTCCAGTTAGATATGCTCCTAGAAATTTGGGGTCTATGTCTACTCTCTACTGAGTTGAGTTTGATGTGTTTGCTAACTTTTCAACAATGTTTGTTGAACTCCTGTTTGTTGGATTGGATTAGTGATATTCAAACAAATTCCAGCAAGATTTCTTTTTTTTTCTTTTGGTGTCATGAATAGGTCTATCCATGTCCTAAGGGTTCTGTAAGACACAGAGAGGTGGTCAGCAGAACAGGTGGCAAAGAACAGTACGTAGCTTTCCATCATAAATTGTTTCTTTAATCTTTGAATGAATTTTCTTGCAGTAGTACAGAACTTTGAAAAATCAGTTCTTGAGTACCATGTCTCTATTTTGTCAATATATATACTTGTTGTATTATATATACTGATGAATCCTGATGAAGAAGCAATTGCTACAATACAGCTTTCATTTTCTTTTACTTTTTTGTTTCTTCTTTGTATCTTGCAACATATTTAACACTTGTGAAATAGTTTGATGTTGTCCTTATCTTTTCAAATACTATTTCTAATTATGCTGCAATGATGTTCTATTGCAGGTTTCCTTTCCTCATTGATAAAAAAAATGGTATTTCTATGTATGAAAGTGGTAAGCAAGCAAGTTTCTCGCTGCTCTTTCTCCAAATGGTTTCTGATTGTCCTGTTTTGAGGCAATGGCATAAATGAACACCATTTTCATAGTTGTTTTACTGGTTTAGATTGACACATGCTAAAGGTTTATTACTCCTATTTACATTTTCTTACCTAAACATCCGTTTTTGTCTGTTTCAGTTGTGTTTAGTAAAGGATTTTAAGTAGTTCAATTTCAATCCTTTAATTGTTGTGAACTTTATTATGTCATTTAATTTAGTAAATGCAATTGTAGTCTTAATTCCAACCTCTAAACTAATGCTGATTGTTTGTGACCCTCATCGATCTCTATTCTTGGTGTCTCGCTGCAGGTGATATTGTAAAATACTTGTTTGAGCAATACGGAGAAGGCAGAAGTCCGTCATTGGGACTTCTGGAGAGGTATTAGATGCAAATCACTTTTTCTATGAGCATGTAAAATATTATTCATCACATCGTAGAAAGGAACCTTAATATTTTACTGTAATATTTTCATTAAAGCATCTTAGCATTTAATAAATTGTATACTGTGACACGAATAGTATGTTACTCATCTTGGGGTGAATCAGAATGTGATTTTGTTAAGGAGTAATGAAACATATACAAATGATTATTGAGTCTTGTGACAGAGGCCAAAGGATGTCTGCTGAGCGTTGTTCCATATTTTAGGAAAAAGTTTTTTGACAACCTTCATGGAGGTAAAATGGTTTTAACAAAAAATAACTTTTGTATTTCTAAAGAAAAAGAGAGAGTGAAGGAAGGGTAATGAGGGATAGTGTCAAATGGGTGTAAAAGAAATTCCGGTGTCAAAGTACCATTGTCTTTCGACGAAGAGAGACTTTCAAATTAATGTGTTATTTACATCCCATTCCTGTGCAGCACTGTTTTTACTGGATGGATGCCGACAATACTTCGAGCAGGTAGAGGAATGACTCGGTGGGTTTACTCCAGGCCTGACCCTCCTCCAGGAAAGTTGGAACTCTTCTCATATGAAAATAATCCTGTAAGATAATGCTTCTCTCCAATTTGTGAAGCAATTTTCAAGCATCATACTCATACTATTCCACTAAGTTATTGGGCATATTTCTTTTGCTAAATTCATCGATTTGAAATTCCATTTTTCAGAATGCTCGAATAGTCCGTGAGGCATTATGTGAATTGGAACTTCCTTACATTCTTCAAAACGTGGGAGAAGGCTCTCATCGAATGAAGTTACTCTTGAATGCTTCTGGATCTAAAGAGGTTAGAATTTTGTGGTACATACAAAGCTATGGGAAATCAGCAACTGAGATTTTGATAATTAAATACCTGAACATGTATAACAAGCTATGAAACAGTTAAAATCTCCTCGCTATATAATAATAATAATAATAATAAGTATAAAAGCAAAATAGTAGTGGGTGAAGTTTTTATTTATATCTTGATTGATGTTTTCTTTTTGGATCATTTAATGGTTTATCAATACATCCTTGTATGAATAAAGTTGTCCTCTACAGGTTCCTTTCTTTATTGATCACAACACTGGATTTGAATCTGGAGACTGCACAACAATCTTATCGTATTTGTTCCAAACCTATTCAACAGTTATTTTATAACATCCACGTTCTGTAAATGAAAACTTGTGGTTTGAAATCACTACAGAGCGCATTTATTACATTGTGCTATGAAACTTCTTTGCAAGGTGCCTTATGTGATTAAGATGCTATTTGTGGTAAAGACAAATGTAACTACCAATTTGATCATGTACTTTTCCCAAAAATATTACAATAAATTCAGCTGCAAAATGTAAATTCTTACTTTTCTTACTCTAATCAGGTGGTACAAATATCATGTTAAAATTTTCATCTATTGTATTTTTAACAAATTGAAATTTTGGTACTGACATTTTGATGGAAAAATGACTCAAATAACCGACTCCACTTTAAAGAACTGAATTTTGTAGAAAGACAACAAGAGACCCACACAAAACATTATGGTTTTGTTTGACGTACATGGCCAATCCTGCATAGGGTTAATAAAGTTGATAATAAAGTTGAAACTATTTACTTTATCATATATATTGACAAAGAAATAACTAAATAAATCTCTTATTTCTATTTTTGTTTTCAAGAGTCATTAAAACTGATTTTAGTCGGAATAAGCTATGACATTTATGTTTCTAACAGGACTTCATAAGCTTTTATTCGATCAAGGATAGTGACCAAAACGATTATTAACCATGTTAAGGTTTTGAAAAGAAAATTAGAAAGAATGAAAATAAAGAAAAAAAATAGGTAGAACATAAAAGTAAATGTTTAGTTATTTTGTTTTCAGAATAGAAATATATGAGAAATAGATATAAAATGTGTAATTTAATTATTATTATTATGTAATGTTGAAAACCAAAATCTTATGTTTTTTTTAAATTCTCTCTTTACATATGTCAATATAATTTAGCCCTCTAAAATGTTTCTTTTTAGAAAATAGTGCGATTTGTAATTTATTTTTCTTTGCACACTTGTTAGTTGAAATAAGATATGATTATATGTTTGTATCATGTTTTCAATTAACCAACTTTTTATATTTTAAAATCATACCTACGTATATTTAGTGTGTATCTATATATATATATATATATCTATATATATATCTATATATATATATATATATATGCATAAATTATAGTCACAATGTTAATAAGTAAATGCTTATTGATATTAAGTTATTAATATATACTAGCTGTATTAGATCTTGGCACATACACATTAATAAAAGGAAGTTAATAATATTGTTGTTATTAATAACAAGTATAAAATATAGAACACACACACTAATTATATTAATTATAAATCATATTAAATAATACATTAATAAATTAATTATAATTATCTAATCTATAGTTATTTTAATATGTAGTACAGTTTTACTAGCTTAGTAGTTCTATTGTTATTTTATTTCCATCCCCTTTTGCTAATTTCTGACTGACAAAATTTAAAATAAAAATAATTACTAAAAAAGTTATCATAAAGTACTGTCACAAATTCATTGCCAAATATTTAGAAAACTCTTCCAAAAAAACTATATCAAACATGAAAGAAAAAACATGCAGAAAACATACATATCTCTTTTAACGAGAGATCCTTGTAAGGTAATTTCATGTCTGTGAAGACGACAAATTATTCTTAAACATCAACTGTTGGACCCCATTTCAGTTCTACCAACTCTAACAAATACTTAGGCTCCAAAAGTTGCTTCAGTAGCTATTTTGTCAAAATCATTCCTCCAAATTTCTTCCTCTCTACCTGCTTTATACAACCAATGCATGTTTGCAAATAATACCAAACATCAATAATCATCATTTTTCTGTCATTTCTCATCAGAGGCTTCACCAAAAATATACATATTTATCTCAATTCTCAAGATACCATGGCCTTGTGACGCCAACAACATCACAACAAACGTTAGGTGATCTCACCAAATCATTGCCCTAGTAGGTGCTACATAAAGATTAAATGTTTGCCGCCTCAATACTAAATTGACCACTAATCTTGTTCATAAACTGTTACTGTTTTTCTCTTTCTCCTTTTATATATCAGTTTGACTTCGCTTTACTCTCAAGCAAGTTCACAACATTTTCCCCATAAATGTCCAAATTCCTGTTCAGGTGAATCTGGTGTGTTCCTTCAATTAAGATCTGATCACCCTCTTCCCATCTTTCTTGCTCCTGAGAAAGATAAAAAGAAAAGAACAACCTTTTTTTCTCAAAAACCAACCATGAGGTCCAAAACCCAATTCACATGCAGCCTCAAGGTAGCCATTCTCTCCATTGCCTTTCTCTGCCTCTTCATCTTGCTATTCCGCTCATCCATATTCTCCTTGTCTCCCCAACTCACCTCACAGACCAACTTGTCAGACTCAAACGCAGTAGCAGTAGCAGTAGAAGAATCTCACCCGACAACAGAAACAACAGAAACTGCAGCCACACCATCATCATGCCCTCCAATCCCTGAGAACCCCACATGCAACAAAGCCCCTCCGTCTTTATCCAATGCTCTCATCCACTACGCCACCACCAACGTCACCCCTCAGCAGACCCTCCGTGAGATCTCGGTCTCAGCCAAGGTCCTTCAGAAGAAGTCACCCTGCAACTTCCTCGTGTTTGGCCTCGGCCACGACAGCCTCATGTGGACATCGCTCAACTACGGTGGCCGCACGGTGTTCCTGGAGGAGGACAAGTCATGGATCGACCAAATCCAACAGAAGATACCCTCTTTGGAGTCCTACCATGTCATGTACGACACACAGGTTAACCAGGCTGACGAGCTGTTGAAGGTTGGAATGGAAGCAGACTGCAAAAAGGTGAGTGATCCAAGATTTTCTCAGTGCCAGCTCGCGCACAAGGGGTTCCCAAGTGAGGTTTATGACATAGATTGGGATGTGATCATGGTGGATGCCCCCACAGGTTTCTTTGAAGGGGCACCAGGGAGAATGACTGCAATCTACACTGCAGGGTTGATTGCTAGGAACAAAGGCCATGGTGACACTGATGTGTTTGTTCATGATGTTGATAGAGAGGTGGAAGACAAGTTCTCAAAGGCTTTTCTGTGTGAAGGGTATCTGAAGGAACAAGAAGGGAGGATCAGACACTTCAACGTTCCAAGCCACAGGTCTCGTTTGTGGAGGCCATTTTGCCCACAGTAGTTGTTCATCTTTACATATATATACTTGCTGTATGAATCACTGTCAAGGAAACTGATACAATTTCCACCACCAGTACGTACATTCTTTTCATGATGTGTGAACTCCTACTTTGGTTGAGTTTTGGAATTGATTCTGATTTATATACAACTCCTTCATGGATTGTTACCCTTTTAATCTGATTCAAGAGTCTTTAATCATTGTTGTTCCAGAAAAGGTATCACATAGGTTTAGCTTTTGAAAATACTGTGTATATATTTATACCTGCAAAAGGAACTGACACATAATATATATATATATATATATATATATATATATATATATATATATATATATATATATATATATATATATATATATACACACAGAGAGAGAGAGGGGTGTGTGTTACATATGATGCTTTCTTTATACACCTCCATAAAGTATTAGAAAGATTTAGAATGTGGATATTTTACATTTTTAGATTCTAAAATTACTTAATTTGAAATGTATTTTAAATTATATAATTTAAAACATATATAATAGACTATAAAATTTGAATATATTGTCAGATTTTTTTTGTATAATTCAAAATTATATTTCATGTAATACTCAATAAATACTATTCATATTTATTTATATTTGAATTTTTTTTAATTGAAAAAAACCTTGTAATTAAGTTAGTCAGTGAACCAATCCATTTCACCCATCAACTTCTAATGGGTCAAATATCTTTAGCTCACTAATAAGTGAGCCGAGTTAGATTGACTTGCTAAGTAACCATTTCGTAGTAGACCGAGTCGGGTTGGACCAGGTGACTCATTAAAAGTGTTTAAAAAATAATTGTAAGTCATAATAATTGAAAATTATTAAGAAATTATGTTACCGTAAAAACATTCAAAATATGAAAGATTAACTTTAAAATTTGTGTCAATTTAAATTTAACTTCATATAAAACAAATTTAAGTAGTAAAATATAAAAAACACAGAAATTGAGACTAAAGCGAAAGATGATTCTAAAAAATTTAACTAAATTTGTCTATGTTCATAAAAGAAACCATATGAAAACCATACAGGTTTTCGAAAAGAAGACCAATAAGAACAAAGGAATTTCATGAACAAGAAAAGAATATGCTAACCACGTCCCTTCTTCTCTCACCAAACAATTATTATATTTATACTAGCAAATACCACACTCATATTTCTTCAACCTTATGTTTACGTTCTTGGATCGTGCACCTTTTCCTTTCCTCTCCACATGTCCTTCCATTGTCATTTCCTCTGGTCCCACATGTGAATCCAACTCCTAGGCCTTTGTATCCATTTTCCTTACAATTTTCCCTCCATCAAGACTTATCTTGTCCTCAAGGGTGGAGGTGAGGAGGTGAGGAATAGGCTAAGCTAGTATAGCTTGTATCTTGTTGTCCTCCATAGCAATGCCTTTCACATAAATCGCGGTCCTAAATATTTCACTTGTTGACCAAATGAACATTTAGACAACTTTGCATACAACTTATTTTCCAGCAGCTCATCATTTCAAGATGTTGTAAGTAGGTCACCCACAAAGGGCTATAAACCAATATATCAATAAAAAAACACAAAAACACATTTTCTAAGCATCTTGTTAAACACCTCATTCATCAAAGACTAAAATGTTGCAAGGGCATTGGTCAATCCAAATGGCATAACCAACCACTCATATAAACCTTGATGAGTTCTGAACACTATTTTATGTCTATCTTCCTTTTTTACTAGAATTTGATGATAATCTGACCTAAGATCCAATTTGGAAAAATATTGAGTACCATGAATCTCATGCATTAGTTCATTAATTGTGAGAATAGAAAAACTATCTTTTACTGTTATAGCATTTAAGGCCCTATAATCAGTGCAAAATCTTCATGTTCCATCTTTCTTTTTAACCAAAATGATTGGGGAAGAGAAAATATTATTGCTTGGCACAATAGTGCCTTCTTGCAGCATATCCTAGACCATTTTTTTTCAATTTGTTGTTTCTAACTAAAAGGATACAATATATGGCTTAACTTTAATCGAATCAAAACCATGTATAAGAGGTATGACATGATTATGTCTGCACTCTTCAAACTAAATGTCGTATCAAATCCTTATTAGAATCATGCAATGAAATAATTACTTTTGGTTAAAATCCAAGAAGGGGTGTATTGATTTCTTTAACAAAACTATGTTTTTTAAGAAATCTTCCATTTCTAAAATCTGACGTAGCAATAAAAATAATATCTTTAAGATAATAGCTGATAAATAAAAAGTGTATAAAAAGAGAAATTTGAACAAGTAATTTTATACTATTCGAATAAAAAAGACCCTACGTCCAGTTGTCAATCTCTGTAAAAAGAGATTAACCAATCAGTAAAATAAACTAGAACTTATAGTCACAAAGATGATATTTTAGGTTTAGAAGACATCTATCTTGAAGTGATAAGAGATGAAAGACATTTTCCTTCCACAAGGGATGAACACCTTCTTTGAGTCTCACAAAAGATAAAAGCACCTTTGTTGAATCACACAAGAGATGAAGAAACACCTTCCTTGAATCTACAAGAAATGAACACCTCTTTTGAATCATACAAAGGATGAATAACTTCTCCTAGTAACAACAACAACACTTAATTACCTAAGAACCCACTTGGTTTATACGGATTTAACAGAAGGGAGTTCATTGGTGTAAATTTTATTAAGTGAGAACGTAATTGACGCATTTTTTAAAGGATAGACTAATTTGACATTTTCGCAATATTAAACCTTATATTTATTATTATTGTATTATTTCTATATTACTTATTTATTTTATTAATATTATTATGTATTTATTTTATTATTATTATTATTATTAGTTATTTCTTTTATTATTATTATTTGATTTACTATATTTTATTTGATAGTAATCAATTAGATTTATTTGTTAATCAATTATGAAATTAAAATTATAAAAGTTGAAAAAAACATACTTTCCAGCAATTCTTTCTTCGTATAAGAGAGGAAAGTTGAACGAAGAATTTCTTTTGGTTTTTCGTAATCTGGGGTCTCGTTTTTCAAAGCATTAGTGACGATTAGTGAGACATATCTAACCCAATTTCGTGCTCATTGTTCACAATGAGCTATACTCAATCGTCTGAAAAAGTTATATCATATACTTGATGACAATAACGAGACATATCTAACCCAATCTCATTGTTCATATCTTATAGGCTCAAGAGAACCTTTCAAATCACAAAAAGACTAGCGTGTCAGGAAAACGTCAGGCAACCATAAACATCACCACTATTTTACATCAGTCAAGGTCCGGAGTTACAAAATCTTTACATGCAAGAAAAAACGTGAACACGTCAACAAAGTTTAGCTGCCACTAGCCAGACATGAATGACATTGTTCGTCTGAAGTCCAAAGGTTTGAGCGCTTCCTGGGGAAAAGGCTTTCCATCTGGTAGCCACAGTCCACCCTCATGAGGTAGCAGTACCTGTGATTGGCCTTGGCTACTTCTCGCATCTCCAACACCTTCCTTCGATGGAACCTCTTGCTTTTTCTTCACAAATTCAAAAAACTCTGCAACTTGCCGAGCATATCTGCACCACACAAACAATAAGTTCCAATGCATTAAGGATCCATTGAAAACTAATTTTAGTTCAATATATTTTCATGCATAAATCTGTCACCAATGGAATTCTAAAAGCTAGTACTGTAAAATCACAAGAATTTTACTTGTTAAAGGTGACCTTGGTTATCTTCACTTCCAGATATATCAATTACAGAAAACGTAACATTTCACTCACCACAACCATTATTATAAAGAACCAGTGACAAGTTAAACATTTGCGATGGAAGAGTGACATTAACTTAAATAACTGCAAAAGTTGCATGGATAGTTTGGGGATTATGCCTAATAGCAGAAGGACTCAGAAACTAAGCCGCTAAGAAATTTAGCCCAGATCCACTTGTTGATTACCAAATAGTCCTGCTTGCAGATCCATTATTGGCATGAAACAATAATCTGGGGATGAAACAATCTAACGAAACACAAAAAACAAGGCAAGTGAATCAAACCCGTTTAGTGTCTGCAGCAGGTGAATAAAGAATTTTTAATTGTGGCATTGACCACAAGTTTATAGCTTCAGAGAAAGTAGTTATTTTTCCCAGGTGCTCTATTTACCAGTTACCTGATGACTAATGCATACAATTCATGCGCACAACCACCATAGAAGTTGTGTACTAATACAAGCTCAGCTCAACATCAATCCTAAAATAACAAAACTCCTTGGGACAATAAAATTCATAATATTCTAACATAAGCAAAGAAGTCTGAGGGAATAAAAGGCATACTCCATCATAAGGAAAATGGAAAAATATGAATAAGAGAAGTTTATCTTACTGTCTCTTTGCCTCAATATCTTTGCTGAAATCAATATTGGGTTCACAGTCCAGAACCAGTGCAGGAACCTGTGTGTAGTTAAAAGGGTTAAGCCAATCTACCCCGGTAAATAAGAAATTCAAATGAGATTTCCTAATATTGTACCTTCTGAATGCTTGAATGCATGTGACCACCCTCCAGATAAAAAACACGGTCTCTTATATCAGGGTGTAAAGAGTTGTCAATATGATGGGGTAGCTTATTGACTGCTAAAACTCCGTGATTACCACTTTGGAAGGGAAATAACCAGCTTTCATGCTTTTCATGGAGGTCACGGAGATAGTCCAGGGTGACTCCGCCTTCTTCTTCTCTCTTCCGTAACATCATTCTCTTATGGCAAGTATCAGGACTTGCCCTAAGATAGATAAAACCATCAGGAATAAGTCCAGGCAAGGAAGACACGACAGGATCAAACCACGAGTCATAAATACTGATCTCCATCTCATTCATCCAGTTGGCTTCATGAACAGCTCGCACAAAAACCTTAATTGAAGAGTGACTAGTGAGATAGAAAAAACAAATACAGCAAAGGAATTCCCTTCCTCTCTAGTAAAACCAAACAGAAAAGCAAGGAAATGTGGCTTCAAGTCCAGTAGTTGCTTGCTATTATTTTGTAATTGACATCCAAAAGAAGTTGCATCGGTGAGTGAGGAAAAAGGTAAACTACCACGCTCACCCCAAATCAAAGGAAAGGAACAACAGCAATAGACAATCAACAGCCAGAGAGGATTTAAAGAGAGGGTCGAGAATACCAAAGGTGTAACACTCACCATTCTGTCACTGAAAACGCTCCTCTCCATCAGACGAAGAGGCTTGATTCCACCAGATGACTCCCTTTCCTGCATCACCCTTGTAACAAATACATAGTTCTGAAAGGTGTAGGCATACCTTTGTGGCTCCGCATAAAAAGCATCCAAAATATTAAAGTGATCAGGTCCAACATCCTGCCACTTGTTAATAGGTTCAGGAACAATCTCAACAAGGTCACGCAATTCAATCGTTTCATTTGCAATTCTCTGAAGGAAGGTAGTCTTGCCAACGCTGATATTACCCTCAACACAGAATGTTAAGCGCTTCTTCTGCTGCGAAGAGGAATTCTCTTCCAACTCCTCATCGACACTCTTTTTGATGAAAGTAGTTATACTTTCAGCATGGTTCTTGTGGATTATCCCAACAGAACTCTGCAGATACTCAACCATCTTGTCACTGGATTTGCCAAAGAACTGCGGCAGATGACCCAAACAAACAGAAAAAAAAAATTGCGAAATAGTCAGTATGAGCCCAAAAAACATTTATTTATACTTCCTTCATAGCTGAAAAATAATACTATAAGTTGGAAGATATTCAGCAGAGCGAAACTCGGAAAAAAAAAACACAAAAAGAGCATTCAGTATGAGATTTACATTACATTTCCTAGGAATCTTAGGTTAGGAACGTAGACTCCTATGATTAGTATGACAATTTTCAAAATAATTCCGATAAATCTTAACATTCATAGAATCACTTTTAAAAATAATTTAGAAAACAAATTTATCCATGTTCCTAGAAACATGTATTTCAAACGTGTTCGAAAAGTGATTTTCTGGAATGAAAAAAAAAATGTTGTACATCAAACAACATGAACATGAAACACTAAAACAGCATGTGCAACTAAGAAACGGGTTTTAAGATAGATAGATAGAGAAAGAGAGAGAGAGAGAGACCTTATCCTTGTAGAGTTGCTTGAGTTGAGCAACACCAGCGATACCTTTCTGAACGAGCTTTCTGAAATTTCTGGGACCCACACCGGGGATGGCCAGCAAATCAGGATTTGACGGAGAAGGAGAGGAAGAAGTAGCAGGACCCTTTTGCCTCCTATTTAACCTCAAGCTAAAGGGTCTCTTCTCCTTGGCGTGGTTGCTCTCGACAGAAAAATCGCGAAGAGAGCGAGAGAAAAAGGAGCCGTGAGAAGCCGAAAACAAGGAGCGGTTTGGAGAATGGTTAAGGAGAATATGGGTGTTAGTCCTGTTAGGGGTAGGGGTTAGACTCAGCCTACAGACACAACAAGTACTGGAAGAAAACGAAGGATAGCGAGAAGAGAGATGGGGCACGAGGGCTCCATAAGGCTTCTTCTTGTCGGAGAAGGAAGAAGCCGGAGCAGTTGGAGGCTGCGGCGCGGCTGACATCGGTAGAAAGTTTGAAACTTGTGGAAAGGAGAGAACAGGAATGGAGAAGAAGGGAAGCGAAGATGAAGAATAAGAAGAAGGGCTTAGCAGTTTCTGCATTTCACTCACTCACTCAGTCGATGGCTGTTTCGGTGTGTTGTTGTTCCTCATAGTGAGGGCGGGAAGGAAGGGTTTTAGGTTAGCCTCTTTCTGTATTGTTTTGTGCTCTGCTTTGCTGTTCTCAGTCTTCTATTTTTCTATTCTAATATTCCCAACCAAATTGGATACTCATACACATTTCCCAATGAAAAGCAGAATTCAGAGGATTCAACACAATTCTTTTCTGTAACTTTTGAAAGGAATCAAACTTCTTGTATTTTAACTTATTATACTGATTTTTTTGTCTAATTAAGCCTTTTTGTAAATTTTAATTTACTTTTTAATCCCTGTTTTCCTTTTTCTTTTGCAGATATTTTTTTTATTTACTTTTTTTTTCTTATGGAAGGACTGTGAGTAAAATTTAGTACGATCTATCTAGGAGGAGATTGCATAATTTAAAGCCTTGTGTTCAAATTTCATTGTTCTTGCATAATATTAAAAAGGTTAAATATGTATTTCTTAAACTTATACACACACAAAAAATAAAATTAATAATTCTTCTTTCATGTATTATATTTTAGTTTTCAAATTTAAAAAATAATTATATATTTTTTTAATTGAATAACACTAAATTTTTTTATGTATTTAATGGTGTTTTAGTGTCATATTTTAAATAGAGAATTAAATATTGTAAATAATATTAAAAATAATTGTATAATTTAAAAATAAATTAAAATAATTTTTTACTGTTATTAATATTTGTATATAATGTTAATTTTAGAGGTAAATTTTAATTATGGATAAAATAATTTTTACAATTATTTTATATTAATAAGATTATTTAAAAGTTATTTTTTTAAAATAAAATTAAATACAATTGATTTCTAAAACCTATTTGCATAATGTACAAGACATAACCAACATCACAACTCATATAAAATGTTTTGTCCTCTTCTCTATACTATCTTTTAAAACAATGGATGATCACAAGATTTAGAAATATATTAGAAAGTGAGTTTTAAGCCTAACTCAACCTCCAGAAAATTGGCTTGGAAAGTGAGGTTTGTACCTTTTTTATACATTATAAATTGGCTTTATCTCTAGTCGATGTGGGACTTCCAACACACGCCCTTCATGTCGAGATATAGACATCTCAAGCGTGATAGTAGAATTAATAGGGTGACCTTTAACATTATTGTGAATCATTTCCCACAACAATAAAAAACAATCAATCAAGTAATCAACAAAGTTAATTAAACTATATCGGGATAATAATTCAGTATTAGAAGATTATAACATGGGCTAACAACAAACTAAGCTCATAACACACATAAGAACGAAGTTAAATCTCATAAGAAACATTATAAATAAAGCATTTTGGATAATTAAAGAGTTATTTGAGACAACATTTATTATTTTTGTTGAGATTGTTGATAGGGGAGCACTGGTTTAGCTGAACCCACAATCTCATTGATAACTGTGTTTTTAATGATGACAACACATAATTAATAATAACACATGTGTGTATTGTGTTATACATGTCATATGCTTATGCTGACTTTGTTATATCTGTAAAAGCATATATGTGAACATTATTGTGTTGATTATAGCATACCACTGTGTTTAATAGTGATTTTATCTGTGGATGCATAACATATGTTTTCGGAAAAGAAAAACCATTAGCACTATGGTTGAACTTTAAAGTGTGGAAAAACAACAGTTTTAAGTCGATTACATTATTGGTGAAATCGATTAAAACTCGTATGTTTACACAAATATTTTTTTCAAATGTGTTGTGATGAATTTTGTGAAGAAAAGTTTTCAAAAATGTGCTAACTGTTTCAACTTAATCGATTGCATGCAACTTGTATTCGACTAAGTTTGTTGCTGATATGAAAACTGTTTAAATGCTTGACATAACTGTCACAACAGTCATATTTTTAAATATGTTGACCAAGCATTTATTATGAATCAATTACATTAAATGCGCATTCAATTAATGCATTTTACTGCAATTGTTCTGTTACAACTGTCAATTGTATTTGACTACATTAATAGCTTAATTGATTATAACGCGTCTGTTTCGTGAAATACTATATATTGACGCATTATTTGATTTATGTAAGAAGAAGTTTTAATCTTTACACTTTCATATCTTTCAGAAAACGTTGTGATATCTTATAGAGGAAAGAAAAGCTCCAAGAACCAAAGATCTACCGTGGTGATTTCGAGTCTTGAAGGTTTCTTACGCAACAAGGTTTATTGTCTTTGAACGTATGATCTCTCTGCATAACGAGGTGTATTTTGCTTGACCAGGAACTGTGCAGTCTTAAAAGATTGTCTGGTATTCCCTATGGTGATTACAGGAAGAAAAAATGTGTTCTTGACTTTGAGAGTGTCTCAAAGGGTTTGACAACAGAAGAGGATGTTCTTGTTGCGTGTCTTGTTTGTTGTATTGCCTATATTAGATTAGTGGATTAGAGAGGTGTCTTGCATTTTGACGTGAGATCGCTGTAAAAATCTTGGTGTAAAAACCTAGATCTTTATAGTCCATTTGCTTCTTGTGGTTGAAAGGACACTAGATGTAGGCAGGTTGGCCGAACCAATATAAAAATCAGCGTTTAATTTTTCTGATCCCTACACTCTTTATTACAGTCGATTAATTCTGTTTTTGTATTCGATTAAGTGAATTGTTACATTACATACCATTTTACTTGTGATTCAAGAAAAGTCTAAAGACATCCTATTTTGCGAAATAGTTTTTGAAAACAATCATTTTTACACAACACCAATTCACCCCTTCTTGGTGTGAGAAACGAAGAACTCCTTTTTTTAACAATTTTTTTTTAACCTTACTTGACTTGATTTGAACATCCGAGTATATCTTCAATTAGCATATGAAAACTTTCATTTAGCATTTATTACTTTCTTCCAACTTATCTAGTTATGAACTTCATTAAATATATTAAAGATAATTTACACAAAGTGATTTGTAAAGGTAGTTCACAAAATTGTGGTAGCAATGACTGTTGAAAACATGACTTAGTTATGAACTTCATTAAATTTATTAAAGATAACTTACACATAGTGATTTGTCATAGTATTGTAAAGGTTGTTCACAAAATTGTGATAGCAATGATTGTTTAAAACATGACTGTGGGAACGGCTCATAAGGCTATTGATCATACCATTTAAATGAATATATTGTAGTTAGAAATTTGAATCATAATCTTAAAAATTGCAATGTTAATGGATTACTTTTATAATGAAAAATAACTTCCATATAAATATGATACTATACTCCAAATCCTTATTTTTGTAAAAAATCAAAACAAATTAATAACATATTAGACAATATACATAAATTGATAATTTAATAAAACTTAACAAACAAAAAATAAGATTTTATAAATTAAATCAAAACTATACATAAGACAATAAAATTGTAAAGTGAAATTCAATTGAATTTCTTTGATAATACCAAATTTGATCATTGTTCGGCAACAATATACTAATTGTCTAGTGTTCAGAACTAGATTGGATATTGGTACATCAAAAGTGAACCAAAATAATAAAAAAAATAGGACCAAGTTAATCCAAATTGTTTTCCAATAAATTCCATAGAAATTTCACTTAGAACTTCACTTAAAATATTATAGAATAAATATTGGAAACATAAAAATAATAAAAGAGATTTTAAAGTGTGACATCTCAATTTTTATAGCATTCAACTGATTCATCATACCTTCAATAATACAAAACAATTAACTTAAAAAAACGTATAAGATGCTATTACAAATATATATATATATATATATATATATATATATATATATATACACACACACACACACACACACCAGATCCTACACTACTATGAGATATTACACTAAAGTAAAAGTGTAATAGACACTTTCTTTAAAAAACAAATAAAACTGAAACAAAACTTTTATCTTTATGCCTCATCCCTATCTCTTCCTTGCACCTGCTCACTAGAGACATCCTCCCTAGCTCACATCAATATGATGATCATTGCAAAAGAGAACCACACATAAACATACAAACCAAATAGAAGGGTAAGTTAACTTTTACCAAAGAAATAAACACATTTTTAATTAAGAATATGGAAATTGAAGACAAGCAAATAAATCAAATCATGAGCATACATACACTAACTCTAGACTTGACCATCTGGATATGTGTATTGAAGTCAGACTATGGCAAGTTTTTCACTTATAGTGGTTGGACAACTGACCCACCCCAAGCTACCCCAAAAGGCTAGTCCGTCTACCACCAATGACCAAAGAATCAAACCATAGACTAGGATCTCCTGCTACTTTATTGATAGGGGGAGCTATACTCACCTATATATCTAATGTTTTTTATGATAAACAAGAATGCTTTTATGGTTTCTTGCACAACAAATATCATATCAATTGATTTATCTTTATTTTGTTTTATGCTTGAAATGCTTGATATATGTATTCATTATTTGTAAATGAATCACGTGTTTAAACAGTTTGCACATTACATTTCTGGGTGAAATAATCAATTAAGCAAAGTATATAATATGTTATATTTCTCCATATATCAATATATGCTTAACAGGGGTAAATAATTGTGTAGTAATCGATTACACAAGTTGTATAATCAATTAAAACACGTTGCTATTCCAATATGTGTTTGACAAAGTGCATTGATTTGTTTGGAATGAAATTTGAAAATTCGCTAAAGTGTTGAAAATAATTGATTACATAAGTTTCCTAATCGATTAAAAATGTTTATGTTGTGAAAATCAATTTTATTTAAAGCCTTAAATGTTTATAATGGTCATATGAATTGGTTGTTGACTTGTATGAATTACATAATTGATTGCATGTGCCGTATAATCTGTTAAATGTTAAACATATAAAAATTGTTAAAGCATAAGGAAAAACTTAACAAATTACATTAATTAGGTAATCGATTAAAGTGCGTCAGGATTCAAAAATCCTATAAATAACTATCTTGCACGTTGTTTCTATACAATCTTATGAACTATCAATTTCATAACTAACTTTTTGATTGAGTTTTGATTACAGGAGCGTCTAAGAACAAGTCTTGGAGAGTCAAAGATCACATTTGGGTTAATCATCAAGATTCTTGCAAGAAAACTGAGCTGAAAGAGTTTTGATCAATTATGCACTGCTAGTGTACTATTGTGAAGATCAATTTCATCATTTGCAATAAGAAGGATTGTGTTCCTGTGCAAGTTTGCCAGGGGAGAGAACTGTGGTGTTCTTCATTGAGAGTTGAGATTGCTCTCAAGGTGTTTAGAGAGTTGGGATTGCTCTCTGTTTTTGTAAGATTATGAAGGTGTTCACATCTTGTTACTATAAGTGAAGTACATTAAGAAGGGACATCTTTGCATTCTTGTAACTCAATTATTGTAGTGGAATCCCTTCAACAAGTTGAAGGAATACTGGCTATAGACTTGATTGAACCAATATATATCATTGTGTTGATCTTTCTCTCATTTCTCTTTTATTGTTGATTCACTATACTTGTTTTATTGATTTCAAGAAAACTCAAAGATTTTGCAAAGCCTTTTAAGAGAATTTTTTTTAAGGCAAAATCCAATTCACCCCCTCTTGTCTAGAGATATAAGGCATTATTTTCCTAACATATTCCTCACCACATAACCTCTCTTCTTTACTTGAGATTGAATGATTATTGAAGTGTTAGAATAACTTCCAAGATCGAGTCCCTACATCAATACATCACACTATTGAACATCACTATAGAATCTACTCATGAGATCCATAGAATTATGCCAAACACATAACTATTGAACACCACCACAGAGTCTCACTACAAGGTCCATGAAATTATGCCAAGCATCAACATCATACCAACGACCAGAATTCATTATCACTCCCATATCATACTTGAAGTAGCATCATACACACCGCCATATATTACCAACCATTAACATATACAATATCCACATCAATATGATTAATTGGTATAAAACATTCTAAACCAAATCAACTTTTGAAAGTACATAAAACTGAAAGGAAAACCCAAAATACAAGCCTAATACTGGATTAACGCTTATCAAGCAATTCACTCACCCAATGAATTAATAGAAATAAAAGCTCAAACTTGCAATAGAGAAGTGGCGCTCAATGCCACTTCTTACCACTCAACGCCCACCAAATAAAGAGCAAAGTGCTTAGCGACCTAGAGTTTTCCCTTAACGCCAAGAATACAGAGATCTCATTGTCTTCGCAGCGCTCAATGCCCAAACTAGCTACTCAACATCCTGGAGTTCAGTGGCTCTCTAATTTTGTGACGCTCAGCGCCACTTCATGCTCCTCAGCGCCACTTCGTGTCCCCCTCAACGCCATACTAGAAAGCTAACAACTTTATTTCTTGATCTATGTGTATTGAACCATTTTCAAATGACCAAATTGGTATCCTAATACTTGAAATTATTTGGGAAACATGTTTAAACATTGGTTTGGATATCAAATTGCTCAAATGGTCAATGACTCGATCCATTAGATCAATCTCACACTCATCGCAACCCAACAACCAATTTAGTGTGCTTATGCATTTTATTTCAACCTGATCAGAAGCTAGCTAAGTCTTAAATGACCCAAACTAAAATTTCTAACTCCTAACCGACTCAAGAGCCAACTTCTTTAGAATTTCACTTATCAAAACTTTTTCACTCAAAATCATAACCCTTTAGTCATGTATATACCCAACATCTAAACTACTAAATCCTTTCCTTAATCTCATAAGTTTAGATCAGGAAACACCTTTAATTTCACAAGCAACTCCCTCTTAATTGCCTTATACTAAACCAAAAATTATAAACTCAACAATCCAAGTACTTATACCATATCACAAGAGCCCTTTAACATAATTTCGTTCAATTAAACAATCATTCCTAATTATCATAAATCATCCAAAACCAATAACATTCAACCAAAAATTGATAACCGAAATTCATCACATCAAATCACCAATATTCATATCATTTCACATATTTAGCCCAGACTATAAATATAAATTAAATTAAAAGTATTAATTAGCTTCTTTTACTTGATAGAAGACCAAACCACTATAAAAAGCCTAAGACAGCTCCACAAAAACAGGAAGCTCTATCTACTCCTACAAACACAATCAGGGTACATCGTTAGAACCACTGATTAATAAATACTCAAACTAATGACTCAAAAGACACATGCAACCTAAGCAGACCCACATACAACCAATATAAGAAAAGACTAGAGAAAAGGGGTTGAAACTCAACTTACTTAAATAGGAAAACTGATTAATCTAAGTTGAAGAGCTCGCCGTAAGGATCACTCCTACAGTCTTGCTTCTTCAATCATATGAACATATGATGAGAACTCCTAGAGAGAAGTTAAAGAATTCTAAAAAAGTGATTTCTAGAGACGATGTGTTTTAAAATAATAAACTATTTATATTAAAAAATATTAATATTAAAATAGTCGAGTTTCACAAATTTTAAATCACTATCACTTTTAAAATACTAAATTTCTAAGTCTTTACATAAAACGATAAAATAAAATATGAAATAAAAATATATTTATTTTCCAATTCTTGTGGTAGTTTTCATTGAAACTTTCTTCAACTTTAAGTTTATGGTCTTCTTCTTCAAGTATCATCGGACAGCTACTTGAATGCTTTAGTATTCTCGAGAGAAAGACACCTAACAACTAACAACCACAATGCAATTAATTAAACATGTGGAGCTAATAAACTTCTACAGACTTTTGTTTCCTCTACACCCAAATAGTTTGTTTCTACACACCTCCATGAAGCACGAGTAATACAAAAAATACCCTTTGTAATGTATTTTGGATTGCACAATCCACAATTATTTATTTTCAATATTGCTTAACATTTTTTAACTTTACATTTTGTAATGTATTTTGGGATGATGGAATCTAGAATACTTTTTCAATTATTTATTCAGATCATATTTATGAAACTATGTTGGATTTAAAATTAGGTTAGGGATCTTACAATTCATAAATTTCTGATTATACAACCTAGAATTTAACTCTTAAACTTTATCATGGTAGAGGTAGAATAACACTCACCTTTTAAATTGTACACTGCATAACCAGTATGAAGTGGATTTTTAATTCTAAGTAGCACAATAACGAAGATTTCTTACGAAATCATAATAATTATGAAAGGCAAAAGAGGGAGTTGCAATTTGAAGTTATAATTTTATAATCAAAGGTAATAATATAACTAACAACAAATAATTAAATTCCTAATATATCACTATCTATAATTAAATTGAAAAACTCAAATATATATTCCACCTTCAGATAATGTCAACTGTAACTTGAAAAGACTTTCGATAATATGTGATATCTATATAAGATTTGAAAATTATTATTAAAATTACAACTAATAGTTTGACATATATTAAAATTACAACTTATAGTTTTACAACATTTATCAAAATATCGTAATACTTGAAAACGTATTTTAACTAATAGTTTGTAATTTTCCATATTCATATCATTAAACATTGAAATGTTCAAATTTAAATCACGCAATTACAAATAAAAGAGGAAGATCGATATTTTTAAAAATAAACATAACAAACTATAATACCCTTATATCTTATATTTATATAAAAAAGTATAATTAAAATTGTTTTACAAGCACATATATTTAAAAATTTAATACTTATTTTAATTAAAAAAATTATTATGTAAATACACCTCCTATTAAATATATTAATAAATTGAAAATAATCCAATAGCATAAACAAAAACAATTGGATAGTCCGTGCTTAGGGGTCTCAAACTAGTTTTATACTAAGATAGTTAATGTGAATAAAGAATAGTCATAACCAATTATCTTCCTTAATTGACTTTGAACCGTGCACTCGTAACATCATTATTCAAATTTCAAAAGTTTATAGGATTTCAACAAATATTCTCTCTTCCAGTACGATAGTTAATAATCGATCTGAATTAAAATTATTAAATAGAATTAAGCCAATAATAAATAAGATATCATTAAATAATTAAAAACTATTCTACAACGACTTAGGAATTTATCTTAGAGAAATAAATACTTGTTGCCATAAATGTTTGTAAAAATGTTAACTATTCTAATTTCATTCTTTCTCTCTCTATACTATATATATATATATATATATATATATATATATATATATATATATATATATATATATATTAACAAGCTTTTTAATATAGTTATTATTTGATGAAATATAAATAAATATTCACGAAATAGTCACTAATTTATTAGCATGTTTTGGATATAAACATTTTTATACAATATATTTATTAAAAATTCATTATCTAATTTAAGAAAAATATAACGTAATAAAAAAATAATTTGAATTATGAATTATTTTAAAGAAGTGATCTATATATATATATATATATATATATATATATATATATATATTCGTGCATGGTTTTATCTTCACAAGATAGAAATATTCACCAACAATGATGAAACTAACTTTCAATGAAATAAGATACACATTCATAAATAAAATTATAAACTTATATTATTAAAAATTATTTCATACAATAATAAAGCATCTATGTACATTACAAAATCCAATGAGATGGTTACAAAAACTTAAATCACAGTCATTAATAATTAAGTTCATTTTCATTCAATGTCAGCATGATAATAACCCCTTTATCACAATATATAATTTATGTATAACCAATAACGTAAGAAATATTGTTCAAAGAAATTAACATCAAACAAACAATAAAGTAAAATAAAAAATGTTATATAATATGATCAAATTTCATTGAGAGAGAATTTATGTGAAATTTCATATGTATAAATAATTAGAAACTAGAGAAAATTTTGAGAGATATTAAAATTATCTTTTACCACCAGCTTAGCAATTATCTTTCATATAGAAAAGAATTTCAAATAAATGTTTATTAGAGAATAAAAACTTAAAATATTAAATAATTAACAATTACTAAACAATTTATTTGAAATAAATTGTTGAAAAATACTAAAATAATAATATAACTTTTTTATATTATAAGTATATAATAACTAAATCGATTCCATTTATTTTATTTAAACTTTAATAAATATGTTAATTTTAAATAAAATTGAAAAACGTCACTTATTAAAAATATGTGGCGTATTACTTAACAAGATTTGGACGAACAATTATTTTGTATAATGTAGATGCTTTACAACATTCTAACTAAATTATTAATCAAAGTATAATATTAATTGATTTAAAAAAATATAATATATTAATTTTTATTTTTATTATTATTATAGTAAAATTTTAATAATTTATTTATTATATTATATAGATAATAGATTATGGTGATGTTATATAAGATAAGAATCAACTTAAAGGACTATCTCATTTTTCTTATGTTTGATTGTATTTGAGCAATTTTTATAATATCATAAGTACTAAAACGAGTCTCAAAATCAAAAGAAACGAGAGATAAATAGATAAATTTGTATTTAATAATTATGATTTTCACCATGTGGAAGGAGTGTTTTATCTTATTTGCGGAATCATTAACTATCACTACATAAATTCGAACTCACTTATATTTAACTTCACTTACGGATACAAAATAACATAAGAGCAACGATGAATTACACATTTATATTCATGTCCACCATTAGAAAGTAGATTTTCTAGGAACCAAATTATATAATTTAAATAAAATGAATTTTACATTAAAGTATTATAACATTATATTATATTTATTAAATTTGTTAATTATAATGTTTGTTACATGACAAGTTTCTTTAGTGTGTTTGTTCTTTGGATGAATGTTACTTATGGATATTGGCAAGAAAACCTAGCAAGAATGTTCTCCAATCATATGAAAACATGCATAAAAAGATAGAAGAAGTGATTGATTTATTTTGAAAATCTCCCATATTAGCATGAGTTGAAGTTGGTGTTTCAACATTTATTATTGCAAAATATAATAATAATAATAATAATAATAATAATAATAAAATAATACACTAGATCATCGCAAGTTGATAAACTATTGTCGTATGTCATCTATAATCTATTGTAGTGAAGATGTCATGCTCAAGAGTTATGCATGCATGTTGTTGAGAAACCAGATAAGTTGAATAGACGAAGAACCAAATTGAAAAGTGGATGACGATATTTATCTATAATGCTAGTTCCTTGAATATTGAAGTAGTTGTGGTAGAGACAAGAAATAGATGAAATTGACTACGTATCATTTCATGTATTCCCATATGTGAAAGAAGGGTTGGTCTTTGCATAAGATTAATGGTCAATGTTAATTCAATTTGTTATTCTAGACATTAATTCAATGGACATGTTTTATGACCTAATTCTTATCAAGTTTTCTCTTCTTGACAATTTTATAGAATTTGTCCAAATTTCCTAGTGGGGGAGATATTTTTAGGAATTGATTGAAATTTAACTTGACCTTATCATAATAGTGTCATTTTGAATTTGTAAAACAAATTAACGTGGTGGTATCCACAATTATATCCTTGTAGGCTTGGATTGGTGTTGATCACTCCAACTTTCATATGGAACCTATAAAACTATAACAAAAGTGAGATTTGTTATAAAAAATTATAACCAAACATAATATTGAAGACAAAAGTAAATAAAAATTTTGAGATATTGGTTTGTTATTTATTATACATGATCACCTTAAATGTTATTTAGCCTTGTTTTATGTGTACCTAGATCATTGTCAGGTACACTCTAAAAGTTCAGTATCTTCCTTCACTTCATCTATGTACCAATGAGTAAATTGGTTTAAGGTTAGAAATGAGTGTTGATAGGTTTAGGATGTTGATAGTGAATAATGGTTATAGATAGTGCCTTATTCAATATAGGTGGAATATAATGCATTGACCATTGCTTTTGGGGTTTTGGGGGACACACTGATCAATGGTCTATGTCAAGGTTTATGATGATAGTAGTGAACACTGAGTTATTCAATGTAGGACACTACCTTGTTCAATGTGGGAAAATGCCTTGAACCCTAAACCATTTAACAACACACTATTTAAAGATCAAGAATGACATATAGCATTTATACTAATTTACCACAACTTTTAAGCTACATTAATTTTTCTTCAAGATCTCTTAAAAGCTTTTAATATAACCAAACACTAATTACAAACCAAGTACATAAGTCACTCCTAACAATAGAAGTACATAAACCACTCTTACCAACATGATACACAAGTCACTTCTAGTTACCCTTTTTTATCTTCCCTAAACCAAGAACTCCATATTTTTTTCTACTTCTAGCTATAAGAAAAACAAAGGTTTAACATTAAGGAATAACTCTTATAAAGAGGATTTATAATGAACCATAAGTTTCAGGCTACGTCAAATTTTCCTTTAAGAAATCCCAAAGGTTTTAACTATAATCAAACATGGATTACAGATGAAGTATACAAGTCACTTCTGACATCACGAGTGCATAAACCACCATTAATAACATGAGTACATAAGTCAGTCTTAGTTACCCTTTTTATCTCCCCTTGAAACCAAGAACTCTAATTTCTTTTTCCCACTTTTGACTACAAGAAAAACAGGTTGAATACTAAAGAGTAACCCTCGTTGATCATTTACAATAAAACTCATTACAAGAATGTTTACTCCACTAAATAAAGGATATTACAACTTTCCCACCCACTTATGCAAACACTAAAATACAAAAAAGATATAAGCTACAAAACAATAATAATAGATGCTTTTTTATGCATATTCATCTTATATATATATATATATATATATATATATATATATATATATATATAAGTGCTCATATATTAACGTTGTAAAACAATCTTCTCATGATATATTCACTATAATTTTAATATTATATACTTTCAATTTCAAATTTATGGAAAATCATGTTTTCCTTTATTATTATACTCAATTTGTTAGTGGATTAAGGTTTACTGTCCCACCATATGAAAATGTATGTAAGTTGTGGTCCTCCCATTTAAAATTTATTTGTGAATGTGTTGGTGATATGGTTTGTAATATGTGTTTTTTTTTGCATATGGATATAACAATGCTACATATAAATATTGGTTGAGATATATGAGGACTTTGCTCAAGTGGTAGTCCACTATGACATGAAGTTTGTAAATAACAGGACATATGGCGGGGAAACAAGTACATGGCCATGTGACCCAATAGATGAATTTATTTTGAGATATTAGGCATATTTAAGGATATGGTTTATGTTATAATGAATGAGTTGTGGTATTCTATTAGAATGGGTTCTATGTTGGAAGAAATGAAGCAACTATTGTTTGATGATAATGGTGCAATTCATAAGGTGAACATTGTTAGGCGAAATGGTGAAGTTCACTTATTTGTGGTACACACATTTTATGAATCTCAGATACTAGACAATTTGTTAGAATATTTTCCTGGTGAGGGTGATGCACCTGTATATAGTGGGCACAATACCAATGTGTGCAGCGGGAATGAGGTTGACATTGAGGGTGAGTGTTATGGTGAGGATGGAGTGGAGGTTGAGGTTGAGGGTCAGGGTGATTGTTTGTTAATGATGAGGTGGAACCTGAGGATAAAGGTGATTGTCAAGGTGAGGATGAGACTGAGACTGATGATGAAGGTGAATGTCATGATGAGGATTATATGGAGGCTAATTGTCATGGTGAGGGTAGGGTGGAAGGTGAGTGTCAGGCTCAATATGAGGTGGAAAGTGAGAGTAAGGTTGAGTATAAGTTTGAGATTGAGTATGTTACTGGAAATGAGGTTAGGGTGAGTGATACAAATGATTCTTCTTTGTTAGGAGATTAGACAATAGATAAAGGTCTTGAAAGTTTTAAAGGATTAGTTGATGACAATTTGATGGTGATGTAGATAATGTATTGAAATATAATGTATAAGAGAGTAATGTGAAAATTGAAGTCAAAATTGTTAAAGAAGACATTCATTTGGGACTTCTACACAAAAAATGAGAATAAAGGATTGTGGATGATCAAAATCTTCAATCCAACATAATGATAAAGGACTATGTGATAAAGAGTGGAAGTAAGAAAAATTTGAATAATAGTAAAGAAAGTGAGACAATGGACAATGATAAAGATAATATAAAAAATTTGAGACCTTTTTAATGTCAAAAAATATAACTGAATATAAATGAAAAGTAAGAATTTCGAAAACAAACAATAATTTATAGAAGTCATAAGAAGGTATGGATTAAATGGTAGGAGAAATTTAAAATTTCTTAATAATGATAACGAAAAGTTATAGTAATATGCTTAGGCCACAAGAAAAATGTTAGCCGCATGCTTATCTTGTACATGGCTTCACACAATTGTTGTTGGTTAAGGAAAATTGAGTACAATTAGTTGTAGTAATAGATGATTTAATTATTAAAGTTCTTTATGTACTTCGATAATAATCACTTCAATGCTTACTCGTGTAATTTAATTTCTTTAAGCAATTTTCAATCGAATATATTACACCTACAAACAAAATGCTCTCCTTCTATACAAACTTTATATGTAAATAGTTGGTAGACAACAAGGATTTCAATCACATCAAATCATCCCCTATAAAATATTCTTTCAGGTCTATTGCTATCAATTTTGTTCAATTCACTAGAAAAATATTATCCAAACCCCTTCATACATACTGTAAGTTTATAATTTCATTATATATATATATATATATATATATATATATTTTTTTTTTTTTTTTTTTTCAACAAGGAACAACATATGTTCAATGCAACAAATTTGTTTAAGACACAAACTAGCCATGATTTATTAATTCAAGTATCTCTAAAATAAAATTGTTATAAAACATCTTTTTAAGATTTTATTTTACTTTAAATATATCTCATTTTTGTCACATTATTTTCAAAACACTTTTTTACAATTTTTACTTTAATATATAAAAAATCTTATTAAACTTGACCTTCTTACAAATTTTTATTTGCACTTCATTTTATTTAAATCTTAAAAAAGTTAATTTAATTGAGAGGCGTTGACCATATACTCTCACAATTTCTCAATACATATTTTATTATTAATTAAAATTATTTAAATATGAAAAAAAATCCAAGATATAGACTAGTTAAATAAAAGTGAAACCCATGAAATTTTATGATTTTGAAAGCATATCAACTTATTAAATATAGAAATACTTGAGTAAATACAAATACAAAAAAGATGTTAGGGAGAAAACCAAATTTTAGTAAGAACAATATATTATTCTTTCTACATTTCATTTTAACCAAACCAGAAAAAAAGAGTCTTATTTCCATGCTGACACACTACTCATTTTCAATCGAATCCTTCCTTAAGAATCAAAAACAAAGATTTAACGTGACCAATGTGGTTTTTGTCCAATAAATAAAGTTTCCTACAACCTTTACAAGAACACAGTAGAAGACGAAAAACTTGACCTTTTTGAGCCAATTCATATATTTTTTTTCAAAATGATGACATGGGTTGCACTGGTCTGCACGTTGAAAACCATCTACCTATTATGCGCTTATTTTTAGCTCAGTCTGTTTGGGTTCACTTTCAATTCTCTACACCACGCCACTGTTCTGTAAAAGTAAAAAACACTTCAGCAGAGTAATTAAGAAAAAGGTCTATTTTTGTTGTTGTTAAGTTGAGGTTGAAAGGAAAGGAATAGAAAGAGAAATGAATTATGAATTGAAAGTCTGGAGTCGTTGAAATCCAACGCAATTAATAAGCTCTAAAATCAGTTGGTTCCTTAGCATATTTTTCCTTTTATATTTTTTGGCATTCATACCCAACAACTTAACAACTCCTTCAACCCTCCCTCACCACGGAAAATAAAACAAAAAGACAAGAGATAGCGATAAAGGGAGAAAATCAGGGACCATAGTAGGCAGAAAAGAGGAAAAACCTCGACTTTCTTTGTTTTCTGAAGAGCAGTGAAGAAAGTGAAAGATGGGTAACAGTTTTATTTGCATGACTAAGAAGGATTCGAAAGATGTTGGATCGAGAAGCAAGAGAATGGGTAGATCACAGAGGAAGCTTGTGAACGAGGAAGAGCTGCATCTTCAGGCACTGTCTATGGCACTTCAGCAGCATCAGTTGTCTCAGAGGTTTGAAGGGTCTATGTCTCGGAGAATTGGCTCCTCTAGAAGGCATGCTGTGTCTGAATCTTTTTCAGCCAACAAGCAGGTGTGTGCCTGTTTTGTTTATTTAATTATTTAATATTATATTTACCATGAATTGTGGATTTTGATTGAAAAGTTTTGATTTTTGAATCATTTCTTCACTGCCCAAAAGTAGCTTGTCATGATTAAGATCTTTGTGTATGTGGGATGGGTAGAAGTGAAAACTAGTGTTTGTGATCAGTGGCAGCATGTTGACTCAACATATCAAGCCAGGGCTGAAAAGTGCACATACATAAAGAAATCAAAAGGGCTACTTTTTTCGATTTTTATTTTTTTTAGGTAAAAAAGGGGGTTGTTCTTTTGTGCCTCAAAAGGTGCATCTAGAAAAGTACATGGCCATTTCACTGTGCTTTCAAAAGAAGATGCGATTTGTTTATGATTAGTTGCCAGCATCCTGTACTGGTTAACATACCCCACTTTCCTTGATTCCGCTATATACTTGTGCATTTTGACCCTAGCTGTTCTGAAGCTTCATGGGAAAATGCTTTTCTTCTAGCCTTTTAGGACAGTCTAGCACAATTGTCTAAGGAAAAAACTGGGGATGTTGTTTCATGTTTGGAGATAGATTGTTTTGTGAACTAGAATGGAAAGGAAATGTGTAATCAGTACTTACGCTCTTCACAACCTTGTTTTTGCCAAGAAAATTGGTTAGGAAGCGTTGTTGGTGGTCAGACATTAGCTATAATAGCCTATGGCTATAATAATGCGATCTCTTTTTGGATTGTTCATGTTAAAAAGTTGAAATATGTTTGCCCTTGTATTTTGTATGAAATATTTGCCTGACGTGCTAGTGTATCCTGTGCAGGTTCCAATAAATCTGGAGAACATTAAAATAAAAAAGTTTGTACTAATCCATGGAGAAGGTTTTGGGGCATGGTGCTGGTATAAGACTGTTGCCTCTCTAGAAGAAGCAGGGCTGCTCCCAGTTGCCTTAGATCTTACTGGCTCTGGAATTGATCTCACAGACACTAATAGTGTCACTACATTGGCTGATTATTCAAAACCTTTGACTGTTTATCTCGAAAGCCTTCCTGAGGATGAAAAGGTTTGGCTGTGTGACATTCAACATTCTTTTAACTTGAAGCATGCTATTATTATACAACATTCTTTTATATTTCATGAAGATGGAAACTTCGCAGGTTATTCTTGTTGGTCATAGTATTGGTGGTGCATGTATTTCTTATGCGTTGGAGCATTATCCTCAGAAGATCTCAAAGGCAATTTTCCTTTGTGCTACAATGGTATCTGATGGTCAAAAACCTTTTGATGTCTATGCTGAAGAGGTATTTAGTTAGCTTCTTTTTGTTGAATTATGTGATCAGTTGAATTTTTGAGAGTGGTGAAATACAATCCAACCTAAATTATTCACCAAAGCTTCCCAAGTTTGGAACCATTTCTTACCAATTATGTTATATGTGGGACATGTATTGCACCTCATCCTTTCCTAAATCTCTAATATGCTAGTTCTGGAGGAAAAAATTATTTATTGTGTATTTTCATCCTTGAGTGAACATGTTTTATATAATTAATTATTTCTGTTATTCTGATTCCATCACATTTTAGTTTTATTTTGGAATAGTTCTCACCAATTATCTGCACTGCAGCTGGGATCTGCTGAACGTTTTATTCAAGAATCAAAGTTTTTGATACATGGGAATGGTAAAGACAAACCCCCGACAGGATTTATGTTTGAGAAGGAGCAGATGAAAGGGTTATATTTTAACCAATCCCCAGCAAAGGTACACAGGATTGAAGACTACTTCTAACTTCTTTTCCTCCAAATTTTTTTAACTGCTATATTCTGACGGCCCATTCAAATTAGATACTTGAAGTTGTATGATTTGTGCCCATATACCTTCAATGATGATCATACCTTTTATCTTCACTGTTTACTCGACATTGCAAGCTTCATGCTTGTAGAAGATTTAAATTGAGTACAATTGAGTAGCTGAATGACCATCCCCATTAGTGTAATAAGGCAAACACAAATTTGTTCTCCAACCTATAGTGGAGCTGAAAGGCAATTTTGTAATTGTTGCTGATCTATGAGCTCTGAGTGAGGTAGATAACGCCCTCAGAACTCAAAATTAGCTTGCTGGTATTTAAGTTGAAGAAGTAAACCCCTTCCTCAAAACGCTCATGCATTGTAGTTGTGTTATCCCCTTTCCAAATGCTTTGGGACAGAGTTATGATTTCATAAAGACAGGTCTTTATGGACAAATATTCGAAAACGATTTCTTAAACTTGTGTTTTTTATTTTGAAAGTTGTTTAATTGCCCCAGAAAAGGAAAGAATTTCTTGAAGCAGATAACACTAAGCAGAAAGTAGTCAAGTGAATCCTTGAAAGCTTGTGTCAAGGGATTGTGGTCAAATTAGGATTGTTATTGATTCTGATTTTTTCACACAAGTAACCAGAATGATAGCTTGAGCATTTGTGGTTGTTGCATTAACACTTTAAAGTTCTGATGATAATTGGAATGAGTTGTATTTCAGGATGTTGCTTTAGCCATGGTTTCCATGAGGCACAGCCCTCTTGGTCCAATCATGGAGAAGCTGTCTTTATCTACTGACAAATATGGCAGCGGGCGCCGGTTTTACATTCAAACATTGGATGATCGTGCACTTTCACCAGATGTCCAAGAGAAGCTTGTGAGGGAAAATCCACCTGAAGGAGTTTTCAAGATCAAAGGCAGTGATCACTGTCCATTCTTCTCCAAGCCGCAATCTCTACACAAAATTTTGGTGGAAATAGCTCAAATTCCATAGCTTAATGCACAACATAATTTGTTCTATCATTTCATCTCTTAGGACCACACGATTGTAGAGTTGATATTGCTTTTTCTATATTGACCGTGAAAAAGGAAGCCCAATTGGGAGAAGTATTTTTATTTTTTATAATTTTCAAATATAATAGAGGAAGAAACGTGATTTCATCCCATTTAAGACAAAATATTATTCAATCAGTAAGTGACCTCTGTAAGTTTTCTTTTTCATGTGTATAGAAATATTTTCTAGTTCTCATTCTGCTTTGACAACTAATTTTCATTGCGAGTTTATGTTAGAGTAAAATGGGAAAATGTCCTCTATACATTTTGTCCCTACATTAAATATTTTCTAATGTTTATATGCTATACAGTGTTCAACACCATGGTCGTAAACAAAAAAGAAAATAAGGTGTTAGTGCTATGTCTACAAGAAAATAAGGAATGCACACACATAATACATACATACTAATTCATCAAGGTTTGTACTCTGGTGGATTAGAGTTCTGATACATAATGTTGATGTAACATCGCCAAGATGATAATCTAGTCATGATTTCTCACCCAGCATTCACCAACCAATTGACAGCAGATATTAATATTGAAAAAAAACTACATATCAATAAACTACTAGGTGCTGTTCAAACGTCAACGTCATAATATTAAGCTTCGCCAGGCACAGTACATTTTAGCACAATGGGGTCCCTCTTTATCAACTCCAACAGACATTGATCTCCTTCTGATAGATCGTTGTCCCTCATAAATTTAGCCCATCCCCTCGATATTATCAATGCTCTGCAACGGCTATGACATGAGCAAGAAACATCCCACTGCTCTCCATTATTATTTTGGAGCATCATACCAACACCTGGCTTCAGATACTTGCAAGCAAATTCAGTTGACACATACTGCACAAAGGAACACCAGCTTTAATTTGATCACTGCAAAACATTATGCATGCATAATTCACTACTTTTTTTAACTCTATATTGAAGCTAAATTATTCTCACCAATCGAGAAGACTTGATGGTACAAGTAACAAAAGGGTTTCTTGGCATCAATCTATCACTAGCAGTAGCAACATCCTTTCCTATCTTCCAAGAAGAGTGATTTCCTCTGCATCCACTTTTGACTTGTTTCCCATGAGAAAAATCACCTTTTTTCTTCCTTTCTTTAGTCTCACTCGGACGTATTAAATTCACATCATCTTCATCCTTAGTTTCTATCACATTCCCCACCATACGCTTTTTCTTTTTTGTTTCATGGCCGTGGTGCTGCTCATTCTCAAACTTGGACCTCTTCCAATTTGGTTTACTACTGCCCCGAGTTTGGAGAGGATAACAAATCTCAGCAGCAGTAATATCAAATATAAGAACACGAAATTTTGAGTTCCCTACATATCTGAAAATTAGGTGGGAACCATACCCTAGAGAATAGTAGTTTACAAACTCTCGCCATGAGCTGCCAAAGAAAACATCTTTACCATATTTCTTCAACCTCATTTTCCAAACACGACCATCAGGAACAGTAATTGTAGCAACAGTTGATAGTTCATCTCCAAATCTCTTTATAAATTCCTCAGGAATTCTCTGCAGTGATCACTTCTTAAATTAGTAACTCACACTAAGTAGATAATTTAAACTGCAACACTTTCTTCTCAAGTGAAGAAAAGAAGCAAAGAAGAACATCCTCCCCAGGTCATGCACAATGCCATAGTTATAACTATTTATCTTAATCAACAGCATCAAATGTTAAACATACAAAGAAGTTACAGAGTGAGATAATGAAGCAAAAAAGAGATAAGTACAGACATTTTTTAAATGAAAAAAAGAAAAAAGATTCATTTTTTTAATGAATATGTTTGCATGCAGAGAAGTACAAACAATTAGGCTAATCTTCCTCCAAGTTCAAATCTTTCCGGTTGTGCGCTTATAGAACATAGAAAAAACTCCAAACTTTGATCTAAAATAGAAGGAAGCATGTAAAATGATGCATGATGGAGGTGAAAGAAAGAAGAGGAAGAAAAGAAAAAAGCAAACAGAAAAATGCTTAGATTTGTTTGTTACCATTTGGTTAGCATGAATAGCAGAGGGAAGTATGACTTTCAGAAAATGCTTAGATTCCCTCTCCGACGACCCTCCCCCGTGCTTTCTCCGCCGATCTTCCATTGGAACAGAGGATTCTACCTACATCCACCACTTCTTGGGTTGACAAGATACCATAATACTTCTTTCGAGCATTAAAAATTTAATTTCAGCCTTAATTTTCGTGTCATATGATTACTTTTTTTGTTTAGATTTATTTATTTTTTAATTAAGTATATATGATTTATTTTTTCTTTATTTAATTGATTTAATCACTATTAAAAGATACAAGATTTTATCTTTCACATTGTCTCTTATATTAATTAAGAAACTGTACCATTATCATCATATGGATCAAACGTTTTTTATTATTTAACATGTTATACCTTAATCGTAATATCATAATTTTATATCAATTACACTCCTCACAATTATTAACATCTAGAGACAAGCCACCAAGAGGCCTGAGTAAGATAAGAGGTTATTCATCTAATGAAAAAGTAATTGACACAAGTTCAATTATAAAATATAAAAACTTATAATATTCAATAAAAAAAAAACAAACATGTAACAAAATCTCAATTCAAAATATTCAAATTTGCAAGAGAATTGAAACTTAAATAAACCTCTGTTTTATTAAATACAAAATCAAATTTAAATTAATAAAACTTTTTTGTTCTCTTTTTTATATTTATTATAGTGATCATATTAGAGATAATTTTGCCGTAACAGTTAGGACCACCAAGAGTAATAAATATTAAAAATTATTTTATTTTTAATTTATTTATTTTACTTCATTGTACCATATTAATAATCTGAAAAGATCTTTTGACTATACGAATATAACTTTTTTTTTAAAATAAAAAATATTTAACACTTAACTTTTACATAGTTATTCTTTTGTGATAAAGTGTCATATTTTATTAAAAGAAAAAAGAATGTTAAATAAATTAAAACTGTATAATATGACTTCCGGACGATCCTAGACTTAGCACGTAGGATGTCTGGCCTTGCTCGAACACTCAATCTGGACGACCATCACAGGTAGATTTGTGGAGGTGATTAAGGTAAAACATCGATTAGAGGTTTGGACTCGGGATTGGGTCGTGATTAAGGCTTTGTTAATCTTAGGCCCATGACCAAAACTATAAATACAAGTCAAAGGTAATAGGTAGGCAAATTCATTAATTGCACATTTATTCCAGTACTAAAACAACCGATCAGACCTTTTACTGATTTAAGCATCGGAGCACCTTTGACAGGTACTCTCACAAGCATACAGGACGAACGGACACCAACTTGTGGAAGGAAGGATCATGAGGAGAGACCGGACGGACATGACCGATTGTCCCCAGATTTAGGTGACTCGACCCCAAACAGGAATAAAAACAATCAAGACATTATCATAAAAAAATGAGTAATATATTTATTAATACATATTTATTTGACGTGTGATGTGAAAATAAAAATATTATTTAAATTTAAATACATTTTTAATTTTTTATGGAAAATTTTAATTGTTAGGTTTAAACTCTCATTCAGTCCTTGTATTTGTGTGCCAATATCAAGTGAGTCATCGTTTTCTTTTCGGTCTCAATCGGGTCCATAAACTTGTTAAAATGAGCCAATTAAGCCCTCTCTGTTAATTTATCAGTAACGCCGTTTGCGTGTGATTACATGGTGCACAGAAAATGAGCTCATTTGTAATGATTTAAATACGTAGATATTAGTTTTAGAAAGGTTTAATACCCAATTTTGTCCCCAGTTTGGTTCAGAAATCTCAATTTAGTCCTTCGTTAGAAAAGTAATTGTAATGGATCCTTACTTGTACATTTGTAATTCAAGTTAGTCTCTTTCGTTAAATATAAGTAAACAACGTTAATGGGATGATGTGGTGGCAGTAGTTAGTGATTAGGTGTCAAAACGCAATAGTGTGTGTGCTTACGTGGTGTTGAATTAGAGAAGTTTGGGTTTTATTAGAAATTGAGTTTATTTTAATTGGCAGCTGAACTCATGTGGGAACGATGGAGTACCTTGTACCTGAACTCACACGAACAGGGAAACCCACCACCAGTTCTGATGTTTACGCTTTCGGAGCGTTGTTGTTGGAGGTGGTGTGCGGGAGGAGGCCCATTGAGGTGAAGGCATTGCTGGAGGAGCTGGTGCTGGTGGACTGGGTCTGGGAGCGGTGGCGCATGGGGCACCGTTGGCGGTGGTGGACCCCAGGTTGGGTGGGGCGTTTGATGAGGTGGAAATTTTGGTAGTGATTAAAGTGGGGTTGTACTGTTCCGCGGAGGCACCAGAGAAGAGGCCCAACATGAGGCAGGTGGTGAGGTATTTGGAGAGGGAGGTGGTGCGACCTCCGCCGGTGGTAGGGTTTCATGTACTCCTTTTTATTATTCATATATGTGCCACTTTTACCAATACAATACCACCACACAGTTTAATTTCTTATTTTTTTTAAATGAAAAGTAGAAGGAAATTGAAAAACTGAAAACTCGTAAAATGAATATAAATATATTTTACAAGAAAGAAAAATTTAAATACACGAAAATGAAAGAAAAATAATTCAAAACTTCTTAATTGTGAATTAAGAAGATGTAGGAATAATATTTTTATACAACATATTTCCATTTGATTTCAAAGAATTTTATAATATATCTAGCAATATATTTTTTTTCATATATAATTCCTATGATTTTTTATTATGAACAATTTTCTCATACATATAGTATTATATTTTATTTAATTAAAGCTTAGTGGTGAAACAGAGAAATGGACATTGTCGTTTTACCTATGTATCGGTGCTTTGCTTTAGTTCCTCCGTTACAGTGGTGCATACTGCATCCAATTAACTCTCACTGAAACGATTCGTTTCGATTGGCGAATTGAACCATCATGAAACCCTACACCGCCACCATTGCGGATTACCCCAGAACCACCCTCAAGATCGTCTTCTTCTTCATCTTCGTCGCCCTCACATTCTTCTTCGTTGGCAGTAGTTAGTGGTGAGGTATTTGGAGAGGGAGGTGGCACACACACAATTGCGTTTTGACACCTAACCACTAACTACTCCCACATCATCATCTCATTAACACCGTTTACTTTTATTTAACGGAAGGGACTAACTTAACTCACAAATGTACAAGTAAGGATCCATTACAATTACTTTTCTAACGAGGGACTAAATTGAGATTTCCGAACCAAACTGGAGACAAAATTGGGTATTAAACCTTTTATGAAAAACATATATACGTGGCAGGGAATGAGGGAATTAGTGATTTTTATTGGGGTTTTTTTTGATTGAAACAGAAAAACTTAAAAGGGAATTAGGGATTTCATGAGTTAGGGATTTTGATGTGGTGAGTGAGTGCGAGAATTAGGGCTCGGGAGAATTTGCGAAGACGAAGAGAATCATGTGGTGGTGGACGAACCAAATTGAAAGTGGAGGCCAGTTAAGGTTAGTTTCATATCTTTTCGCCTTTACGAATATGTAGTTATTTTACTATGTTTATACATTGTTGTGGTCCCGAATTTGTTGCGTTGTGGTCTTGATTTTTCTATATTTTAGCGTTTAGATTATAATTGGTTTGGTACTGTTGTTCTGTGATGGGTCCCGATTTTGGTATGTTACTGTATGTTGAAATGTGTACACTGTTGTGGTCCCAAAATTGCCTTTATCAATTGTTTAGAAGTAGTGGTCACCTTTTCTGTCTGAGTGTTTTCTTAGTGGGGATGTTAGTTTGTTCCCCTGCTCCTTGATGTATGACTGTTTGCTTAGTTAGTAAAGAGTGAAATCATAATACTTCCCCCCAATGTACAGGTCTTAAAAGCTTGTGCTTCAAACATAATATTGCATGGCTGAACGTAGTAAAGTTGTGGTCCATCATTGTGAGAATTTTGTTAATGATGACAATGGAAATTTAAAATTTGATGGCGAGATAGCAGAATGGTCTTGTGATCCAGACTTGTGGTGTTATTTTGGAATATTAGCTTCAGTGAAAGACTTAGGTTATATAGACATAAAAGAACTTTGGTACAGTTTAGGAGGTCAGTTAGTGGAGCCAAATAGGTTAGAAAATTTGACTGATGATAGGGGTGCTATGCATATGTTGAATATTGCAAAGTTAAAGGATGAAGTTCATTTGAACGTGGTTCATAATACCATGGAACCACAGATAATAGAAATGATTGATTGGGTTGAAGGCGATGTTTATGATGAAGGTGATGTTGCAAGACAAGTGAAGGGTGAGGCTGAGGGTGAGGTTGAGGGTGAGGATAAGGGTCAGGTTGAAGTTGGAACAGAAATGAAGGAGGGTCACTGTGAGGGTGAGGTTGAAGGTGAGGCTGAAGTTGGAACAGAAATGGAGCAGGGTGAGAGTGAAGTTGCTAAACAGATTGAACATGTTGAGGATGGTGAAGTACATGATATAGATGAGGTTGAGGTAAATGATTTTGAGCTAGAAGATGTAGAAGAGGATGGGAATGAGGATGATCATGTAGATGAGGCTAAGGATGAGGCTGAGGTTGAGGTTGAGGATGAGGCTGAGGATGAGATTGGAGATGATGGTCAGGATGAAGATGTAGATGAGTCTGTGAGTGAAGAAAGTCTAGTTGATGTCACCATTGAGTGTGACATTGGTACTTCGAAAGGAAATGTGAGGGAAGAACAACCTTTCAATCCAATAGGTGAGTCTTCAAGGACAACTGATAATGAATCCATGCACGATGTTCGTGGCTTGTCTGACATTGAGTGGGTATCAGATGATTTGGATAATGGTCCAGATAGTGACGAAGATGATGATTACATTTGTAGAACTTTTTTTCCTACATTTAGCATGCCTAAAAGTTTGACGGATTATAAATGGGAAGTAGGAACCTATTTCACTGAGAAAAAAGAATTCACAGAGGCCATTAGGACTATGCACTGAGTAATGGTATAAGTTTGAAATTCATGAAGAATGACAAGAAGAGGGTTGCTGTAAAATGTTTGGGGGGCAAGGGGAAATGCAAATGGTATGCTTATTGTGCCTATAGTTCTGGTGCGAAGTCATGACAGCTAAGAAAAGTGATTGATGATCACAGCTGTAGTACATATTTCAATGTGAAGTTGATGACTTCTAAGTGGTTGAGTCAAAGGATGGAAAAATCTGTCAGAGAGAACCCTAATATGAAGGTCATGGACATTAGGGACAAAGTAAGTAGGAAATGGAATGTAGGAATCTCTAGAAATATGGCTTTTAGGGCAAGAGCCATGGCATAAGATAATATTGAGGGGTCATTCAATGAACAATATAGAAGAATCTATGATTATGGTCATGAGCTTCTCAGAGCAAATCCAGGTTCAACAGTCAAAATAAAGGTTGAAAAGAGTAATGATGAGTGTATATTCAATAGAATTTATGTATGCTTGAAAGCATGCAAAGATAGCTTCATTAGTTGTAGACCCATCATTGGTTTAGATGGAAGCTTTTTGAAAGGCAAGTGTGGAGGGGAGTTACTAACAACAGTTGGAAGAGATGGAAAATTAAAGAGATCAATGTAGAGACATTTAAATACTTGATTGCAATTCCAGCTAGGTATGTATTCACTTTTCTCCAAACGTTATTGTTATTTTATTGTTATATTTACTTTGACAGTTATATTTACTGACATTTAAATCTCCCAGGTTTTGGTCAAGATCTAGATTCACCCCTAGATCACAATCTGACACTTTTGTCAACATGTGTGAGAGCTTCAACAGTGTGCTAGTTCGTACTAGGTGTAAGCCAATTATCACTATGTTAGAAGACATTAGAGTTTACATCATGAAGAGATGGGCAACGAACAGGACAAAGATGACATTATATCAAGGTTCTGTGTGCCCTAAGGTTCTGAACAGATTTCAAAAGCAATCATGGTTAACCAGATATTGGTTACCAAGGTAACTTTAAACCTACAATTAATTTGTGTTCATCATTAAGAAGAGCTTGTTCATCATTAATTTGTGTTGTCATTGTGTACTCATGACAAATGGTCATCACATCAATTATTTGAAGTCCTACACATTTCACAATTTGGGGAGCAATATGTTGTGAATCTTGAAAACAAGGAGTGTAATTGTACAAAGTGGTTAATTACTGGCATTCCTTGTAGAAGACTACATTGGCCATTGGTTTAGGAAGTCTACTTATGAAGAGACCTACAACACCATCATTTATCTTATTAATGGTCAACTTGTCTTGGACATAAATTCATATCTAGATGTATTACCCCCTTGTTAACCCTCGACAAGTGTAACCGAATCGTATCAAGTAATAATAAATGGTAAGACCAAGTATCGTTTCCCAAAGGACTCACGGCCTAAACAGTTATGTGATTTGTTGATTAAATTAAACTTGTGAACAAAGTATTGTAGATTTAAATGCAAATACTAAAAAGTAAATATGAATGCATGTATTGATCAATTGAACAAAAGAAGCAAAACGTGATTGAAATATATGGAATGATGATGTTGTTGGGGTTTTCAATTCATCCTATCCACTCTTATGCATTCAAGAATTCATCTTTCTTCATTAATGTTAATGTCACTTTCTAGTTTACCTTAAACCCAATGTATTGGTGAAGAAAGCCTACTCCTAATATCTAGTTTACAATGTCTTGTCTCCCTAGCAATTATTCATGCATTACATTCGCATAAAAGCTTAAAGGCAATCAATCCTCCTATCCCTATGTCTAGGCAATATTACTATTGGGAGAATTTCTTCATGTCTAGATTTATCTATATGTGTCCATACAAATAATATCAATGATCATGCAATTGAATGAGTTAAATAAAGCATGCATAAAGTATAGAAGAAAAACCCTAACAGTTAATGAAAGAAAGCATATGGATTAAAGAACCAATTCAATACATGAGAGTTTCAAAGGATTACATTGATTCCCTAACAACAATGAAGGTTTAGTTCACCATAATCATGGTGAAACTAGATGAAAAATAATGAAAGAATGAAAGATAGAACCCTAGAATTTGAAGAGTGGAGCTTGAGCATCCAAAATCCTCCTCCAAGGGGTGAAGAAAGTGTGATTTTGCTTCATTCTGCCAAAAGATACTAACCCTAGGCAGACTAAAACCTTATATAGACTCCTAAAGATTATAGAAAAGTGGCCCACGACCCATTAAAATGGCGCTCAGCGGTAATTACCGCTCAACGGTAAGTGCGGTTCTTCTATTTGACGCTCAGTTGCAATTTTGCCCCTCAACGGTGACTGCGGGACTTCAAAGTGTCGCTCAGCGGTAATTTTCGCTAAGCGGTACTTGCGGCTCTTCTTTTATGCACTTTTTCTTCCTTTACTGACTGCAACTTATGGCTACTTCACTTCTTCCGTTCAATTCATTTAAAACTTGCAAAAACAAGGAAAACTAAGCATAAAACCCATTCAACTCTCTTATTTCCAAAACATAAGCAAAAGTATGATTACAAGCTAGTTTCTAAGTCATAAAGGTTGTCTTTAAGGTCAAAATTAAGTCTAAAAATAACAGTTTTTCAACTGTTATCACCCCCAAAGAAGAGGACAGTGCCAGGAAGACCCAAGAAAAAACGAAGACTAGAGGCTTGGGAGTTGAAGAAGAATGACATTGAATTAAGAAAGGGTGGGAACAAAAAAGCCTATGCTCTCTGCAAAGAACTTGGACACAACAAAAAATCGTGTCCACAACAACCTACAACACCAGATGTGCCTCCACCAACAACAGATGTGCCTGCTGACCAACCTACTCAACAAACACAACTCACAATACCTCCACCAACAGAAGTGCCTATTACTCAGGAGTCTGCAGAGTCTCCTTCTGATGAATGAAGTCACATTTAAATGTCTTGTAATATGTACTGATGAAGGAAGAATGTAATATCACTTTTTTTTATGTAATGTGTACTGATGAAGACATGTGAGGTTTTCTTTTGATGTAATTTGTACTAATGAAGTAATATGAGGTTTCTTTTGTTATGTTATGCACTAAGTAAGACAAAGTTGCTATCAGGTTTTCTTTTGCTGTAATTTGTACTGATGAAGTAATATGAGGTTTCTTTTGTTATGTTATGCGCTGAGTAAGACAAAGTTGCTATTAGGTTTTATTGACCATTGCTTTATGATGTTACATTTGCACTTTCTTTAACTTACGTTGCCCATATGAAATTAAATAAATCAAATAAGACCGTATTAAACATCATTAAAAGTAACCTTTATAAATAAAACAAACAATAACATTCCAAATATCAAATTACATTTATATCAACCTAGTTTCATCAACCTAGTTTCATCAACATTGATATCACAATTACATTACAAACACATGTAACAAACACCATCCCCATTAAAACCTTCATCCTTTTCTCCAAAATAACTATACTTTTCTCCAAACAACCTATTTTCAGCTTTTCAACATCTCTTTCTTCCATCTTCATCAAACTTCCACCCACTTCTTCATTTCTTGCACTTGCACTACTGTCTTCTACATTCACCACATTTCGAGAATGAATTACTTCTTCACTGCACCACTCAAAGAAGTTGCATCCAACGAAATCTTCACCCCCAACCTGTGGAAGAAGAAAACACACTCCCTCGTCAATGAAATCAAAACTCCCACCCTGTGGAAATCAAAACTCACCATTAAACTTACCTTGAAGTTAGAACAACCCCAAAATCTTTTGCCCTTGTTTTTAGGGGTTCTAGCAACGCGGAAGACTGTAGGCCGACCACAAAAGCAAGTGGGTTTTACACCCAACCTTCTTCCACTGGCAGAACTATGTTGAAAGCCCCAACCTGTGCATTTGCAAGAAGAAGATGAAGCAAACATTTCGTGAGTTGAACAATGATTCCAGAACTCTTCCTCCCCAACACAAACATGTTAAACACTTTGGAAATCAAGGTTGCTTTAAATATTAAGTTTTAGAGCTAACAACAACACACGTGGCAATCTAATTACACAACATAACACCAATCTAATTTAATACACAATGTCTCGTCAACTAAAACAAATTACAACTCATCACAGGCAAACGATGTTACTGATAAATTAACGGAGAGAGCTTAATTGACTCATTTTAACAAGTGTATGAACTCGATTGAGACCGAAAAAAAAATGATGACCCACTTGAGATTGACACACAAATACGAGGACCAAATGAGGGTTTAAACCTAATTGTTAGTATTTGTTAATGGAAAATTTGAATTAATCTCTTTAATCTTTTCAAACTTACCAAACTAACATAATATTTTCAAATTAAACCACACTTATATTTCCAAATTATTAGTAAAGTAAACTTATATTTCCAATTTATTAGTGAAGAAAATTAAACTCATAACATGTATCATCTTTCCTTTCAATTTTGTAAATATGATTCATTTTAGCTTTGATACTAAAACGAAAAAATTAACTAAGATATTAAAGATGATAAAATAATTTCAAGTAATATATTTTAGGTTAAGATTCAATAAAATCATATAATATATATATATATATATATATATATATATATATATATATATATATATATATATATTACAGAAAACGATAGAAAAGAGAGTTTAAATAGAGTTTTTAAAACTTTTCGTAAATAAGTGTTACATTCTTTTATAGGGATTAAACGGTGTTCAACACTTAAGTACTTCAAAAAGCATTTAGGAAAACTTTTAGAAAAGAAAGCAATAAGACAAACTTATTTTTATATCGGTTCGCTCCAAATTAAGCTACGTCTAGTTCTCCCTTAAACACTCTTAAGGGATTCTATTAATCTTGAAAGATTATAACACGACTTTAACCACTTCTAGTATTACAACTAACCCAACTTATTAGAACGAGTTTCATCACTCATAGTATAAACCAATCCAACTGACTAGGCCTTGTACTAAAATAATCTACACAGAAAAAGAAAACACAATGCAACAGACAAAAAAGTACCAGTATATACATGCATTTAAGTGTTAGACGACCCTAAGTATTTATGCATTATTCGTGTTCTTAACATTTAGGCATACTTTGTTGAGTAACTTATAGCGTTTAGGATATTTTTTTATGTATAGCGTTTTGCATTTTTATCTAAGACAGTTTTCATTGTTAAACGCTATTTAGTTTAGACGTTTTGTTAAACTTCAAAACAAGGTTTTCTTAGATGATCTTTTCTTAAAATCTCTTCCTTATTTATGTTTAACAAATACATATGATAACTCGAAATAGGTATTAGAGAATTAGCTAGATGTGATAGACTTTGATAATATATACATATATATATATATATATATATATATATATATATATATATATATATATATATCTATATATATACATATACATATATATATATATATATATACATACATATATATATATATAGATATATACATATATATATATATATAGATATATACATATATATATATATACATATATATATATAGATATGTATATATATATATATAGATATGTATATATATATATATATATATGTATGTATATATATATATATTAATTTCAACAATTCTATCATGCTAGTCATTTAGCTATCTTTTTTCACGGTAAAGATAGTTCTTTAAGATCAAAGCAAAGATAGTTCTTTAAGATCTTATCATAATGTTTATCTTAAGGATATAAGAGTGTTTAAGATATAAATATGAAAGCATTAAAAAGATGTTAAGACATAAATATTAGAACTTTTAAATGGGCATAATATCACAATGTTTATTTAAAAATAGAGCATCAAAGAAAAACAATTCATATTTATCAAAGCAAAAATATACCAAATGAAGTATCAGAGTATATACGAATTGAATCAGAGCAATCATGGCAATTTTATAAGAGTTATATGAACAATATTTATAGATGATTGAAGGATGACTTGTGTAAGTCGTATGTCAATATATGCATTGTATCAAAGCATTAAAAAATATATCTGAGCCTATATATGTATAAGAACAAACAATCGTGTTACTATCAAAGTAAAAAATCATAATAACAAATAAAAATATCAGAGTAGAAAATTTCTTGAGTAGATTAAACTTATTGATGAATGTAAAATGAATGAATGTACATATGTAAATTGCAAAAAAAAAAAATTCTTCCCCTGAAAAGCATTCTCCCCCTATAATTAATGACTCTTACAACTTTTAGCATATAACCCTCCTCTCTTAAACATTTGGAAATATAAGTTTTGGAAAAAGTTGGGTGGCTAGGACGTTTAGAGTGTTGAGGATGGTGGTGAATCTGACCTCTTGTTCCTCATTATTTACTTGGAACATGGTGGTAATTTTGGCTTTTTGTCGCGCGTTGTTTTCCATAAACAGGTGATGAACATGGTTAATGATAATTGTTGAGGCTGGCTCATTTGGCAAGGGAGGTAAGATTAGGGTGGCGTGGTGGTTATAGGTTGGGGATTGTGGATAACTATTTGAGAAGGTGGGTTAGGAGGTTGTGTTGGGAATCCAAGTGTGAGTCTAAGTCCCACATTAGATAGAAATGAGAAAGTAGAGACTATATAAAGGTGAAAGATCCGTTAACCCATTGCCTTAAGGTTTTGGGTACAGAGTGGTGTCAATCCCTTATATAATTGGACTTATATCTCATTTGATATTGTGTCTCCCAAGTGAGCCCCCCTCCTCTTTTTTAGACCCAATAGTGGTATCAGAGCTAATAGTTTGTCTTGGTGACCAACTTAGACGAGTATAATTGTCCCTATACCAAAAGTCTTCCTGGCAAAGAATATTCAGGTAAGCAAGTCCCGTTAAGATGAACGGTGGTTGGAAAAGGGCTACTCGTGGTTATGATTGGTTGGGAATGCTTCCGCTGGAGGGAGAGTGTACCTATGTGGAAGGGACTCACTCTTGAGGGGGATATTGGTGGGAGTCCAAGTGTGAGTTTGTTGGGATAAACTTGAATTTTAGGGTTTTATGAATAATTTATTTTAAATCTTATTTTATTAGTTTTATGTCTAGTAATATTTAGTTTGATTTTGATAGAGATAAAATAAGGATAGATAGTTATGATTTTCAATTTTTCTAGGTACAATATTATTTTATGATAGATTAAGCAGATTTTACTTTTAAGATAGTTGATATTTTATTTTCAATTTTTATTTTTATTCTCGTAATATTGTAAGTGTCACGACTATTTGAAGTCTTCAATTATCAATGAATAGTATACTCAATTTTAGGAAAATATCTGAGTGTGTGTAACATGAGATTTTCCTAACAATGAAAAATCCACATTGGATAGAAATGAGAAAGTAGAGCTTTATATAAAGGTGAAAGATCCATTAACTCATTACCTTAAGGTTTTTTGTAGAGAGTGGTGTCAATCCCTTATATAGTTGGACTCATATCTCATTGGTGTTTGTGTCTCCCCGGTGAATCTCCTTCCTAATAGACCCAACAGGTTGATGTGTAGGGCTTGGTGGTAAGGCTAGGAGGTCGGTTGTCATCGTTGATATTCATTGTGTGATCCAACATCTTGGGAGTTCATCATGAGAAACATCTTCAATAAAAATGTAAGTCGTTGGATTAGCACAGCTGTCTTGGAGAGCAACTCCTTTTATAACTTTGATGACCGAGGAGACAACAATAAGAAGTTATACTTGTTGGAGAGTGTTGTTGAGATCAGAAGGCCCTTGGAGAACAAGAGTTGTGTTGAGGGGAGCGTTGAGGGGCGATGCTTGAAGGAGACTTCTTCCCACAATGTTTGGATATATTACAAAGGTAGTGTTGGTATCATCAAAGTTATGTACTCGACAGGGTTCCAAAACGCTTGTGTTGGGAGAAAGTATCCCTTCTCCATACTCGTCAAGGGAATGCTGACTTGAACGAGCATGAAGAGGCCTAGACTCATCAGTTTTGCTAAAAGTATTTTGTTGCCAAAACCCTTGTTGAAGAGCGTTAAGGGCTTGACAAACCAAATCTTCTTGGGATTGGCCAACATTGGTCGTGCAGGCACTATACGAAGGTCTTTGATCAATTCTACCTTGGTCATCTTGAGAGGTCTCAGGTCCTCAGGAGGTAGACGAGGTGCTATAAAATGTGGCACCACGAACACATTCCTCAATGGACGAGAACCTTGTTGATTTTGCTTCAGCATCAAGAAAGACATATTGCTGAAGAACTCAAAGGGCATAAGCAACTAGGGATGTTTAGCAGGAATAAGGTTAAACTTGGACATATAGGGATAAAAGGTTACTTCTCTCTTGAAGAACCCGATGGTTGGCAAGGATAATTCTTGATTTTTTTTTTCTTCATTCAATCCTTTTTATATAGATATCTTCGAAAGAGATCTGTTACTCAAAGCTTTGACCTTTTTATAGGGATATAACCTTTTAGTGTGAAGTCAGAAGTTGTGTTGCATCTTGTAGAGGCAACTGTGTTATGTATACGGAGGAGACAGATAAAAGGTATGAAAGAAATATTTCTATAATATCTTCTTGTCTCTAAAGGTTGTTTTGATTCTAAAATAATCTACAAAGAAAAAGATAGCATGACACAACTATCAAAAAGAATATTGGTACATACATACATTAAAACAGTAGATGACCCTAAGCGTATAAGCATTATATGTGTTCTTAGCATTTAAGCATAGTTTATTGAGTAACTTACAACATTTATGATATTTTTTATGTATAACATTTTTTGTTTTACACGATTTGTAATGTTAAATGCTATTTCATTTAGATGCTTTGTTAAATTTTAAAACAAGTTTAGACTATCATGTCTTAATAATATAAATATTATTAAAAAAGTAATGGTTGAAATTGAAATAAAAGAAAAGTGGTTTTTCATCAATTAAATAATTTATACTTAGAGTCAATGAGCATGACTTCTAAAACTAAAAGGAAGGTTTTGTTTTCAACGATGTTATGTTTGATTTGTTATCTGTCGAGTAGAGACGAAATTCGATCTTAGTAATTCAATGGTGCTGAGTGAAAAAGTTGTCATTCAACGATTAAAAGTTGTTTATAGGATAGAATAATACTCTCCCAAAGCTTACATCGACAGAAAGTTTCAAATTTTTTTAGCCTAAACAAACTTCCTTCGATTAAAAATAATATGTACCTAATAAATTCAGTTACTATATAAGAATTTTATTAAAAATAGATAACTTATTTTTCGAATTAACTAAAGGAAGAAAACCATTACAATGTCACTATATTCCTAGTGTTGAACTTTTTACAGAAATAATTAATGCAACTAAAAACAAATTTAAAGTTGTGTTAAATACAAGATAGAAACTACTCTTCATCAAATTATTAAAAGAAAAAGATGAAAATAGCAGGAAACGAAAAGGCATGGTAAATGCAGCACAATGGAATTGCCCCAAGCCAATGAGAAAAAAAAAAGGATTAAAATAGGGTAGGATGAGGTGGAAGAAAAAAGGGTTGAAAGAGGGATGAGGTGTAAAGAAAAGGGGAATTAGAAATTACACAAAAATTCCTCTCTTTGGCTAATATATTAAAAAATCTTCATTCATGGGATATGGGTGTTTCTTGAGGACCAAGGGCGTTATAATATCCTTACAATATCACGTACACCATGTGCACGCTAAAAATAAACTACTAGCCTTTAATACAAAATACTATATAACCAACTACTTGTCCACTGAACGGGACCAGATTTTTCACTCTTTCCAACATAGTGTCCCATGTTATATACCAAGAACTTTACAGTTACAACCCAAACACAAACATTTCGCAACACTGAAATATTCTCAATTCAAGGAGACACTAACCATAATGAGTCTAAACGCACCCATATGGTTAACAATGTCAATCTGTTTTCAGTAGATAATCATGTCAACGAGGTCGGTGACTTTGCATTCCCTTTATTGTGCAGGCTCCATCAGGCAAACAACCGGATCATTTTACTGCAAAAATTCAGATGTGACATCAGAAGCCAAAAAAATTTCAGAAAGTAAGAATGATATTAATCACATAAAGAAATTGATCCGTGTCTTATGAGATCCAGTAAGGTTCCTGCCTTGAGACTTTGAAGGTTATAGGTTATATTTCCACAAACAATCTCTCAGGTTGTATGGATAGGGCTGTACATATATTTATCCTCCCCCAACCTCCCAGGTGAGGAACTCTAACACTAAGTCATTCTTCTAAAGAATCAACTTTCAACTATTCAATAATAGTCATTTTAATAAAAGTATAAAATGATCACATACCTTTCAAGTTGCTTGGACTCAGGTTGACCTTAATTAGTTGTGGATGATGAATGATATCCTTAACAGAGACCATAGCTCAACTTTGCAGGAATGATGTCCTGACTGAGTAGACATAATCTGTTTTATAACATTCCTAAAGTTAATTTCAATATTGAATGTAAACAATACTCTTGAACTGAATGTCCAACCAAATTAAAAGTAAAGCATCATTATTTTGTACTGGCATATTTGTTCAACACTAAATTCAAATCTTCCAGTATGGACACCGTGATCTACAATACCAGATGTCAAATTTGACATTTAGAAGTATCAGATAAACTTATTACAGTAATCAAGTACTACATGATGGTAAAGAAACTTAGTCAAGCAGTCACCTTTCTTCAATAGATTTTAACCAAATCAAATAATCCAATCATTGTAAACAGAAAAATTCTTACATAAACTCAGTGTAGTTATGTTGGACCCACTAGTTTTTATTTTCTTCACATGAGAGAGAAGATAAGCATGGAAAGAAACATTCAGTCACAGAATAATCACTTATATGGTACACGTAGCATATTTTCAATTACAAAGAAGATTGTGTCTCTATAAGGTGACAATTCTAATTCTCACGTGCTGCAAGAACCTATTTTCCTTGACATTACAGATTCTTCATCACTGAGTATTACAGAAGTCCAAACCATGGGTTGGCACTTGATACAGTTAGAGAATCTAATGTTTCTATTCATTGACACTGCCATCTATAAAGCAAATTTGAATCTATCATCTCCATTCCTAATCAGTGAATGAGGCGAGCCAAGGTTCAAGGGCTCCTCTAATTTCTTATGGAGCCTCCTCTTATAGCTCTTAGCATTCACAGGCTCAGTCTATATTTTAAAATGGCTAACCACTGCAAGTTTCAAATCTCACTTCAGAATGACAATATTGTACATTTTCAAAGCTCACCACCCTAATGTAAAGAAGCAAGAACTTCTACCCTTTTGATGTCATAATAAACAAAGATTTAAGCAATAAACTCCCAAAATAACTACTTGAGACATTTTTTTGCATTTGCTTCAGAAATGCATTCATATATACACAGAATATAAGGATTCCAAAGCTTTTAATCACATGTGAAATCATATTTCAATGTGTTTTCAATCCATCAAACGTTTACTTAGACTTCAACTGGTTAGATAATTATTTCTATTTTGATGTGATAAACCTCTATCGTAATCTTCTTCAATCAAGTATATATGAAGCCATCATTAAATAGTAATTCAGTTTCATGATTAAAATTCAGTAAACATGTTGAATCACATAAAAGAAATAGTAGACTACCTTAGGACAAATATATGAAAAATACTTTGGAATGAAAAATAACTTTAAAATATCACATGAAATGAAATTATAGCGAAGAGGGAGATGGGTAAATGGTTTGGTTATTAATACCGATAAATAAAAATTATAATGAGTGAGGTCTAAAATCCACACCGTGGCCTTTCCATCCTTTTCTCCTTTCTATTTAACTACATTAGGGTTAATGGAAGCCCAAGCCGCCGATCTACACTATGTTTTCTACAAACATATCTTTAATCAAAAAGTTCTAAAGTGCACTCAACTTAAAGGAACAATATAAGCAGTCGAGAACCTACATTTCTAACCTATTTATAAAACAAAAGTAGTAAAAAACAATTACATAACAGTTACAAGTAGTCAAGACAAATTTCAGCAAAAATTTTCAAAGTGATAAATCATAATATCAGAATGAGGTGCTAGTTCCCCCAATACAATAATCTCAGGTACAAGAGGCAACATAGAACAAATGCAAATCAGGCTTACCACATATTTTAAGACCCTGAAGAAGATTTCTGAACCCAGACTTGCTTCTGCAGACATAAGAAGTACCTTACACACAATGAATCAACAAAATTAACAATCCAAAATATATCAGCATCACATGTATACCTCATGAGCACTGTGCCCAACACTTTTCTTTGAATGTTTCCCTTCACTTATACCGACTGCACCATCATCCTTCACTACATAGGAAGCTCCACGACGTGCAAAATTTCTTTGGGAACCTATAGAGTTCAAAAGTATGGTTGAAACAAATTTAAACAAAAATAAGACAAATAAATTCTATTTTCAGTCTTTAATTTATAAACAAATAGTAAAGAGACTCCAACCATTCTCAATAGAAGGATTGCCTCGTCCACCTGCAGAAGCAGAGATTTCACTTCCCCTGTTCCAAGAAGTAACATTTTCTTTTACTTCTCCTGCTCAGGCAGAAAAATACCACCAAACTCAGCTTTATTTTTACGGCAGTGATATCATACTGTTTATACTACTTGAGAATTAAACTGTAAAATAATTCTAGAGGGCTTGATTGATCCCTCTCACAATCTTCAATTTATAAGAATAAATTGATACAAAAGTACATGATAAATAGGGTAACCCTAGACACAATATAATCATGATAAATAGGGTAATCCTAGACACTATAATGATGATAAAATAGGATAAATATCCTAACACTCCCCCTCAAGCTAGAGTATACAAATTGTATATACCAAGCTTAGAACAAATAAACTCAATCCGAGGACCCTTAATGACTTGGTCAATACATTTGTAAGTTGATCGTTTGACCCAATAAACTCAGTACATGATAATATACTGAGTTTATTGGGTCAATACATCTGTGAGTTGATCGTTTGACCCAATAAACTCAGTACATGATAATATACTGAATTTATTCTTTAGTCAACAACTTTTCACGAACAAAATGACAATCAATTCTATATGTTTAGTCCTCTCGTGAGACACGGGATTTGATGCAATGTGGAGAGCAGCTTGATTGTCGCAATACATCTTCATAGTATGGATGCCACAAAATTTAACCTCTTGAAGGAATTGTTTCCCCCATATAAGTTCACATGTTAGTGATGTCATTGCCCTATACTCGGCTTCCACGGTTGATCTAGCTATTACATTCTGTTTCTTACTTTTTCATGAAATAATGTTTCCTCTCAGAAAAACACAATATCATGTAGTAGACCGTCTATCAATAGGTGAACCTGTCCAATCTGCATCACAATACCCAGAGACCTGAATGTTTCCTTTATCTTCATATAACAATCCTTGCCTGGGAGTCTTCTTTACATACCTTAGAATGCGAATGAGAGCATTCCAATGGTCAACACATGGAACCTGCATGAACTAACTAACCACTCCAACTGCAAAGGATAGATCTGGCCTTGTAATAGTGAGATAAATCAGTTTTCCAACTAGCCTCCTATACCTCTCTAGATCGAAGAATAATTCACCTTCTTCTGTCCTTAATATCTGGTTTGGGTCCATGGGACTGTCTACCGGTCTACAATCAATCATGTCTATTTCTTGTAATATATCAAGAGCATACTTCCTCTGGGAGATTACAACTTCATCTCTTGATTGCGCTACTTCAATGCCTAAGAAGTATTTGAGACTTCCAAGATCCTTGGTTTGAAAATGTCTACACAAGTACTCTTTTAGTTGAGATATTCCAACAACATCATTTCCTGTAATGACAATATCATCAACATATACTATTAAGTAAACACATTTCCCGAGAGAAGAATGACAGTAAAAAACTGAATGGTCTACTTCACTGCATTTTAGCTCAAATTTTTTAACAATGGAGCTAAACTTTTCAAACCAAGCACGTGGGTATTGCTTGAGGCCATATAGAGATCGATGCAATTTGCATACCATACCAGACTCCCCCTGAGCAACAAACCCAGGAGGTTGCTCCATATAAACTTCTTCCTCAAGATCACCACGTAGGAAGACATTCTTGATATCCAATTGATGAAGTGGCCAATGACGAATGGCTGCCATGGCAAAGAAGAGACGAATAGTAGTCATCTTGGCTACAGGAGAGAAAGTGTCACAATAATCAAGACCATAAACCTGAGTGTAACCTTTTGCAACAAGTCGAGCTTTGAGTCGATCAATTTCACCATCAGGGCCAACTTTAATTGACTTGAGATCTAAAACAGAGAAAAATAGTTCTAAAGGGCTTGAAAGACCCTTCTCAGTTCTATCATTTATATAGATAAAAATCTGATACAATACATAGATGGAAGATGAAGAGATTGTCCTAGACTGCTAGGAACAATCATTATAGATACCCCAACACACAACTACCTACTTTAGGCCCTGCTATACTAATCATAGGTAGACTTAATAATTATTCTAACAAATTGCATACACTCATCGACAACCAACTGCATTTTTTCCTGGGGGAAGAGGCACCAGCTCCCAAGTATTACTGTGGTCAAGAGCCTGCATTTCTGCAATCATAGCTTGTGGCCATCCAGGATGATCAAGTGCTTCTTTCACATTATTGGGTATAACAACAGAGGACACTGAGGATAAAAGAGAAAAATAAGAGGCCGACAATCGATGATAGCTTAGAAAATTATAAATGGGATAAGGGTTTCGAGGGGAACGAGTATCTTTTCTGAGGGCAATAGGCCATGCTGAATCATTTTCACCAGAAGGTGTGGGAAGAGGTGACGAGGGAGAAGAATCTGAAGTAGGAGATTCACCATTGTCTTGGGGAGATGGACTATCCATTGGGGCCCTGTGTGGAATGATCTCAGTATGTGGAGAAACGGGTGTAGAAGGAATGTGATCAAGACTTGGATTGACAGAGACAGTGGAGCTATTTGACTCAGCCATTGAAATAGGAAGGACCTGCTGGAAGATAGAAACATCCTGAACAGATGGAGAGAAGTAAGGAGTCTGTTCAAAGAATGTGACATTGGCCGACATGTAATACTTCTGAGTTTCAGGAGAGTAACATCAATATCTTTTTGAAGTCGAGAATAGCCTAAGAAGACACATTTGAGAGCACAAGCAGAGAGTTTGCCTAGACCTGGAGACATGTCATGAACAAAACATACACAGCCAAACAATCGGGGAGATGTATGAAAGAGAGGAATATTAGGAAACAAAATTGAGAAAGGGACTTTATTATCAAGAGAGGAGGAGAGCATCCTATTAATAAGATAACATGTAGTTAAGATGGCATCCCCCAGTGATGGACAAGAATATGGGCACCAAGCAAAATGGTACGAGCAGTTTCAACCAAGTGTCTATTTTTGCGTTCTGCTATACCATTTTGTTGCGATGTATGAGGACAAGTAGACTGATGTAAGATACCATGGGAACTCAAGATGGCAAAAAAGGAGGATGAGAAATACTCTTTTGCATTATCACTTCTTAATATTTTGATTACTTGACCAAATTTATTCTTGATTTCATTCAAAAAAGATGTAAAGATAGCTAACAATTCAGAACGATTTTTCATAAGATAAACCCAAGTACATCTTGAATATTCATCAATAAAGGTAACAAAATATTTAAAACCAAATGAGAAGATACGACTAGGTCCCCATATATCAGAATGGATGATGGAAAAACTAGAATTACATATTGATTGAGACCTTTTAGGAAAGGAAGATCTAACATGTTTTCCTAATTGACATGACGCACATTCTAAGGTTTGGAGACCACTAAGTTCAGGACAAATCTTTCTTAATTTGGAAAAAAGAGGATGGCCAAGTCGATCATGTAGCACTTTAGGATTAGGAGCAGCAACACAAGACACCCTTGGACGAGATCCAAAATGGTATAATCCGCCAGCTTCATATCCTTCTCCAATCTGTCTCCCCAAACCACGCTCCTGTATAACAAAAGATTTATGATCAAAGGTTATTGAACAATTTAACATTTTGGTCAACTGGCTTAGGGAAATTAAATTAAAAGGACAATTAGGGACAAAAAGGACTGAGTTGAGATTGAGGTAGGGAGACAAAGAAACATGGCCGACTCCTTTGGAGGAAGTTTTAGATCCATTTGCAAGGGTTATGAAATGAGGTTTTTCTTGAAAGGAAATAGATGAGAACAAAGAGGTATTACCAGAAATGTGATCAGAAGCACCTGAGTCAATTACCCATGAATTTTGACCTTCCATAGATTGAGAAACGCAGGTTGTTGATGTACTGGGAGATTGAAATGGTTGTACCAAGCTGTTAGACTTTAACCTTAAATACTCTTGATATTCATCCTCAGAAAACATAGAAGTGGAAGTTTCCGTCATCGAAGTAGAAGTTTCAGTCTTCGAAATATTGGTGGTTATGGAAGGGAAACCATGTAAGGAGTAGCAATTCTCTTGAGTATGGCCCATCCTTTTACAGTATGTGCATTGAGGACGTCTCCGACCTCCTCGTCCTCCTCCTCTAGTGCCACGTCCTCCTCTTCCTCGTGTGGCAACCATGACAGATGGTTCCACTAGTTCATGTGCTTCTTGAGTTTGAGGTACTGGGACACGCAGAAGGCGAGTGGTCAATGTTTCCATAGAAGGGACCTCATGACTAGTTAGAAGTTGATCTCTGAGATGATCAAAATCGGGATGTAGGGCACTAAGGATCAACACCATGTAAAATTTGTCTAGTTTCTTTTTGATATCCTCTAATGGGTCCACTTCCAAAAACATCCTGAGTTCGTCGACAGCAGATTGGGCTTCAGCCATGAAAGACACCATATCATGGTCTGCCATTTTAAGAAATGTAAGCTTGTTCGTAGTGTCATAGAGACGTTGAATATCGTTGGCATAAATGCTTTGGGCTTTCTTCCAAAAGGAGTGACAAGTTTTGAAACCCCTCATAGATACAAGAAGTTTGGGTTCCACTGATTGCCATAACAGAGCACACAACTAGAAATCTGCTTGTTTCCACTAATCAACTTTTTCAATAAGCACATGGCTTCCATCTCGCTCAAGGTGGTCATAATGCCCTTGGCCAAGGAACCACATTTCAACGGCAGCAGACCATGATAGATAATTTTTTCCATTTAGCTTCTCGGAGATAATTGATGGACTTCCGAAGAAAGAAAGAGTACTGCCAGACGAGGAACAAGAAAACCCTAAGGGTTTAGACAAACAGAACTATGACAGCGATGGACGACGGTGGCCAGCGACGGCAGACGGTGGCCGGCAACAGGCAGCGGCGGACGGTGGCGGGCGACGACGGACTGTGGCGTCGGACAGATATTACGAGACAGAAACCAGAGCTCTCACAATCTTCTATTTATAAGAATAAATTGATACAAAAGCACATGATAAATAGGGTAACCCTAGACACAATATAATCATGATAAATAGAGTAATCCTAGACACAATATAATTATGATAAATAGGGTAACCCTTAACACAATATAATGATGATAAAATAGGATAAATATCCTAACAGTACTAAATATTGGAAATAAATATATCATTTATTTTGTTTGTAAACAACTCACAATAGCCTAGTCAATAATCATACCTTCAGTGGATTCAGGATTTGACAGAGTAGGTTGTGCCATTGAGGATGATGAGTAGTCACTACTAGCATGCGAAACATCAGAACGACGAAGGGGTGTCCAAACACCACGATCAGGTCTATCCTTGCTTCTAGTACGTTTTTCTGTTTTCTCACCACTACCCAAACCATGTGGATCCCTTTTTACGAATTTTTCATCCAAAGCACTCTTAGAATCCCCTTCAGAATTAACTTGTGCAGTGTCGTGATATGAATGTTGATCATTTAACCCAGACCTTGAACCAAAAGGACGAGGTGGTCGCTTCCCATTCTCTGAACTTAAAATTTGAATTTTATGTTGTGTCCCAGTAGTAGACTGACTTTGACGAGCTTCATTATTTAGAAGTATGCTCCTGATCAATCTTCCACTATTTTCCCGTCTCTGGTTCTGTTTTGGATGAGTTGAAATAGGAGAATTTCCAGATTGTAGGTTTTGCTGTTTTACTGTACCCTCAGTGGCCTGAAAATTCCATAAAAATTTTCATAATAGCAAATTTACGATAATGAGCTTATTAACATTTGAGTGCAGGTTTCACAGTGCACTTGAGTGATTAAACAGCTTCAAAATAATAATTTCAGGAAGACGTAACACTCAAATTACTTCCTACTAGAAAATAGCTTTCGGGTGTTTACTTGAACACACCAACTAAACCTTGTATAGCAGGCTAGACAAATATACTTTTATTTAGTCTTGTTTATTATGAAGAAAATCATTTTTGAAGCAAATAAGAGATATCATCATATTAAATGTGATTAGAAAATGCAAAAATATGGGGGAAAAGCAGGTATAGTTGAAAAGAAATGAAACCTTTATAGGTAAAATAAAACCTACACTGGGAATTTCCCGTTGTTTCCCTTTTAGAAGAAGGATTTTTTTCTTTCCCGAGTCAGAAGACAGTGGAATTCCAGAAATGGAACCTTCAATGCCATGCACTGCAAATTCATCAATCAAAAATAAGAAAAAATCTTTTAAAAAATGCAAATTAAATATGGATGACCAGATCCCCAGCTAATCTTAGTTCCAAGAACAGCAGGCATGTCTCCAAAAGAGGGTTGGTTCCTACCACCACTTTCCTATGTCAGGTCCACTACTATTTAGAGAAAGTTCGACTGCAGGGGATCCGAGTTCTTCCATAAAATAGATAACACTCAAAAATGAAAGATTTGAGCTTTTAAGATATGCAATGGTATTTAATATGATATGTTAATGTAAATGAAGAACAGAATGAAACTCAAGAGACGCATGTGTTTGAATTGAGGTTCAGTTCCATTGAACCGAAAAACAAGTAAAGTTCCCTTGACTGCATCCTGGAAATCAGGATTGGAGTACAACAAACACACTTATTAATTAAGACATCATGCCAATCATACAGCATTTATAAGTACAATCTAGGAACTAAACCATAAGCAGCGAACAAAAATGGTTGATTTGCAAGATACTGCAGAGACAAAAGGCTGAGGTCATGCTAGACTGCATGTCAGGCATCTTGACTCAAATATGAACGCAAGTTAATACAGCATACACATTGATTTGTAACAACTCAGAATTCTGTTCATGAAGTGAAAGTTGATAATACAACATTAGATGTGCAGATGTAGAATAACTAAAAATCAAAAGTCAGAAAAGATGAATTACATGCTTCAATTTCAGAAATTACTTTCATACTTGATTCAGCTGATAGATCCTCTCGCCGGGGAACCACAATAAAGGATGACTTGTCTTTTGACTCTCTGCGAACAGCACTCTTGGCATTGTCCTTCTGAACATACTGACAATAATCAAAGCCAATTTTCAGTAAGTAACACAGTCCACTGTTCTTTTTGCAAGCATAAATAGAACATCTATATATCAATCAAGCAAAGGAAAAGTCAGACTACTGAGGCATAAAAGAACAAATATTTTCAGAATTATTAGCATTAGATAAAATAAGAAGCCAAATGCAATGACAAAAGAAAGTTGAGAAGAAAAAGGTCGAGCGGGTACTATCAAAGCAAATAGATAACTAGATAACTACCTATATGCCCATATACCCATACTTAACCAGTTCACAAACAGATTGGTTTCTAGGCATCAATAAATTCCCTTAAATTATTTGATCAGCCACTAAGTAGATCAACAATACTATTATTGAACATTAAAAAGCTAAGAGGATTAAAATTAAAGGGCCACTTTGGAAGCAATAAGCCAATAAAATAGTTTACACTGGCTTTCTTCAATCAACAGAAAACATACAGCTTTTATGAGATGAAGTCAAAGCTTCAAGATAACTTGCGTGATTATGCATCCACAACAGCAATAACAGTACATGTGCATTCAATTACAAAGGTTTACCTTCTTCTTTTCAGATCCTCGTTTAGTATTGCCCGAGCCAGGCTTGCCAGGCAAAGCAGCTCTGGATCTTCTGCTAACTTTTGCTACTGCTGATGAGGCCTGTGAAAATAAAGCTTTCTTTTAATCAATAAAGTAATAAACAATGAATTAAATGCACCCCGGAGATCCTAAACACGACAAAAGAAACAGCAAAAAAATAGCCCCGCAGACCCAGAACATTACCTGCATACCAGTGTCAGCAGCACGTTTCTGTCGAACATATTCCATCAAGGGAGTGACAATAGGTGTTTCCTTGTTAGCCCCTGAAAAGGAAGATACAGAATGAGACAAATGGTACTGAAATTTGTCTTCAGAATCACAGATAAATCCCCATGGACACGTTTATCCTAGAACCTAGAGCTAAGATCCTCCAGAACACATTTACAATACAACAAGGAGAAGAAAACACAGCAATGGCAGAGACAGAAGCGTCGTGATGTTGTTTCTAATGTTTATTTATGAAGACACTTAAATAAAAGTAAATAAAGTATAGTTGATGAAGTAATAATAACTAACCAGCTTGTTCAGCTTCTTTTCTTTCCAATTGTATCTCTGCACTGGGAAGATGCTCATGTGGCTTTGCAATGAGTTTGAGGAACTCCAGATAGTCTGGATCTGTCCTTGTGAAATATAAAGAAGAAGAAAAAAAATGAAAATCATAAATATAAAAAAGAGCACATCATGTAGCATGTTACACAATTCGACAACAAAAATCACAAGGATACGAACCTTTATAGATGGTCCCTTCACGTCCGTCCTTCTTGGTAGTTGGCTTTGGAACACGCTGGGAAGGGGCGTACTCAACAATCGCTTTATGTTGGGCACCTGATTGAAAAAAATAAATAAATCAACATGAAAACAGCAGTGCAGTGACATAGTGAGTAAAAGAAAAAACGAAACACAAACAAATTACCTCTCTCGTTAACAAAAACATGTCCATCGAAGAACTCAGCGAACTGGAAAACATCATGAGGAGAATTGAAGTCTATATAGGCTCGGGAATGCTTCTGACGCTTGTGGCTGCAAATATGGTTAGGGTTTTGTTAGGACTGAATGAATGAAGGAAGAAATCGCGTTTGAATGGATTGAAAGAAACCTGGTGTTGCCGGGTCTGAAAGAGAACCAATTGTAGCGTGAAGCGAAGTGCGAATCGATGTGGTGGAAGAGATCGGATTGAGTGAGAGAAGGAGGCAAATGCCTAATCACCACTTTCGTCTTCTCCCTTTCCGACCGAACCTTCATCTTCCTTTCTTCCATCATCACTCACTTTTTCTTTCACATCATTCTTTCTCTTCCCTCTTTTCTTAATTTCTTAACCAATTCTCAATTCCAAATTCACTCTTCTCTCCTCCTCTTTAAAATAACTTCTCTCTCCTGTAACCTAATTCCTAACAATTAAGCGTTCTCTTCTTCCATCATTTTTTTTCTATTTAACCCAATAAAATATACTCACACTAATAATATTTTATTATCTCTATTAATTTCTATATAAATTGTTAAAAGTAAGTAATAACTTAAAAAAGTCCAAATAAATGTCAAGGGAAAACCGAGACACAGTTTTTGGTCTGAGATAACTATAAAATAAATCAAAATTAACCTCTTCTGTTTGTCCGTGATATTATTTTATACAATATGAATAAAAGGAACCTATGCATTTTACCATGAATTAGGCTTACAAATTAACCACAAAAAATATAAATTTATTTGTTTATAGGAGCTTATTTTTCGAAAATTGTTGTACTTAACAACATTTGAGAGTTCTTCATAAAACGTGTATTTATGTGACAAAGAGTCACCATTTTTGCTTCTGAATAATATTTGTCATTACATAAATAAGTAATGTAAAATTGTGTTGTGGTATAAGGATATACACAAAGATAGATGTCCTTTTCTTTGTTAGTTTCAATTAATATTTAATGAATGAAAATATTAATATTTATTATTTATAGTCACGCTCTTACAAACATTTTAAACATATATTTATATATAGTATGGTATAAGGATATCTCATGTTAATGTTAATGTCTTTGATATACTTAACTTTTATAAATCAATTCTTAGCTAGTCTAATTTTTATTAATATTTATTATTATTTTTTTCCTTTTAAATAAGTCTTTGAATATGATTAATACAATATGTTGGTGAACTTAAAAGAACTAGTAAAAATAAAATAAAAGATTTTGAATATTTATCCTTAATTAACTAATATAAATATTTTTCAATTTATCCAAAAAGTTATATTAAATCATATTTTAACGTTGTATTCAGATGAGATAAATGTACTATTGAAAAAGATTAGGTAAGACAAATTTGTGAGATGACTAGCGGTTCGTTTGAGTGGATAGTTGAAAACGGATTCATGATAATTTGTGAGATATACACTTTTTTTATAACTCGCGCATTTGCTCGGATTTGGAGCGATTTGATGTAAAATCTCAACTTTGCCCTCAACTTTTTCTCAAATACCACGTCCAAAATGCAAGCTATTCGATTCCAACTCTTGTATAATCGATTCTAAACTTTCATGGTTAATAATAAATGAAGAACACAATATTTTAACTTTCGGTAAACTTTCATACACTATTAAACATTGTGAGGTCACAAGTAACTTTGTTACTTTTGCGTCTCGCGTGCCCTAGTTGGCTTATGTAGAGATTCGATTCTCTACTTTGACATAACCACACACAGGAAAGATTCATGGCCAATACAACTTTGAATTTGAAAACTTTTGACCACCGAATACCATAACACACTCTCTGGTTGGTACATTTGGTTGGTTTGTGTATTAACTGAAGTTGGTGTATTTAGTTTAGGCAAAAGCAGTTAAACTCATTGGTGTGGTGTGGTACGCGAGTGTTTCTACTGAAGTGAAGTTGGTGTGGTGTGTTCAATGCAGCAAAGTTTATCAAGTAATTGTTTTTGTGAGGTTTTTCTTCTTTTTGCAGGTTGGAGGCATGTTGGTTGGAGATGAAGATCAAGAATGGAGGCTGAAGATGAAGAGCAAAGAGGTTGAAGAGGGCTTGAAGGAGGTTGAAGAAGTTGTATTCGGTTCTTCAAGTGTGGGATTCAGTTTCAACTATGGAGTATTCGGTTTCACTCCATAGAAGAAATACAACGTGATATTGTATTCGATTTCACTATTGAGGGATTTGGTTTCGCCAAGGTCTGGATTCGGTTCCAGCAAGCTTAGATAGGCTTGGATTAAGTTCCAACAACGGTGATGCGCGCTTTGATAGGTGACAAAGTTGAACGTGATGCAGAGAGGTCTGTCAGAGTTCATCTAGCAACTCGAGAGTCCAATGTATAGTAGGAGTCCATGGAGTTGCTTGTAATGGAAGCAAATTAACTCGTGTATGTGTTGCAAGTGTTATGTGAAACTAGTGGAGCTACGTGAAGGTGGTGGAGGAAATGTGAAGGTGGTGGAGGAATTGTGAACCTGGTGGAGATGGTGTAAGTGTTGTGAAGGAAAGCTCATTATGAGACCTTCATTACATGACCGTGAAGTAGTGCGATGGTGTTGCACGTTGAAGAAGAAGTCTTGCTAACAACCTTTTGGTCTTGCATATGTTAGGAAGGAGGAGGGTGGCGACTGAAGTTAGTGGAGGTCTGCTAAGTAGGTTGATTAGTTGTTTTACGTTAGCACAATTCCTGCCTTGTGGTATAAGGATATAAACAAATATATGTCCTTTTCTTTTTTAGTTTCAATTAATATTTAATGAATGAAAATATTAATATATATTATTCATAGTCAAGTTTTTACAAATTTTTTAAACATATATTTATATATAGTGTTGTATAAGGATATTGCATGTTAATGTCTTTGATATACTTAATTTTTATAAATCAATTCTTAACGTTTTTGTATATGATTAATACAATATTAATATTGAAAAACATTGTGTACATGTAGATCAACTCACAAATAATTTTAACTCCAAAATGGGTACATATTAATTATGTTTTTTATACACTAATTTGTTTGGTATATAAAGTTTCATATCTACATATTGTTGTCGAAGGAGAATTATAATATAAAATCAATAAATTTGGAATATTTGTAAACTTATGCACAACTACTAATATTGTTTAATATCATTAATAATATTACAACGACTAAATGAATTTCCAACCACACTACTAACTTAATTTGGAAGATGTGAAACGCAAGGTCTTGAAGAAAAAGATTGATATTTATTAGAACAAGTTCCCTAGTTAAATTGAGACAACTCTTCACTTATTAAAAGACTATTCCAATTCAAAATTGATGAGTTATTTACTAATATGAAATCCATTGTTGACTAATTAATATTTTTTCAACAAATCAATTTTGAATTTTAACAATCTTTTGATAGATTTAAAAGTGACAAAATAATAATTTTTTCACAATATCATTCGATGAATTGTATCATAATGGGTATTGCAAAAACATGATTAAAATCAACCTTTTTATGTCAAACTAAATATTAAATATAGTTAATATATGAAACAACGAGAATATATGTAAATATCATAAATAAGATAGGTGATTGAGTCTTTTATTTTTATGAATCTTATGGACTCAGAAATATCTCATTAGGAAAGTAGAAACTAACAAGTGAGAGTATTGGTCATGCTTAGTTTTTTGGTTACCAACGAGTTCAATATGGAGGAAATTGCTTTCAAACTCACAATGTATGTCAAAAGTATCATTAAGTGTCTTTTCTAGTTTGGCCAACAAAGATATTGGTACTAATAAATAGTTTGTAATTTTCATATGTTTACTAAGATAGAATTCTTGGGATAAATTACACATATGAAATATTATCTATTTTGAAGTTGGATTACTTTGTCAGACTTTTGTCCTTAAGAGACATGTATGTTAAGGGAGAAAAGTAAACATAAATTATCATTTATTTCTACTCTTAAGCAATGTGAGGTTTTGATCATATCAAAAAAAGCTCTCAATTGAGGACAAATGGTAGGTGTGATTTAGAATTAAAATATTGTTTAAGTAAGAATTTGATGTTTTTGTCATGATTTTGTCCTTAAAAGAGGCATTAGTAAATTAATAAAGAAGGATGTGTGTAAGTTACCATTAACCTCAATTTTTAAGCAATATGAGACTTTGGAACAATAAACATTTTAATATTGAATGAAATATCAAATAGATATAATAAGATTATATTGTTCGTAACACATAATCTTACATATACTTGAAATTTTCAATAGTGAAAATCAATTACAATTTACTAATAAAATTGATTTCCTATACTTGAAAAGATGTAAAGATTGATTATAATCTCATACACATTTGATTATCTTATATTAAACCTTATATATACAAGCTTGTGGAGAATACTAAGTTATAAGTTGTTATGTAACAATCAAAATGGATAGAGCTCAATAACTCTTTTAAATTTAAGAAGATTGATAAATATATCTAGGAAACATATTTATACACCATATGATAACATGGATTGCATGTAAGTATCTAAGTATTAAACAAGTCAAAAGATGGATTTGAAGTGCAATTAATTGAACTAATAACATGATTGAACCATTGCTAGCAAAAATGGAAATGGTTAAGTTGGGTAATCAAATTATAAACTAATATTTATTATTTCTCCTTTTTATTCATAAAAATAATTTGCCATTGAACTACTAACTTTCATCTTTTCTTCTTTTCTTTCATTTTTACCAAACAACTTGCAATCTCATCTTTTCCTTATTTATTCTCCTACCAAATACAATTGCACTTCAATTTTACCACACATAGCATTAACGTTGAAGATCATATTCAAAGTATTATAATGTAGCTGTTGGGAATAATCCAATTGTGACTCTCAATCTCACATTGGATAAAAATGACAAAGTTAAACACCATATAAGAGAAAATATTCATAAACTCATTGTCTAAAGGTAATAGGTAAAAACAACAATACAATAACATAATCATAACAACAATTAACGTAAAACCTTAAGGTTTTTTATTAGAAGTGGTGTCAATATCTTATGCGGGTTAGACTTATGTCATAATTATATAATCACTCTCCAAATGAATCCCCTTGGGAAAAAATCCATCAGTGATATCATAGTGCGAAATATGTCTTCCACCTCACGTGCAACGTCAGATCACAAAAATTCAACGTAAAAAATAACCAGTGGCATTTGCTATAAATAAAATCATCTTTTAAACATCGAATATATTACCCTCCGACATCATATACTTATTTGACATCATAAATCCTCTACTTCGACGTCATATGTTTGCGTGTATTATTCGAAATTGAATTCAAAAGACATTGAGATGCTAAAGTACAAATTTAAATGTTGGTGGTTAGTGGTCTGAGGTCTAAATGTGGTAAATTTATTAAAATATTAGACATGAAAGTGAAAATTTAGTCATGTAAGATGTTAGATAACCTAGAAACAAATGTCAAAATCCTATGCGTCAACCTATGATCCATGAAAATGATGATATGCTAAAGCAGAGGATGATCCTATAGCAAAGATGATGACGAAATTATATAGGTTGAATAAAGGGCCGATAAAGATGAAGTGGGATTTTAGAATATTTGGTCTCTAGTGTCATGTGCCAGTGTATATTACTCTAAATGATGTATTGAAGGTCATTGTGGGAGACATGATGTTAAATATTTCAATCCTACAACTATGGTGCATGTAAGATTTTTCATTGTCTTCCATATTTAGATATTCAAATTGTTACTTTTTAATATATACTTAACTTTATTATTATAGGTACATGAACACAATCATTCTGGACCAAGGTTAGGCATCCACATATATATTTTTTGAACCTCAAACCATTCAACCTTTTGGAAACACAATTGAATTCAAGCAAACATATTTGCGAACATGGATGACTGAGTCAAAAAGAGATGTACCTTGCACCATACATTGATAGGTATGTGTTACTGATTGTACAATTTTATGAAGGTTTACTTAATTAATCGACTCAATATTTGTGATTCATGATCCTCATTGGCAACTGATGATCATCATACTAAGACAATACACAATTATATGGTTTTGTTCCCTGCATGGTAAGATGAAACTTGACTTGAAATCCTTGTTACAAACGTAAGAGTTACATTCTTTCATATCACTTCATTATGATATTGATACTAACCTATGTTTCAAATACTGTATCCAAAGGTTGGAACTCATTAATGTTTAAGTTATTAATTTTCGTATGTGAACTTATGACCAGGATATTTGATTATTTTCTTTGTCATTTTTAGTATAACAAACAGTCTGATTCATGGGCTTATGACTACTATGTCATGTCTTTGATCAAAATCATCATTCAAGCAGTAATTAGAGATGATTGGACTAATGTAATATTACATATTTTTCACATATTACAAATCACATTCAACTTTAAACATTAAAGTGCAAACATAATGAAGTTTTGTTACTTTTGCAGAGGTTCAAAAATCCATCAATAATAATGGAGGCCAATTTAAAGAAGATATAACAAGAGTGGATAACATATATTCTGGAGCGATGGAGTTAGAACATACATTAGTTTAGTTTTAATACTTTAGTTTTGATAGCTTTAGTTTTTAATTTTAGTTGTGATAACTTTACATTACAATTTTAATTAGTTCATACAAAGTTGAAAATATGTTATGGAAATATTCAAATGCTAAAGTGTGATGGTTTTCTGCTTTTAGGTTTGGTAAAATTGTAAAAATGAATAATTGTTTTTTAAAAGAAGCTAGGATTGACATTATTGCATTAACAGACATTAATTGACATCGACTATGGTAATGCCAACGTCATTTGCTTCCTTTTCCCATCCCCAAAAACTTGAGTTCAATGGTTCAAGTATGTGCTCAACGGACTAGAATGTCAGATCCCCTTTGTAGTTGTCATCATAAGACGTTGGATTCCATGGTAGTCAATGTCTTTCAACGTCACTTTTTTCTTCTAACGTATTCCGCTATGATGTCGAAGTTTGGTTTGATGTTAAATGTCAAAATAATTGACGTCAAAACTCGTTTTTGTAGTAATATGAGCCCAATGATTTAAGGTCTCGGCTTAAAATGTTGTAGACAACAACAACAAAACACAACAACACCATAACCACAAGTGATATAAGTAAAGGTGTACCTACTACTTTATTTTCTTGCTAACATGAGTTAATATAGATAAAACCTAAAAATGATTTTATTATTAATATAAGATGTTTTAAAGCATTATGATATTCTACGTACATATACAAAATTAAAAAATAATTTCTACCCACAAATACTTAGTGTAAGTAATTTATACCTATCATATTAGACATAGGTAAGTACCGACAGTAAATTTGTTGGTGATTACTGACAAATTTTGCCATCAATAAATTTTTCGGTAAACATCGTGATCTGGTTCATCTTCTTTCCCTATTCTCCTTGTTTTTTTTATCTTTAACAATTTAAAAGAATAAACAAGTTCCAAACAATATCTTCAATCTAATTTTTGGGCTTTGTGCAAGGGAGAAGAACACGAGATTTTGGTTTCACGTTTCTGGATTTTGGGATTTCTTTCCACAAGTTGAATTGTGTTTGGGTTTGTTTTATGTTTCTAGGTGGAGTACGAAGCTCTCGCTGTGGTGATGGGTGGTTTGACTCATGATTATTAACGGATTTTTCCATCGGTAAATTAAATAAGCATTACCGACAGATTTATCGACGAATTCTTTCATCGGTAATAAATTTGTCGATAACATTCATTGGTAATTAAAATTTCAAAATTTGTCGATAAAATCTGTCCGTAATTTCGTCAGTAATTTTAAGAATTTTTGTAGTTCTCTGATACTCAAGTCAGTAAGAGAGTTTAAATATTTATGAATATAGTAGTGAGTATGAGTGACTACCAAGTAAGTATTCCTTAGATAATACTAGTTGTATTTATATAATCAACTTGGGTCGTAGACCTAGGTTATCATTGAAATAATACTTACCTCAAATATATAATGACAAAGTAGTTGATAAGAATAAAATGATACCTCATTATAAATAATAATGAAAATACCAAACTGCCGAGATTAGTTATGATATGTGAATATTGCCTTAATATATGTAAGATTGGGCTATTCCAGAACGAAGAGGCTTAATGGACCGTTTTTGGTCATGCTCTTTAGTATGTCTATAGTCTGAAGAGTTTGATTTGACTTATGTGATCGCGTTTGATCTCCTAGTTGGACTTTGATCGACTTATATAGTTTGCATATAGATTGGTCATTCGACCAAGCTCGAGGTGGTTTGGCTATTCGATTAAGCTCGTATGTAGATTGACCATTTGACCAAGCTAGTAGGTAGATGGACCATTTAGCCCAACTCATAGGCCATTCAACGAAGCTCATAGGTAGATTGGCCATTCGATCGAGCTCGTAGGTAAATTGGCCATTCTGTCGAGCTCGTAGGTAGATTTACCATTCGACAAAGCTCATAGTGACCTTTTTTATTATGGCTTTTGTAGTGACCTTTTTATAGTGACCTTACCTCGACTTCTATTTATAGCTTTTGTAGTGACCTTTTTATTATGGCTAGCCTAATTATGGCCTAAACTCCACTAATATTCTTTAAGAATTTAATCATAATGCTTTTTCTACTTTAAGATGTTCCATCTTGACCGTTGAGTCTTTTTGGTAAAATTGTTCTTTCGTTCGCTAGGTTAATATAGTCAAAATACATTTTGGTTGATTGACGAGTTTACCTTTTAACTAACTTGTTGACCAAATGAGACATACCGTACAATTATTATAAAAATTAATGACTTTATGATAAATTGTCTCCAACGTCTTGGACGACGACAGCGGCAGAGGGGGGGGGGGTTTGAATGGTGGTTCTCATAGCTTGATCATTTCACTTTGTTGTGTTGTTGCTCAAACAATAATAAATATGTTAATTTTATTGTCTATGTTTTTAATTTGTCTACTGTATTATGTACAGTCAAAGACTCTTCAACCTTGTTAACATTGATCTCTTCCTAAGACAACTTAATACATGACACACCCTGGATGCCACCTGCTTGGAATCAAATGTGCCAATCAAGTGTTAAATGCTACCTACTTGATTTATCTTTTAAGATACAATTATATTCTAAAAATATTTAAATAATTTGGTTTTACCCTTCGGCCAAGACTGATCATCTTGACCTTTGGCCTAGCTGAATTGTGTTGACCATCAACCCAATTCGTCTCAACCTTCAGCTATGTCGACTCGTCTCAATATTCGACTTAGGTTTAGTCTCAATTTTCGTTCATGATCGACTCAGCTTGATCTTCGACCAAGGCCAAATTGCTAGACCTTTAGCCTATCCCAAATTGACTCAATTTTTGCTTTTCACCCAATTGGCTCAACATTCGCCCTTCGCTTAATTGGCTTGACTTTTGACCTACATCAACTCGTCTTAATATTTAATTTGATGGACTTGTCTCAGCCTTCGACTCGTCTCAGCCTTCGACTCGTCTGAGCTTTTAACTCAAACTAACCTATCCTAACCTTTGGCATGTGGCCATCTCAACTTTTAATTTAAGCCAACTAATCTTGAACATCAATTCGAACTTAATCAACTCAACTTTCTATTAGGATCAACTTGACTTAGTCTTAAACCCAAGTCAACTCGATCGATCCTTTTGGAGTCAACTTGATTCAACCTTCATGTGTGGAATGAAAAAAAAGTAAAATTTCAAATTTTCCTATATTTTTAAAATATTTTAAAATTTTCTATTTTATTCCTTTGAAATACCTTCCAAAAGAATTTTAAATTTCAATATTTTTTAATTATTTTTTTAATTATCAAATTTTAATGCAAAGAATTTTAAATTCTTCAAATAAATAAATTCTAAATTATCTAATGTAAGCACAACGTAGATAGAAAACATTTTTGTTTTCTATACTACTTCACTCATCAGCCCCACTTAGTCTTCTACCGAAAATGATAAATAAGAATGATCTTATTGGATCACCTTGCCGAATTCCTCTTCTGCATCAAACTCTTCAATGGAGTTTCCATTAACTAGAAGTGACACACAACTAAAGACAAGACATGATCTTAACCATTCAATCCATTTATCTAGAAACCTCAATCTTCTCGTAATGTGAAGTAGAAAAGTCCAACTTATGGAGTTGTGACCCTTTTCATAATTCACCTTAAATACTAGTTTAAGGCATTGTTTTCTTATCTCATTAACAATCGTGGAATTATGTAGCATGATCAGTCTTCTCCTAAAGGAAGTCGTTTTGCCTTAGGTCAATAACCTTTATAATTAAGTATCTAATGCAATCCCCTACCCAGCAAGAGATAGGCTGGAAATTTCCCATCATCTATCTTTGGATTCGGTTTATGAATAAAGAATATAACCTTCCATTCCTCCTTTGTATCTCATCTTTAGTCAAATCTACATCGTCTTTCTTTTGACTTAATACGTGTGCATGGGCTTTCTTCCTATCACCAAATATTCAACATTTTCACACTTTAAATTGTTCTTTTTCTTGCTTCAATTAAAGTTTAGTTGGTTCTTACACCTACCAACCTAAGCTGAACATGAATCAGAGTAAAACTGAATCAAGCATGTGACCCCACCAAACCCAAGATTTTCAATAAAGTTGCTATTCAATCCATACCCACTTACCTAACCCTAAGATTCACATACTCTACAAACCCAATATGGTTGCCACCCTTTCTCCCAGACAACAAAACCTCTAACTATTAATTTTGAAATCCTTCACTTGATACATGTATAAGTGTATATATATATATATATATATATATATATATATATATATATATATATATATATATATATAGATAGATAGATAGATAGCTGACGTTGAGACTTAAAATATTTTGAAATACTAAAAAATAAGAACAACATAAATGTAAATGACTTTTTTAGATGAGAAAAAAAAAGTCGATCATAAAATGCCATAATAATAGCTTAATGTCTTCATACACAACTATTGTTTTAATTATTTTCTAGCAACATAGATTGTTATCATATCATGGAATCATCAATACATATATATAGTAACATAAGTATATATATTGAAAAAGAGAATTTAATAACGACGTAAGAGATGAGTTGGTCTAATGAGCAATCGAAAGAGTAGTAATAATGCATTTAGCCGCTGGCTAATTGGATAGGTAGTTGGCTAATATTATTACATATTCATCACCTGCATTCACCAAAACAACAAAGCATCATTATTCGAGTATAATGATTATGGAGTAATGATGCATATGAAATGTAGAAAATGATAATAGGAGCATACCCAAGATGAAGAATCTTCTTATCTGACTGAGGGTAAACAGATCCACCCTCCATCATGTTTGGATTGAAGAAGTTACGAGAAGCTAATGCCTGAATCGCATTCAGCTCTGGTCCAGAAACCATGTTTACTTGCTGAATCCTCTCAACGTCAGTTATCTATAAATTTTTTATATTCTTTTTTTGTCAGAACATTTTCATCTCTTTCATTAAGACCAAGAGGAAAAAGGAAAAGGAAATTCTATTGACTTTATCTTACCTTAGTCCGAAGACAAAGATTTTCATTTTCCAGTTCAATCTCCTAACCGATACATAATAATGCATGCTATCAGTTACCAGTCAGATAAATGAAAATATATAATAGCTACAAATTTCGGCAGATAAAGGTTGAGAAATTAGTTCATGATCAATTACCCTTTTCTGGAAGTATTCTATTTCTGCCAGTAGCATCTCATGCTGTGTAGTTAGAGAAAAAGGGAAAAAAGTACCAAGACATCATTAGCAAATAGACAAGATTCGATCACTGTATGCATAATAACCACTATGATGCAAGAAATGAAAATTGCAAAAAAGGTGAGTTTATATGTTTATGCAGTTTACTTTTGTTTATATGGATGTTATAAAACTCTTTAGTTCATCAATAATCTTACTTTCTTAGATCTGATTCTAGTGATTCCTCTTTCAAGTCTATTCTCCAATTGCTTAAGTTCCTTAACAGTCAGTGTGCTTAAAGCATCACCCATCAAGTGCCTGCAAAAGCCATAAGAGAATCAAGCCCCGTATCCATTAGTTTTTCTAAGAAGAATTTAAGAGGAACAAACAACATGGTAATAATCAAAAATCACCTGTTTGAATTTTGCAGCATCTGTATTTGCTGTCTCAGCTTTGCGGATTCTTGTTGATAATACTGTTTTACAACGACAAAGAAGACATTAAGTAATTTAATAGATTAGTTACCTTAATTCCAACATTAAACTAAACTAATTCAAACTCCTTCCTAAGTTAATTTCTCATCACTAGCTTGCTTCAGAACAGTAGTTGACTTCATGAAGCTGAATCAATTTTTACTGAACAATAAGCACTTTAACAATAATATAAAAATAAGAAAGAAAAAAGATAAATGAACTTTTATAGATAGATTGAAAGATAGATATATTGACAGATAATGGTTTCTTCCGAACAAGCCTAAACTAATTAAACTTCATTAACATGTAGTCATATGAACAGTGCGTGAAATTACCTGAGCATTGATTTCAGTGGTAGTGCTAGTACTCGAATGATCTGAACATGCTTTTTTGTATCTCTCAATTGTTGATCTTATGCTGCAATCCCAAACGCCAAAATAACGAAAAAAATCATGTACTATTTTTGTTGAGAGTGCATTTGCATAATACATTATTCTGCCTTCACAAATTCTTGTTATTATTCATTTTCACTTAGTAGTCCCTCTAGGGGTTTGGAAGGATTGGATTTCAGATATTTTTAGACCTGATGGTTTTCTCATTCAATTATAATTATATTAAATTCCTTTAATAATCGAAGTTTCCTACTCAATTTGACGAACTTGGATCACTTATAATCACTTATAATCACTTATAATCACATACTAAAATTTAATTATGAACAATATAAGTTAAAAATATATCAATCTGAAAAAATGCAGTAGCAGTCACATCTTTCGTAATAATAAGTTACGTTAACTTTAAAACAAGAAAATGTTTTTTTTAACAATTGTTTTACAACTTTTTTATCACACTCACGTGATAATTCGTTATTAGTTGGTTTCAAATATTTTTTTACAAATTCAAATGAATCAACGATACAGTGACACATAACCTATTATAAAAATGTTATTATAGAAAGTTGTTAAGATACCAAAGTAATTAAAACAATATTAATATATACATATGCCACTATAATTTTAAGGACCATAATATAATGCTTAAAATTCCATTTCACAATGTTATATATAAACCCTAGCAAAACTTAATGATGAGTGTGCTTGTGGGCATTATCTCTTCAGTGACTGATGTAAAGGATTTCGTGTTGGAACCGAAAACAAGCATACATGATTAGTGTTTTGAAAACATAGTTGTTCTTCTCTAATTTGAATACCACCTCTAATGTAAGTGGAATGATCACGCTCCACTTGATCAGTGTTTTTCTCTTTTTTCTTTTCTGATCTGTTCCTTTTGTTGCAATTTCGTTTGATCCGTACACAGTAATGTCTCACCCTAACGGGAATGACTTCATAGTTTTAGCTATGGTATTCGTAAGAATCACAACTAAACAAAACATGTATCCTTGAAAACTATAATTTACTAACTAAATATCAAGATCTTAAGCTGTAATAACTTGTTTACTTATATATTTCAAAAGAGAATAGATGAAAAATAAGTTGTAGGGGATAAACGTACAATTAATGAAGTGCAGATGAAACTTGCTTTTTCTTTTGTTGCATTTAGAACTAAACCAGATGAGCGAGAGTGAAAGTAAAAGGTAGAAAATATCTGAAATGACAGAGAGTGTGGATGAAAAGAGAAGATAAAAAAGTGGGTTGTTTTCACTGAAGAAGGCAAAGAAGTTTGAGGAAGCAAATTGGATATCAGAGAAATTTGAAGGGAGCGGAAGTGAAACTTTTTCACTCACTTTTCTCTCTCTATGCATGTATAATACACATGCATGCATGCACAGATTCTCATGTGGTGTATATCACTTAAAAGGAAAGAAATAGAAGAGGCATTGTGAAGCAGAGGTTGGCTCATTGGGTCTGACTCACTGATACAAACTCAGTGTGTCTTACAATTTTGTTGGCCAGCATAGTAGGTGAGTCCAATTATTCATATAATATAATGCTCACAGCCATTATCATCATCAACATTAATTGTTAAAAACCAAATACTTAATTAATACGGTGCATGAAACATAAATTCGTATAGTAATGGTTTGAAATATGTGATATGCAATTAAATGTTTATGGTGTGTGTAGTATATATACGCTGTAATGAAACAGTGTTATTGGAAATCCTACAAAGTACAGTGTTTCACTGTTTTCATGCAAAGGGAAAAAGGTATAAGAAACCCTAACTAAGGGGTACAATACAACTGAAATCATCACTCTCTGTCACTTCAACATGAACAGAGAAGGAGAAAAGACAACTACAACTTATGATATATCCGTAAGTACGAGAAGATATATAACAAAAGTAAGTGTACCGTTACAAGGTCTGCTCTGAGTCTTTGGTTAAGTTACTGAAGTTGCAGGTCCACCTTATCATTAAATCATCACTATACTACACATGGTCGATATATAACCATTACGCTCTTTAATTTCTTTCATCATTTCACACTTTTACAAACAATATTAATGTGCTGGATTAATTAATTCTCTGACCTGCTTCCAATCAAACCCTTTAATAACCATTTGTTCTTATTTAAATAAAGCATGTTCTCAGTTTCGATTTCATCAAATTTGGAAGAATGTTCATCGTTTTTAGAATGTTCTTTTTCTTTCATTTCCAAAACAAAATCTTTTTAATAAGCTTTTGATTGCAAATAATTACACTGTTCCCAGCACAAAACGATTCACATACCATGCATTAGTATTTGAAAATAATATTTTAATATAATATTTCCAGTTCTTTTTTCTTAAAGAAAAAAAAAGTAGTCTTGACTATTTTTTTTAAAATTTTTTTATTAAGGGTCACTCAATCCTATATATAACTTTACATACATACATACATATATATATTATATGTATGTATTCTAAAGTGATAGAGTTATTTTCACAACACATTACGCAAAATTGATACACAATATGAGGTAAATAAACTAAGCATACCATAATATTTATTGGTTACTAAATAAAATTAATTCAGTAAAGGGAACTAGAATTTGGAAGAAGTATTGCCTGAAAATGAACATTAGCCAAATGGAATAAGGTTACAAAATTAGTAGCTTCTAATTATGATACTAAAAGATAAGTTAAGCTTATAATTAAGTTCTTGGAATTTAGCAATGAGTGCTTTTAATGCATTAGTTAAGGAGCTTAAACAGAATATAAATACGTTTAATCCTTAACCACCAGTTAGCATAAACCCTAATTAAGTTCCTGGACCTAAATAACTGCTTCCAATTACGGGTGGAAGATGGAACACTAATTTAAAGTTTTTATTTTTATTTTTTTGCCTATGTTCTAAAAATGTTATATATAGGGGTGTGTGATTGTTTCACTGTCTCAGATTTTAATTTCGCAGATCTACGCAGTCTGACAATAATAATGGAACTTATTGTAATGTAATGATTAATAAAGCATTTTAGTAAGAGAGTATAAAGATAAATGAAGAGAAAAATGGAAGGTAACTACACTGACTTGTTGTTTGAATACTCATAGAGTCTCCCACGGCTGGAGAAGACAATGAGAGCAACTTCTGCATCGCACAGCACTGATAACTCATAAGCTTTTTTCAGAAGCCCGTTTCTTCTCTTGCAGAACGTTACCTGCCGATTTGTGGTGTTCTCAATCCTTTTGATTTCAATCTTTCCCCTCCCCATATTCTTCAACTCTTCCTTCAAAAAACAAAGTAAAGGAAACAACAAAGTTCAATGCATAAAACATATACCAGAAACAAAAACTAGATCTGATGAAATCCATGTTAGATCTTACTTGGACGAAAGTTGAAAATTAAAGAATATGCATATGATATATGAAAGAAGTTGTGTGCTTTATATGATGTGTATGTATATAGGCATGTAGCTAAATAGGGTATATGCTGTTTTAGATTGAGATGAAAATGATGATGAGCAAGATCTAAGATAATGAACAAGATTTGGAGACGGTGCAGTTGTAGCCCCTTTTATGAAAGCGCAGGTTAAGTTATAACACTTTTCCTTCATCAGTCTTTTTGTTTGTATGTATCTATGTATGTGTCAGTGCCTGGTTCCTCTCTTTCTTTTCCTATATATGAAAAACAACAAAATCCACCCACTCCCTCCAGGGCCAGAAAGAAACCCTTGTGATTTCTCAAGTGGATCTTCTCAACAACAAAGACCAAACAAAAACACCCTTTTGTTTAAACACAACAACCTTGGACAAAGAATATATAAAAGTGAGATGCAGTGTAAGAAAAAGAAGTTGATGAGGAGATGGAAAGAAGAAGATGATGAAGGAAAAAGAGGTGAGGAGTTTAAGGTTTGATGATGGGTTATAATATGAAGAAGAGAATGTAAAAAAAGTAGAGAGGTGGCTAACCTGTGTGTGACTCCGGCAAGTTCAGCTTTCGGAAAAATTTGTAATCCCAAAGAAATCAAACTGCACTATAGACTTTGTTCCACTTCCATCCCTCCTATTTATAGCCCTTTCTTTGTTTGTGTATCTTTGAAAGGAGTGAAAGAGAGATAGAAAGAGAGAAGATGTGAAGAAGGAAAAAGGACCAGCTAAGCTGGAATGGTTTTTTGCCCAAACCATGCACTCGACATCGATGTTTTAGCTAAACAATGCATCTTTCCAGGTGCAAATTACCACCATAAACAGCAACTTTTCTTTTGCTTTTCCATTCTCATTTTTCAATTTTCCCTAGCTACCTCTCTCACCATCTCTAACTAAATCACGTCGTAAATATCACTTAGGGGCCATTCAGTAAAATCTCCCTCCCACTATCTACATTTTAATTACCATTCAAATTTCTCCTGTTACACGTAAACCTTTCCATTCTCACTACTGCTTAAAATTGTAGACTTCAAGTTTTGTATCTATACAAGGTTAATGTATAGTATATTAAAATTGTAGACTTCAAGTTTTGTATCACATAGTATATATATATACATAGGTGTAAATATTATTTTATAAGTTAATTTTATGAAATTAAATTATTATTTTATAAGTTAATTTTATGAAATTAAATTATTATTTTATAAGTTAATTTTATGAAACTAAATTAGATTTAAAGTTCCCATCTTAATATTAAAATCAAATTAAAATATTTACATTCACTAAAGATAAAAATTAATTATCTTGATTATACATCCTCGGTTACCTTTGTCACTCTCCACCACTTTTTCAATATAGTAAAACCTTAGTATATAATATATTTATTTACTTATAATAATTCTTTTATGATATAATAATATTATTTTTAAATATTAACATTAATTGATTGTAAACGTTAAAAGGAGATTATTTTTTACCTAATATATGATATCGGAAAATTTTCTATTAAAAGTTTTCTGGGTTTGACAACTATCAGGCCCGGATCTAGAGAATCTATCGTTTTCAGTCTAATAAATTGTGTAGATTGTGTAGATGCCAAATGTTCGGAATATAATACAACTTCGAGGGTTAATTTCAAATTTGTGCACATAATATACAAACAACATACACAATGCATAAACTATTATTTTTCGAAGACGATTTTTAATTTTATTTTTGTAAAATTCAAAACAAATTATTTTTTTTCTACTAATTTTAACTGTTTATAGTTTTGGTTTCCCGACTTTCTTTTTTACAAAATTGATGATCTAAATTTTATGTGTTCGTAATTTGATTCAAATTTTAGTTCATTTCATTCTAATCCTTTTATCTTTAGACATCATAGAAATGATACTTATAGCTTTTCTTGTAATATTGAAAATGATAATATATAATTGCGGGGAGTTGTATTACTATATATAATTTGAGACCGGTTCAATATATTTTAATGACGAAAATTGAATAAAATTATGAAAAAAAATAAAATTTAAAGGATTAAATATGTTTTTAATCTCTAAATTATGAAGCGAATTTGAGTTTCGTCCCTCTTTCAAAATTTTGTTCATTTTCGTCTTTTTATTTTTGAAACTTGTATTTTTAGTCTTCAATCTAGATAATTATGTGACACTTTGCTTTTATTTTTTAAAATCAGTAGCAACCACGTATGTTTTGGTTTTTGAAATCAGAGTATCAAGGTCGAAGAAGAACATGCTCAAGACTACTGGCGGCTGCACAAAAAAAAAGAGTCGTGACTCAGAACTTCCATGAACCAGATCTGCAAACGGTTCATGAACCAAATCGCTATGACAGTGGCTCTCCGCCGTGACAGAGATCGCTAAGGGAGAAGAAGACATCGTGCCTCCATTGCCCTTTAAACCGTGAAGCAACGTCGCAGAACGACTTCACGAATCTCGCCGCTCATTAAGAGACGATCGTGCTCCTTCGTCGGTGGTGAGCGCGCCATCCGAAACCAAAACCACCGTCGCGAAGCCTTGTGGTTGTCGTCGCCCCTGCGCGAACACAAATTAAAATTACATAAAAACAATTTTAAGAATCAAGATTACATAAAAACAATTTTAAGAATCGGCATTATCAATTCTAATGGTATAGAAGAAATGTAGGAATCAAAGTTATATTCAATTAAAAATGAAGAAATAAGATTACAGAAAAACAATTTTAATAAGAACCGGCATTATCAATTCTATAAAATATTAATTAGCTATAGAAAAACAACTTTCAAGAATAAGTTTGCTTTTTATTTTTAAGAATAATTAATTAGCTATATATTATATAAAGATTGATCATATATATAAATAAGTTAGAAAAAATGGAATATATTTACGAGAAAAAATAAAATAAAATGCAAAAGGGATATAATTTATTATTATTATTATTATTATTATTTTATTTATTCATTTACTTCATTCATTCAATATGAAACCAATGCATATTACTAATAAAGTTGGCATTCCCCTCTGTATTAATTTTGAAATCCCATTTTTTTGTTTTTTCTTCTTATAGGCAAAAGACGACAAATAGATAATTATATATAAGGGTATCAATCCATATCAAGACACATGTTTACAAACTTTTATGTGTAGCTAATTTTTCTTTTATCAATATGAAATATATATATATATATATATATATATATATATATATATATATATATTAACTATTAAAAACAATGAATATTATTTATTTGCATCAATTTTTTACTAACTCGCATTTACCAATATTTTTTTAAAAAAATTCTTTTCCTGTGAAACCGTGATGGTGTTGTAAAAATTGGGTTTTAGGGCCCTTAGACAAAGAGATAATCCTGTATTAGTTGAATTTTATAATAATAATTATTATTATTTCAACTTTACTATTCATGTCGGCCGTAGCTTACTGTAATTGATTGATAACAGAGTTTATACTGACAATGCATAACTGTTAGGCACTAAAAAAGTGAAACTCTCCAAATGTAAATACATTTATCATAAAATTACAAATTATCCTGTGGAGTAAGTTTGTTGACTTTTGCTGTAATTATATTGAAAAGTTTATTTGTAATCAGCCATATGGAAACATTATTAAACTTAATTATAATAATATGCTTGAAAATATAACTGTATTTTTTTTCTTGCAAAAGTTAGTAAAAGTGACAAGACTCACCAGATACAAATAATTGTATTTTTTTTTAAATTGTTAGATCATTTTAACTTTTATGTTGGATCAAATAATTCTAACATAATCTGGAATAAATTGCATTTTTAGAAAATAAAATAGATTTTTAAAACTCACTTAATTGAACAAAGGTGTCCAACTTACCGGCTACAAGTTTTAGTAAACGTTTTCAAAGGTTTAAAACTTGTTGTTTTTGATATAAAATATGGTTTTTTTATGTAGACTTTTATTGTTTTTTTTAATCTTTGGTATTTTCAAATATCAAAATTTTTATTTTTACAAGGTAAATGTATTTTGAATAATTTTCTCCAAGTATAAATCATATATTGACTTAAAAATGAGACTATTATATTTATCTACAATCCCCTTATACGAGTTTTACTTATGATAAGGTTATATATTTTAAAATTATATATATATATATATATATATATATATATATATATATATATATATATATAATTAACAAATATAGAGTTTAAAACTAATTAACACCCGTAGGAAAAAAAATACAATAATTAGTTTTAGGTTTAATGTCTTCGGAGGTCCTATTTCTACGAATTTGTATTAATTGGGTCCCCGTATTTTGAAAGAGCTCAATTGGGTCCCTTTTTATGTAAAATTGAATCAATAAAACCCCTGCCGTTAAATTCTTTGGAGGGCGTTAAAAATGTTGCCTGGTGGCTAGGTGAGGTAGCATCTCATAAGCACGTGGCACATAAAGAGGTCCATGTAATGACCAGATGGACGTGGCCAATGAGGCCTTGCCACGTGTCAGCCCTTTCCCACCCAAAATTAGGGTTTCAGATTGAAGGGAAGGGGGAAGACTTCTTGTGCCGTGAGTTGCTTTCAAGGAAGGATGAATGATCGCGATTGAGATTCTGGCTTGAAGGAAGTTGACCCTGTGATTTGATACACTGCTTCTGCGTTTGATTTGCAGGTAATGGAGAATGAAAGAACTCGCGAGTTTTGTTTCTGGTGCGTCAATGGAGAAGACGAAGATATGTGGGTCGCTCTTGGGTTAACTTGCAGGTGATTCGCGTGATTGGAGTTGCGTGAGGTGGAAGAAGATGTTCGCAATCTGCAGCGGCAACATTTAGGGTGTGGTCGGATCTTGGTTTTTTGCAGATCTGTTTGTGGTTTTCTGGTTATTGATGGTGAAGAAGATGATCTTGTCGCTGTAGATGATGCGACGACGGCGACGACGCTTGAAGGTTATTGGCTTCTGGTTTGGTTGCAGGTCTGATTGTGGTTGCAGGTGGAGGCAAGCAGCGGCGCGGTTAGTGGTGGAGTAGAGTGGCGATTCGCGATCTGTAGCAGCAGCGTATGGTGGACGATTCTATGGTGGAGATTGGACGGCAGTGCTGCTGGCACGACCGTGATAGAGCTACAACAGAAGGGAGAAGACGCTTTCGTGGTGGGGCGTGATGCGTTGGAGAGGACGACTGTCGACGACGCTGGATGGTGCGGTGGCTAGGATTTCTTGAAGAGAAATTAGGGTTTGTCTGGAGATGGTGATGATGACGTGTTAGGGTAGTGATGTGGCAGTGACCTTTTTAAACTTTTTTTAAATTAAAAAAATCATTTAAGTCCACCTATTTGCCACGTGCTTATGAGATGTCACCTCACCTAGCTACCAGATAACATTTTTAACGCCGTCCACATAATTTAACGGCAGGAGTTTTATTGATTCAATTTTACATAAAAAAGGACCTAATTGATACAAATTCGCATAAATAGGAACCTTCAAATCGAAGACATTAAACCCTAGTTTTAATATGTTGTTATATAACTGAACGTAAATTAATTAGTTACAAGATATTGAGCTTTCATAGATAAATGTTTTAATAAATTTGCGTACACTTTAAAGGGATAAACATTCGTTTAAAAGTACATTTCAAATTTCAAATTAGTATTTTAAATAAATAATGTATAAAATAATTTTTTTAACACATAACATAACAATATAATACTAATAAAATGAGTAGATATAAATAAACACTAGTTTAATATATCAAGAAATTGTAGACACACAATACAACCAAAACTCATATATATATATATATATATATATATATATATATATATATATATAATTAAGATGATCTTGTCAACTTTCAACAATATATTAGCAAAAACATCTCAATTGTAACAAACACGCCTAAAAACTTGATTGTACACACATGAAGATTAACAATATATGTATTTTTCTTGTATAACTCTATCATTATAGTGGTTCCTTTCAACTAAGGTTGTTAAAGGAAGACTGGATGTAGGGTTGACCGAACCAGTATAAATTTTTGTGTTGATCTTTCTCTTCCTTCTCTTTTATTGTTGTTCATATACTTGCCAAATTGTTTTCAAGAAAACCTCAAATATTTTGAAAAGCTTTTGAAATAAAGTTTTTTAAAGGGCTAACCAATTCACTCTCTCCTCTTAGTTGAGATACAAGGCATCACTATTTCTACACGAACATAACTCTTAAGTCTAAATAAATATATTTCAATGAGATACATCCATCGAAATTGAACAAGGGGCCTACTCTCAATTTTCTGGCAAATGATTAGGTAAGTGAACCATTATGTCAAAAAAACTAGGTAAAAATATCATCTCTAACTAACAAAGTATTTGTACTACTTTTTCTTCCTAAGTAATCCATATCTTGAAATTGTATAGCCTTTTGACATATAAAGAAAAAGAATGATCCTAATTGAGTTATGGGTTTAGCAACTATATTAGGCATAGTGTTTTCCATTACCATTAATAGTAAGTAATGCAACATGAAATGTGCATAATGACTTTTATAACTAGACATTTTTCAGTTATTAATGTGCATACACTTTGAAATATTTGATGTACTTCTATATGGTAAATTTGTAGTCTTAAAAACACTACAAAAGGTAGATTTCTCATGAGCATTCATTGAAAAATAGAATGATGAAAACTCTACCACAAGAGTCCATAAAATAGTATCACATTTATTTTTCTCAATGTGCATACATCAAAATTGTGACATTTTATTTTTTGCTCAATAAGGCAAGTAAAAGATTGATATCTTTTCCATGGACCATGACTTTCTTTGTTTTTTTCCATTATCTCCAAATTCATTGATGAAATCTTCTAATATCTCAGAAATTTTTGTCCCTACTGTCGCAACCGGAATCGCGACGGGACGACGATCCGAAAAATAAAAACTGTTTTTGAAAAAAAAAGATTTTGGAGTCGCCACCATAGTTTATTCTGGAAAACTACGGAAAAACCATAAAATGATAAGACCTGGTCTGCGAAAATGAGATTCTAAGTTCGGGAGTCGGTTACGTGTAGGGAAGGTATTAGCACCCTACAACGCCTGCCCTAAGGCAGTACCTTTAACTAAATATGCGAATATGATGTGGTTTTCAAAATGTTTAACTATCCCCTAAAATAAGATTCTAAAGAAACAACATGTATTTTTTAGTTTTTTGAGCCCGACAAGGATTGACCTTGCTCCTACGTATTCTCATTAAGAATGAGAAATCAGGGTTCCGTAGTTCTTTTTGGAAATTGTTTGAAAAGTTTGTTTAAGGAATTGTTTGAGAATTTGAGAATTTTGATTATGGGAGAATGAACCTGACAAGGACTGGCCTTGCTCCTACGTATCTCCACTTTTGATGGAGAATCAAGGACCACGTAGTTCTGGCAGACAGATTGTTTGTTGTTTGACAATGGGGATGTTTTTAGTTTTTGAAGATTTTGTATTTTTTTTTTGGTATTTTTATATAATAAACAGAAAAGGTTTTTAGCACAAGGACGATGCGTGCGATCACACATGTGTTTAACCCTTAAAATATTTTTGCTATTTTTATAAAGTATTTAGATTTTTGCGTAATGAGCACTAGGCTGATGCGTACAATCGCACGAGTACTCATACGACTTTTTTGTTTGTTTTATATTTTGGGTATTATATATTTTTTTTATTAAAAGTCAATGCTCAGACCAAATATTTATAATATCGTAAATGAAAATGAAACAAGCAAACAACAACAAAAAAAAGAAAATAAGTAAACACAAGACACAGTGGGATTATCAAGGGTGTATACGAAACAAACAAATAAAACAGACCTAAAACAAAAAAAATAATAAAAATTAATAACAGATACAGAGATAGAATTGATGTAAGTAGTAAAAAAAGATTGTGAACCAAGCTCAATTTTGAAATAAGGGTACCGCATGAGTGTTATAAGCCCATTGAAGATGGGTGCAACAAGTTTGTTCAGAGGTGTCGCTAGTGAATCTTGGGCCCAGGCCCATATCCTCTTTTATTTCCAAATCAGAAACCCTAGGCTTTCTTATTCCCATTTTGTTTTCTTCGTAGCAAAGCCATAAGCCTTCTTTTCCTTGCTTTCCGCGTAAAGCCACCAGACACCAGCAACTTCTTCTTCTTTCCTCAGCCTCTTCAAAGTTGGCAATATCACCGACGTTGAACTTGGTGGTTGCTTTCATCTCTTTGCCATCATGGCCTCTCGAACTTTATCTGCAAAACAACCTAAACCACAAATCCAACCTATCAAAATGAAAATCATACCTGAAGCTCCACCATGAATCTCTTCAAGTCTCGCCGGAAGCCAGCCGTTGTACCTGCTATCAAAGTCTGTCTTTTTGTGTTTGATTTTTTTTCTTTGTTTTATTTTATTTACATGATTGCGATCTCTCTTCTTTTCTATTCTATTTCTTAGTATGCTTTTTATTTATTTATTTATTTATGAAATGACTTTGGAATCTTTTTTAATAGGTAAGAGATGGAGTTGAAGCTGAAAGGGATGATTGGTTTCTGTGTGAACCCGTGAGTGAAGGATGAAGGTGTATCCGATGGTTTATTTCTGATAGATAAAAGGAAAAGGTTTTGACTTATCTGTTTTTTTTATTGAATTAAGGGGTGAATTAAGGAATGAAAGCACAACAATTGAATCTGATTTGGAAGGAGAATAATGTTTGTTTTGGAAAAGAGATTGTCATTTGATTAGGAAGAGATTATGGATAAGTAAAGAATTGGTTTCTGGAAAAGAACTTGAATTGGTAGGTGATGGAGAGGTTATAATTAGGAGATATAGGATGAAGGAGATTATGAAAGGAGTGAAAGAGGAATTCTTGTAGTGGAGCGGTGAGAATTAAAGAGCTCTCCCCCCTCCTCCTTTTTTTTGGTTATGGCTTCCTTCTTCTTTAAATGGACAGAGATGAAGACTGTCGGCAAACTCTCATTGGAGGGTTGGTAAAGGTAGTAATTTGTGAACTGTCCTCCCTGTGATACCTCAATTGGTATATATAAAATTAGATCTTATGATACGGTATCTGTCAGCTTTCTGATTGCTTCCTGTTGATCTGATTCATGCTTTTTGTGAAATTATATGGGTTGATGGGAGAAATTATTTGCAAGAAACGAAGGATTAAGTTAATTGGTGGAAGAGGAGAAATGAAAGTATGATTGCAAAACTTAGTGGGCGGCTAGGAAAAGAAAGTGATTGACTGAGGAGAACAATGAATGGCACGTTGGAGAATAATTGGAAAGGAGCAATGTCTAAAGGTGCAATAGGAAGATTATCAACAGAAGGCACATTGGAATCTCAAATCAAATAAAATTACTACCAAATTAAATCACATTAATCAAAATCAAATAATTCCATAATTAAAAAAATAAAAATGAAACACAAGAAATCATAAAATAAAGTAAATTTTAAAACAAACAAAATTAACTAAAACTAAAAACAAGTAACAGATCACATGAAATCACATACAATAAAATCACATGAAATAAATCCAAATAAGGAAGATAAAATCAAATAAAATAAATTTGAAACAGATCAAATAAAATTAAACCGCATTAAACCAAATCAACTAAAATTACATGCTATCCACTAAAATAAACAAAATAAATATCAAATCAAATCATTCCATAAATAAAGAAAAACGTAAAAAATAAAATCTAAGATCACAATTAAATAAAATTAGACCCAATTAAACAACATAACATAAAATATAATTAAAAATCACATAAAACCAAATTAAATAAAGTAAAATCATATAAGATCTAACAAAATAAAATTAAATCATATAAAATAAAATTACATCAAAATAAAATCAACTCAAACATAATAATCGATAAAACCAAGTGAAATTAAATAAAATGAAGTAAACATCATAAAAAGGAAAGAAGTATATATTTTTTTTATTTTTCTTAATTAAAAATTATCCGGACAAAATTGGGTGTTGACAGCTGCCCCTCTTTACTTAGATTTGACTGGATGATATGAAAATTTACTATTTACATATTATCGTAGTAAAAGATAAGTAAAGATAGAAACACTAATTTTGTTCGGGTTTCAAAATGAAATAGACAAAACAAAAAAAAAACACCAATAAGATTTCAATAAAGTATACAGAAAATGAGAGATTGAGGGGTGCAAACCTTGTGGAGGGTGTCGTAACCCTATGAAAGTGAATGAAGTGTCATAACCTCGTGGAGGGTGTCGTAACCCTGTAGAAATGAATGATTTTGTTTTGTTTTGTTTTTTTGTTTTTTTGTTTTTTTTTATTGGGTTCAACCATTGCCTTGCAGAGGGCCGAGATACCAATGGCAGAAATGTAAAATTGGGCTCGACCATTGCCTTGCAGAGGGCCGAGATACCAATGGCAGAAAGTAAAATTGGGCTCGACCATTGCCTTGCAGAGGGCCGAGATACCAATAGCAGAGGAAAATTTAAATTCGACCATTGCCATGCAGAGGGTCGTTTGACAATCTGGACTTGACCATTGCCTTGCAGAGGGCCAAGATCACAGAGGAAAATTTAAATTCGACCATTGCCATGCAGCGGGCCGTTAGACAATCTGAACTTGACCATTGCCTTGCAGAGGGCCAAGATCGCAGAGGAAAATTTAAATTCGACCATTGCCATGCAGAGGGTCGTTTGACAATCTGGACTTGACCATTGCCTTGCAGAGGGCCAAGATCGCAGAGGAAAATTTAAATTCGACCATTGCCATGCAGAGGGTCGTTTGACAATCTGGACTTGACCATTGCCTTGCAGAGGGCCAAGATACCAAGGACAGAATGTAAAATTGTTTGATTGTTTTGAATTTGAAATTTGGATTTTGTTGAAATTTTGAGAAATTTTTTTTTGATTTTTGATTTTGATTTTGATTTTTCTTTTCTTTTTTTTTTTGAAAATTTTGAAATTAAGAAACAGGTGTTGCATTTTTATACAAGTATATGGATTTTGAAATCTCAATGTGCAAGAGAAACATGGTTGATGTAAATTTTGAAATTTAGAGAAGAAAACTTTGATGAATGTTGATTTTTTGTTCTTTTTCAAGGAAGGAAAATTGATGTAATATACATGGAAGGGAAAACTTTGATGCATTTTTGTCTTTTTGAAGGAAGAAAATTTGATGAATATACATGGAGGCAAATTCAAAGTTGATGAAAACATGTACATGATGTTGATTTTTGACCCGTGATGGAAGATTATGAAAATATGACACTCTTCTTTCTCTTGTTTTTTTTTTTTTTTTACTGAGTCAATTTGTTTTCTTTGAAATCATCAATTTTATGAAGATTTAGACGTTCATTTTCTTCTTTTTACAATGGATGTCCAATTCTAAAGTCAAATGTTCAAAATGAAGCTTCTGTACTAGAAATTTCTTGACGAAATATTAGTGCGTATATGCTTGATATTAAGGGTTGGGACAAATATGTGAAATGATTTGGAGAGTACCGGGTTGGCTACTTGGGCCTCTTACTCCTTAAAACAAATACAAATGCCAATGTGAAGTCGTAGATACTCAGAAGTTGCCCCAGTTTGGGGGCATGGTAAAAAGATAGGTATGGACAAATGTATCTGTGAATTGGGAATGTGTGAAATTCATATAACTTTTGCAAAATTGCCCCTGGTTTTGGGTATGAGTCACTTAAGCGAGGTTCAAAAAGAAGTTGCCCCCCATTTCGGATTTACAAATGACGGACTCAAAGCCCCACAATGTCTGCCCCTATCTTGAGGGTGGATTTATGAATCTTAGTGTGGACAAATTTGAGAGGCCCAACAAGGGATGCCCTGGTCTTGGTACGAACTTTGAATATACAGATGAAACAAATGTGAGATTAACAAAGTTGCCCCAGGTTCTGAATGGGCCAAAACATATGAACTTCACAAAGTTGCCCTAATTTTAGAGAACGGGCGAAAAGGTTATGTAAAACATACAAAGTTGCCCCCTAGTTTGGGAATCGGGGTAAGAATTTGAATGGGATATGAATTTGTGATGGATATGGAAATGATTGGTTTGAACGGATTGCCCCAATTAGCTTGATTTTCCTTCATATAATTTTGATCGATAGGGAGTTCCCTTCTTCCGAGGACATTTTTTTTTTGGATTGTTAGTCATTTTGTCTTGTCTCAAAATTAAGTTTTATGAAAATTTAAGCAACCATTATTCAATCTGTGTGGACTTTTATTGGGCTTGTAATGTGGCTTGGGCTAAGGGGTATTGAAAGAAAGGATATAAAGGCTCAAATAAATTTTTGTGGATATATATTTTTTTGAAACAAGAGTTACCATCTACACCTTGTATCAGTTATTCGTCAAATCTGTTTTGACTATTCTGCCATTTTCTCAAAGTTATTCTTTGTTTGCCATCACTTTGTGATTATTTCCATTTTTGCTTCACTTTTGAGGAATTCTCTTCATTTGATCACTGAGTGTGTTCTTTTGCAATTTGAGTCGACTTCTACTGTGATGATAACCCTTGTTTGGGTAAATTTTGAAAAGAAATTTCTTATTGGCTCAAATTTGGTATCAATGGATATATCTCTTTTTTGGATGAAGAAAGATGGCCACACATCATTTCAAATTTTGGTTATCTCATTTTCACAAGATTAATTAGGAGACAAGACTAAATGATCTCAACAAGAGTTATTTTTCATCCTTTTTCTTCTTCTCTCTTTTTTTTTCACAACGGATTCCAGGATCTCCCAAATGAAAGCCAGTGGAGGTAACAGAAAATCTGCCCCAGTGTAAAATTTGGTGTCAATTATTTGGGCTCAAAAACATGATTGGGTCAATCTCTTGGTATAGTGAGGGCTGAAGGATGATGTTTTCAAACAATGCACACACAGATATCTCTTAAGAATATGTGGTTTAAACATTTGACTACAAGAGATTATGACATCCATTACATTTTTTTTTGAAAGCTCATAAAATGGATTATTTGCATCGAAAACAAATGACTCAACTTTTGCGTATTTTTTGATTTTATGCATGAAGAAAAGTAATATGAAATGAAAATGATGATACTAGTTGAAAAACAGATTTTTTTCTTAGAGAAAATTAGGTTTTGGTGGCCAGTATGGAAACTGGGCTTGGGGTCAGCATGGGAAATAGGCTTTGTGAGCCATTGGGGAAATTGGGATTTCTTGGCCAATGGAAACTGGGCCTTGCGGGCCAGCATGGAAACTGGGCTTTGCAGGCTAGTATGGGAAATGGGCTTTCCGGGCTATTGTGGGAATGGGCTTTGGGAACCAGTGCAGAAACTAGGCTTGGTGAGCAATGCCAAAATTGATTTAGAAAAACGTTTGAAAAATAAAAATGTTTTTTTTTCAATCATTTTTTTTTATTTATTTACACAATGTGAAAAATATTAAGCATATTAGAAAAATGTTTTTGTGTTTTTTATCTTTTAGAAATAGAAATTAATGAGAAATATGCATGTAATGGGCCGAGTTGGGCCAAAAACGTTTGAACATCTTCAAAAAACATATTTCGATTTGATTATTATTTATTTTTTTGTTTTTTACTTTCCGACATGGGAAAATCCAGATCGGATCGGACCTGAGGAGAAGTAACAAAGAAGGAAGTTGGACTTACCAGGCACATTGACCCAATGGATTAGATGACCTGAGCCGTGTGAACTTGACACAAGAAGATGACCAAGAAAACATTTTTTTTTATAGTTTATGGAACAAGCTAAAAGAAATTCATTTTTTTTTATGAGAGGATTTCACAAGATTGGACTAAAGAAAATTTTGTAACACTACTAGACTCAAAGGGCCCAATACTATTCTTTTTACAACCATGACAAAATCTTCAGACAAGGGTCTGAATTCCTCTATTTTTATTTTTTGCACAAATACTTGTCACACAAATGGGAAGGAAAAATATGAATTGAAAACACAAAATCTACTTAAACACATATTTTTTATTTTTCAGAAATTCAGATGCACTGGTTCAAGAGAAACCACATATGACAAAAGGGCCTACTGGGCTCAAAAACTGTTCATCTTTCATTCTCAGAGATTTTTTGGTGCAAATTCAAAGAAAATCACACAGGACAATTTGAACAAATGTACTAAACATCAATCAACAGCAAAAATGTGAAAACAAAATATTTTTGACATATTTTCAAAAGAAGTAGACTCGAGAGGAAACCACGAAGGCCATTGGGCCTAATGGGTTCGAACACTGTTCCTTTTCATTCTCAGAGATTTTTTTTTTTAACTACAAATTCAAAGAAAATCACACATGACAACTTGGAAGATTGTACTCTAAGGACATTGTTGAAAATTTGCACTTTGATACTTTTTTGAGATTTTTGGATTGACTTTTATTTTACAAGACTACAAAGAAAACTAGGTCAAGCTTGGACCTGAAGAAAAATGAATGTAGATAGCGAGCCTAATGGGCCGGACAAACCCAATACCAAAGCGACTCAAGGAACTGAAATTGCTTTTTACATTTTTTTGTTTTAAATGAAATATGACATATGTGAAAATTATGCAAGGGAAGTATTCTTTATATATATATATATTTTTTTTAGAAAACAAGCTAAGGAAAAATTAATATTCAAAATGGGCCCAAATGGGTTCGACAACTACTATTCACGCTCTTGCACTAAATTTAAATTTTTTTTTTAACATGAACTTGAACTCCTTTTTTGACATTTTTTACAACAACCTATTATACAAAGCAAAGTGTGAAAACAACATATTTCTGACATTTTCTAAAAGAAGTAAACTCAAGAAAAAAAACACAAAGGCCATTGGGCCTAATGGGCTCGAGCACTGTTCTTTTTTTTCAAAATCTTTTTAACTACAAACTCAAAGAAAATCAAACAGGACAATTTGAACAAATGTACTAAACTTCATTCAACAGCAAAAATGTGAAAATAAAATATTTTTGACATATTTTCAAAAGAAGTAGATTCGAGAGAAAACCACGAAGGCCATTGGGCCTAATGGGCTCGAGCACTGTTCCTTTTTCTCAATATTTTTTATTTTTAGATTTATTCAAAATGTAGAAGAAGAAGGAATAAAAATCAAACAAAATGGCGTGATGTGAAAATACACACATGCCAAAATAATTCTTCACTCAAATTTATATTTCAGAAGAATTGGGTTCAAAGAAAGTTAACCTGACAATGAGGCCCAATGAACCTGAAAAATGTCCTTTATCATGAAAATGAAAAAAATAATTTTGAATACTTCAAATTTTACATCACTCTATTTATTATTTTTGAAAATTTTCTATTTATCATATTTTTTATATTTTGTTTTATTATTATTATTATTTTTGGTGAAATCGGATCATCTAAGAAGTCTTGTATTGGGCCGGATTGACCCAACAAAACCCTACCCGTTTTCATTTTTCATTTTTTTTTGAACTCAGAAAGATTAGACCGACACCAGACGGTTGCAGTGACCGGAACTGTAGCTATAGTGGATTTGCTTGGCTATAAGTTGAGAGCTCATCCGCGTCGAGCGGCATTTCTCGATCTGCCCACTCTCTCTCTATCCCTCTCCTTCTCTCTGCTCTCTCTCCTCTGAGCGTTTTGGATTTCACGAGGAAACTCTGTCCGCGTGCCTTCTGAGATCAGCGAGGAGCCTCCGCAAACCCTTCTTCTCCGGGTAAGTCTTCTGAGCTCTTAAACCTTTCTTTCTTTCCTTTAAGCTTTCTGTTTTTGCTTTTCCTTTTACTCTTTAGCTTTCTATTTCTACTTTTCTTTTATGCTTTCCGTTATGTTGTTCTTTCCTGCTTTCCTTTCCTGCTTTCTGCTTTGCCTGCTTTTATTTCCATCTTGCCCTTCTCTGCTTTTCATTCTGAGCCTTCTTTCTTCCTCTTTTTTAATTTTAAAAACTTTAAAACACTTAAAAACACAATTGTCTTAAACTTAAGGGGTATATAGGCTGGAAACCAAACGTTAATCTCCCTTCGATTGAAGGTATGGCAGAGACAATCGGGTAGAACAACGCCACGTACCCCATAAAATCAGAAAACTTAAAAAGAGAACGAACCGGACACGGACAATATGGACATAGATTTTATTTGTACGAACCGAACATGGACAATATGGACATAGATCCGTTTAGGAACCTTTGCGAGGACCATGAAACAGATCACAAACTGGACAATAAGACTTGAAAGACCCAATACAAGGAACAAAATTAACTTAAAAGAAAAACAATGGAAGAAGACATTAGACTATGAACATAGTATTTTTGTTATTTATGGTTTATTTTGTTTTTTTTATTTGTTATTTATTTAGACAAATTAGGGAAATGGATGAGAAGGAAATGGAGATGGAGAGACCGACCTGCCCAAAGTGGCGTCCGACAGACGACCAAATCAGGATAATGACCAACATTTACAATTACGGAGTCACTCACCCAAGTCGAGCTCAGATTTTTGAGATCACTAATCGAATCAGGGCATTCGGAGAAGCGGGGGAGTACAACGTCTAGTGCTGGTTTAGCAATCATGGGAATAGAGTAAGACGTTGGCAAGCGGAATTGGACCCCACCGGCACCCTCTTTTCTCTACTGCCCCAGTACATGTATGGTAAAACCCTAACTTCATCCTTGTCTTTTTGTTTCTTTTGACACAATTATTTCCTTTTTATTATTTTTTCCTTTTATTTTTTGGAGAAACCGGTTGGGTAATCATGAGGGCTCCGAAGCTTCTGGACCTCTTCCCCGTTCCCATCATAATCGATGGAGAAACAGAGATTCCTCCGCCTCCACCCGTGACTTTTCGTGCCAGAGCTCCCTCAACGGAGCTCTCCCTTAGACCACCACAACCAGCTCGAGAATTCTTTTTTCACTGAAAATGTTTTTTTTTTTGCATGTTTTTTAGAGGACTGTAATCTTAACGATCGCTAATGATCGACCACTACACATCTTTATTTTGTGATTATTATGTTTATGTTTTTTATCTGGACTGTAATCCTAACGATCACCAGTGATCGACCCCTGAACATCTTTATTTTTAATGTTGTTATGTTTATGTTTTTTTTTTGTTTTTGTTTTATGTGATTTGGTAACTTTGCATTTTTTCTGTTAGATCTGTCAGTTTAATTCTGTTATTATTTTTTTGTATTTTATTTTTTTATGTTTTTTTTTTCTGTATTTTCTTTCAATGAATAGTCTCTTTTAGGAGACTGCAATTGTAATAATTTTTTTTTTATTATGTAAGATAGGTAAGATCGTTCCGTGCATTTGATTTTTCAATAACTATATTGGTATTTGTGTTCAATATTCTTCCCTCTGTCTTTTACTGTAATTTTTGCTTTGATGATGAAATGAATTAGATCTTGTGTCCTTCTTTGATTTATTCGGTCTAAGCATAATTCCAATCAATTATCTTGTATGAAACAATGAAGAAATAGGCTTTAAAAAAATTATATTTACAATGAAGGAAAATAAGAAAAATTGACTTCAAATAAAACATGAGATCTAAAGTAAAAATGATAAACAAATTTTCAATGAAATATTTGTATGAAACAAATGAAAAAAATGGGCTCAAGAGGAAATAATTTATATTCGAAAATAAGGAAAATTGACTTCGAATAAAAAATGAGATCTGAAGTGAAAATGATAAACAAAATTTCAATGAATTATTATGAAAATGAGGACCAATAAAATCATGAGCTCTGAAAAACAATATTGAATAATATGAATTTGAATTTTCGGTGACCCTTTTTTTTTGAAAATCAGACTCAAACAAAAGCATGCACGAACCCAAGAATTATTCTCAAAGCTTAAAAAAATATGGTTTCATTCATTATTATTTTTTGAGTTAATTTTTATTTTTTGACTTACGAAAAATAAATATATGTACATCTCAGAACAATTAAATTTTAATTGAAAGGAAAGATATTGCACGCTTAAAACAAAATATTCTATCAAAAAGATTTTTCTTTTGTTTGAAGGATAGCAATTCGCATTTTATTTGTATGAAAAATGAGGTCCAGAAATTCAAAATAATGATCTATATTGCCCCAAAATATGTACACTTTATTAATTAAGATTTTTTATGTCCCAAAAATATTTTTAAGAAATTCTAAATTGTTTCCCTTTTGAATGATTCCGAGAACAAAATTAATTTTATTTTATTTTATTTTCACATATTTTTTTTTTGTAAAATAGGAAATGATAGACAAACTGAAACAAAATAGTCTCCCTTTTGTGCCGTATCAGAGGTTGAAATGACTAAAGTTCTAAGGCCAAATATATGCACTCACAAGGATAGTTCCCTAATGCTTAAATCAAGGCCACCAGAGCTATGGCTCTTTTCACTGTTTCTCCACAACAGTCAGAGTAATCAACTAGATGTGGAGACACAAATGAAGAGAACAGACTCTAGCTGGAGTTCTCACGATAGCCAGACAGGAAGTACATCCCAGAGTGACACCGCTACACATGACATGCATATTGTATGTGTGTGAAGGGAGAATGCAATTGTACACCCCAAACCCTCACCTGCAAAACAACAAGAAGATTCCCAGGCAGATATAACATGTTTTCTACCCTAGGGTTCAATATAATTAAAACAAACACACATGCAATTATGCCAAATATCAGATAAAGATAAAGAAAAAGGGGAAGAAAAACACAGAAAAACCACATTGAATTCGCATATCTAATTAAATGGCCTGACTCTCTAGCTTCCCCAGTGGAGTCGCCATCTGTCGCAACCGGAATCACGACGGGACGACGATCCGAAAAATAAAAACGTGGTGTGAAAAAACGATTTTGGAGTCGCCACCATAGTTTATTCTGGAAAACTACGGAAAAACCATAAAATGATAAGACCTGGTCTGCGAAAATGAGATTCTAAGTTCGGGAGTCGGTTACGTGTAGGGAAGGTATTAGCACCCTACAACGCCTGCCCTAAGGCAGTACCTTTAACTAAATATGCGAATATGATGTGGTTTTCAAAATGTTTAACTATCCCCTAAAATAAGATTCTAAAGAAACAACATGTATTTTTTAGTTTTTTGAGCCCGACAAGGATTGACCTTGCTCCTACGTATTCTCATTAAGAATGAGAAATCAGGGTTCCGTAGTTCTTTTTGGAAATTGTATGAAAAGTTTGTTTAAGGAATTGTTTGAGAATTTGAGAATTTTGATTATGGGAGAATGAACCTGACAAGGACTGGCCTTGCTCCTACGTATCTCCACTTTTGATGGAGAATCAAGGATCACGTAGTTCTGGCAGACATATTGTTTGTTGTTTGACAATGGGGATGTTTTTAGTTTTTGAAGATTTTGTATTTTTTTTTGGTATTTTTATATAATAAACAGAAAAGGTTTTTAGCACAAGGACGATGCGTGCGATCACACATGTGTTTAACCCTTAAAATATTTTTGCTATTTTTATAAAGTATTTAGATTTTTGCGTAATGAGCACTAGGCTGATGCGTACGATCGCACGAGTACTCATACGACTTTTTTGTTTGTTTTATATTTTGGGTATTATATATTTTTTTTATTAAAAGTCAATGCTCAGACCAAATATTTATAATATCGTAAATGAAAATGAAACAAGCAAACAACAACAAAAAAAAGAAAATAAGTAAACACAAGACACAGTGGGATTATCAAGGGTGTATACGAAACAAACAAATAAAACAGACCTAAAACAAAAAAAATAATAAAAATTAATAACAGATACAGAGATAGAATTGATGTAAGTAGTAAAAAAAGATTGTGAACCAAGCTCAATTTTGAAATAAGGGTACCGCATGAGTGTTATAAGCCCATTGAAGATGGGTGCAACAAGTTTGTTCAGAGGTGTCGCTAGTGAATCTTGGGCCCAGGCCCATATCCTCTTTTATTTCCAAATCAGAAACCCTAGGCTTTCTTATTCCCATTTTGTTTTCTTCGTAGCAAAGCCATAAGCCTTCTTTTCCTTGCTTTCCGCGTAAAGCCACCAGACACCAGCAACTTCTTCTTCTTTCCTCAGCCTCTTCAAAGTTGGCAATATCACCGACGTTGAACTTGGTGGTTGCTTTCATCTCTTTGCCATCATGGCCTCTCGAACTTTATCTGCAAAACAACCTAAACCACAAATCCAACCTATCAAAATGAAAATCATACCTGAAGCTCCACCATGAATCTCTTCAAGTCTCGCCGGAAGCCAGCCGTTGTACCTGCTATCAAAGTCTGTCTTTTTGTGTTTGATTTTTTTTCTTTGTTTTATTTTATTTACATGATTGCGATCTCTCTTCTTTTCTATTCTATTTCTTAGTATGCTTTTTATTTATTTATTTATGAAATGACTTTGGAATCTTTTTTAATAGGTAAGAGATGGAGTTGAAGCTGAAAGGGATGATTGGTTTCTGTGTGAACCCGTGAGTGAAGGATGAAGGTGTATCCGATGGTTTATTTCTGATAGATAAAAGGAAAAGGTTTTGACTTATCTGTTTTTTTTTATTGAATTAAGGGGTGAATTAAGGAATGAAAGCACAACAATTGAATCTGATTTGGAAGGAGAATAATGTTTGTTTTGGAAAAGAGATTGTCATTTGATTAGGAAGAGATTATGGATAAGTAAAGAATTGGTTTCTGGAAAAGAACTTGAATTGGTAGGTGATGGAGAGGTTATAATTAGGAGATATAGGATGAAGGAGATTATGAAAGGAGTGAAAGAGGAATTCTTGTAGTGGAGCGGTGAGAATTAAAGAGCTCTCCCCCCTCCTCCTTTTTTTTGGTTATGGCTTCCTTCTTCTTTAAATGGACAGAGATGAAGACTGTCGGCAAACTCTCATTGGAGGGTTGGTAAAGGTAGTAATTTGTGAACTGTCCTCCTGTGATACCTCAATTGGTATATATAAAATTAGATCTTATGATACGGTATCTGTCAGCTTTCTGATTGCTTCCTGTTGATCTGATTCATGCTTTTTGTGAAATTATATGGGTTGATGGGAGAAATTATTTGCAAGAAACGAAGGATTAAGTTAATTGGTGGAAGAGGAGAAATGAAAGTATGATTGCAAAACTTAGTGGGCGGCTAGGAAAAGAAAGTGATTGACTGAGGAGAACAATGAATGGCACGTTGGAGAATAATTGGAAAGGAGCAATGTCTAAAGGTGCAATAGGAAGATTATCAACAGAAGGCACATTGGAATCTCAAATCAAATAAAATTACTACCAAATTAAATCACATTAATCAAAATCAAATAATTCCATAATTAAAAAAATAAAAATGAAACACAAGAAATCATAAAATAAAGTAAATTTTAAAACAAACAAAATTAACTAAAACTAAAAACAAGTAACAGATCACATGAAATCACATACAATAAAATCACATGAAATAAATCCAAATAAGGAAGATAAAATCAAATAAAATAAATTTGAAACAGATCAAATAAAATTAAACCGCATTAAACCAAATCAACTAAAATTACATGCTATCCACTAAAATAAACAAAATAAATATCAAATCAAATCATTCCATAAATAAAGAAAAACGTAAAAAATAAAATCTAAGATCACAATTAAATAAAATTAGACCCAATTAAACAACATAACATAAAATATAATTAAAAATCACATAAAACCAAATTAAATAAAGTAAAATCATATAAGATCTAACAAAATAAAATTAAATCATATAAAATAAAATTACATCAAAATAAAATCAACTCAAACATAATAATCGATAAAACCAAGTGAAATTAAATAAAATGAAGTAAACATCATAAAAAGGAAAGAAGTATATATTTTTTTTATTTTTCTTAATTAAAAATTATCCGGACAAAATTGGGTGTTGACACCTACTAACATGCATGGTGTAGACCTATATTTTATTTTTCCACTAAAAGACTTCTTATTACATCTCCAAGGATGGCTCATTAGTAAAAAAAAATGATGTTTCATACACCTTATGGTTAAGCTTCAAATATGATGAATTAATGTCATAATTGTAATATGCATAAGTTAATCTTCCTTTGGTGCTCCAACCAAACAACATAACATATTCGAAATAGTCACAAATAATCTATAAAAGAGTTTTATAGATTTGAAAGGTTGCATTTTTAAAGCTTGATATGTCTCTACTCTCAACTCCCATAAATCTTTTAACTCTTAAGTCAATAGTTAAAGGTACATCAATATCATTTCATGTTGATTGTGCCCTAGGAATCAACAACGATAACAATATATATTCAGGTATCATGCACAACCAAGCTGAAAGGTTGTACATCATGATAAGCTACATGTTATGTGATATGCTCATGGTCCTAAATGGATTAAAGCCATCACTAGTTGGGCCAAGTCTGGAATTGTGAGAGCCAACAAAAAAAATGTCTATGAAGGCTATCAAAGCTCTTTCATGCTTCAAGTTGGGAAGTGAAGTGTGAGTCTAAGTCTCACATTGGGTAGAAATGAAAAAGTAGAGTACCATGTGAAGGTAAAGACCCATTAACTCATTTCCTTAAGGTTTTGGGTTGAGAATGGTGTCAATCCCTTATGTAGTTGGACTCAGGTCTCATTGGTGATGTGCCTTCCTAGTGAAACCCCACCCTCCCCCCTTAATTAAACCTAACAAGTGGTATCAGAGTCGATGGTTAGTTTTGGTGGTTGACTCAGACGAGTACAATATGGTTCCTGTATCAAAAGTCTCCCTCGTAAGGGTTCCAAGTAAGTGTGTCTTGTTAAGATGAATGACGATACGAAGGAATACTTGTGGTTGGGAATTCTTCTGCTAGAGGGGGAGTGTACCAATGTGAAAGGAACCCACCATTGTGGGGGAGATTGTTGAGAATCAAGTGTGCTAAGTCCCACGTTGAGTAGAAATGAGAAAATAGAACATTATATAAAGATCAAGACCCATTAACCCATTGTCTTAAGGTTTTGGGTTGAGAGTAGTGTTAATCCCTTATGTGACTGAGCTCTGGTCTTGTGTTCAATGAATCCTTCCCCTTAATTAAACCTAACACTTCACACTAAATAAGCGAAATGTCTCTTTTTCCCATAGTTCTTCTTCAATTGATTGAATAACTCATAAAGGCTCTTTGAATTCTAGAAATCAATAAAAAGTTTCACAATAAGAAATTTATGCTCATATTTTAGCTTCTCGACCTTAGAATTGACTTTAAAAAATTTCTTTCATGACGAAGATTTACGGACATTTCAAATATCTATATTCTCATTCTATTGCCAAAATATGCAATATTTTGGACATGCATATTTTTTTTATAATTAAGACCTAGATAACTAATCATGGTCTTTCTTTTGTTAAAAGATACATGAATATTCAAGTAAGACATGACCTCTTTTAGTAATTGTAAGAGATCAGTGAATAAAAAATTGCTCCAACCATGAAAACACTTGAATAAATAAAGCTAAAAGATAATGTGGAGAAGTTTTCACGATTTGCATCATTAATTAATTGGTAGAACTTTTTAGCTTCACTGTTAGGACCCTCTACGACTTCTTTTGCTTCTAACATATTTTTAAATAATAAGACATTAATATCATCTTGCAAAAATCTTCATTATCTATCATCATCTTCTTTACTAGTAGGTGAAGTTCTTTCTTCTCCACGGTGAATCCAACTATCATACGCTTTTAAAATTCTCGTGGCTATCAAATAGTCATATACCACATGTCGTCTTGTCTAAATACAATTTTTACATTTAGCACATGGACATAAAATCTCATGTCTTGAGGTCTTCCTCTACTGTAAGCAAAATCTAAAAATAACTCAACGCCATTTATATACTCTGTACTAAACCTTGAAAAAGTGTAATACATCAAAAAATAGTTTCTTGAAAATAGTATTACATGAATGGTCAAAGAAATAATATAAAAGATTTTATAATATAAAAAAAGAAGGTTGTTTCCTCAAATGTTTCTCTCTTCTTCCTGTATGACTTCACCCACTTTAGGCAAAATATAAACTGTTTGGTGTTTAGTTGTCTTATGTCTCTAATGTGAGTTGTTGGTTTCTCCATTTTATGACAAAAGATATTATTATTCTAGTATTTTAATCTTGTTGTTAATTTTTTAAAATAACAATCACTTTAGCTGGTGTTAGATTTAAATAATAGGATCACAAGCACTCACTACTTGATGCTATATCATTCTTGAATTTAGAGAAGAATATATATTTGGTAGAGAATAAACGTTTCTTGCTCTTATTTTGTTTTCTATCTGTACTAAAATGTGAAAGTGTTTTACTTTTATTTTTAGTTTTAGTTTTACTAAATCATGTATGAATTAAGAAAAAAAAATAATGTAAAAAATGGAAATGAAAATTCAAACATTATATATGTAACTATCATTTACTCTTAAAAATGTAGAATGAAATTAAAGAAAAGTTTATTACTCAGACTATATATATTACCTAAAATAAAAATCTCACTCTGTCATTGAGAGATTAAGTCGTGTAATATACAAACTCAGTCCAATATATACCTTATCTTCTATACTTGTTCCAATTATCTAAGACATGAATAAGATGCAATCTTCTTTCCTTTTCTTTAAGACTAACATCAATGAAAGATATATAATAGATACCTTAATTATAAAAGGTATTAAAAGTGCTTAATCTAATTATTAGTTGATAATTGAATTTAGAAGGATGGGTGATGGAAAGTAAGCTACTCTAAAAAGGGTTCCTTGAGAGTTTTTTGATAATGTTAAATATGGTGGGAAATTGAAGTGTTGTTGGTGTGTGTGGGTGGTGGAAATAATGGAAGGTGTAGGCAGTGATTTAGTGGCATAATGATAATGATATTATGTGCAGAAATGAACCGACCAAAGACGAGGATTCTCAATAAAATTGTCAATGTTTCTTCTCAAACCCAAACCCAAATTCGTGCCAATCGCTATCCATCTTTTGTTTCTTCTCACCTCACTATGTATGTATACATGCATGGCCCCACCCACTCATAGTTTACGTTTATACTTTAAAGCACCTTCCCATATGCTTCTTCCTCTCTCACTCATTTTAAAACTCTCATATTTATCACTAACAAAATCAAACAACATTTAACTTAGCCCATTGGAATGCAAACTGCTGTTATGTTATTTGGGCCTCGCCTCTGCTCTCTACCCTAAAGCAATTTGTCCAAGGGGGCTTCTTTCTGCACCCCCAACTTTAGCTACCCTTCCCATTTACCACTACAATAAATCATATATTAAATGATTGAATAAATATTATTTCAAAATCTGGTACATAAACGAATAAAATGGAATTTTAAAATCCGATGTCCACTCTAGTAACTTCTCATAATCAGATTTCGAAATTGGATACATAAAAATAAAATCGAATTTTTAAATCTGGTAAACATCCAAATCCGGTGCATGGATTCGACGTATCTAACCGGAGATTCTCCTTTGCAACACCCTGAAGCCAAGCCGCCACATCAATGATCATCATTCATTGTAAAAGTGAATACTTTAAACGAATATTATATTAGTTTATAAAGCGATTAGATATAAATATTATATTGCCTGAATTTACAAATATATATTATTTATAAAAAATTTAAAATTAAAATTTAATTTATATTTGTTTAGGTTAAATTATATATATATATATATATATATATATAAATATAATATGAAGGTAACTAAGCTGATTTAAATATATAAAATTCTTTATTAATTCATAGATTCTATGAATAATTAAACACACTTTCATTTTTTAATTGAAAACATTGGTAAGTTGCGAGAACTCTTATATAAGATGTTTCGGTATGGATGTTTTCAGTGTGTCTTTGTTGCTTTAGAGGTTAGATGTGAGTTATGAAATCTCAACTCTCAAGAAAGTGATTATAATATCACCCTAGAATATTATCTATGGTCTCTAAAACATAGAGGGAACGTACTTGACTTTTGCCTGTCATTGTATTTATAGGCCAATAAAAATAATCTTACCTAAAAATCTGGTTAGTTACTCATAAATATCTTAACCGTTTAAAATATCTAAGATATTTTATCCAATAAATATCTTACTAGACATAAGAAAAATTAACAAAAAAAATGAAGAGAGAAAATAAGAAATGAAAATAAAAAAATTAAATATCAATATTTATATAGGCTGTGTTGTGTTCGCACGGAGCGAGATTTTGAAGGAAAAGTATAATTGTGTTTCAATCTATGGATTTGAGGGATCACTAACTTTTCCCATTTCACCAGAACATTTGAGAGAAGGAATGAAAATTCTACATTAATATCGCTACTGCTGCAAACCGATTGCGTAATTGATTATATATATATATATATATATATATATATATATATATATATATATATATATATATATATATAATAAATATTAATAATAATTACATATTTTTAGTTATAAAAATAAAATATTAATATAATATTTTAATTTATTAAAGTTGTTTTTTATCTATTATATTAATCAAATCATTCGTTAATTTGATCTTAAATTCACTCATTTCTATTTTCAAATATTTTAAAACTACAAGTCCATCGACTCAAATTTATCCAAATCTAAGCAAACATTCTGAAATCCATCTTTCGAAAAAACATACCCTAGACTTAATAAAATGACTAAATGTCAATCAAGAAAACAAATAAAATAGAAAAGAATATATGAAAACAAGGTAACCTTGACACAGTACATGGAAGGAGAGTGGTGGCATAAGAAAGTGGAAACCTGTAATTTTAAGCAAATATATGTAACTTCAGGTCATAAGTTCATATATATATATATATATATATATATATATATATATATATATATATATATAATACTTTGCTGCTGTGGGATTATAGTTCTCTTCGAAGGTCAATGTCATCCTCAAAAAGATAATTTTATTTGCTAATAACAAAATGGTATAAAAAAAAGGCCCACGCGCATCCACATTTGTAAGTCGGATTTAAATAATACTGGAGCGAGGTCCTCGCGATGCCATTAAAAATAATCTTTTTTTCTATTTTTTTACGTCCCACGCCATGGAATCAACATGCCTACATGCACTGGTATTACTATTGGAGTCTCGTGCACCAAAAACACATTGCTTTTTTAATCACACATTTCCATTTTCTTACATTGATAAGTAGGTGGTGAGTGAGTTGATATATATATATATATATATATATATATATGAAGAACTGGGAGCACGGAAAGTTGAGAAGAGTGGTGAGAAGGAAAGAAAGATGGGAAGGTACACATACCATATAGAAACGGTTCAATCATGGTTGCTTCTCACCAGACTTCACATACTCATCCACCTTGTCGCCGTCGTTTCCATCTGTTACTACCGCATATCCCACCTCCTCCACCAACCACCAACCGCCCCATGGATACTCATCACACTCGCCGAGCTTCTGCTCTCCGTCATCTGGTTCTTAAACCAATCCTTCCGCTGGCACCCCGTCTCGCGGACTGTCATGACCGACAAGCTTCCGAGGGAGGACAACTTTCCGGGGCTCGACATCTTCGTCTGCACGCTCGACCCCGAGAAGGAACCCACGGTGCAGGTCATGGACACCGTTGTTTCAGCCGTTGCCATGGACTACCCTTCTGATAAGCTGGCGGTGTATCTGTCCGACGACGGTGGTACTCCGGTGACTTTATACGCTATGAAAGAGGCGGGTGTGTTCGCGAAGGAGTGGGTTCCCTTCTGCAGAAAGTATGGAGTGAAGTTGAGGTGTCCGAAGGCGTTCTTCTCTCCAATGGGAGAAGATGAAGACCTTCTTCGGCACGAGGGATTCAAGGCTCATCGTGACCTCATCAAGGTACCTATCTTCTTCTTCTTCTTCTTCTTCTTCTCATCTCCTCCAAGAGGAAGATCACGTTGAATTTCATGAGTTCATAAAGTGTTTCTTTGGTACTGTTACTTACAGGCTAAATACGAGAAAATGCAGAAGAACATCGATAAATTTGGTTCAGACCCTAACAATCTTCGACTTGACAACGACAGGGCTCCTCGTATTGAGGTATGGGACTGGCCCACACCAACATCCTTGTAATTGATCACTTCACTACTTCCTTTTATTTTTTGCTAACCAATTTTCTCATTCTCTTTTTTATGAATGCGTCATTTGCCTTTGAATTTTCAACTTAAACTTACTTAATTTAAATAAAACGTATTAAATAAATATTTTCAATGTTTCTCCTTAATTTTCATCGCTTTATTTGAACTTCAAATTTCATTATCAATCTTTTAATGTTTGATTTTTTTTTTCTATTTTTTTCCTTTTAATTATTGTCTTTTTCTTTCTTCTATGGAAACATATTTTCATTAAATTTTACACTTTTTTTTTAATTTCTCTTTTATCAATCTCATCTTTAGCTATTGTGGATTTAATAGCAGTGATGGTGAACCTTTAATAGCGTGTAGTTTTTTCATTTATTTCTTCTCTTTGAACATCAAACTAGATATCTATCTTCTATTGATTTTGATTTTTTTTATAATTTCTTTATTTGAAGTAAAATTCTTTCTCACACACAATTTCTTTTGGAAAGTCACATTTATTTATCTTATAGTAAGCCTAACTTAACAGATTTTGATTGATCTAAAAAACATATAAAACATAAAAGATAATTTAACACTTAAATAAATTTTAATTGTAATTATGCTTATGCCTTTTACAGTAAATTGTTATACATTCTCAATTATTAATATAAAAATATCATATTTGTTGAGCTTACGAGTGTTATGAGTGATGATTGTACAAATATTATTTATATATCGGTCTTTTGAAAATTTGTTAGTCTTAAAACATTACGTTACCATGAGTAGTTTATTTTCTTGTGTGTTGAATTATAGACTGAATGAACAGAATATATTATATGCAAGTTATGGTTCGATATTGGTTGAATATGCACCATTTCCAATGAATGATGGATATATTTGTTAGAGCAATAAGGCAAACTTTTTCTTGTTAGTGGAAGGGAAAGAAGAAAAATTAATTGGTATATTTGCATGTGTTTAGATTATAAATGAGGAGGCAGGTTTGCCACTTCTTGTTTATGTGTCTCGGGAAAGAAGGCCATCCCTTCCTCACAAATTCAAAGGAGGAGCCCTCAACACATTGGTTCGTACCAAATTGAATTTGATTTCTACCCTTTTATCAATTCTTGCTTGATCAATATATGAAGCATTTTTCAATCGTGGTTGCAGCTCAGAGTCTCGGGTTTTCTCAGTAATGCACCTTATTTTCTAGTAGTGGATTGCGATATGTATTGCAATGATCCAACCTCTGCCAAACAAGCCATGTGCTTCTTCCTTGATCCTCAGACCTCCAAAGATACTGCATTTGTTCAATTCCCTCAAATGTTTCACAACCTTAGCAAAAAAGACATCTACGATAGTCAAACTAGGACCGCTTTTAAGGTAATCATTCATACATACATACGCAGACAAACCTTTTAATTTCCTTTGTCTGTTTTATTTTATCATTTTGTACTTTCTTTTTAGACAATGTGGCAAGGCATGGATGGACTAAGAGGTCCTGGTCTTTCTGGCAGTGGTAATTACTTGAGTAGAAGTGCGTTACTATTTGGAAGTCCTAACCAAAAGAGTACGTAAACACGTAAACATGGCCTGTGTATGGTAATTTAGTTTTCTTTGTCACATACCACTAAAGAAATTGTATCTAATTTTCTAGTTTTCTGTGTTATTTTTCAATCTGTGATTGTAGATGACTATCTGCAAGAGGCACAAAAGTACTTTGGCAACTCTACTGGGTTCATTGAATCACTGAAGATCATCCGTGGACAGAAAACTACCAAAAGGAGCAGTTCAAGAGAAGAAACGTTAAAAGAAGCCCTAGCAGTGTGCTCTTGTTCCTACGAAAACAACACAAAATGGGGTACAGAGGCAAGTGTTGACAACATGCATCTAACATCATTTATATACCATATTTGGTATTCAATTCATCGATGTTTATGGACAGAGATTGTTGAATATGAAAATGTAAATTTGGTTGGTACACGCAGGTGGGATTCTCATATGTGATCTTGCTTGAGAGTACTGTTACTGGGTATATTCTTCACACCAGAGGATGGAGATCAGTTTATCTTTACCCGAAAACGCCATGTTTCTTAGGGTGTGCCCCCACTGACATCAAAGAAGGCATGATTCAATTGGTTAAGTGGTTGTCTGAACTTCTCTTGCTTGGTTTCTCCAAATACAGCCCTTTCACTTATGGATTTTCGAGCATGTCCATAATTCATTCCTTCACTTATTGCTTGATAACAATGTCATCTCTCTATGCCTTTTTCTTCATCCTGTACGGCATTGTACCTCAACTATGCCTCCTCAAAGGAATCCCTGTCTTTCCAAAGGTATATTTCCTGCATAAATGTTGTCTTATTTTAGCTTGTAACGTAATGAAGATAACTTTTTATGTGACTTCGAAAATGAGAAGGTTTGATTGTTGATTTTATCACAGGTGACAGACCCTTGGTTTGCAGTGTTTGCATTTGTGTTTGTATCCACTCAGGTTCAACATTTGGTCGAGGTTCTTTCCGGGGAAGGGTCTATAGAAATGTGGTGGGATGAACAAAGAATTTGGATTCTGAAATCAGTGACAAGCATATTTGCAGTACTAGAAGCAATGAAGAAGCGGTTGGGGATGAATAAGATGAAATTCAACTTGTCAAACAAAGCTATCGACGAAGAGAAGATGAAGAAGTACGAGGAAGGTAGGTTCGATTTCCAGGGTGCAGCTGTGTTCATGGCTCCAATGGTTCTGTTGCTCATTATCAACATTGTTGGCTTCTTTGGTGGGATATGGAGAGTATTGAATGAGAAGGATTTTCAAGAAATGTTTGGTCAACTTTTCCTAGTCACCTATGTAATGGCTCTAAGTTATCCCATTCTTCAGGCCATAGTGACCATGAAAAGCAAGAATGGGTAGTGAAATTTTGTCATAAATAATAAGCTCATTCAAGACTCTGTCTTGCACTTGTATCTTACAATCAAATTGCTTAATAATATCTTCTCACTTTAGATCACTCATTCTAAAATGTATATAATATCTTTCTGCAACAAGCTTTCTAAAATGTATATAATACCTTCCGGAATGACTTTTGTAGAATAAGCTTTTTGGAAAATCTTTCTTAAACACATAAAATGTTTCTGAATAGAGCTTTACAAGATGAGTTTTTTCTGCAATGCTTCTCTCTCTTCTTCTTCCTTTGCAGCCTTCTCTTTCTCTTCTTCCTCTGTGACAGTGACAATGTCGGGTTTGAGAGAATATTTTAGTCTTTTTCTCTGTAAATACGAGGGTGCATTTAATAATGCTGAGGGTGCTGGAAGCAAAAGTCTATATGAAGTGCTGTTTATATTGGCATTTTTGGAGAGGTATAATGATTTGCTAGTTATATATATAGTATATTTTTACTATCAGTAAAATTAATGATAACTAAGATTATTAATATTACAAGGGACATAGAATAAAATTTTGATTTATATTTTTACTCTGGTGTGCTACATTAGTTATAATATTTATGGTGACTTTTTGTCCTTGAATATGTTCGGAATAATTAGTTTTAAGGTAATTTTTTTTATTCTTATGGTATAGAGTGTACGATCTAAACACTAGTATAAAAATATCGTATAACGTCGTTGTTTTTTGTCTTTCACGTCGAATTCGAGGTCGACGTCATATCGTGAGACGTTAAATTGACGTCGAATTTAAAAATTTGACATTAATCAAATTGACATTGAATTTTGTTAATATTCGACATGAAACAGTTTTTTTGTTTTTTTTAATTAATTGTAGTCTTTTTTTTACATCTCTACGAGAAAAGCAGAAAAACAACGAATTTCAGTTTTTGGTATTTTATAAAAGCATGAACTATGAACGTGTAGTATAGGGATGACAATGGATCGGGTCGGACACAGATAGTGCTTACCCGCAACCCGACCCGCCGGATAAAATTGTACTAGGTACCCGACCCGTTACCCGCTGGATATCCGCCTAAAAAAAATATGTGGATTTTTTTCAACCCGCGGATATCTGTTGGATATCCGTTTTCAACCCATGAATATTATAAAAAAATTATTTTATAAGTTTTTAAATGAAATCCAAATTAAATTTAAAAAAAAAATACAAATAATATTTAAAATATATATTCAAATAAAATCAATTGATAAGTAAATAAAAGTTAAAACATAAATTCAAATTAATACACATTAACCGAACATATATCCAAATACAAGTAATTTTAAAAATAATTGTTCTAAAAGTAACATTCCAAGATTTATTTTTCTTCTTCCATATCTTCATTTTGACCACTTAATTCCTGAAACAAATAAATACAAACAAAGTCATCAATCAATGACCAAGTGTGACACTATTAATAAAATTAAATTAAAATAATATAAACAAAACTACTAACATCATCATCAATTATCTCCTATAGTATTGTATTAAGCTTCATGTTATCCATTTTCAATTTTGAAGAACCTGAAAAAGGAAAATAAATTCATTTGTCATAGTCAACCATTTGAATGAATATAAAAATGTAATTTGAATTGTTCATTTAATTACCTTGTATGTCACTCCATAAGTGTCTGGGTGTAATCTACTCCGATGTGGAGTAAGAAATCAACCACCAATACTAAAAGAAGTCTCAGAAGCAACTGTTGAGATAGGAATGACTAGAAAATCTCTTGCAATCATTTGTAAGACTGGATATTTTAATCCATTACTCTTCCACCAAATTAAAATGTCAAATTCTTCATCTGAATCAGGTAGTGTCGATTCCTCCAAGTAATAATCAAGTTCTAACTTATAATTTGATGGTTCATTTTTCTTTGCAATCTGGTGCTTTGCAAAATCTCTCCTCCAAGCATCTTTTCTTCCATCAACAATTTGGCCTACATTTATGTTTAGATTTTGACATGAAGAAACTGACTTCTTACCTTTCATGTACATTTCATACTCTCTTACCAAGTCCTTAAAAAGAATCTTCACCTTTTCAATTTCACAATCAGATTCATTACCATATATATGAGGGAAAAAATAATCCAACAAATCAATTTTGTACCTGGGATCTAAGACAATACCTATAGCCATCACTCCACTAATCATACTCCAATACTTGTTAAACTTTAAAACCATAGATGCAACCATTTGGTGAATAATAGAATTGGGAGAGTTAAGCCATTCCATCAAAGCCAACTTAATTTCACATACCTTTGGAAAGAAAATGTTGGCAATTGGATAAGAGGTACCAGAAAACAATAATGTCACATCATAAAATATTTCCAACTTTTGACAAATTTCATGTGCCATTTGCCAATCATGTGCGTTAGGCAAAACTTTATATTGACTCTCTCGTTGTGATAAACGATCAAATACATCTTTGTATTGTATGGCTACTTGAAGCATTAAAAATGTTGAATTCCACCTAGTTCTACAATCAACAACTAATTTTCTTCTGAATGGAATATTCAATTGAGCACATGTCTCTATAAACTTCTCTTCTCTTTTAGGTGTAGCTGTCCAAAAATTAACACTTTCTCTGACCTTTTCAATGACATTAGCAATTATGGACAAACCATCCTTCACAATCAAATTCAATATATGTGCACAACAACGCATGTGAAACAATTGTCCACCCAAAATAAGAGACCTAGGTGAAATCTTGTCTAAAATGCGATCAATCATAGCATCATTTGTAGTGCAATTATCAACTGTCAAAGTAGAAACTTTTATATCTAGATTCCAGTCCATTAAACATTCAACCAACAATTCAGCAAGAACTTGACTAGTATGAGGAGCAGGCACATACATAAACCTAAAATTGAAAGTCATGTTTTGTTATTTTAGTGAAGAACAATGTTAATATAAAAATTACACTTTAAAAATAGAGTATAGTGTTATTACCTCACAAGTCGACTTTGTAGCCTCCATAAATCATCAATAAAGTGAGCTGTTATAGTCATGTAACCTCTATTTTGATTACTAGCAGTCCACATATCAGTTGTAATTGCAACTCGACCTCGAATCTTTGACAATAATAATTTCAGTTTCTCTTTTTTAACATTGTAATCCTTCATAATATCCTTTTTTAAGGTGTTTCGAGAAACCACTTTAAATAGAGGTTGTACAGCAGCACAAAATTCTTTAAAGCCTATGTGATCAACCATTAACATTGGATACTCATGTAGAATTGTCATCTTACGAAGTGCATCTCTAGCTATTTGTTGATTAAACACATAATTTCCAACAACTACGGTTTCACCATTTTCTCTATGAGTTTTTAAAAATGATTGCCTGATGTCCCGAGTTGTTCGAAGTCTTGAAATGGTTTCTCAAATGTGACGTACCTTGCTTTGCATCACCAACAAGATTTTTGGAACAATAATTGCAAATCGCTTTCCATTTTCCATCTACCTTTTGTCTCTTAAAGTGATTCCAAACTTCTGACAATAATCTTCTTGAGTTAACAGTAGGAGTTGAACTTTCAGTTTGATTTGAATCTACATGAACATTAATTTGATTTGAATCTCCTCTATAAATTATCTTTGTTGGCCATCATCTATAGGAGAAAATATATCTTGAATAGAGATCCTAAAAAAAAAATCGATTCACATAAGTCTTCCGATGTAACATATAATTTGATCAAAGCTAACATATAAAAATATATCTACCGGTGAAGTAAAATAGTTAGACTATCTAAAATGTAATACTGAATCTAGTAAATCTAACAACATAAGTACAACTTCTTCAAGTAACTAATGCATTAAATCAGTATTAAAAGTGATGGTATAATAATACAAAAGAAATATTGCCTTTTTTTGAAAAATGTGAAAAGGTTAAAAGTCATACTTCCCTTTTTTTGCAATTCACAAAAGTATTGCCTCCCTCATTCATCTATAAAATAATCAAAATAAATTTTTTTTATTCACTCTATTGTTGCTCTTGTCTGCAACTACAAGTACGGTCTCCCTTCCTATATTGAATCACTGTTTATTTCTTATTTATATTTATTTTCTTTTTATTTTTATCTTTCTAAGTTGCTTCACTGTGCCTTCTTTGGTAACTTTCTCGATTTATGCTTCCATTTTTCTTGGAACTCTTCCTACTAATCCATGAACTTTAGACGTTCATGTCTTTATTTATTTATTTAATTCTTCTCAAAATTTAATCCCTTCTTTCTTCCTAATACAGACAAAAACTTGTCCAATGTGTTTTATAATTTCTTCCTAATATGGACAAAAACTTGTCCAATGTGTCTTATAATTTCTTTATACAGAAATTATGGATGTGCCTTCTAGAGTATTTAACTCATGTACTTTTTCTGATTCCTATACATCTATATTTTAATATTATTCTCCAAAACTGTTCCTGCATATTGGTTAATGATAGCTTTTGTTTCTATATCTCGGAAAAGAGTTAGGGGTTTTATCTTTTCAACCGCAAATAAGGACAAACCATAACATAATTCGAGACAAGAAAAAATTAAGAAAATAAAAAAAAGTAGTTCGAAGATAATACCGTTGTTGGTCGATAAAGTGTAAGTCCGACATTTTGAACCCCGTCCTATGGTGGCTGACACACAGAACTATATTTTCGAGGATGACGGCACTAGGTTAGCACGGAGTAGAGGAGGCTGTTGCAGAGATAAAAAAGAGGCAAACAAAAGAATAAAATCTAATTTAAACCTAAAGATAAAAAATTAATTTTAATTTTTTAGCGGGTAACGGATATCGGCGGATCAGATATTGTAGTACCCGCACCCAACCCGTTTATAAGCGGATATCAAAATACTCGCTACTCATAACCCGTGGATAGTAAATATCTGCGGATATCAACTATCCGTTACGGATTTTATACACGAATATCTGCGGGCACGGATTTTTTTGTCATCCCTAAGTGTAGTATAGTATCAATAACAAACAATAAACAAGTTCAATCAAATAACAACAACACCAACAAACAAGTTCAACCAAATAACAACAACAAACAAGTTCAACAAAAAACAACAACAAACAAGTTCAACAAATAAGTTCTTCAAAACGAAAACGAAAATGAAAACTAACCTTCAAAAGGTGCGTTTGTCGGAATAAAGTGTTTCCACCAGTGAGAGAGAAAACAGAATGCGCCTATGAAGGACAAGAACACAAAAATAATCGGTCAAAACAAACGAAAATTATACATAAAGTAGTTAATTAACATGCATTTGTATCAAATGAAAGAAAGATTACATGTAATGGTCGTCAAACTTAGTTCGAGAAAAGTTTGAGAGAGAAGAGGGTCTCACGCGTTAAGATAAAGTGAATGAATTTTCAATCTTTCACTCAAATTAAAAAGGGAAACTTTTGGCTAACAAATAATACGTCGAATCTCCTACAAAATTTGACGTATTATATATGGTTTAAAAGAAAAAAGAAAAAACAAATTACAAAGGGGTTACTTTTTGGCTTCTGACTGACAAATAATATGTTGAAGCTCTTACACAATTCGTCGTATTATTTGTTGTTTAAAAGAAAAAATAATTAAAAAGGGTGACTCTTTGGCTTCTGACTGACAAATATTACGTCGAACCCCTACAGGATTCGACGTACTATTGGTGGTTTAAAAGAAAGAAGAAAAAGAATGACGCACTGGTTTGAATAAGGCTTAAATGCTTACTTTGTCCTCATGTTAAGAGGTGAATTTATGTTTAGTACCCAGTTTTAAAAATGAAGACATTGGATCCCTATGTTATGAAAAGTGTATGACTTTAGTCCTATCTGTTTAACGACGTTAAAATTGATAACGTTAAAGTTACTGTGGATGTGAGTTGTACAAGAAATGCTGACATGATATTTAGTTGACCTAAATTCAGTTGGTGTGGCAGAGTTTATGTTACATGTATATTAAAAGTTTAGGGTTTTTAATTGGGAAATAAATCCCCAATGGATCTCTTTCTTTCGCGGGTTTTGCAAACCCCAATCCCCACTTTCATTTTCTCTCCCAATTTCCTTTTCTCTTCGTTCTACAATGGTGGAGTTGCGGGTTGCTCCTTTGTCTTCCATGGAATTTATACCTGCAAGGTATGGTTAGCTGATCGAATCAAATAAATGATAAAAGGTAAAAAATATAATGAATTTATACCAAGAAGGAGGCCTTGAGGCGCCTCTCAGGATGGCGATCGGGGGCAAGTTATCGGCAACATCTAAGTGATGGCATCATCCGAAGATCTCGCTTCGATGATAGAATCGTCGCGATTAGTATTGGAGACCAGAACCATTCTCTCGTACTCATCCTCTGCAACAGTGCGACTCTGTCGCTTCTTCACCTCCTTCGCCTTCCTCTCAGCCTTCGCCTGCACCTCTTCCCGCCGCCGCCTTAGCTCCACCTCTGTCACCTTTGGCACGAGTATCGACACCCGGTTTGCCTTCTTGTCCACCTTTTTCATCGCCTTCTCGAGCTCCTTCTCTGCCTACTTTGCCAACCTACACGCCTCCGCCCGATCGCGGCTGGTTCGGCCCTCTTTTTGGCCTCTTCCTCCTTCTTCTTTGCAGCTCGTGACTTGGAGCCCTCGACCTCTTGCCAGTATTGATCTTCCTTTTGTCGAGTCTCCTTCTCCTTGCGCTCCATTTTTGCCGCGCTCTTACTCGCCATTGCTGCCTCCGCCTTGGTGTTCACCCTATCTTCTTCAACATCTTACTTAGGGTTTACTTTTCTTTCGATGCTGATGCTGCTGTATCAAAAGGCGTGTACGGCTGAGGCGGAAGAGAAGCTGGAAAAGACTGAGTTTGATTCGCAGAAGGTTGAAATGTTGGTTGCCCCATGGATGGAGGAAACAGGGGAGGTGCTTGAGTATTTGAGGGAAACTGTGTAATTGGAAAACGCGGGAAAGGTCCAGCAGTAGGTGGGGAATTGGAAGGAGAAGGAGGCACTGAGGGGCCGTTAAATTCGTCTGGTGGCGCAGATAATGAAAATGGTAATGAAAATGGTGTGGATGCCAAGGGAGGAGCAAGAGGAGTGGGTCTGGAAAAAGGAGGCTCTGACTCAACCATGGTAGCAGTTGACGAAAAAGATGACATTCCCTGTGCTGTATCAAGGAAATTATAGCGGAATTATAATAAAATTAATAATTGAATTGGTTAAGGTAAATAACTAAAAGTATTTAAATTTTGCCACGTTGGATATATATTTTGCCACATCAATTAATATTTAACGTCGTTCCTACAAACTCAACGGACAAGGCTGAAGTCAAACAATTTTGATAACATAGGGACTCAACGTCTTCATTTTTAAAACTGGATACTAAACAGAAATTCACCTCTTAACATGGGGACACAGTAAACATTTAAGCCTTTAAATAATTATCATCATAGAACGTTGAATTGAATGGGACTTCGACGTTCTACAATTGCATTTATTTACAAAAAGGTCACCGGTCATTTTTAACGTTGGTTATTTAGTGGTTGGACGTTGAACGCGTGACGTTTTACGCTGCTTTTGCACTAGTGAAAAGTCCTATTACTTGTTAGATTTGATTATTCATTGGTGTGATCCAAGTCCCAAAATTTTTATCTTGAGGTTGTTGTTAAAATTGAGGTCATATGGTGATTATTGCCTCAATTATTAAAATAAATTAGGCAATATGTTTTTTCTAGATTAAAATTTCGTGAAAATCCCAAATGACCCACTATAACAGCTTTCTTCTTGCTTTATGAATGAACCAGCGCTGCTGCAACCACTACTACTTCTCTGAACCAAAACGCCATTGTCACTACTCCAACATCGTCATCTTCTTCGTTTGTTGTTGTCGTCGTTGCAAACCTCTTTGTTCGTTTGTTCTTCACTTTTGTTGTTCGTCTTCTACACAGTGGTGAGCGCGATTCTCTTCAGCTTTTTGTGTGTTGTTTGTGCTTGCTTTAGTTCCTAGGACTAATATGTTGTTTGTATTTGTGTCCAAGCACTTTATTTTTGTGGTGGGATTTTGTACTGTTCCAAAATGTGGATAGTTGCATTCTTTTCCATTGTTGTATGCCTTTCACGCTCTCAAGTTCCTATTATTATGTTTAAAATTACTTTTTTAATATGACCCTATAATTTTGTAGTAAGTTGTTCATTTTTCTATGTTGGGTATGTGATTAATTGTATGCTTAAATATATTGTTATATTGAGTTAACCTTAGTTTTCTGTTTGAGATTCAATACAAAAGTTATTTATTGTTTGTAAGTTTTTTTTGAAGAAATATATTTTTTAAAAAATAATATAAAAGGAGATGATACTAATAATTTATAAGTATTGAATCTTGAATTGTCTGGTTGAACGATTTAAGAAGATTAATCATTTTTTCATAGTTTATTAGTGCATATAAATGTCTTCAAATTCATGAATGTTTGCAATTGTGTTTTGTATTGATCTTCAGATATATATTTGATTATGATTTATAATCACTTTCATTTTGTATAACCTAAAGGCTAATGTTAAATGTTAGCAAAATTTCGTGAAATTTAAGATATGTTGTTTAAAATTTATATGTGTAATAAACTAAAGAAAGTGAATCTTCTTGAATGGAATAAGGTCAAACCTTGAATACAAAATAAAGACCAAAGTGATTGATTGATGTCGTACCCAAATCAAATTAATATGAAATTAAATGCAGTATAAACTAGGAAGTGACTCCTATGTCATCTCTCAAGGACCAACAATTGGTTCAGACAATAGGTCAAACACGTAGTGGGGGTTGTGGACAATTTTAAGAATGAAAATTAAACAACTAAAACACGAATTCAAACAATAATGAAAAACATATTCTAGGTCAGACCTTAAACTTAGGCTTCCCAAAAAATGACCAAAAACGGGCCCAATAGCTAAGTATGCCTAAAAATACAAATCTGGTCCAAACAATCATAAAAAAAAACACAAATAAAATGTAATGCTGATGTGGATGAACGAAAATGATGTAATAAATGACACGACCTCTCTCTTAATATCCCAAAATAAATTCCAAAAATATTCCTACAGTTAATAATGAAAATAATTAGCCTTAGATAATTCAAATTAATTAAAATAAAAATTACTGATCAAATTAAGCACAACTAGCAAAAGTGGAGAAATACTAGACATTTAAGGACAATTCTCTAATTAAATCTAGCATAAGAAACTAAGTGAATAATAGAAAATATTGATTCATCAGTGATCATTCAAGATTACTAAAATTTTGTGAACAATTTTAGTAGATATATGTATGAATTAGGATTGAATTAATTCATCTTGCATCAATGTTGAGTATGAGAAGAAGTAGAAGAATTTATACAATTTGTGTAATGTAATTAGGGTAAAAGTGATGATGAAGTGAAGTTTAGATGTCCTTGTATCAACTGTTTGAATGAGAGAAAATTGATCACAACCAAAGTTAGGGAACATCTTATTTGTGATGATTTCCTTCGAAGTTGTATGACATAGACATGACACGAAGAATTAATAGACTTTTCAACTGTCTCCCAAACTGAAAGCGTATTCAATTCCACTATGGAAGATCGACCGGAAGAAGACAAATTAGAGGACATGATCCATGATGTTGGCGCAAAAGCTTTTGCCCAAGCACATGTGTATGAAATGATGTCCACTGATGTGAAAACTCCTTTGAGTGTCGATTCAACTACGTTCACACAATTTTCAATGGTGTTAAGGCTCAAGAATTTGAAGGCGACCAATGGATGAACCGATAAGAGTTTCACATAATTGTTGTCGTTGTTGAATGAAATGCTTTTCGATGGAAATACACTACTCACTCGTAATTATGATGCAAAGAAAATTGTTTGTCCGATGGGTATGGAATATAAAAGGATAAATGCATGTCCAAATGGTTGCATATTATATAGAAAAGAGTTTGAAGGTTTGAAAGATGTCAAAAATGTGGGTTATCACAATACAAGCCAAAAAATAACAGTGAAGATAGTGGTCAGATAGAGAATGATGGTTCCGCTTTGAAAGTAATTTAGTACCTTCTAATCGCGGTCAGATTTAAGCGTTTGTTTATGAATCCAGAAGACGCTAAAAACCTTAGATGGCATATAGATGAAAGAACAATTGACAAAATGATTTGTCATCCAGATGATTCAATGCAATGCAAAATTATTGATCATGAATTTCTCCAATTCGGTAATGTAGAAATCTTTTGCTTGGTTTAGCTATTGATGGAATGAACCAATTTAGGAATTTAAGTATCCACCATAGTTGTTGGCCTGTTATATTGATAATTGACAACTTATCTCCTTAAATGTGGATGAAAAGAAAGTACATGATGTTGTGTATGATGATATCTTGTCCAATGCAGCCCGAAAATGTCATAGAAGTTTATCTCAGCGCACTCATTGAATACTTGAAGTTGTTGTGGGTTGATGAGGTTGAAATATTTGATGTTTTCGCTTATGAAACTTTCGTGATACATGCAATGTTATTTTTCACTGTTAATGACTTCTCAACGTATGGGAATTTGTCAAGATACAATGTCAAGGGTCATAAAACATATCCTATATGTTAAGAAAATAATGTAACTCATTAATTGAAACACTAAAGGAAGACAATATATATGCATTATCGGAGATTTTTACAATATATATTGAAGGCTAAAAAAAGCATTCAATTGACATCAAGAGAATGATGATGCACTAATTCAACTGATTGGCCATCAAATTCATGAAAGAGTTAATCAAGTACATCATGTATTTGGGAAAACATCCAAGAAGTCATCTACAACAAGTCCTTAGAAGAAAAAAATAAATATTCTTTGATCTTCCATATTGGTCAAAGTTGGAGGTTAGGCATTGCACATATGTAATGCATGTAGAAGAATGTGTGTGATGTAGAGCTCCCAAGACCAATTCACTCTAGAAGGTCATCATGATATTCTTGCTACTACAATTAGACGACCTGAGCACCCTAGACAAGTGTGTGTTACTGGATTTGGCATTGACATTCAACATTTTTGGGGGTTCCTCCAATCATTCTTCATACGCACACATTGTTGAGTATGAAGAAAGGATGACGCAGAAGATCAGCGTGTAGCTCTATGATGAAGTCACTTCAAAAGTGACTGGGAGTAATGTGTCAGCTCCAACAACAATTTGATAGTTATGGCTTTTCTTCGCAAACATTTTTTCCATGGGAACATGTACTTTCCATAGGTAAAATTAATAATCATTTTATGCTAACTTATGAATTTCAATAATTTTTCTTTATATAAACTAACATTGCCTTTGAAAACTAGAAGTGATAAAGATAGTTGTTCAGTTCCAGCCGCTACAGGGACGTCATGGACGACATTTGTCCATGTCAGCTATATGTTTATGATGGTATAGGAACGATACTAATGGCTTGTGGAACAATATTTGAGGCAGTCATTGTTCTTCATGAAATAAAGCTATTGGATGATGAGGCCAAGGTCACGGTAGATAAAATTGTCATACCAGATGTTTTAGTTCTTGTGCCAATAGATGAAATATTTACTATGGCACTGACATTTCAATCTTTTCTCGCCTGGCCTAGACAGTTGTTTAGTTCTATTTCTAACCCCCTGGTATGGACTTCCATTATACACTTCACAATTTTGAACGTTTTATGTTATTGATGTTCAAACTTAAATAATTTTTCATGTAACAACAGACGCATGGAGATGGAAGTCTTACACTCAGAAAGATTCATTTATCTGAGGACGACCTTGTTGGTGCATTACACCAACTTATTGACATCATTATAGATTATCCAATGATGGTTCCATGAGATTCTACTGTATTTGGAAAAAACATAACATCTCATTGTACTTATATAGGTAACATGTCGTAGAGCTTGCATCAGGGAAAAAAGAATTGAATATTACTCTCATTCAGTTATGGGTGATATAAGCCAATGAATCATTATTTATATAAAATTGATTTATCTAGTTACTTACATCAAATATATTCTTTTCGGTATATGTTTGGTTTAAGTAACAATTGTTAGTAAATACTCAACAGAATGTTCGTGGCCGGATAATAACCAAGAGGGAGTGAATTGGTTTTGTTGATAAAAACAGTCTTTTTATAAAAGCTTCCCTTTTTAAAAAGTAACTTAACAACACAACTAATTACTTTATATCAAGTGATTTTATACTCGTCCAGATCAAAAGATCCTACACCAGTTGCACGGGAGAAGAAAATATATTTTGTCCCTTACGGTGTGTTTATTTTGGAGAAATGATTTGGAGGAGAATGAGTGGATGGATTTGAGGGTAAATTTAGTATTGTTTGTTTGAGTGAATTTGGAGGCGAGTAAGAGTGGATTTGGAAGTAAAGTTTATAAAAAATTAGTGTAGAATTTAATCGATGTGACAAATTGAAAAAAAAATAGTGTAATTGGTAGAAATTAAAGATTATCAAAATATTCCTAGTTATTAAAGTAATATAAAATAATAATTGTTAATTTTATATATAATTGTAAAAATGTTTATAAAGAGAAAAAAAAATAAAATTAATCTTAAAAATGTAAAAAAATTGTAATTTAGTAAAATGAAATAATTTTTTAAATATAATATTTTTTTAATATAATTTACTAAAGTTGTATGATTTTATTTGTTATTGAAGTGAAATTTAATATTTATAAAAAAGATAAATAATTAACCAAAATTCAGCTAACAATATTAACAAATAAAAAAAGAGAATGAAAAAAACTAGCAAAGAAGCAAAGAAGTTTACGATATCAAAAATGGTGAGAGCATCATAAAGTCAGGGTCTAGACTCTGTACTACTGAATTTGGGAATAATAGTTCATGGGTATCACCTTCTGGCCACTTTGCTTTAGGCTTTTACCTACAAGTAAATGGCTTTGTTGTGGGTATATCACTGGTTGGTGGTGATAGTCCACCCTAAAAAACTATTTTGTGGACTTCTAACTGTGATAGTCGCCCACTCCCCTCAAATTCAGCGTTGAACATCACCACCACTGGTCTGAGGCTTTTCACAGCCACGCCATTAAGCTCGCAAACGCATCAACCCATGGAGGAAAGCATCAACGAAATCTTTGCGGGCTTGTGGAACGAATCAATGTGAGGGGAACATGTTAATATGAAAGAGGAACCGAATACAACTCTTTGGGGAACTGAATACACTCATTGTTTGCACTTCTTCTCTCTGGTGTAACCGAATGCCACAACATGGAACTGAATACATGCATTACTTCATTTCTTCAATTAATTGGAACCGAATATGCATTCCTTCTCCCAACTCCTTTTTCAACTCCTTCTTTAACCTCAAATCTTCATGTTCGAGCTCTTCATCTTTGTCTTCAGCCATGAACCTTCATCATCTCCAACCAAACATTCCTCCAACCTATGCACCATGAATCTGAAACCATGCTTTATTTATTATTAAACATGAAAACATGGGTTGGAATTGATTATAAAATCTTTGGATTTGAATAGTGTAATTTGGTATTTCCTAAAACTATGAGGGCAAAGTCGAGATTTCAAAGAAAATCATTCCAAATATCTGCCTCTTTGCGGGTGACTAAAAAAGTGCATAACTCGTAATCAGACCAAACGAACAAACATAATGCGTCCCGCAAATCTGCGCTTCCATTTTCTCATGAACAGTTAAATCAGCCAAAGTGAATAGAGTCTTATATTGTTGCATAAGTGTAGTTTGTTAACTTCAAAGTTGCATATGTGATTGTAAGGTATAACAATTAAGTTATTATCAATTCAGACAACATTGATAGCTATCTGTCGTTTCCCTACTGAACAATATTGTTGTGTGGTTTTGCTCATTGTACAAGTCTCTCTCAAACATCTCAGACATATAGTAGATTGATACAAACCTTAATGTTATTATGTTTCTTTATTATATAAGTGTATCATAAAACATTCTTTTTTTCATAGTTCAATTGTAGCATATATGATGTTGTCAAGGAAATCAATTGTTAAGGCTAAAAAGCTTGGATGGTTGGCCCTCAAGGTTTAGTATTTTGGTCCATACTTTCTTATAATTGTTTTATTTCAACAATTTTTCCTAATTACTTATAATTATGATGATATATTATGATGATATGTTGTAGTGTAATAGACAAATTGACTCATGAGTGTAGTTATTGTGTAATGCATTGGATGACAACCATTATTCGTGCACATATTACAAATGGTTAGGCAATGGTAATATTTGCAATTAATAAAAAAATCTCCATTGATTAGAAATCATATAGACTAATTGAAATCATTGTGTTTTGTATAAAGATTGCAGACTTCTTTTCCAATTCCCGACAAGTTCATTTATTACATACGAAAAGCCCTGGCAAAATATGTAATACAACCATCCAATAATATGTAATTGTTAAGATAAAATAATTTGTAAATTATCATATCATAATTTATACATTAATTATCATATCATTATTTGTACATTGAGTTGATTTTTTATTATAATTCTCTTTTTAATTGAAAAATATATTTTGGACTCTTTATTTGTTGTGCATACTAGTTTTGATATGCAAGTCATTTATGCAATGTAGGATATTATAGAAAAAGAATGATCTTTAAGAAAAAATGCATACTTTGGGCAACGGTTATCAAATGAACCGAAGAAAAAAAACACTTTTGGCAATGGTTTTGGATACAACTGAGGCAATAGACTCCATCAGGAAAAAAAAATGTGGACATTTTTTGCTTCAGTTCATAATCGAGGCCAAAAATCCCTTTTTCATCTCGTCTTAATATGACTCATTCAAAAACCGCTGTCAATTGTCGAAAATAATTGTTGTCGTATCCTTTCGTTGTTTTAGTGTAGAAAAAACAACTTAGTAAGCAAAGATATAAAAGTGAAGACTTGGTGGATAGTATTGCGAATGTGATGATAAAGTAAGCAAGGGTGAAGGCACTACCACCTTGTGTTTGAAACTTCATTTCACCAACCTTTGCATTTTCCTAAAATCCAACCATGACCACAAACTTGGATTTCCTTTCCAAGTTGTTAATAAGAAAAAATTCCACTTTCCTATGCATAAAAGGAGATGCACTAAAGAGTTTATCACATATATACATTTTGTTAAGAAATAGATTTTAAGTCTAACTCAATCTTACAAAACCGACCTCACACTGAGGTATATGTGCGTGGAACTAGACATTAATGGATTGACAGCGGGTGGAATGATATGCCCAACAAACACAAATCTTGATAGGATAGGCTTTAATTCATGAATCTGATACCGTGTTAAGAAGTGAACTTTAAACCTAATTCGACCCTACAAAACCGGTTTGTAAGGTGAGGTTTGCACTCACATATATACTCTAAGTTGGTCTTATCTACGTTTTCAGGATAATTTAAGAAAATATACACATTATGTATAAAAACATATACTGACAAGTGCAGCAATAACTGGTTTGACTTTGTCTTCTGCAACATGTAGTAAACATGGGAAGCAAAGCTTAGTGAAGTTCTTACATACATTATCCTCAAGTCCCCACAGAGACAGTCACGGAAAAATAGTGAGACAGGGGGCTTGAATGTGTGTGGAAAAATTCATGAAAGTAGTAAATGAATGGCACCAGTCGAGTATTTGATATGGCCTGCAACAATGTTGGGTGCTTCAGTATGTTTGTATGTATAATTACTGCAAGGTAGAGAGCAGGTGAATGTATTGATTGCATTTCAACCACCGCCATTTACCATCTTGTATTAAATCCTCTTCCCTCTCTTTTCATTACCATGTCAACTTGTTTTTGTTCATTCTTACAGTAGATAAATCAACAAGCTCTTTGCTCCATGTGCCTCTCTTTACTCTCTCACACTTTTATGGCTAAGTTTGGACTGTCCACATTCTTGGTGCTTTTCATGGTGCTGAGCGATGCTGCGGTGAGAGGTCAAAATGGGAATGGGAGAGAAATGGTGCCTGCCATGTTCATATTTGGTGACTCTCTCATTGACAATGGCAACAACAATAACCTTCCTTCCTTAGCTAAGGCCAACTATTACCCTTATGGCATCGACTTCAATGGAGGCCCTACTGGTCGCTTCTCAAATGGCTACACCATGGTTGATGAAATAGGTATACCCTCTCTCTTTTATCAACTATTTTTCTCTTTTTCCTAGTACTTGTCTCATGACACAAAGCCAACCTAGATTATGGGGTTAATTCGTTTGAGTCAAAGCACATAGAATATGCATCAGTTTCATTATTGCAACCTTTTGTCTTGGCATATAATGTTTTGGCAAGCATAGGAATTAAAAGCCAAAAGCTTGAGGTATGAGGCATAATTTGCTGCAAGGAAAAGTATCACATGACATTATTCTAGTGTGGTAAGGTTGAGTTAGAATTAAACTTCATGTTATGTACTTTAATTTGACTGATTAGTCACCAATTTCAGATTCCTCGTTTTATGACTGATTGTCCAGACAGATTTCGAAAGATAAAGTAATGCAATTGAATTGTTCATTTTCTTTTGCAATATCTTTTTTGTCACTTTTGCCATGAATTTCTTACTTAGGAAGCCTACCAAGGATACCATCAATGAGGTGAATAACTGCTATACACCTAACGGCCTATCTCTTGGGTACAACTATTAATTATATGAAGTAATTGCTTGTTGTAAATTTCTCATTTTCTCTTTTCTCCTTCAGTGACCATTTTACTTTTTATATGTGGTTGGTGTGTGTGGCAAAAAGGGTAGATAAACCTCTGTCAAGGCATTTTCTTGCAGTAAATGATGCATTAAAAAGGATACGGAGGCTCCTACTACACTTTTATCTACACACCCATTGAACCTACACAAGTGTTTCTCACTAGACTGTAGTGACCAAATAGAAATTACTTACAAGGCAATATAGCTCCCATAAAGATATTCTTGTTAAGCACTAACATTTGTTTATCAGACTCATTAATGACCTTAACAGTTTATCCTGAATAATATGTATCATTTAATTGAATTTTAGACTGATGTGTTCGTATCAATGCAGCTGAACTGCTTGGACTTCCCTTGATTCCTGCATACTCAGAAGCCTCAGGGAATCAAGTGCTTCATGGAGTAAACTATGCTTCAGCTGCTGCCGGAATTCTTGATGCCACTGGCCGAAACTTTGTGTGTAACATCCATTCATCTTTTAGATTTTGACCTGAACATTACATAAAGCAACTTTGTTTTTCATTTGAAGAATTTATTGAAAGGCTGAATCATAATGGATTCTTTTTGAGCAGATTGGGCGAATACCATTTGATCAGCAACTAAGGAACTTTGAGAACACATTAAATCAAATAACTGCGAATCTTGGAGCAGACTATATGGCCACAGCGCTTGCACAATGCCTATTCTTCGTTGGAATGGGCAGCAATGACTACCTTAACAACTACCTTATGCCTAATTACCCTACCAGAAATCAGTACAATGGACAGCAATATGCTGATCTCTTGGTTCAAACATATAGCCAGCAACTCACAGTAAGATTTCTTAGTTTCTCATATACTATTAAGTTAAACTTACTTTTTTGTCCAAGTTAATTTAGAGGAGAAGTTAATTGTTCATGATTACATGTGTTATAGAGGCTTTACAATCTTGGAGCAAGGAAATTTGTGATTACTGGACTGGGGCAAATGGGTTGTATTCCAAGCATTCTGGCTCAAAGCATGAGTGGAACTTGCTCTGAAGAAGTGAATTTGCTAGTGCAACCCTTCAATGAAAATTTGAAGACCGTGTTGGGCAATTTCAATGCTAATCTACCTGGTGCCAGATTCATATTCGTTGACTCTTCCCGCATGTTCCAGGACATCCTTCTCAATGCTAGATCTTACGGTATGTATGAATCAAAACATACTACTTCATTGCAGAACAAAATCACACAAATATAACCGAGTGGTGTTCATTATTTTGCTCTTATATATGGTCTAGTTTAGCACTTTGCAATGAACATTTTCAACATGTCTTTTTCATGATGAGACTGATAGTGCTTACTATCTTTCTGTGAAGGGTTTAGTGTTGTAAATAGAGGGTGCTGTGGCATTGGAAGAAATAGAGGCCAAATAACATGTCTTCCATTCCAAACTCCATGCCCTAACAGAAATCAGTATGTGTTCTGGGATGCATTCCACCCAACAGAAGCAGCCAACATTCTGATGGGAAGAATGGCTTTCAGTGGGAATTCCAATTTTGTCTATCCTATAAACATAAGGCAGCTTGCTGAGCTATGAATTGAGCCTCTATAGTTTGAATCTCGCTGTGTCACTGTCACTCATTACTATATGTGGAACAACAAATTTAATGATCAAGTTTATATTTAGTCATTACTATATGTGGAACGACAAATTTGGTATAGGAAATGTACTGCTATCTACATTTACTATCACAACTGTCATATGAATTCGTGCTTATCTTCTCTTTTTGTCTATTTTTATTATAATTTGGTAAGTGAATATTGCCCTTTTCTTCAGACATTTTAACCAGAGTTATATATTTTTGATGATCACGGGAACAAAGTTGAAATTAGATGCCAAGAGAAATATATAGGATTTTGGTTATCTTCGCTAATTTTAGTAGTAAACGTGCTTTAAAATGAACATAAGCTGCCCCTATATTTTGTCATTACCCCCTCCACCCATATGCACCTTCCTCACTGGGTGCACCCGTATTGTATTTAGAAGGGAATTCTCTCAGAAATTCTTTGTAAAAATCCAAGTCTGGTCATTAGTTTTGAGAGTGAATTAAGCCTAAAAGTGTATATCCACATTTCAAAAACATGATGCACATTTCATGCACTTCATTTTCTAATCTTTAAAATCTTTCAACCAACATATATTCTGGTTTAAGCTACACAGTATTTTTTAGCTAAACTCTAATCTAATATGAACCACAAGTGACACAAATTAAATACTGGAGAAGGAAGGAAATGCACAAATGTGTTTCATATATGTTAATGTAATATTATTCCTACATAATGGAATAACAAGTGTACAAAGGAAATCAAATGGTTTAAGCAACAACAACACAAGATCATGAACACTGATCAAACAGCAGAGTGCATGCACTGCATAAATACCACACAAACAGACAAAATCCAACATAAACTAAACTTTTTACTGGGTTGCCAATTGTTGAATATTAATGGGATAAGTGTATGATTGTGAACTGTATGATGCCTTCGCTAGTAAAATATTGGCCACCTCAGTGGGGTGGAAAGCATCCCAGAACAAGTACTTCTGACGATTTTCACATGGTTGTTGCATTGGAAGGCAAGTAATTTGTCCATTGTTCTTGCCAACTCCACAGCAGCCCTTGTCTATCACATCAAATCCTATATGAAACAATATATATCGATAGCAAATCAGCTTGAGCATGTTCTTTGTCATGAATAGATGGCATGTCTATAGAAAAGAGAATTACCAAATGATGCTCCATTTGAAGATAAGTCTGAACTGCTTAGATAAAAATCAAGGAACACAAACTTTGCTCCTGGAAGCTGCCCTCCGTTGAAGTTTTGAACCATTTTCTTAAGGCCGGAGTTAAATAGCAAGATGGCATTGTTGATTTTTTCATTGCATCTGGTGCTGTTACCATGAAAACGGGCTAACTGATATGGTATGCAGCCAATTTGACCAACTGCAGTAACAATCACTTTTCTTGCTCCTAGTGAATATAATTGCTGCACAATTTTAAGTAAAAACCATTAATAATGTCTAATAAGAGAAATAATAATATAGAAATCCCAAATCTAAATGTTAATGCAAGTTAGTTATCATGGAATCAGTTGATACAAGCACATTTTTTAATTTAAACTAACTTGTACATGTGGACATTCAAAAGGCCATCTAACAAGGATTACCGGAGAGACATAACACCCGTGAGACATAAGACCTATTCACATAAGAAGGTGACAACTCCAAACTTTAAAACAATAGATTCATGAGTCTTCATCTTTTTATATATTGAACTTTTTCATTTTTACTCAATGTGAAACTTAGATTCCTGCTTGGATTTCTAACGATTTAAACTATACTAGATCGTTAATTTACCTTCTTAGAATATTGTGTTCATAGGAAAGACATGATTGTTAACATGACCCTGAATGCGAATGAATTAGTTATATGTAGAGTAATTTAGAATTAGATGTGGATGACATACAGATAGCTGACGAGAGTAATCTTGAAGAAGGGCAGATGCAAAAGCTTTAACAGTAAAATCTGAGCTAGTTGAATAAAAGTCTGGCATGAAGTAGTTATTCAGGTAATCATTGCTTCCCATCCCTGAGAAGAATAGACATTTTCCCAGGTAGCTACTAAGTGAGTCATTGTCTCCTCTGAAGAACCTTCTCAGCTGCTGCACTGTGTCGCCAAAGTTTGCGACTTGGTCATTCATTGAAGTATGAGCACCCTGCAAGCAATTTACACAATAAAATCAGAAGAAGTAGCACAGGAATAATATGTACAATAATATTTGTTTTCTCAAAAAGAATCTCCAACATATGCCATTGCATACAAGGTTACTGCCTGTTTCGTCTCTAATGCCTGCAGCTCCAGATGCATAGTTAGCTCCTCTTAGAAGATCCAATCCCCTTGCTCTTGAGTGTGGAGGAATATATGTTGGGAAACCCAGAAGCTGAGCTGCAATTTTCAACATTGTACTCTTGAGAAACACAGCCATGTGTGCATATGGGATCCTATTGTCAAGTGGTACATAAAACTTTCAACAGAACCACATTAAATGATGCAAATTACACAGAAGTTAGAACCAAACAAAAACTCAGTATATTGCTATTTTATAGCTATTAGCTACAAAATAAATCTTGATGGTAGGAACATTTTCTTTGGACTACTTCTATTCAAATCCCCAAAATCTAGATTTTTACTTTCATGGGTATTTTGAGAGGAGTTCGTTAGAGAGAGATTACATAAATCTTGCTGGCTCCATCCAGCACAGAGACATAAATACCAATGACATCTGAATACAACCATATAAAAAGATTGACACCACTTTTCGCCCCAAACCTTAAGCAATAGGTTAATGTGTCTTTCATCTTTATATAGTGCTCTAGCTTTTTATTTATATCTAACGTGAGATTTAGACTTACAGTTGGATTCCCAACAAATCTGACATGAGTCCAATTGATATAAAGAATTAATAAACATCATTTTTCTACCTAAAACCTTAGAAAGAATGAGTTTATAAGTCTATTTCTTATATGGTGTTTAGCTTTTATATTTATATCCAATATAATTAAACATTGAACGAAGGAAAGTTTAGAGTTATACCTAAAGCATCAACATAAGTTCTGCCATTGGTGAAGCGACCAGTGGGACCCCCAGGGAAGTCAATGCCATAAGGCCTGTAGTTGGCCCTGGCAAGAGTTAGAATTCCATTGTTGTTTCCATTGTCAACCAATGAGTCACCAAATATGAAGAAGCATGGCACCTGTTGCCCCGGAGGAAGCCGTGGCTGCACCTGAGACATGCATCTGCCACATAGGCTCAGCCACAACATCCATGTCAATGTCAAAACCAAATGCTTCATCATCTTAAGCACCACCAATTTTCTGACAAAAATGGCTGTTGTGAACATGCATTCTTATATTCTCCTTAGAAATGGTTGTGTGAGCATATTTATGGCATTCATGTGATAGGCCTATTTGATGATTTGTTGGGTAAGTGAGACAATGAGAGAAGAAGCTTTTTGGTAGAGAATTAATGCATTTTTAGGTCATAAGTATGAGACTTCCTTTATCATCGGTGAATGGAGCCTCATCTCGTGACCAACAACTGGATCTCATCCACATAGAACATGCTAGACACCTTTCTGCAAATGCATGAGTTACAGTTACCAAGTTGTGTAAACATTTTTTCAGTTTGCCTTGTAAGGAAAAAAAATAGACAAGTTTACATTAATGAATCCAAGGTATTTCCCGTCAGATTGAAGGCGCAAACCATGTTTGTTGATAAACATTAACACAAAACTCAGACTCTAAATAACCACGGTATAATTACACATTTTGATAACTATGTATTGGTATTCTATTTTAATAAAATAAGTAATTGAACAATTTCTTTCTACTAAAAATAATTACATAACTTATTTCCTAAAAACCGGCTACCACATAATACTATAATATTATTTCTATAAAATTAATATTTTTATTAAATTTATTATTTTAATATCATTCTTAGAAAACTATATATTTTTTGAAAATGTAATTCTTAGTTGAATAGTGGCATAAGAAGTTAAATTTTTTACCCATATTTGTAACTTTTTGTTGTTACTTTTAGAAATGACAAAATTTTGTATGTTGAAAATAATTGATAGGAGTGTTTTAATTATTTGTTGATTAGGCAAGTATGTGATTATGATATCCAATCCGTACTATCATTAATTATTGTTTGTTAAATCTTATTTGGATATTTAATATAAAAAATCGGGAATTAAATAAATTTATTGATGAAAGAAAGAAATATTGTTTACAAATTAATTTTACATATTTTTATTTATATTTAAAATTTAATATTTTTTTAAAGGATTAATTTAAAATCTATAGGTTAAGGTTTAACTTATTAATTTTTTTTTAAATCAGATTTATTTGGACTTATATTTTAATATGCAATTTTATTTAATATATAGTTTAAAATTATTACCTTTTATGTGGAGTTTTATTTTAAAGAATTGTTTAAAACAATTTTATTTAAAATTTAAAAATAAAAAAAATGAGAAGGCATGAAAATGTAAAAAAATTCATGAAAATTTGTACATATATCTACCAGATAGTACACCTAGTTATACTAGTAATTTAGCATGTGTTCTACATAGGTTAGGTTTGATTGTTTACTTTATAGTGTTTTTATAATTAATAAATATCTCTAAACATAGTGTAATAAATATATTGTAACAAAACTAATATTTTAACTTAATCAATATGAAATTCGCTTTTCCATTTACTATAATTCATTAAAGTTAACTTTTCCGTATATAGGTATTTTTAATTTTTTAATTTAAATAAAATTTCTATATAAAAATAAAAGGGGCGTTCCATAGCTTTTTAAATTAAAATATAATGCGACTAAAAGATAATGTGAATAACAAAAGCACTTGTACTAAATCAATATTAAAGAAAAAATTAACATTAGAATGCAGCACTTTTAAGTTTATAAATTTAAAATAAATTGATGCTAGTTACTCTCACTGTCTCCTAGACCACATCAACTCGCCGATGAAGACATGTGAGAAAGGATACATTAATCTGAATACTAAAAAGGGGCAAAGTATACATTTTCATACACTATAGAGCCCTAAATTTGACACTATTTAAAAGCTGAAGCTTTAATTTGATGAAAAAAAAAGCGAGATAAGCAGCAACAAGCTTTAATTTGATTAATGCAGAGATTCACTTAAAGCAAATAAAGAATTTCTCAAGGGACCCAAGAGATCCATTAGACCGGTAAAACTATTTAACAAATTATCCATCATCACTTTTCTTACTACTCGCATCTAAATAGAACAGCTTCTGTACTATGACCACAACTCTAGCTTACAAGTTTATGAATACAAAACATAATCCTTACTAACAAAACGCTAAACAAGGTAAAATCCAAACAAAACCCGATTAGCCTTCATAATCTCCCTGAGCAAATTTGTTCTCTGGGTAGAAAACCGCTACTACTTGGTTCCCATCAAATTTTCGTCCATTCAATCCAGCACGGGCTTTTGTGGCACCATCCACGTCAACATACTCCAAAAACACCTGCAAATTCAAGAGTTACTTACAGTTCATGGCATATGTACACCAAATACAGAGCAACTATAAGTAATTATAAGCAATATTAATTTTTCAACAGGAATTTTTGACAGATCCTCTGAGAGCAACTATAATTTTGATTCCACAACTGCACCAAACCAGCAGCATTGAGAAAGGAGGGAAGTGAACAAAATCAGTGCTCTTAATTTCAACTGATAAAGAAATTTTTATTTGTTTATATATATATATATATATATATATATATATATATATATATATATATATATATATATATATATATATATGACTGGAGAGGATTCAGAATTTCCGTAACGAGTCAAGAACACACCTTCCCAACTCCAGCGGCAGGCTCACCATCATGCGGTGGACGCGGGATCACCACATTCACCAAGGAACCTGCATGAAGTGAAAACAAAACAGTGAACTATGCAATGGAATTTTCATAGACATGCAATGAACAAATATGTGAGGATAAAGAAGGTTATGGAGACTTCAGTCTGTAATTTAGGCCTGATTCTCTATGAGAATGTGGGACTACAAATGGCTGTAAAACAAATAAGACAGAAAAACAAAATAAGACAGAAAATTAATATGAATGTTGTTTAGAGAGATATAAGGGGGGAAAATCCGAAATTACCAAATTTGGAGCACTCTTGTCTCATATCATCAAGAATCTCTTCGTAGTCTTCATCATCTTTGAGCTCGTCAGCAGAAACTGCGTGAGTTAAGCACACCACCTTTGTTGCCACTAAAGCTGGCTGCAACATAAGTTTCTACAAAAATAAAAAGCCTCGAGCAGTTAGAATTTTAAACACATGCACAGATGATCCTGGAAACAAAAACAATTTAGGGGACAATCCATCTAACCTGCAGTGCAATCTGCTGTTGGGCATGCATTAAGATGCTCTCCTGTTCAGGTTTAGGCTGCTGTGGGTTTGCACCTTGATTAGCTCGTCTAACTGTGAGAGTCTTATCTCCCATTTTTATTCCATTTAGAGCAGCACATGCAATATCAGTAACTGCAAGATCCTGGTAAACACAAAATGCATAACCCTTTGAATTTCCCGTTTCTCTATCTTTCACTAGATCAAAACCCCTTAGAGGACCAAAAGTCTCTAAAAGCTCTCTTATCTGCGTTTCTGTGAAGTAATAAGGAAGTCCACCAACAAAAATTCGATCTGGACCATCAAGTCCACCAGCAGACCCTGGTGTTAAGCCAACAGCACCAAGATTAAGGTTTGGGTTAGGCTGGCTTGGGCCTAGAGTAGCAGCTAAGGAAGGATTATAATCAGTAGGTCTCCTGACCTTAACAGGTGCCCCCTAATAAAAAAAAATATTGGATTAGCACCGATGGACATGGTCATTCCTTGCACAATAAAATGAGAAAAGATACCTCAAAAATAATCCCATCTAAAGCCATTGCATTGCTAGCTTCCTCAACAGACCTCATCTCCACAAAGGCAAACTTCTTGTCATGATTAATGTAAACATTAACCACAGCATCACCTGGATACAAATTAAATTAGCCCCACTATAATGTCAACAAACTGGCACAATTCACTGAAGTTTAATATGTACCTGGGCCAGCAGTGTTTCCCCCAATCTTAGCCATAACTTGACTGAAGAAAGTTGCAACTGACTGCAGCATAACCAGAATAGAAACAACAAGCCAACTTGTCACAACCATCTTAAAGACTCCATTATGAGCAAGAAATTATGATATTAGTATTACCTGCTCATTAGCTGTAGGAGGAAGGCCCCCAACATACACCCGCCTAGCATGTCGTGTAGCCTGTAAATTCAGTGCATTAAAGACAGTCCATAACCGGGGAAAGTCTTGTTAAAAGGGTAAAGAATGTAAATTTCATCTCACCGAAAAGCATTTTTACCTGTTGTGTCATAGCCTGAACTGGCATGACTGGGAGAGCACTGAACGGCTGCAACTTAAAAAGGAAAGAAACAAGAATAAAGAGAAATTAATAAAAACCTCAAATTGAATAACAAGATCTGCGGAAAAGGAATCAAAAAATACCTGGTTTGTAGCCAACGGAAACATATTTGGAAACATTCCGGGAATTGCAGGATTTGCACCAGTGATCTGACCTGCAAATAAAGGAATATGGCATATCAGAACAAGCTCATTGTTTTCACTATTTGCAATCATAGAACATAAGAATCAAATGCTTCCTTTTACTCCAATTGGCACGAGCTTAAGGATAATTATACCTCGTGGCAAATATTGTATTAATAATATTAAAGGAGCATTGTAAACAAGCTTTAGAGATAATATTTGTGTCTACCAAAGTAGGTAATAGTTTCCAGTTGAAGACGAACAAGACCCACCAAAAACAGGTGCATTGATTCCTCCGTGGACATAAAAGCTACAGATGTCGGCTCACGCCCATTGTCAGCACAGTGGGGCTAGTAGCCCAACATTGCCTTCTTAGAACATATGACAAGACATAGAAACAAAACAAACAAACACCAAACACAAGACAAAAAACCAAAGCATCTTTTAGTTCCAGAATTATATCGCTAAGTAAAAAGAAAGACAAAATTACACACCATGGGAAACCAGTCCTCAGAGGCTATATATACTCAGATAGTAACTGAACAAAGCTTACCAAGTTTATGCAATTTGATATGAATTTTCCATACTAGGACAAACAAAAAGAAAAAACAGTTAAGATGAGAAATTTCATAATATATACATGCGTAAATGTACCTGTAACAGCAGAAGCACCAGCCAACATAGCAGAGGCAGGCGGAGCCATATCAAAACCACTAGTCCTTTTGCTGTAAGTGCAGTAAATTAGTTAATCGAATAATGAATGCTACTCTTCAAACCAATCGAATAATGAATGCTACTCCTCAAACCAAGAAGATGTATCAAATGACAAACTTAAGTAAATATCAAACACGTCTATCAAAAATTGTTGAAACAGGTGACGAAATGATGAACGAAGAGCAATGATTGCCCTGCCGCCAATAAAATTATAAACAAGGATAGGAGTGTATTCACAACATTATACTGGTTCCACTTGCGCATCCACCAACTATTTTATTTTACAGACAAAAAATAGAATTCACAAAAGGAAGTCACATGCATGATATGTTTAGCAAACATCTATTTACCTCTTTGAGCGTGAACGAGAACGCGACCTTGATCTATGCTCGGATCTACCCCCTGACTTGGATTGAGATCTAGACCGAGACCTCCGCCTATGCCTATCCTCTCTGTCAAAATCCCCCCTTCTTCTGTAAAATCACATAATTTCAGATAAAAATTGAAAAGAGAACAGGAAAAACGTTATTTAAAAAAACGTAGCTGAGTATGAATTCAAGATATAATACAACACATGGCATGCTAATGAAAATCAGATGCTGATGAAAATCCTCAAGCTCCAACTGGGATACAAGGCAGTAAGATCCCAAAAACAAAATTTTACCTGTCAAAGTCACGGCTTCTGTAAAAATCATCTTCATCTCTATCCCTTGTCCTTTCCCTTCGTTCACCACGATCCCTGTGCCGATCTCTGTGGTGGCGGTCCCTATCCCGGTCCCTTTCCTTCTCACCATCACGCTCTCGGTCCCTCTCCCTGTCTTTGCTCCTCTCCCTGTCTCTGTCCTTGTCCCTGCTTCTCTCCGAATCCCTATCCCTACTTTTCTCCCTTTCCCTCCCCTTTTCCCTTTTTCTATCCCGGTCTCTCCCTTTCTCCCGCTCCTTATCTCTGCTTCTGGAAGATTCTCTGTCATAATCACGAGATCCATGCTGCCAAAAGAAAATAAAAGATTAACAGGTGAGAGCAAACCCATATCTTCAAGCCTACCAGGCAACGATGCATATGAAAGTAAGATTAAAAAAAAAAAACAAGCATAGTCGGAACAAAACATTTCACACTCGGCATAGGCGAGATATAAAAACAGTTCACAAAACAACCTGCAAAGCATAAATCACAATAAAACCTAAAATACCTGAAAAGCAGCCAAATCCAAAATACATGTTTCCTAAAATTTATACAACATTCAAAAGAAACACGAGAGAGCACTGCATAAAGACATGGCAAAGCATGAAGATTTCAATGATAGCTTGGCAGGAAAAGAGACAGCAGCATATTACCAAAAGCAAAGACCTTACGAAAACCTAAGCACCTTTAATCACACAGTGAAGCAAGAATTACAAAAGGGGGGAAAACACGAAACAAAATCCAACCCCGAATCACGCCATAACTAACACAGGTGTAGTCAGTTTCACAAACAGTGAAACGAAAGGCTGACACGAGATTTGTAGTGTTAAGATTGGGAACATGATGGGAAACAGAAAAACCCTGTCCCGAAACCCCAGTTATGAGAAAAAGAGAGAAAGCAGTGAAAAAAAAACCCTAATTGCAAATGAAAAGGAAAGTGCGGAGAAATAAAGAGAGAAGAAGAAGGGATTGGTGGAGCAGAAAGAGAGAGAAAACATACGTGAGATTTGGAATCGGTGAGATCGTCGTGAGTGGGCTGAGGAGAGGAATCGAGATGAGGATGAGGATGGGAATTGTGAAGGTCTTCTTCTTCTCCGTTGCCTTCGTATCTTTCATCGTATTCGGCCATTTTTTTTTCTCTTTCCCTTTCTCTGTGCTTTTCCTTTGTGGAATGATAGATATGATTTGGCAGTGTGCAATGTGTGTGAATGTGTCACAGCACCACCATTCTTGTGCTCAAATACCCTCTTCTTTTTTTCTTATTCATCTCCTATGTGGGCCAATCGGCCCATTTCTCTTTTTGGATTTTCGCTCATCAATTCAGTGGCTCTTTCTCTGTATTTTACTTTATGCACCCACGTACTCAAATTATTAATACTAAATTACAAACTTGAAAGTATTGATTTAGATTATTTTGTTAATATTAATAGTTAAAATTAATAATTTAAATGTATCATAATAAATTAAATTTATTCTTGATTAGAACTTTAAATGCTCCACAGGAAATTTAAACAAATCATTTTTAATTATTATTTATAATGTATTTATAGTAATAATTAAATTCTTTTGTAAAGGGTAACGAAGGAAATCTTTTAGTTTATTTTTTGTTGATAAGTTAAACATTTTTTTTCCAGTATTCAACACTCAATATATGGAATATTATTGAAGACTTGGAGGTTGATGTGTGAGACATATATTTCAAATGTTATTCGGAGTACGATAATATAATTTTTTTAGAATAATTTCTATTTTATGACAAAGTTTATGAATTAAACATATTTAACCAGTTGTTTAAAAAATTGTGTGTTATAATGTTTTTTCTTTTTTTATTTTAATTAATTTTAGGTGTGTTGAGTTGAGGGGATAGAATTCTTAAAAGTTTTCTCATTTTAAGATTTTGACACAATGTGTGTACATTGTAAATACTATTTTAAAGTTTCTATCTCAAAAATATTTATCATAAATCTTAAATATTTGTGTTATAATATATATATATATATATATATATATATATATATATATATATTATTGTATATGATTAAATGATGACAATATACATGTATTTCTCACATAAATAAAAATATAATAAGTCAAAATTGTAAATTTCTCACGTTTAAATCATAACTATTCTAATGTGATCCAGAATCTTCTCCTTCATCATACATTTCCTCTATAATTTCTTATAATTGAAAAACAATTGGACTTATTCAATTCAAGTATTTGACCCATGTTTGCCTTAGTACGTTTTCAAATTATTTGACACATATTCAAATAAATATAGTAAAGTGTAATTATTGTTGCAACATCTACTTCTTTATTGGTGAAATATTTTGTTACATTGAGGGTATGTAATCAAAACCAAGAAAGAAATTGAAAGGTTTATAATAGTTTTTTAACACAAAATTTATTAGCTCTAATAGGTTTATTGTCATGTTGACTTAGTATAATTTGTCATTTTTAAAAGTGTTTATTTGTTCTTTTGAATGTCATCCAACTATTATATTGCTTCTTGTGTTGTTTCAACATTTACTATGTTGTAATAATAATTAACCATGATTTAGTCATTACTATGGAAGAAATTGAAAATTGTATGCTACAATGCAAAACATCACTTAATTGTCCATATCTCATCAAGTTGCCATTAATTAATGCATCAAATCATATGAATTTATAGTTTACATGTGAGAAATCATATTACGATTCAAAAGACTTTTTTTTACAATGACACAACAATTATCGACATGTCCATGTTCAATGCTTTGATTAATGTGACATTATTGTTCATGTGTGATGAATTCTTCTACAATTTAGAGCATCATTTGTGAAAGTTTAAGAAAAGAGTATTCTAGGAGGAAACTTACTCTTAATTATCAATTCTCATTATACAAATGAATGATTCTTAAAATCTCACTTTGCTAATAATAATTTATAAATGAAATGAATACACACAACAAACATTCAAATTCAACGTAATATCACATTTTATTTAAATATTATAGCTTATGACAAGATTTCTATGTAGTTTCAACTTTGTGACTTTCACTAAAATAATAATTTTGTTCAAGATGTTACCATTCTCCAAGGTTTTAATAGTTACGATGTAAAATACACAAGCTTTAAGTCAAGAAAAATGTCTTTGGTATTACTATTAGTAGACGTCCTAATTGTTATGATGTAAAATACATTTTCTTTTAAGTCAACTCTAACACACATACATCTTAGTAGACCTATTATAAAATATCACACAAATCTTAGATTATTGTGACTTTTTTATTACCAAATATGAATATCAATGTTCACTTTTGTCTTCGATGAGTATTTTATCTAAAAATTAATCTAAATGTAGTTTACATATTTCAATCTTAGGTTAAGATAAACAACTTTTAAAATTGTGTTCCTTAGAATTCACTTTAGAAAATTGAACCATTTAAAGTATACAAAATACAATAGTTAACAACATGATTATGGTCTAAATTGTTTTTTCATAAGAGTTTTTAATCAATTAATTAATATTAATTTTCATGTAAGGAAAATAGATGCAAAGGCCCAAGAGATGGACTCGCAAATGGGACCAGAGGAAATAACAATGGAAAGACACGTGGAGACGAGAGGAAAAGGCGCATGATCCAATAACGTAAACATAAGGAACGTAAACATAAGGCTGAAGGAGTATGAGTGGGGTATTTGCTAGTATAAATATAATAATCGTTTAGTGAAAGAAGGGGGACGTGGTTGGCATATTCTTCTATCTCTGATGAAACTCCTCTGTTCCTATTGGTCTTCTTTTTGAAAACCAATTTCCCTTTGTTGTATGGTTTTCGTATGATTTTTTTTATGAACACCAATACATGAGGAAAATTCAGTTAAATTTTTATAACCATTTTTTGCTTTCGTCTCTATAGTTTTTGTGTTCTTTACAAATGGTGTTTTCATCACATCATGATGGAGAACATTCGCCTAAAAGAGATTTCGTCAAAGTTATCAAGTTTGAAGGACATTATCGTTGACGTCAAGCAACTTGCTGAGTCCATTTCAGTAACAAGTCGTAACTTAGAAGCTTTAATTGCAACTTTAAATGAATGTCATAAGGATGACTTTAATCGATTCGAAACATTGGAAATTATCATGGATAACATGTTGAAATTCATTGTCACTTTAGAATTTGGAACTCGTTTCTTTGCTCAGTCCTCGCCATTCCAAGTTTGAAATGTTAAATTAGATTTTCCTTGCTTTGATGGGTCAAATGTTTTACAGTGGAATTTCAAATCTAAAGAGTTTTTTTATTACTATAAAACATCAAATGAATAATGATTACTCATTACTTTAGTTCAATTGGATAAGGACGTTGTTCCTTGGTACCAAATACAGTCTAGAACAAATGTTTTTCCCACATTGATTGCTTTTACTCGTGCTCTGGAACTGGAATTTGGCCCTTCACCATATGAATGTCCTCAATCAAATTTGTTTAAGTTGACTAAGGATGGTTCCGTTCATGATTATGTAAAATTCACTACTCTTACTAACCGAGTACAAGTATTAATGATGTTTTGCTAGATTATTTTATGGGAGACTTACAATAAGATATTCGTCGTGATGTTTTAGCCTAAGCTCCTACCACCTTAATGCTATGTGTTTCTTTTGCCAAACTGCATGAGGACAAATATGTCAACAAACCAAACACAAGCTATAAATACCATACTAAAATCTAAACACAACCTACAAATATTAACCAATCCTCTTCTCAGTCCCTTAAATACAGTACCCTACCACCCTGACTTCCCAAACCTACCACAACACCTCATTCAAAAAAAGTTAGTGTTAAAAAAATGTCCCTTGTTGAAATGCAATTACGAAGGGAAAAAGACATAAGCTTCACTTGTGATGATAAATTCATGCCCTCTAATACGTGTTCCAATAAACAGTATATATGGCTACAATTAGATGAGGAAGATGATTTTGATGAACTAAAACCTCTTTTATTGAATTTGTAGTTGAAAATCCTTAACCTGTGTGTGAACCTCATTTGACTTTTAATGCCTCAAAAGGTTTTGCTGGTGTTGGAACAATGCGATTTCATGGGCTTATCAAGGTCTGTTTATTCAAAAAAAATTAAATTGTGGGACTTTAGAATAAATCCTTCAACCAAGAATTGACAATTATATGAAATTACCTATAAAACAAATATATAATTTCAATGTCCTAATAGGAAATGGTAGTACCTTAACAGTTGAAGGATTCATAAAAGATCTAGAGGTCACTATACAGTCACACTCATTAATACTGCCAATATATTTACTTCCTATATTAGGAGCTAATTTAGTCCTTGGGGCCTCTTGGCTAGCCAGATTAGGAGCCTATATTTCTTACTATAGCAACCTGACCTTGAAATTTTTGTTGAATGATCAATTTGTTACTCTACATGGAGATCATCTCAAATTTCCTACTCAGGCCCAATTTTATCACTTTAAAAGAAGGCATAGCACTAGGGATGGCAACGGGTCGGGTCGGGCACGGATAGTGCCTACCCGCAACCCGACCCGACAAAAAAAATCCACCTGTTACCCGACCCGCTACCCGCACGGATATCCGCTTAAAAAATATTCGCGAATATTTTAAAACCCGCGGATATCCGCAGATACCCGCAAATATTAAAAAAATATATATTTTAATAAATTATTAAAATAAAATTTAAATAGAATTACAAAAAATATATAAAATATAATATAAATTAAATTAAATATAAATATAAATTTAATTTTAATTAAATTTAATCTTGTAAAATATAAATTAATGTTCATTTTAATTAAATTTAACTTAATAAAATATAAATTAAATTTTTATTTTTATTTTTTGCGGGTAGCGGATATCCACGGGTACGGATAGTATAATACCTGTATCCGACCCGTTTATAAGCGGGTATTAAAATATCCGCTATCCGCAGGTTACGGGTAGTAAATATCCGCGGGTATCAACTATCCGTCGTGGATTTTATCCGCGGATATCCGCGGGTGCGGATTTTTTTGCCATCCCTACATACCACTAACTCCATAACCGAAATGTATTCTTTACATTTTTAGTTAAATATAGTTTCTCAAAATCAATTTCTAGAATTTCCTGTCGATATGGATCCAGAAATAGCCTTGTTACTATACACATATCAACAAGTGTTTGGTGTGTCATCTAGTTTACCTACTATTAGATTGCGTTAATTATTTTTCTCTCTCTTCTACTTTTTCTACTTTTTCTGCTTTTTCTGTACAATGCAGCAGCTTTTTCTCTCTTCTACTATTCTTCTTTTCTCTCTTCTACTTTTTATGTACTTTATAATATAATAAAAATTTACACTTTTTAATTAAATCTTTCATTAATTGTTTCCTTTTACATGAATAGATTCAGATTCGTGACTGCATCATGAATGTGACTAAATACATTAATTAAATCTTTCATTAATTGTTTCGCTTTTCGCTAACTTTTCTTATGATAACGAATTCACCAAGAATCCAGAAACATGCATCTCTTGACTTCTTTTAATTAGTTTCAATTCTTTTAAATTTTTAATTGATTTTATTTTCGACAATACACTATTCATATTTCGAAAACTTACTCTCTTTTTTCTTTTACGCAACTTACCATCTCCTCTAGATAAAAAGATAAATAAAGTTTTAAAATAAGAGAATAATATACATAATTATATAAAATAACAAAAATATCCACGTAGCATAACTCTTTCGTGTAGCAGGAGATATTAGAGGGACTAAGCTATGATTATATTTAGGGTTGAAAATAAATTAATGGTAATTAGTTGGTAAGCAGCTTCTAGCTTCTGCTAGTCGCTAATGGAGAACAATACTGTTATGTTCTGAAAAAGTTAGCACTCAAGCCTTTGTGAGACAGAGTTCTTGCAGCTGCAGCTAAGAGAAGAGCATTGAGAAGCAACCCCAAGCACCCGAGCGCAGCGTTGAAGCACCATACAAAACCTCTTGGTCGAGGCTTCTTCAGTGATAGAAACATGAAACAGGGGTATGAATACGTGATCGGCACCAGGGTCATGCTTCCAAGCAATACTGATAGGGATGGAAGGAATGAGAATGCGACAAATATGAAAAACGTCAATCCCCCGAAAAATAATCGTATGCATGTTCTCGCCAATCTCGAACATCTCTCATTCGTTATGCTCGTCAATCTTATCTCAAGGTTGTCGAAAATCGGCATCGCATAGATTTGGTAGCTGCTCAAACAATGTATTATCACCAGAACGTATATTGCTCCCATAGAGAATTTCGTTATCTGCTTCCTGTGGAGTTGCGGGAACGAATACAGCAATCCACCATCGTTTATCTGAAACATGGAAGTTAATTGATTAGTTAATCAGACGAATAAAACAACCTGCGTAATCTGGGAATATTGGTCGATTTCTGGTAGTCTTGCCTGGCTTCCATAGGCCCAAAATCCGACAATTGCAAGAGGAAAGACGCACATGGAGATCAGAACATATGACATGCTCACTCCTCTGCGCATTGGTTCTTTGGATGTTCTATCGAAATCTGAAGGCAGTGTCCCCTGCAGAACCAAAATCCAGAACACCGCTGTTATAGCTTATGCTGTGCATGACATGCATTCTTATTGAAGTGTTTTGAGAAATTGGACAACTTGCCTGTATCTCGAGCAAAACATTATGACCTCTGTAGGCTTGCACGATGATTCCAATAGCATTGAGAACGTCGCTGATCTTAGCCACCGCAGTGGATTCTTCCGACAAGGTCGAGGTATACGATACGTTGTTGGGCCTACCCTTCTTAACGGAGAGAACCCAAAAGAGGGTGCAAATTAAGGCCAACCCTTTTTAAGTTATTATGCTTAAATCACTAACTTTTGTTATAAAATTAAATCACTAACAAAATTGGTAGATGAGAGAGAAGAAGAATAGTAGAAGAGAGAAAAAAAGCTGCTGAGTTGTACAAAAAAAGTAGAAAAAGTAAAAGAGAGAGAAAAATAATTAACACCGTTTGTATGGATTTAACAGAAGAGATTTCATTGATGCAAATTTTATTAAGTGAGAACGTAATTGACGCATTTTTTAAAGGATGGACTAATTTGACATTTTCGAGCGAAACTGGAGACAAAATAGGGTATTAAACCTAAATATAAATAATTTAATCTTCTACTTTTTATCGATTAAAATATTTTTCTAATCTATTACATTTATCACATCTCATTAAATTTTGATTTCAAGTCTCTTCATTTTTTTAAGATTTTTTTTCTTAATTTAAACATCTTCATTCTCCAAATTCAGACTCCAATTCACATACAAATCGAGTCTAACTTTTTCTCAAACGATAATGTGTTTTGTTGTGTAAGCTAATGGAAGGAGAAAAGCTTGGAATGTCTTGGTAAATCTTACATTTCCTATGACCATGCTTAGTGGTGAAGAATTATTGTGAAATACACGTCAAATTCGTACAATGTTCCTATAAGTTATTGACAATCATGTTGGTTTCCTATATTTCCATGTATATTGGTCAATAGATTATGCCCTAAGCATAACTAATTATGATGATTTTGTTGGGATAAATTTTCTTAAAATATAAAGACAATCAATTATGCTACTGATGAAAATTAACCAACCATTTCTTTCTCAGATGTGTTATTATAGTTTACAAATGTAGGTTTACTTACGATTTCTTATTCTCTTTTGAAATTGTACAACTGACAGTTTCTATAACAGCTAGTAGTAAACTCCATCTATAAATACACATTATACCATAAATCTAAGTGTGATACAATAATAAAATTATCATGTTCAATTCTTCTCTCTTTTCTTTGTTCAATTTCTCTAAGATGATATCTATAATTTTTTCTTCACAAGTCCAAATTCTTAATGTTTGTTATTGTTTTCTTCCTTGTTCGAGTTGAGATTCGTGCATTGTTAGTGATTCATCAACATTCCCACTTCACGTTTTCATTTGGTGATACGTTCTCAATTTAGCTTGAGTTGAGATTTCAATTGGTGATTTGTTCCAATTCTGGCTCGCGATTGGTTCAGATTTGTTAATTCAAGGTTTTAATCGGTGAATTGGCTCAAATTTGGCTCATGAATGCTTCTCCTCATGTGTTTTGCATTTCAATCGGTCTATTGCTAATTGTTCCTAATTTTCTCTGCTCAATTGTGCTTGCATTGGTGATTTGTGCTTTATGTTAGGTAATTGTGCTTGCATTTGGCTTTGCAAAAATTTATCTCACTTTGCTCAACTCGTCCTAGCTGTGCATCAAGTGAATTACTGATTTTCTGGTTTGTTTTCGCTTAGCGTTTTCTCTTTTCACTTAGTGCTCTTCATCATTTTGCTTGCCATGGCTTTTACTTTGTTTCCTATATCTATTGCTGAGAAATTTTATGATTCTAATTACTGATACTTGTGTCAATACGTTGACCCAGTAATTAAGTCACATAAACTGCATCGTTTTGTTATTAATCCATTGGTTCCATCTAGATATCTTAATGAACATGATTGTGTCACTAACATAGTTAATCCCTAGTATGGGGCTTGAGAGGTTCATGATCAAACTTTGGTGGTGTGGCTTTAGTCTACTCTCTCAAAATTTGTTTTATCTCGAGTTCTTGGATGCACTCATTCGTATGAGATTTGGGAGAAGGTTCATTAGAATTTTAGCCTTCAGACTAAGTCTGGTGCGAGACAATTTCGTACAACTATGCGAGCTGTCAAACTTGATTCATAACCAATGGAGAATTACTTTCTTAAAATTAAGCACTATGTTGATGAATTTGTTGGAGTTGGAGTTCCATTCAAACATGAAGAACATGTTGATGCCATTTTGAGAGGACTTTGTTAAGAAAATGTTTTAGGAGTGTTTTATTTTTAATTTAATTGAGCAAATTGTTTTCTTATTTTTAGGATTTAGTTAATATTTTAATTATGGGTTGGAGTAGTGGATTAAAATTAGGATAAAAGTGTTAGTGGGTAGTTACTTTTTCAAGTTTTAAATATTGTAACGTTTCTCATTGTTTCACAATCAATAATACAGAAGCATTTAACTTCAAGCATGCTATTGTTTTGATTCTAAAAAACCAACAATTGGTATCAAAAACCTTCTTCTTGAGGGACCTATGAGAGAAAAATTTAAAAGCATGGAAGAAGATTCAAGTTCTTCAGTAATAACACTATCAGTCTTCAATGGTGAAAATTATCAAATTTGGGCGGTACAAATTGTAACGCCCCAATTTTCAGGGTGTCACAGGTTATTCAAAAATTGATAAAAATTTCAAACTTTAACGTAATGCGGAAAGGTACTTTCGAAATCTCAATATTTAAACGTGCATAAAACATAATAGTTTCAAAACACTTGGCCGATGAAAATAACGAAGGAATTAAAATAACTTCAATTACATTGTCTCAAAGTTCAAAAACAATAATTGTAAATAAAATCTCAAGTTTGTCCCCCGTTATCTCTCAAATTTATCATACCTTAGCACCATCTGCAATATCATCTGCTCACGTATAACATCACACATCATACGATCATCGCATTCACATGCACACACACAAACATGTATGGATAAGCTACCGATAAAACAATCATAATAACATAATACAAACATATTGATTAAATCCACAACAATCAAACACCACATACATAATAGTAATAACAACAGAATTCCTAATCCTCTAACATAACAATTCAATTAAACGAATTACTTGCTCCCCGATCCTCGATCCTTGATCCTCATCATAGGTACACCACCAACATGATTATCCCAATCATAAATCACACCATGAGCATAACCAAACCATGAACTCTAACATGACAAGACTCAGTCACACTCTTGTACCTTACCTCACCGACTGTAGCCGCTTCTACAGTCCCATTTGTAGCTTCCTCATACAGATACACTCGAGTCATCTTTCTTTTGGCTTCAGAACTGTTCCCCTATCACACAAGGCTGAACATCTATCTCCCTCACCAAAGAAGATTCAACACTCGAATTTCATTCTCTTTTCTATAACTAATTGCCAAATAGAATGTCACCCTCTTTTCAACAACCAATGCCAAAGAGAGTCATACCCTTTTCAACAACCAATGTCAAAGGGAATATCCCTCCCTTTTCAACAACCAATACCAAAGGGAGTCACCACTCTCTTTTCAACAACCAATGCCAAAGAGAGTACATATCCGCAGATAGAACCAGGATTTACTAGGTACATCAAGTAGACCTCATCTTCCACTCTCATGCTCATCAATCACATACCAAGGTACATCCCAACACTCACACATGCTCCAATCTCATCCACAAGTCAAATCTAACCTTAAACAAAACCCCTAAACTCATTCTCTGATTCTTATCACGTTCTACAACTTCTCCAAAATAGAACTGCTTATGTGAGAATATTTTCTCCCAAACTAGACCTCTGATTGATGATCCAAACGATCAAAATGAAGAAACATATGTCTGGAACCTACTGTCCAAAAATCAGTCCGATCCAACGGTGAACACCTTCGCAACAATGAAAACACCAGTGTAGATTTTGTGATATGCGAAAATACTTTCCTCTTTTCGTTTAGGCTGTTTCTCCCAACGTGGACCTCCAATTCACGATACGGTCAAAATGAAGAATCGTATGTCTGAAACCCACTGTCCAAAACTTAGCTCGATCCAACGGTGAACGACTTCAACGTCGAAAACATCAGTGCAGGTTTTGTGATATGCGGGAATGACTTCTTTTCTTTCCTTTAACCCAATGCTTACAACATATATTTGCATGGAAACCCCCCATAAATCATAACTTTATTCTCCCTTAACATCAAACCCTTTGTTGAGATAACCCAACAACCATACATACATTCATAGGAAAAACCCAACATAAATATTACATAAACCCTATGCCCAAGCATACATAAACCCTTACCCAACAAGAGCAACATACAACCATAATCATAATCATATAAACATATATCAACAAGGATTATTAATCAAATAACCAAGAACACATATATCATACAACAATTAACAAACAAAGATAAGCTTCTCATACCTTGGCCAATCCTAGGCTTTATTTAACTTCAAAAATACAAGTCTTCCCTTGCACTAGGTTTTCTGTAGCTCTTCCTCTTCCCTCCTAGAAACATCTCTTCTCTCCCTTAACTCTCTAATTTTCGTTTTTGGATTTTAGGGTAGCAATATGCAGCCCCCGTTTACTCTTCTCCATTTTATCCTTTTCTATTCTATCTCTATCTTTTTAATTAAAAGTAATATCTTTCACTTAATCTATAAAACCACCAAGATTTCCTTTCTTATTTTATTTTATCTAATATTTAAACTATCAATAACCACCCAATAGCTCAAAGATTCATATAATCTTTCTATTTTGTTTCGGATTTTATTTTTATTCCTTTTCTTTCTACACTTCCTTAACTTAATGTCCACATCACTTAATGAGGGTATAAGACTCTTTTACCCTTGGGTCCCAAAATACAAATTAAACTCAAAAGTTTACTTTAACTCTCTTTCTTTCTAGAATTTGGTCAACAACTATTAAACCTTAAATCACCCTTCTACCATATCATATTGGTAACAACATACCACACAAATCATCATGATAAAAACATATCAATCATGTGCTCTACTTAATCAATAATAACAATAATTTTAATTATAGAAAACATCATATAATCAAACAACAATTACCAATAATAATGTCCGAGTTCCATAACCACATTATTCCCTAATTATCACATTTTCCTAGGGTCTTACACGAATGGAAGCCTACCTAGAAGCTCCGGATCTATGGGAGACAGAGGATTATGAAATTCCTGCGCTACATGGCAATCCAATGATGACTCAAATCAAGAATCACAAAGACGAAAAAACTAGAAAAGCTAAGACAAAGGCATGCCTCTTTGCTGCAGTTTCACCAACAATTTTCACTCGAATCATGTCTCTAAAGTCAGCCAAAGCCACATGGGATTATCTCAAAGAAGAATACAATGGAGATGATGGAATCAAAGGCTTGCAGGTGTTGAATCTCATTAGAGACTTTGAATTACAAAAGATGAAGGAATCTGAAATTATCAAGGAGTACTCTGAAAGCCTTCTGAACATAGCAAACAGAGTAAGATTGCTTGGTTCATAATTTAAAGACTCTCGTATTGTTGAAAAAATTCTAGTTACCGTGAAAGATTTGAAGCTACCATAACCACATTAGAAAACACTAAGGATCTATCCAAGATCACCTTGGTAGAGTTGCTGAATTCCTTGCAGGCATAAGAACAACGAAGGGCTATGAGAGAAGAAGGCTTTCTTGAGGAAGCCTTGCCTGCTAAACATGAAGACAGTTGGAAAAACAAAAGAAGGAACCAACAACCAAATAGAGAAGGTGTTGTTAGAAATGAAAGTAAATCAAGAAGCTCTCAGGGAAAGTATCCTTCTTACAAGCATTGTAACAAGATAGGTCATCCTCCATTCAAGTGCTGAAGAAGGCTTGACGCTAAATGCACCAAGTACAATCAACTTGGGCATGAAGTTGTCATATGCAAGAACCAAACTCAGTAGTAGGAAGAAGATGCTCAAATTGCAAATGAAAGGGAAAAGCTTTGCTCTAAAACCATTGGAGGAGGAGCAAGCTCTTTTCTCACTAGAGGAAAATATGACAGGAATCTGACACAAGAGGCTAAGAGATCCTCATCATATGTTGGGTGAAAAGAGTTTCTCTTGTTTTGCAGCAATGGGGTCAACATTGGTTTTGATCCTTCTCAATGTGGTTGTGGTTTACAATGGAGGCAAAACAAATTCTTTCATCAGAAAGGTCGATAGAGCTGAGAACATGCGGTTTCAAAGTGATGTATTTGTTGCCCATTCTATACTTGGAATGGATGTGATTTGTCAAGCTAAATATGGGATGGGAAAGACTGCTATTTTTATTCTTTCTACACTTCAGCAAGTTGATCCTGTTCTTGGTCAAATTGCAGTTCTTGTTCTTTGCCACACAAGAGAACTAGTTATCAGATTTGCCATGAATTTGAGAGATTCAGAACATATCTTCTTGATATAAAGGCTATTGTTTTCTATGGTGGCGTCAATATCAAGGCTCACAAAGAATTGCTCAAGAATGAATGTCCTCATATCACTGTTGGAACACCTGGGATGATTCTTACTCTGGCTAGAGATAAGGACATTGGTTTAAATAACGTGAGGCATTTCATACTTGAGGAGTGCAACAAGATGCTGGAATCACTTGATATGAGAAGAGACGTCTAGGAGATTTTAAAATTGACTCCTCATGATAAACAAGTGATGATGTTTTCAGCCACACTTAGTAAAGAAATACTGCAAAAAATTTATGCAAGATATGGAAATTTATGTTGATGATGAAGCAAAATTGATCCTTCATGGACTTTTGCAGCTCCTAAAGCAAGGAGGGAGTATTAAGAAAATGCTTTAAGAGTGTTTTATTTTTAATTTAATTGAGTCAAAGTCTATTCCTTATTTTTAGGATTTAGTTAATTTTTTAATTATAGGTTGGAGTAGTGGATTAAAATTAGGATAAAAGTGTTAGTGGGTAGTTACCTTTCCAAGTTTTAAATATTCCAACCTTTCTCATTATTTCACAATCAATAATGCAGAAGCATTTAGATTCAAACATGCTACTATTTTGATTCTAAAAAACCAACAAACTTCCATATGATTATGCTCCTATTGTTTATGTAATTGAAAGAAAGAAGCACACTGTAAGATCCTTGAAAATATTTGTAAGTTAAATGCTAAAAAAAAAATGATGAATAGTAAATTGTGAATAGTAAATTGTGAATAGTAAAAAGTGAATAGTTAAAAAAAAATAAAATAAAGAAAATAAAAAAAAATAATATTTGGAAAGGATAAGTGTTCCACGTAGCTTTGAGATCAGAATTCATCAAATTGCAAATAAAAAATTATTGTTGTAATAGTAAAATGAATAAAAAAATGAATAGTTAAAATGAATAGTAAAAAATGAATAGTAAATTTTTTTGCTATAAATAGCCAAGGAGGGAAGGTTGAAAATTTACACCAAAGAACTTAGAAAATTTTTGAGAGAAGAGAGTTGGAAGAATTTCTAATTTCAAAGGGGATATTCTGGAAGTTTTCAGAGAGCGAGGAGATTAAGTCTGTAATAGAGGTAAGGGAAGCTAACTTTGAGTATTTCTTTTTGTATTATCTTGAGTCTTGAATATACTATATTTTTCTTTTGTCTGATTTTAAATCTTGAATATGGAGCATTTTGTTTCTGTATGATCTTGAATTTTAAATGAGAGTATGCTTTTGTGTTAATATCCAAGTGTGATAGTTGTAAAATGTGATGTTGATTATGTTATGCCAATTGTACGTTGTTAGTGGTTTATTTTTGTATTTTGGAAGGATTAGAAATTGTCTAACCGGCTCTGCCAGATTCAATTTCTTGTTTCCCCAAACATTTTATTGTTTTCCTTATTTATTTTATTGTATTTTGGAAGGATTAGAAATTGTCTAACCGTCTCTGCCAGATTCAATTTCTTGTTTCCCCAAACATTTTATTGTTTTCCTTATTTATTTTATTGTATTTTGGAAGGATTAGAAATTGTCTAACCGGCTCTGCCAGATTCAATTTCTTGATTCCCCAAACTTTTATTTCCTTCCTTATTTATTTTATTACATTTTTGGAAGGATTAGAAGTTGTCTAACCGGCTCTGCCAGATTCAACTTCTTGTTTCCCCAAACTATTTATTTCTTTACTTATTTATTTTATTGCATTTTTGGAAGGATTAGAAGTTGTCTAACCGGCTCTGCCAGATTCAACTTCTTATTTCCCCAGACATGTATTGTTCTTGTTATTTAATTATATTGTATTGTTGGATGGATTAGAAGTTGTCTAACCGGCTCTGCCAGATTCCACTTCTTGTTTCCCTATGAATTATTATATTAAGATTATTTTTATGATTGTCAAATATTGTATTCTTCTATGACCATTTATAGTAATGTTTTATTATTGTTAATTGTTTATAATTATCTTGTATGAATTCTATTATGGATGTTTATTGTGATGAATTTATTGAATGAGTTTGTTGGCTGAAATTAATCTTGTTGGAAGGTTTAGAATAAGGGTTCTGTAGTAACTTGTATATGGGTATTAAATAGATATACAGATACTGTTTGAGGTTGTTGTGAGAGGAAGAAAAATTAGGCATTTTAAGATTTAGAGCATAAGAAAATAAGGTAGATAAATTAAATAAATAAATTGTTAATTATTGAGGACCTCCTTTTGTTGGTAGGATAGAGGAACCTTAAAAACCTGAGTTGGCACATCCCTGATCATAGAGCAGCCCTGGCCTGGTCCAGTCAGTTGTGACTAGTCATATGTGCTGGCGTCGAAGGTGAGTTTGATGCGTTCAGACATCTGGGTCCTCTCCGGTGACCAATTGGGGTAAAGAAAGATCTCTAATAGGATGAAAATAAAATAAAATAAGTCAACTGTAGATGCATTTTATTTGTCGTTATAATGAGCTCAGATTATATTATGTAGTTGCTGAGATATGTTGAAATGTTTTGGATGATCTATGAATCTTTGATTGGTGAAAATATGTTGAGTTATACTCGTTATGGTCAAAATGAGTTTATAATATGTAGTATGATATCTGGCAATATGTTTAATTTATTGACACCAAAATAGGTTATTGTCAAATTATGATTAGAGAATGAACATGATTGAGTTATGTGGAGAAGAGTTTATGAATTTTTGATTTGATGAAATTTTGGAGTGGATAAGAGGGTATGAAATGTTGATTGGATGAAATGTTGGAGTGAATATGAGAAATCATTGCTTATGAAATGATGTTTCCTACGAGAAGTAGTATGTTCGGTTTATACCATGAGAGCTTGATATGATCAAAGTAACACCTGAGGTTTATGAAAGCAGGCAGCAAGTGGTCTGACCATAAGGCTTTGACATAAATATGTTGTTCATAAGTTTTATAGAAGCAGGCAGAGAGAGGTCTGACCATAAGGCTTCAGAGAGTAAGACATAGTATACAGGTGAGGCTTAAGGAAGCAGGCAGAGAGCGGTCTGACCATAAGGCTTCGTGAGTAAGCATGGTAAAATTATAAGGTTTATGAAATTGAGGAAGATGATTTTGATAATGATGAATTAATGACATCGGGGTAATGATATTTTAGTAATTGTAGAAATACATGATTGAAATATTTTTATTACGAGTTTAATGATTGATATGATATGGTTGGCTTACCCTTATTTGTTTGTGCTATGATCATATAACTCATGTTATATGTGAATAGATAATGTTGCAGATGCGGTTGAAAAAGCTTAGAGATGAGAGAGATGCGGGGAAAAACTTTCAGGGATATTTTGTAAAAAGAATAAATTTGTATTGGAAAAATTATGTTGTGTAAAACTTATAAGTTGAAATTTGAATTTATGTTAAGTGGTGAAAACTATATTGTTTGAAGTTTGTAAGTTTGGTATTGTACTTTGGGAGAATTGAAATAAAGTTGGATTGTTTATAGAAGATAAGTTAATTTAGCCTCTACTAAAAGTAATACTCTTTAAAATATTAGGGTATTACACACACACCTTATATTAATGAGGTTGAAGCTTTCTTGTATGGTCATGAAACAAGGTGTAATCGTTATGTGGAAGAGACTTAAAGTTTTAGTTACACTGTGATAGGTTTCTGAACACCAAACCTAATCAAGGAACACCCTCACACACTCTCATACCAGCATAACAAAAAGAATGAGATGAATATTGTATTATTCATAGAAAAGAATAGTCTGTACAGTCAAGATACATGGGCATAATCCCCTTCACATGTCTAAGGGCCTGTCAACAATCAAAGTTTCAAAAAGCTCCTTTTTAACTATATAAACAAACTATTTATACAACCTCTTTTCCCGCCCTTCCTAACTGTTAGAAACACTTAGGTTATAAATGCAAATGTTAAGTATTCTTCTTTCTTCTTTTGTACACCTTCCATTGCCTATCATTATCCTCTGCCTGAAGCTCAACCTTTTCCCCAAGGTTGAAATCTGGGTATTGATCCCTGATGGTCACTTCATCTTCCCATGTCGCCTCATTCTGACCACCTTTCTGCCATTTTATTAACAACTATTGCACTCTCTCCTCCCCTTTCTGTATTTCTCTTTTTCCCAGAATTCTGACTGGCCAAAATGAGGGCTCATTTGCCTGCAAATCTTTTGGCAACTCCTTCTCCACCCTCTGTTCTCCTATTGCCTTCTCCAACTGCGATACATGCAACATCGAATGTATGTGCGCTGTCTTTGGTAACTTGAGCTTGTAGGCCACCTCCCCCACCTTCTGAATAATCTGGAATGGCCCAAAGTACCTAGCCGCCAACTTCGGGTAAAATCTGGTTGGCATTGAGGTCTTCCTGTGTGGTCTTATCTTTAGATATATCCAATCTCCAACCTCGACATTCGTAGGTCTTCTTCCTTTATTGGCCTGTTTCACCATCAACGCCTGAGCCCTCTCTAAATGAAATTTTAACTGCCTCATAGCTTCATCTCTGGTTTGCAGTTCCTGACTCACAGCCTCCACTAAAGAATCGCCTGGTATAAACCTGTGCAAGGAAGGAGAAGATCTCCCATATACTGTTTCAAAAGGGGTACACCTTATTGCTCCTTGATAACTGATATTGTACCAATACTCAGCCCATGGTAAAACTGTAATCCACCCTCTGGGTTGCTCAGAACAGAAACACCTTAAATAGCCCTCTAACACTCAGTTTAGCACATCCGTCTACCCATCAAATTTCGGATGGTATGTCGTGATCATCTTCAATTGAGTGCCCTGCATTTTGAACAACTCTTTCCAAAAAATACACAGAAACAAGGGGTCTTATCGCTTACAATGGAAATGGGTACTCCATGCAGCCTGACTATTTACTTAACAAATATGTCTACAATAGTACGAGCCGAATAAGGGTGCTTGAGTGGCAAGAAATGTCCATACCTGCTAAGGCGATTTACCACAACCAAGATAGCATCGACGCCATGTGATTTAGGCAGCCTCACTATGAAGTCCATGCTCAACTCTTCCCAAATAGCATTCAATATTGGTAGAGGCTGCAATAGTCCTTGTGGAGATGAGGACAAGTATTTGTGCTGCTAACAGACCAGATAACTGGCAACAAAATTGATCACATCCTTTTTCATGCCAATCTAATACAAGGATTGAGCTACCTTGAGATACGTCTTATACACCCTGGAATGTCCCTTAGTCTGAGTTAAGTGAAACTCTGCAATTAATTTAGGAACCCATGGTGATCGAGCTGAGATCACCAGCCGACCCTTATAGTGCAGCCTTTCCCGTTCTAAAGTATAAGCTAGGTGAGTGTTCGAGTCCCTTCTAATGTCATCTACCACCTTTCGTAAGATCTTATCCTCCTTCATTTTCTTCACAATTTCCTCAAAATCTTACCAATATGGTTTGGCCACTGCACATAGCTCGTTCTCCTCATCGTTATTCCCCTCATTCTTCCAAGACAAAGCATTTACTGCTTTATTAGTAACCCCCGCCTTGTATACTATCTCAAAATCATACCCCAGCAACTTGGCGATCCAATTATGCTAATTTTGAGTGGTAATGCGCTGTTCTAACAGATATCAGAGGCTCCTTTGGTCGATGTGTACCACAAATCTCTGCCATAGCAAGTAGGGCCTCCAATATTGTATGGCCATGACTAAGGCCATCAATTACTTCTCATAGATGGAGTTGTTTAGCGTTCCTTCAGATAGGGCCTTACTGAAAAAGGCAATCAGTTTCTTCCTTCGGGTAAGGATTGCTCCAACTTCACTACTAGACGCATCACACTCTATGTGAAAGGGCTGACTAAAATCTGGTAAAGATAGTACTGGGGCAATAGTAATGCCCTTTTCAACTTGCTCAAAGCCTCTTTCGCCCTCTCGTTCCACGAGAACTCCCCCTTCTTCAACAATTCGTCAAAGACTTGGCAATTTTTCCATAATCCTTGACAAACCTTCTATAATAGCAGTCAACCCTAGAAATCCCCTTAAGTCCTTTTACTGTTTTAAGCCTCTCCCAGTCTAACACTACCCTCACCTTCTCCGGATCCATCTCCACTCCCTTATCGGATATAACATGCCCCAAATACTTTATTTGAGTTCGTCCGAACTCACATTTCTTCCTATTTGCCACCCATTTATTATGTTCCAACGTCCTCAATACTTCCCTCACATTCTTAAGAGGCTCCCCCCATGATTGGCTATAAACCAATATATCATCAAAGAACACCAAGACAAACTTCCTTAGATAGGGTTGTAAGAGGTTGTTCATAGCACTTTGGAATGTGGAAGGCGCATTGGTAAGGCAAAACGACATTACCATGAACTCATAGTGACCTTTTTGAGTTCTAAATGCGGTCTTCTCGATGTCTCTTTCCCCAATTCGAATTTGATGGTAGCCCGCCTTCAAATCAACCTTAGAGAAATAGCTAGCCCCCCTCAACTCATCCAACATCTCTTCAATTATTGGTATAGGAAACTTGTTCGACACTGTGGCACGGTTTAAGGCCCTATTAACTAATATGATCGGGCTCGAGTACGGGCTATTACTCAGCCTGATAACCCTAATTCTAAGCATCTCAGCCACCTATTGCTCTATTTCTTCCTTCATCACGTGAGGGTATCTGTAGGGTCTGACATTAACCGGAACAGTCCCCTCCTTGAGTGGTATGTGGTGCACCATGCATTGGTCAAGCGGTAACCCGACAGGTTTAGTGAATACCCCTCTGTATTGATTCAACAACTGTTCCATTTCCCAGCCTTGTTCCTCTATTAAGCTCTGGCAGTTCTTAACACTCTCATCCATTTCTACCGTGCCCAACTCCTAAACTAGCAACCACGCCTCTACTTCACTCATCTTGATCAAGGCTCGCGGTTCCACCATCTTCCTTTCTAGTGTTGGGTCCCCTTTCATAATTACCTTTCTTCCCTCCTGATGGAACACCATGGTTAACTTGCCCCAGTCTAAAACAACCTCCCCCAATTTTTCCAGCCATTCCACTCCCAATATGACATCAACCGCTCCCAGTTCGAACAAATAGAATCGTTCTACAATCTCCATTTCCCCTACATTTATCATCACTCTTTCACAACGACCCTTGGTTCTTTTCTTCTAGCCATCTCCCAAGCTTACCAGATAAGGAAGAGGTGACTTCTATTGATGGAAGCCTGCCTAGGATTGGAACTCACAAGTTGTAGCTCCAAACAACAAGCAAAGTAGGTGCAGCAGAATGGAAATAGATGAAAGGTGTTTTGGTGTGTGTTTAATGGAAGGAGTGTGTAGAAATCTCTTAGCTCAAAAGGCCTTCCTACTATGGAAAAAGCTAGAGGAAAGGGTAGAAAAAGTGAAGAGAAGAAGTGACTCAAGAGCAAATAGGGCTGGAATTAAAATTCTGCAACATTTCACTAAAGCTCAAAAGTGAGAATTACAAAGGGGAGGCCCTCTTATTTATAGGTGAAGAAAGTCCTCAATTCTGAGTTAATTTTCCTCCAAAATTCAAAATAAAAGACGAGCTTTGAGGCTAAGTCATATGGGTAACGAGAAGCATGCTGGGTCACATGGACAGTGCTGCCAAACTCAGATGAAAAGGGGCAAGCTGTAATGTTGCATGAATATGAGACTTTACTAGATAAAAAAGACTTGGAATCTAGTACCTTTTCCTTTTAACAAAAACGTTGTTGGTTGTCAATGGGTTTTTAGAGTAAAGAAATATGCAGATGGCTCAATCAATAAATGTAAGCTCGTCTTGTAGCAAAATGTTTTCATCACCATGATTTTGATTTTCATGAAACTTTTTTTCCAGTGGTCAAACTGTTTCATGGACATTGTATCAAATAGATGTCAATAATGCTTTGTTGAATGGTTTTCTGGAAGAAACGATGTATATTCAACAAGCTCTTGGTTTGGAGGAGTGATGCGTGCATTTTTATGCACTCATTAAGCACTCAAATTTAGCTCTCTTAGATAATGATTGTGTTTAAATATATTATTTTAACTAGGTTTTGTTTTAATGAGGTAAATCTTAGAATTTAGGGTAAAACCTTCAATAAATACTGTTAGTATTTGAAGGTTGTGAAAGGAGTAGTTGATGGGATAGAGAAAATGTAGAGATAGTTGAATGTAGAAGTAGTAGTTGAAAGAAGTGTTGTAGTTGTTGGCTTCTTACAAATGGTAGATGTTGGCTACTTCTTACATCAAATGGTAGAGTTCATGGGTATTTATAGACCCATAGATTATTCTAGAACATACTAGTCACACCTTATGTGGAATGTTCTAGATTTTTACCTATGTAGAATATTCTTGATTTTTCTTCCTATCTTAGGTTTTTTTAGAATATTCTAGAACTTGTATTACATTTCAATTCTTCTATCTAAGGAGCTTCTACATTCTTCTTGAATTTGCATTACACTTTAATACTCCTCCTTAATGCAAATTCGGTAACTCCAAGCATTGTGCGCAGTAGTTCAAATCTTGGTCTTGGTAACATATCTTCAATTTGATCTTCTTCCTCCATTTCCTTGACCATACTTCTTGCTTTGATGTTTCTTCATAAGAGTTAGGCTCAATCATGGCCATATTGCAAGTTTCATATATGTCTACCAAAGATCTTACTCTTCTTGGACTAGATTCATGTGAAGAACCTTCCTGTTGTGGAGGTGGAGAAAGCGTACCTGAATTTTCTTCCTCTTCTTGAGTTTCTTCTTGAGATTGTTGCACTGGAAGTAGAATGTTGCTTTTAACAACTTTTTCTTCTTCCCAATTCCAAGAAGCATTTTCATCAACTTCAACATCTCGACTGATGATGATCTTTTTCGTTTGTAGGTTGTAGACTCGATAGCCTTTTGATTGTGTGCTATATCCCAAGAATATTCCTCGTATAGTTTTGTCTTCAAGCTTGTGCCTCCTTTGATCAGGAACATGTATGTAGCAAATAGATCCAAATACTCGTAGGTGTTTAGCTGATGGCTTTCTCCCACTCCAAGCTTCAATAGGAGTCTTGTCTTGGACTGCTTTAGTTGGACATCTGTTTAGAATATAAACTGCAGTGTAGACTGCTTCAGCCCAAAAAGTGTTAGGCATACTTTTCTCTTTCAGCATTGATCTTGCCATCTCCATAACTGTGCGATTCTTTCTCTCTGACACGCCATTTTGTTGTGGAGTATATGCGACTGTAAGTTGTCGCTCTATGCCTTCATCTTCACAGAATTTGTCAAACTCGTGAGATGTGTACTCCTTGCCACGATCACTTCTAAGTACTTTTAGCTGTTTTCCACTTTGCTTCTCAACAAGGGCCTTGAATTTCTTGAATACTCCAAAAACTTCTGACTTTGCCTTTAAGAAATAGACCCATGTCATTCTAGAGAAGTCATCGATGAAGAGGATGAAATACCTGTTGTTATGATGTGAAGGTGTTCTCATCGGTCCGCAAACATCGGTATGAATCAACTCCAATAAGTCTTTTGCTCTCCATGCTTTGTCTGTCGAGAATGGTAATCGATGTTGTTTTCCGAGGAGACATCCTTCACATGATTCATTATTCTCCTTCAAGCATGGAAGATCTCTCATCATGTTTTTCGTATATAGAAGCTTTAAGGCATGTGTGTTGAAGTGGCCAAATCTCCTATGCCAAAGCCATGAGTCATCAACTTCTACCTTCATGGCAATATTAGTTCCAGGTTTGAAGCTTATAGGAAAGCTTCTATTTCTCTTCTCCATTTTTACTTGGCCTATTTCTATCATTTTACTGTCATAAATTTTGCATGTATCTTTCTCAAAATGAAGAGAATATCCATTCTCCATCATTTGGCCAATACTTAAAAGATTTTCTTTAAGATTTGGAACTAGTAAAACATCCTTGATGAATTTCGTACCTTTCTTTGTCTCCACCATGACAGTTCCTTTGCCTCGAGACTCCACTGTGGTGCCATTTCCTAGGCGAACTTTGACATTGACAGATTTATCAATGTCTTTGAAGATACTTTGATCTTTTGCCATGTGATTACTGCATCCACTATCCAAGTACCAACTTCCTTCTCTACCAGAAGATTCTTGATTGGCGTAGAATAAGAGTTTCTCTTGATTATCTTCTTCCGCAAGGTTTGCTTGATGCTTATTTTTATTACGACAATACTTTTCTATGTGACCAAATTTCTTGCAATAGTGACATTGAGGTTTTCCATGATGCCAACAATCTTTTTCCAAGTGACTTGTCTTTTTACATATGCCACATGGAGGATATTTTTCTTGACGAGTCTTAGAGAAGCTTCTAGGATTTTCTTTATTTCTAGAAATTTCTTCTCTACTTTTATTTCCTTCATATTCTTTATTCTGAGACCGTAATTTTAGTTTTGATTGAAAGGCATTTTCAACTGAGTCTTCTTCATGTCTTTTCAATCTTTGTTCATAAGCTTCAAGAGAGCCTATTAGTTGTGTGACTGACAATGTAGCCAAATCTTTTGTTTGTTCAATCGCGGTTGCGATTGCATCATACTTTTGGGGAATAGAAATTAAAATTTTCTCAACGATCTTTTTGTCAAGAATATTTTCCCCATAGGCTCTCATCTGACTAACTATTTCTTCTATTCTAGAATAGTAGTCTTTAATGGTCTCAGATTCTTTCATTCTTAATAATTCAAACTCTCGTCTTAAAGAATGAAGTTTAATATTGATGTACCTCGTCACTTCCTTGAAACTCCTCTTGTATTGTTTTCCAAGCTTGTTTTGCACTTGTGGCACCAATTATCCTTGGAAAAATTGTGTCATCAACTGCTTGTTGAAGTACAAATAAAGCCCTTGAATCCTTCTGCTTGTTTTCTTTCAACTCCTTCTTTTGAGCTGCAGTAAGAGTAGAGGTGTCTTCTGGAATAGTGAATCCCTCTTCTATGATATCCCATAAGTCTTGAGAGCGGAAGAATGTCTTCATTTTGACACTCCAAAAATCATAATTTTCTCCTTTGAAAATAGGTACTGAAATTGATGATGTTTGATTAGTAGTAGCCATTGTTGAGAATATATTTGGGAGTAGTAGAATGAGTTATAGTTTTGTTTGAGGTACTTGAAAATTTTATCTATGCCCAGTAGATGACCGAACGTAGCTCTGGTACCACTGTTAGTATTTGAAGGTTGTGAAAGGAGTAGTTGATGGGATAGAGAAAATGTAGAGATAGTTGAATGTAGAAGTAGTAGTTGAAAGAAGTGTTGTAGTTGTTGGCTTCTTACAAATGGTAGATGTTGGCTACTTCTTACATCAAATGGTAGAGTTCATGGGTATTTATAGACCCATAGATTATTCTAGAACATACTAGTCACACCTTATGTGGAATGTTCTAGATTTTTACCTATGTAGAATATTCTTGATTTTTCTTCCTATCTTAGGTTTTTCTAGAATATTCTAGAACTTGTATTACATTTCAATTCTTCTATCTAAGGAGCTTCTACATTCTTCTTGAATTTGCATTACACTTTAATAAATACAATCCATATATACAAGGCTAACAAGCTATTTTAGGAAGCAATAATAACTCCCTACACAACCAGATCCCTATGATTTAGGGATATCTCATTATTCACAATAATTATAATATGTTAAATAAGGGAAAAAAATATAACTAATAAAAAAGACTAATTCTGATAGAAATAAAAGAGATTCTAACAGTAAAATAAGCTTTAAATAGGAAAACATGCTAAAATCAACTTGTTTGGACATTCAAATGTGTGCTTGTGCAATTGAAGATAGGAAAAACTTATAATTCTTATTTGTAAGGTGTGGAGATGAATCATCTTAGCTCTATCATATACAAAGAATATTTGGAGAACTCCCAGTGCTACAAGAAGTTAAGTTACCCACTTGGTAAAGAAAATAAAGTGCTCTTAAGAGAGATGGAGATAAAAGATAAAACAAGAAGCAACAAAGTAGCATTGAACCCTAGGTCACTAGCATTCAACTCCATTGTGTCAGTGCCAATTCACCAACAAGCCTAGATTCTTGCCTAGGGACTTATGCAATTTTGGGGTTGGGCTTTTCATTTGAAATTATCATTCTTGGTCATTATTCTGGGCGCATTTCTTCTGATGTCTCAAGTGGAAATAGCATAAGGGCAATCTAGAAAAAGAACCTCGAGGAGGATAATTTTTTTTTGGAAAAATAGACAGGTGTCAAGTAATCCTATGATTGTGGGCAATAAAAAAAGTGCAAGGATAAGGATGGTCAATTCACTCATGAATGATTGCTACACAATTTCACTCGCAACGTCTACAATGTCTCATTTGTCATCAGGCTAAGTCTTCCAATACACTACCTTTACGGTTGTTGCATCCTCTCCCAATTCCAAGATATATTTGGGATGATATTGCGATGGATTTCATTATGGGACTACCCAATACTCGTGGTTATACAATGATCATGGTAGTGGTCGATCAACTTTCTAAATATATTCATTTTGCTCCTCTAAAAACATATTACACTAGTGTACAAGTGGCTGATTTCTTCATGCAAACAGTGGTGAAATTGCATGAATTTCCCAAGTCTATTGTATATGATAGAGACAGTTTTTATGAGTCAATTCTAAACACAACTCTTTTGGTTGAGTGACACTTCTTTGGTCATAAGCACCGTATACCATCCCTAATTTGAAGTTGTCAATCGTTGTTTGAAAATGTATTTATGTTATTTTACTTATGACAATACAAAGATATAGCTGAAATTGTTACTTTGAGTTGAATTTTGGTATAATAATTCATACCACCTCAATACGAGTATGATGTCATTCAAGGTAACCCAAGGTTATGATCCTCTTAAGATTGACAAGTATGTTACATATATGAAGGATCCTCCTACTTTGTAGGAGCTATTGCAACAATATGATGTTGTTTTGCATCAATTAAAAGGCAATTTGCATAAAGCCCAACAATATATGAAGAAAAAAGTAGGTAAGAGGAGACATCATATGGATATCGAAGTGGAAGAACGATGTGCCTAATTTATCATAGTTTTTTTTATATTAATACAAAGACATTTGTAATGGAAAAAGAATAAACAATTTGATAGGTTCTTTAATCAAGAACTTATAAGAAAACATGCTTTACACACGCTGAACACACAACTCAAAATTGTATAACCTCTTTGTATTACCAAACAATCAAGAATACATGATACAATTGGATACAGAGAGCTTAACCTCCCCCTATAGGACAAAAGAGTTCCTGTCAACCAATAGGACTCAAAAAATAACTCTCCCCAAACACCCCAACCCCTTTTATACAGACTTCTAGCCTCCTTTCGTAACTGCCTTGGCAGTTAGGTTATGTACGTTTCTCCTTCTTCTATATACAAGTAGTTTCCTATCATTACTCCCCTCCTCTCCAACAACCTTGTCCCCAAGGTTGAATTTAGGATACTATTCTTGAATAGTTGCCACATCTTCCCAAGTCGCGCCCTCTTGTCCCCCCTCTTGCCACTCGATCAAAACCTGAGGTATTCCTTCTGGCCCAGTTGTCTTTGCCTTCTGTCCAGAATTCTTACAGGCCAAAACATGGGTCCTTCTGCCTGCAACTCAGCTGGAAGTTCCTTCTCAACCCTCTTCTCTCCCACCGCCTTCTTCAGTTGGGATACGTGAAAGATTGGGTGTATCCGGGCTGCCTCGGGTAACTGTAAATGGAAAGCTACTTTTCCCACCTAGTGTAACACCTGGAAAGGTCCGTAGTAGCGTGTTGAGAGTTTTGGATGTAATCGGACTGGCATTGACAACTGTTTGTGGGGTCTAATCTTTAAATAGACCCAATCCCCCACCTTAACATCTGCTTCCCTCCTTCTTTTATTCGCCTGAGTAATCATTGCCTCCTGTGACTGCCTTAAATGTAGCTTTAGTTGTTTTAGAGCCTCATCCCTTGTCATCAAACCTTGGGCCACGGTCTCCACCGACGTCTCTCTTGGAATAAATCGACTCAAGGCTGGTGGGGCTCGCCCATATCCGATTTCAAAAGGGGAGCACCTTGCTGCACTTTGGTAACTGGTATTATACCAGTATTCGGCCCACGATAACATCTTCTTCCAACTCCTAGGCTGCTCTGAGCAAAAGCATCTTAAATACCCTTCCAAGATTCTATTCAAAACTTCTGTTTGGCCATCTGTTTCTAAATGGTAGGCCATGCTCATTTTGAGCTGGGTACCTTGCATTTTGAAAAGCTCCCTCCAAAACACACTTAGAAATAGGGGATCCCTATCACTGACAATCGACACAGGGATCCCGTGCAATCTCACTATTTCCTGGATGAACGCCTCTGCTACAGTGCGAGCTGAATACGGATGTTTCAGCGCTATGATGTGGCCATATTTGCTCAGCCTGTCGACCACCACTAGTATCGCATCAAAATCGTGGGATTTGGGTAACTTTACAATAAAATCAAGGCTTACCTCCTCCCAAACGGCCTGAGGAGTTGGCAGAGGTTGTAGGAGACCCTGGGGAGAAGCAGTCAAGTACTTATGTTGTTGACAAATCACACACCCCGCCACAAACTCTATAATTGTTTTCTTCATTCCCAACCAGTACAATGATTGAGCTATTCTTCGGTATGTGCGAAAAACCCCAAAATGGCCTCTGGTGCTCGTCACGTGAAACTCTGCTAACAACTTAGGAATCCAATAGGATTTAGTCGACAAAACCAACCTTCCCTTGTAGTGTAGTCGGTCATTCTCCAACGTGTAGGCTGCACGGCTATTTGGGTCCCCTTTGATATCCTCAATTATCTTTCTAAGTGTGTCATCCTCTTCCACTACTCTCAATATTTCCTAGAAATCATGTCAGTATGGCCTGGAGATGGCTCGTAACTCCCCCTCCTCCATACCTCCTTCTCCCTTTTTAGACAATGCGTCTGCGACCTTATTCGAGCTTTCTGTCTTGTAAACGATATCAAAATCATAACCCATCAATTTTGCTATCCAATTTTGCTGGTTGTGCGTTGTAATCCTCTGTTCTAACAAGTATTTTAGGTTGCGCTGATCTGTATGCACCATAAACCTCCTCCATAATAGATACAGCCGCCAGTGCTGGATGGCCATTACCAATGTCATCAATTCTTTTTCGTATATGGACTTACTTCGAGACCCTTTTGATAGCGCCTTGCTAAAGAAAGTAATTGGCTTTCTGTTTTGCATCAACACAGCCCCCACGTCACTCCCTGATGCATCGCACTCCACATGAAATTCCTGAGTAAATCAGGCAGCACCAAAACCGACGCAGAAGTCATAGCAGATTTCAAAGTTGCCATGGCTGTCCTGGCTTGCTTTGACCATTCAAACTTCCCCTTTTTTAACAATTCCATCAGGGGCTTGGCCAATTCCCCATATCTCTGCACGAACCTCCTGTAGTGGCCAGTTAAGCCCAAAAACCCCCTCAGTGCCTTCAAATTCCTTGGTTCTTCCAACTCCAACACAACCTTGATTTTATCTTGGTCCATCTCCACTCCTTTCTCAGAAATTTGATGGCCAAGATATTGAATTTGTTGCTTCCCAAACTCGCATTTTTTTTTATTTGCCACCTAGCTCTGTTGCTCCAGTAGTTGCAGCACCAGCTTCAAATGTTTAAGATGCTCTTCCCATGTGGGACTATACACCAAAATGTCAACGAAAAGACGAGCACCCATGTCGTCAAGTAAGGCGACATTAACCTGTTATAGCGCTTTGGAATGTCGTCGGTGCATTCGTTAACCCAAAGGGCATCACCAAGAATTCAAAAAGGCCCTGATGTGTTCGGAATGCAGTTTTAGGAATATCTTCTTCACCCATTCGTATCTAATGATAATCGACCTTCAGATCTAGCTTGGAGAAGTATCTTGCACCCTTGAGCTCATCCAGCAGCTCCTCAATAACGGGTGTTGGGAATTTATCTGGAATGGTGGCCTTGTTCAACGCTCTATAGTCCATGCAGAACCTCCAGCTCTCGTCTTTCTTCTTCATCAAAATCACGGGACTTGAGTATGGGCTTTGACTTAGCCGTATAATACCCGCCTTCAGCATATCAATGACTTGTTTTTCAATCTCTTCTTTCATGAGATATAGGTACCTATATGGTCAGACATTTATAGGATTTATTCCCTCTTTAAGCACAATTCGGTGTTGTGCGTTTCTATAAGGTGGTAACCCTTCTCTCTTCTGAAACACCCGATAGTGGGCCTGTAGAACTGCTCTGAGCTCCACTTTCTACCCCTCTGTCCGTTCACCCGTCAACTCACCGACTGGCTCCTGCTCCACTACGCTCAAATCCCACACCAAGATCCATGACTCAGCGTCCACTATCTTCAACGGTGCTTATGGTTTTACCAACTGTCTCGACAGAGCTGGGTCCCCCTTTATAGTCATCTTCTCGCCCTCCACGACATACTTCATGGACATCTCTCTCAAGTTGATCACGACTTCCCCCAATTTCGCCAACCATGTGATTCCCAGTATCACATCGACACCCCCTAGTTCAAACATGTATCCCAACTTTAATCTAACCTTCTCGCAACGTCCGCTCGTCAATTTTTTATGCCTAAGGCTCACAACGTATGAAGGTGTGTTTGTCACCGACAATCCCAATTCCTCCACCACGTTCCGACTAATGAAGTTGTGGCTGGCCCCACTATCGATGAGGACTACCACCCTTTTTTCCCAATCAAACCGATCAACTTCATGGTTTTAGGAGGCGTCAGCCCCTCTGCCGAACACGTTGACAACTCCATGGGCTTCGTTTCTGGGTTTGTATCTCCAATCGTCTCTTCCTCCTCGTCCTTCGCTAACAACAAAACTCTTAAGCTTTTCTTCGAACATCAATGACCCGGAGCAAATGGGCCATCGCACCAAAAGCACCTACCTTCTTCCCTCCTCTTAAGAAACTCGGGATAAGGTAAGTTTCTTACCATTCTTCCCCTGCTATCGCCTCCCGCTGTGGTATTACCTCTCGCATTGGTGTTACTCGTCGTCGATGATCCTTCCCTTCTGGTCGTACCAACTCCCTCTGCCCTACCAGTCCTCGTCGCGAAGTTATGATCACCGTCGCTTTTAACGATCGTCGAAGCGACTCGCGTGCCCACGGAATTCACTTTCACCCCGTTCCAGACTCTCCACGTGCTCAGTTCATTGCGTCTACAACATCCCTCGCAACCCTTATCGCGATCATCAAATCTGGAGGATCTTGGATTCGTACTTGGCCTTTAATCTCTTCTCGTAACCCCGCTAGAAAGAATCCCAATATCAGCTCTGGGTCTGACCCAAAAGTATCTCAAAACTCCTAACATATTCCTCCACCGTCCCATCTTGCCTCAGTGTTGCCATATGTTCGTACACGATCCTCCTGAAACCACCTCCGAAGCGATTAATCAGCCCAGCTTTCAATCCCAACCAAGAACGGTTCTTGGTTTTTGCCCTCCAATATTTGAACCAATAACTCGCGCTCCCTTCAATGCTAATGTAGGCGAGTTCAACCTTATCCTCCTCAGCCACCTTCTGGATGTTAAAGAACCGTTCCGCTCTGTTAATCCAACTATGCGGCTCCACCCCTTCAAACGATGGCAATTCCACCCTTTTCCGCCAATTCTATGGTATTCCCCCCATTGTCGCGTCTTTCGGGGTTATCATTCACAGAGTTGCTACTTCCTTCAGAACCACCCCCCTGATTATTCTGACCTCCACCCATCAACCTTATCATTTGTTGTAGGTCGCGTCGGATCGCAACCGTCTCCTCTTTAATTCCCTCCACCGTAATCTCAAGATTATCTAATCTTCCCTCCATTTGGCTATTCATCGCTGATTCTTCCCCCTTCTTGATCCGACAGGTGAAACCAAATGATAGGTTATTTAATCAAGAACCTATAGAAAACACACTTTACACACGTCGAACACACAACTCAGAACTGTATAACCTCTTTGTATTACCAAACAATAAAAAATACAAGATACAATTGAATACAAAGAGCTTAACCTCCCCCTACAGGACAAAAGAGTTCCTGTCAACCAATAGGACTCAAAAATTAACTCTCTCCAAACACCCCAACCCCTTTTATACAAACTTCTAGCCACCTTTCCTAACTTCCTTGGCAGTTAGGTTGTATAACGTTTTTCCTTCTTCTATATACAAGTAGTTTCCTATCACAATTATACACTAATTTATACACTAACAACTCAATGACATCAACTTACACATTTTTTAACTCGTTTCTCATTTTATATCCATCAGGCTTGTGTTTTGTAGGTTTATGCTTTAATTTTGGATTTATCCAAAATTGTTACCAGTAAAAATGTTTTGTTTGGGTGCAACCTCTTAGCCTAACAATTTGGTTTAACCTGTTAAATGCAATTGATAAGAATGGACTAAGAATTGTAGACTATTTCTACAATTGACATGGGAATGAGCCATCTGGGCGCTGAATTGCCACCCGTTGATATTTATTTATGATTTGCTACACGAAGCAGCTTGGTTTAGTGAACTAAATTGTGACAGCTCACAATAATGACGTGCAAGTCTATCTGGTTTACATTGATCTCATGTACAATGAATTCCGTGTACAATATACAATAATTATGATTATGATTTCACAGCTAACTTCAACTAGTAAAAAAAGATAATGGTACAAAATAAATTACAAGTATTGAACAATTTGATCTCCTAAAGACAATTCCTCTACATTTATAGCTTCGTATATTACGTCTTGTTAGCATTTTCTATTTTTAGTACTGGCTGTTTACACATGCAATCTGGCATGGGAAAAGTATATACAGATCCACCAGCCTTTTTTAACTCGGTTCCCTTTAGATCACTATGACGAAGCATGTCTTTCATTTGCTGCTTGAATTCTTTCCATCTGCCAAATCAGTAAAAACGTTCCAGTAATAAACTTTATAATGAGTACAGAAACTTGTTGGCAAAAATGACATAAAAATGATCTGAATAGCTTCTGCACATTTTCATTGAATTGAATAGGCTATTAAATAGCCGTAAATAACTAACCAAAGACTAACAAAGTGCATTGCAACTGAAAAAATATTCAGCAACAGAAAAATAAAACTTAAACAAATTTTCAAATAACTCTTAAATTTAAGTTTATTCTAACAAAACTCTCCTATTAGCAAGAAGTGATTTTGTGAACATGCCAGCAATTTGCTCTGACCTTCCTAAATGTTCTAACTCCATGCTTCCTTCCTTTATTTTTTTCTAGGATAAAATGAAACTGGACATCAATGTGTTTACTTCTTTCATAATTGACAAGGTTCTTTGCTAGCTCAATGGCCGATTTGTTGTCCACTTGGATCACAATCCTTTCATTCCATGCTTAAGGGGCATGTTTTAAGTCATAAAGTACCTTCTTCAATGTCAGCACTTTCTTTTCTTCTCCTCTTCGCATGTAGCCGAGTGGTTATTCAACATATACCTCCTCTTTTAGAACTCCATTAAGAAGTGTCTTCTTTTAGAACTCCATTAAGAAGTGTCGACTTCACATCCATATGTTGTATTGTCCATTTGAGTTGGGCTGCTAAGGAGGACAACAGCCATATTGCCTCCATCCTCATCACAGGGGCAAACACATCGTCATAATCTATTCTCTTTTTTTGTTTGTACCCCTTCACACAAGTTGGGCTTTATTTTGTTATATTTCTTCATCGGCGGTTGATTTTTTTCTTATAAACCCATTTTACACCAATGGACCGAGCTCCTTTTTGTAGATTGGTTAGCTCCCATGCATTATTCGTTCTATTGCTCCAATATCTTCATCCATTGCCTTCTTCCACTTGTCATCTTGCACGACCTCTTCAAAGCTCAAATCTTTTACACCTGCAAGGAGACATACAACATGTACTTCGTCAATGGAATTGTATATATCCTGCAGACTTCGGGTTCTGGGTTGTAAAGATTCATTTTCTTCATCAAAGTTCTCATTATTTCTCCCAGCACTGGATTCTGAGCTTCTACCACCAGTTTCAGGCTCTTGCTTTCATTTTCCAAGCTCTCTCTTCTGTGTTTCGAGCTTCCCATAGACTTCTCCTTCATGTTGTCCCAACTCCATTTGTTCTTCTTATCATCTGAACATCTCAACTTACAAGGACCTTGTTTGTTATTGGGTTAAACAACTCATACGCTTTCCCTTTTTCATCATACCCAATAAAAACATACTTCTTATTCCTATCTACTCTAATTTTCTTGTTGTGTCTTCTCATTTAACTTATTTGGGCATCTATTCTGCACATAAATAGCACATTGTACTACTTCTACCTAAAACTTCTCTGGCATATTTTTATTTTTGAGCATGGTCCGAACCATATCAAGAATGGTTCGATTTTTTCTTTCTACCACACCATTTTGTTATGGCGATACGAATCTGTCAAATATCGCTCTATGGCGTGCTCCTTCCTTGTAGTACTTCATGAACTCTTGTGACATGAACTCGCCTCCTTTGTCAAATTGAACTTTTATGTGCTTGTCACTCTCCGTCTTAACTATCATTCTAAACTTTTTAAATACCTCAAACACCTCGGACTTCTTCCATAAGAAATACACCTTATGTCTTCGTAAAATTTCATCCACAAATGAGATAAAGTACTTCTTACTACTGAAGAACTCAGGAGTAATCGATCCACATAGGTCGGTATGGATCAATCTGAGTTGTTCCTTCGCTTGGTACTCGGCTATCTTTGGAAAATTTGCATTGGATGTTTTCCAAGTACACATTTCTCACAGAACTTTTTGTCAAACTCTGTCGTGCACCAATTCTTTCTTCGACAGCTTGGCCGAAACGAAAATGCCACACCATAGCTTCATCATTTACATCAAGCTTTAGACACTTCTTTTGTAGTATGTTCAACTACAACTTGTACATTTTATTCTCTCTCATTTCTACTCGAGAAATCAAGCGACCACTTTATCTTTTAAGTATAGTATTTGGTCCTTCATAAAAACTGAGTTGCCCTTCTCCATCATTTGGCCCATGCTCAGTATATTACTTTTGAGATTGGGTACATAGTACACATCTTTTATCCCTCCAACTCGACCCTTCTTTTTTAGATATTGAATTATTCCTTGCCCTTTCACTACCACCTTAGAGTCATCTCCAAATGGTATGTGTACAGCCTAAACCTTGGAGAGCTCTTTGAACAAACTCTCATCACTGCACATATGATTACTCGCCCTTTATCTAGATACCAAACCAAATTTTTTGAACAACTCAAACTAAGCTCGAGATCTGATTTCTATTTGAACATAACTGGACTTCTGATCTCCTTGATATCATATAGCTTGGACTCAGCTCAGCATTTGATCTCCAACTCGGTAGCTTAGTGTCTGATCTCCAGCTCAGTAGCTCAGCGTTCGAGCTCCTTAACATCATCAAAATTCCTATTTCTTCATCAACTTCTTCAGTAAGGAAATTTCTCTCGTTCTTTCTCTCAGTCTGACAGTACTTTGCAATGTGATTGGCCTTACCACAGTTATAGCATTTTGCTGATCTACACTCATTTGCAGTGGTCGTGTTTGGCACACTTAAAACACTCAACTCGAGAGTTACTTGATCGGCCACATCGGCCTCTCCCTTGTTCACAGCCACATTAGTTATGCAGAGTGGTCTGCTCTTTGTTGTCTTCAAAATCACCTTGGCCTCGTCCTCCTCATCCTCGGCTATCTCGGTCTCTTCCACCAAGACCTCGGTCTTTAGTGTTTTGAGCTCCTCCCTTCAGGTCAAGCTTTGCTTGAAGTGCTTGATCGAGTGCCTCTTACTTCTTCCTTCTCTGCTACTTGTGAACCTCAACCCGGCAAGCTCTTCAACTGAGGGTGTTGACAAGTCCTTGAACTCCTTGATGGCACAGACTATGTTCTCAAAGTCATTTGTTAATGACCTTAGAATCTTTTCCACAACCCGGTTGGTAGGCAACGGTTCTCCATTTCTATCGACTTGATTTTCCATAGTCTCCTCCCGAGTTATGTTCTCGGCTACTTGTTCTCTCTCTTCCATTCTCAAGTTTTTAAACTTGTTTCTGAGAGTTTGAAGTCGGACTTGCTTAACTCAGTCATCCCCTTTGTATGCCTTCTCCAGGATCTCCCACACTTCTTTGAAGATTTAGTGTTTTCTATCTTCTCAAAGCTAGACTCATCCACATCTTAGTACAATACGTACAAAGCTGATTTGTCCTTTACTCGCGTTTAATTACATCTTGGGATCCAATAAGAGCTTGTAGACTCTAGTTATTATAGTTGGCTTTCTTTGTCAACTACGGCAAGGACACATTGTTTCCAAGACTAACCATCTCACTCTTTCTTCCTCAAACACTCAAGCAAACTTGCTCCCTTTTTTTCACTTAGACACTCGGGCTCTCAAGCTCTGATGCCAATTTGTTAGCAAAAATGACACAAAATAATCTGAATAGTTTCTACACATTTTCATTGAATTGAATAGGCTATTAAATAGTCGTAAATAACCAACCAAATACCAACAAAGTACATAGCAACACAAAAATAAAACTTAAACGTATTTTCAAATAACTACTAAATTTAAGTTTATTCTAACAAAACTATCCAAGTATCGAATATAGGGTAAGAATCTGATGGGTGGACGGGAGCTGGGTAGAATAATAACATCAACATTTCATACAAGAGAATATATGATAAAGAAAATTTATGTGTCTATTTGAAAACTAATATAAATAGTCAAAGCAGATAAATCTAAAAGGCGGAACTCTTGTTCGTCCTACTAACGAAAATTATTGAGCTGATCTTTCATCATTGTTTGCTGAACTTCGTGTCCAATGTAGGGCTTTATTCCCTTATTAGATTTAGCTCAATGTATTTTAGACGAATAATTATTGATATAGGTCTGTATAATATAAATACATTTAGTACAGTTATTATAAGAAAGAATATTCATTATTTCCTCTTTCATGTGTACATTATATAGAGATTAATGATGCACTTATGCTTTAATTTGACTGATACTTTAGGTACTTCACCTATACCTACCAATGAAATATTTAATTTATAAAACACTACTACTTTTAGTATAACGTATCACATCTTATTATTTTCAAAATAAGCATACGTATTTGATACACGTATCGTATCTGTGAATCATAATCAAATATATATGTAATTTTCCTCTTATTAGGATAATTACATTCTAGACAAATAAACTTCATCTCCTAATTAACTACTTTATTGCTTGAATAAAAAAGCAATTGCAAAAGCAAATATAATTGTACCTTATATTAGGATTGTCGAACAATAGAGCTAATTTTCTCTTGTCAGGTTTTACTGTCTTCGCATGCCCCCCATACATATAGCGCCTGTGACCCATCAAGAAATGGGGAAAATTCCCACCCTGGGTTGTAACAAATACTTCACTATGAAGGCAAACAGTATAATCAAGAGCAGCCAACCTAGTCGAATGCCCCTACATCATAAACATGCATTAAAGAAATTATTTTTTTTCCTTGAATCACCTTTCATTGCAATAAAGAATAAAATGATTTTGTGCTGTCTTAAACAACTATAGATTGCTTAAATACCATAAATTGAGCAAGCTCTTCTGGTGTTGCCAGTGTATTCTTGGTTTGTAATCGTGGAAACATCTGTTTAAGTGGTGCCATGTACTTTTGTTCTTTATAAATTTTTCCTGCTGCAACATATACTGAGGTTGTGTTATCAAAACCCATGCCTCTAAGCATCAATCCCACCTACAGCATCAAACAAAATGAGGCATGAAAACTGTAAGCTAAGATCCATTTTCATTTCATATGGTATCACTTGTAGACTATAACTCAGTTTCTTTTTTCTAATTCATACTTTATAGCTTTGATAGGTAATAATACTTTTATTTGGTTTATTTCCTTTTAATGTGATTTGATGGTGTGGCAATGCACAATCATTAAAGTAGGGTGGTAGAGAGGTTGTTTACAGCTTTTTAATTTCCTCCGTGTGATTTGTAACTGCCCAATGCATACATGTAGTGGTTGCTTATTGGAAGGGGCAGATTACCACCAAAATATTGTTTCTCTAACAATCCCATTTCCAATACTCTTATCCTTGAACACTGGGAATCATTCCAACCTCTTAATTCCATTGTCCAATGGTTCTCTATATTCTGGGAATGTACTGTCCCCGGCTATTGTCAATTAATATCAGAGTTTAGGTCCTGGAGCTCATACCATGTCAGATCCGACAAGGAGTCAGCTTAGTATTCAAGCGGTGAAAAAATGCTCTTTTAACAGAGAAGATCTATGAGTCCAATGCAGAAATGCAAGAAAAATTGGAACAAGTAACCACTTGTCACTTGAAGCTCTAACTAATATTCACTAATCATGAGAACCTCTTTCAGCAAGAGGTTTCGTCAACTACTGACCTAGACATGCCCCAAACGAGAATCTGTGATGAAATTTATCGAGAAACAATTATCTCCTGCACAAAAACAATTATCCAACTACAACTTCAAAGACTGAATTTCCCTATGTTCAATGGTTGGCAAGTTAAAGAATGGCTATACAAGTACAGCAAGGTATTTGGGTTTAAGTCCCCAACGACTGGTATAAACCGCAACGGATCCACACCAAGATCCTGAGTCAACTGTATAAAAGAAATTGGCCTTTAAAGATTAAACTAAAGCATTTAATGCATTTCAAATAAGCTATATTGTGTTGCATCATAGATGAAGTGGAAGAACCAACTATATCAAGGATGACATCAAAACATTATTAAAAAAAAAAAAGCTATTTTATTGTGTTGTGTTATGTAAATGTAATGTTCAATACAGTTTTATTTGCATTTAAAAGTTTCTATTTTCTATGTGCATGTTGATTGGATTTATATATGTTAGAATTTGTTTTATTTCTGTTAGAATCATTGTTTTTTATTAGTTATATTATTGTGAATAATGGGGATATCCCTGAATCATAGGGATCCAGTTGTGTAGGAGTTATTATTCTGCTTCCAAAAATAGCTTCCCAGACTTGTATATATGGATTGTATTTTCAACATAATAAATATATAAGATTTTATCCTAAATTATGAGATTATATCAGAGCTCTCAAATTCTGGGAGCCGTCTCTGACCGCGCACACCAAAAATGGAAACGATGAAGATGAAGAACTCCTACCAAGGACAAGAGTCTGTAACTGCATACCTCCAATGGAGTCAACGGGCATCTTCCATCAATACGATTAGCACCAGGCTTTATTATCCTATGCTTTCTTTTGAATTTACCTCGCCAACTCCTTTCACGTGCAATATCCATTTCATGTTTCTCCTCCTCCCCTCCATCGTACTCGCAGCATGAAAATGCAACCATATCCTTTACATATAGATAAAACAATTATAGTAAATAATATAATTACTGCAAAACTAAACAGCCAAAACACACAACACATAAAATTGACAAGAGCCTATTTATAAACAATTTGTAAAATATCACAGCAAAAAGTAAGCAATGGATATTAAATCATAGAGTTTACACATAGTCAACTCCAATCATATGAACCGATACTAAATGCTTAAATGAATTCCTTTATCTAGATATAAGGGAAAATCATAAGAATATTCTAAGTTATCGTCAACTATATTTATTTCACATCATTATCCTCCTGTGCTAGAACTCTATTCTGCAGACATCTTTCACCATTTCAAGAGGCTCGGTAAGAAAAATTCGACATCCCCCTATCTGCAATTTAGGAGAGCGATAGAGAACTCTCATGCAGGCTTATTCATTGCTCAGAACAGCGTATCTACAAGAGAGTGATGCAGGCAAGTCTTCTGGTATTTGATGGTGTGCAGAGACCATTATATGCCTCCTGGATCTGATTTTGTTTAATTCATTGAACACACCAGAGGAATTTCAGAGAAGATTCAGAAATTTAAGACTCTATATGAGCTCATTTGAGCAGTTTTCTAAGACAAGACATTGGTGCAGTTTTCATTATGCTTGGTTTGTGCTTAGCATTCCGTGAATGGAAAAATGAATATTCCAGGCACACAGAAGAGCTTGCCCAATTTATAGAAAATTGTCCGACAAAAGGCTTCTGGTGCAACATGTAGTTTGAACATGCAGGACAAGGATCTCAATATCAATCGATGTAGAACCAAGGGGTAAAACACGGGAAACTCAAAAGTTCACAGCCTGTTTATCAATAATTGGCAAAAGAGACCAGTATCAAGTGATCAATAAGGTTTTAATAAGTCATAATTGGAAAGTAGGTATATAGTCAGCCTTGCTTCAAATATCAAAGCTAAAATATAACAATATATCTACGGGTGAGGTAAAATCCTTAAACTATCTAAAGTGTAATACTGAATCTAGTAAATCAAACAACATAAGTACAGAGACACTAGAAAAACACCTCCTCGAAACGAAGATGCACTGAAACATATTTTCCTCCACTTTGGGAGCTAAGTTTAATCATCCTCTCAACCATGCTTTCTGCAAGTGCTTGTATAGGCTCAGAAAATCTAAGAGCTGCAAAGTTGGCAAAGCACCTAAGGCGTTGGATTTTTGAGGGTACTGCTTGAGCTAATCTGTTGGAGAAAGGTGCAATGCGAACAGCCCTGCGACAAGCATGAGCAAATTCCTCTTAGGAGCCATACACAATACATGGCAAACTGCCTGTATGAAATGAAGAACAGCGATCATAATAATAATAAAAAGTCAGAACAAATTCAACGACTTTTTAAGCAAATAGATTTAAAAATCAACTACTCAAATTTTCATATAACGTTATTGTACTGTGTATCTACTTTTATGTTTTAAATGTGTGTTTGCATAAGCCTAAGTGATTCCAGATTTCAGAAGAGATTATCACAATGTAATCAGAAAATTGTTTGACAGAAAAATATTCATCAAACCAGAGTGAGACCAAGATGACAAAGAACCAAATTATAGAACAATTCAGGCACATCTATCAAAAGAATCAACATTATGTGCCAATACCGAAGTGTATGGTCCCTTATGTCTTTTTCTTATATATACTGTAAGAATGAGTTGTGTACAGCATGCTAATAAAAAATGCAACAAAAAGTCAGTGAGGTAGTAGCATTACTATATATGGCTACCAAGTCAACAGGGACACTGTACAGTAATTAGCTGTTACTTGTTGGGGACCAAAAGTTAGGTATTTATTTTTATTGTTTGGGATTTTATTTACAATAATGAATTTGAAGAGTTCCCAATTTTCCTGTGATGACACATACAATTTAAGAAGTCAATGATTCCAAAATCAAAGTATCAGTGAATAAAGAGATTTGATCAAGGAAAACTCAAGCAGCCAAACATGTGATGAAATTATTTCAGTAGTGAACAATACATAGGCTTCTATCTTATTTGGCTTCCATTTTACATCTTTATCACGTGAAAAAGTACGTTAATTACTATTGAGAATAACCGAACTTAATGGAAAAGACTACAAAAATTTAAAAACAACAGAAGAATTGGAAGTTGCTAGATATATCAGATTATTAGATATCTTAGATATTTTATCTTTATCTTTTATCTTCAATTACTTTATTATTATTCTTCATTTGTATTTTGGACTTAACCCATATTTACTATACTCAATAGAAGCCAACTAATGGTGAGGAAACAAAAGAAGATTAAAAGGCACACACCCCATTTCCAAAAGCTGAGGAAGGACCTTCTGAAGATAGTGAGCTGAACTGGACCAACCTTTTACCCTAAGATTGACAATATTACTTATGTTATTGTCAAATCGTTCGAGTACATCAACAGGGAGTTCTTTGACCACATGCACATGATTTCCAAGTGATTGTATGAAGAAATTTTCATCAAAAATGTCACCAAAATAGCTGCCATATATCAAGAAGAAGCATAAATTTTCAAAATTATAACACACCAATAACATCACTAAGTAATAGAATTATAAGAAACTAAAATGAGAGAAAATATGAGAACTTTTGCAGGTATATCATATTCTGATCTCAAACAATGACACCAGTGCATATATACAGAGAAGCTCTAACAGAATTTTTTTAAGCTGGCTACAATTAACGACAATTTAACTAACTGAGAACAATTAACGACAATTTAACTAACTGAGAAACTAACTTTGCTGAGCTGCCAATTACTAACAACAGCTTTAATAAACAAACTATGCTGAATTGGCAGATAGCCAGTCAGCTTACAACATAAAGAAGAATAACTCTTTTACTCTAATAGAATGGGTTATAAAATTACCTTTCCATTAACTTTAATAATACAAGATATATATACATATTATATTATATATAGAGAGAGAGAATAAAAGAAAGTTCAAATAGATTATTATGAAACTAAATGACTCTGTTCACCAGTGTTGCATTTTAGGTGTATCACTCATAAGTTATGTACAAAAATAAGTCCAGTCATTGTATTTGAAAGTAGTTCCTAAAAATGATTTACAAAAGCCACAACTAACCACTGTCCCGTTCTAGAAAAACAGAAGGATACCGTATGTCATACCTAACCTCAAAACCTAAATAATGGTTCAAGATATTCTTTCAGTCCTTCTCTGAGATGTCTGGTATTAGTTGACTAATTCCTTACTATGCATAATACAACCCTTAAATTTAAAGCCCAATCCAAAGCTTTCATCATCTGAACTAAATTTCTGATCGGATATCCTATCTGACTTGTCTTGCTTGCCAGTCATATAAATGGTCGGAACAGAGAACATAATAAATGAAACATTGACCATTTTCCAAATTCAGATACCTAGTATGTAAATAATATAGTTATAAAAAAAGTGTTAGGAATGAGATTTAACAGCCACTAAACATGCATAAATTAAGCAACCACCATAATTATGTCACCAATTTTAAAATTAAGCATAAAAAAGCAATTACCTTGAGTCTCGCCATACACTATTTAAATGAAATATAGGAATGAGAAGAGTTGCATTTAGTAGTCCAGCCACAGCAACAGCGTCACATATCTGCATAAAGATTAGTGTAATAATAAGTCCCAAAACAATAAGGACATATGATGCAAAGTACATAGCAATTTGCAGTATCAATGTCCTTCATCTAAATTCATTAACTGGGTTAGTCTGACAGTATATCACAATTCAGAGCAAAATAAAACCAAGACAAACACTAGGAGAAAAATATACACCAACCTCATAAAGCCCTCTAGATATAACTCATTAGTTACCCATTTACAAAACAAATTATTGTTGAAGAAAATCACCATTAACAGCACTCCAATCCCTCCCACCAACATGATTCAAATTCCCTTGCACCCATTCCCAAGGGACTTATTGCATGTTTAATATACAGAATGGTGATTCCATGTGATGAAAATGGAATGACATGACCACTTCCATTTTCCAGTACAGTTTGCTACATGCAAGCAAAAAAAAACAAGAAACATTCAGGTTTATTTATTTATTATTTATTTGCACGCAAACTATTTTGCAGAAAAGCAATATTATTATTTGTGAGGATGAGTTTATAACTCTTTTTTACTAAATAATTCTCTAGTATTAAATATAATAGAATGACAGTTATAACTAACTCCTCTTGACGTCTTTTGAACAATTCAGCTTCATATATACAAATTGTTACAAAAGGACTCAGAGTTAATAGTAATTGTCCAACCAAGGCAGTTACAAATAGACTCCAGGAATTCTACTACAGTTAATACTAGAGAATTATTTAGTACAATAGGTAGAGGGAAGAAAGTTGAAGTGTTCGAAGTCATTTTATAAAATTGAACGATTTTTCTCCGTTCTTAGAGTAATGAAGAATCTCAATCCTATCTCTGAATGAGGTAATGCTATTCTTTTGCTTCATTTATGGTTCTATATAATGAGACCTGGATTTGAATTAACCTTCCATGATTATTTTTTCCAGCATTTCCTCATTACATGAAATGGAATCACCATTCCCGTGTACTGAACATGATATAAGAATCCCAGATAAATAAACCAGTAAAGTATTAAATCTTTGGTTTCATCAATATACATACCGACAAGCGTTGCTGATTCAATCCGCCATTTGCTTCAATTATAAGGAACCCATTTGACTTTGGCAATTCTAAGTCGAAAAAATGGAAAGAAAAGGGTAAGCAAACTCCTTCAACAAAGAGACAAGGACACATAATAAAATAACTAATCAAGATTCTATGACTAAATCTGAAGTTGAAATTAATATGAATGGGAGAGAGCTAAGTGCCAAAGAAACAAAATATGCTAAAAGAGATAAGAAAAAAATTATGCAACAAACAACTAAACAAACTTTGAAGATTGGACAATTTTTCATCCAGAGTAGAAAATACCTGCTTCAGGAACACTTCTGTTAGCACAGGGCCTCCACTCTCTAAGCTCTCCACTAGTCCAGGCTTTCACCAACTGCATGATTTCCATCTCAGATTCTCAGTCAATTAGTTCCAGTCGCAAAAACAGAATAAGAATAGATTAATCATCAATGACAACAAAAACAGCACAGCAGAGACCAATCTCTTTTACAGCAATGGTAAGAATCATGGGAATTAGTTGTTTTCAATTTCAAACGTGGAATGACGTAACAGGAAAGTACTGCAGGAAGAAGGAAAAGGCGGAAAAAAGATTAAGTACCACATTGCCCGTTCCATTATTAGCATTGGCAGCCTCAGCCTCCATAAAAGGCCATAGCTTTTCGAAGACCTGAGGACTCCTATAAACAGAACCTGGAGGAGCACGCTTGTGTACAAGAACGACACCATTCTTTATACTGACAACATCGAAGCTGAAGGAACCCATATACAACAACATTCCAGAAATGTACAGCAAAGGCGCAAACAGAAGCAAACCCCGCCTTCTGAAAACTGCCGACATAAGAATAAAGACCAACTTCTCCATGGAATTGCTCTCCTTAGATGAATTCCAGCTTCCGTTCTTGCTCCGACCGTGGCGGAATCGCGGCGACGACGGCGGCGAACGCGCTGCTCCGCCCAGGCGGCTGTAACCGTGCATTTGGATTTCAGTAATTGAGATCCGCCAAGGAGATACCAAATTGAGTTTCAAAAGGTTGGATTAGAAGGAGACATTGGATGAATTTAGGTGCGAGAGAATGCAGAGCGCGTGCGTGTGGTCGAAAGGGTAGAGGAAAGGAATGGCGAAAATTGGCCCTTTTTCGGTTTCCTTTACAAAAAAAAAAAGGAGAAAATAATATTCCGAGAAAAGGAAAAGGGTGAGTTTGTCGGTGAAGAATGAGCGAGAAAGGAGGTAGCGATGACGATAGTGGTGGGGAAGAAAGAGCCTGCTGTTGGTCCTGTGTTTGAAGGAAGGGAGGGAGCACTAAAGATGATCACGTGCAACGTTCGTGCTTGCGTGTCCATTTTAGAAACACACCTCATCATGCATCATGCATCATGCATCATGCATCATGTAGCACAACAATCACCTTCGCTTATTAAACATTTAGTCAAACTCTGATAAACTTTAATTACTTAGATAAGCCAATTCCATGCTTCACTGATTAAGACCATTAAAAACTTATAAGACTTCCTTTATTAAAACTAATGGTTTTTTGTTATTTATATATCTATTGTAGAAACAGACAAAAAATAAAACATTGATCACAATGTTTTTTTTAATGTAAAAGTTAAAGTATAAGGAGCATCCATCCCTGTTTCTGCCACTAATATCCTATAGATGATAATACACAAGAAATTTATTTATTACCCACGAATTAAAATTTGTAGGTAACTTCACGCTCCTTTAATATTAACTTTCAGTTTAGCCTCCTTCACTTCAGTTCAAGGAATAGACCTCATAGAGCAGAGTCTACTGTTTCTGCTTAAAAAGAAGGAAAAAATATAATAATCATCAACATGCATACATATACAAAATTTATAATACTAGCGTACAATATTTTAATTTTTAACATACAATTATATAAAGAAATTATAATAATTAACCATCTTGCTAATAAATTTCTCTTATGACAATTCAAATCCTCCAATTATGACAAGGGATAAATATATATATTTTGATCAATCAAGTTTATAAAATTCTCTTAAAAAATTACTAATTTGTATTAGTGTATTTAAATATCACATTAAACCAAACACACCGTTATTCAAAATAAGACTCTAAAAAATAAACTATACAAATAAAGAACACTGTGATCCTGAGAGTCTTACCATAAACAATTGATGGTTTAGATGATAATTAATTTTGATTGATTTAATCAAGTTATTTATTTAATGTGAATAAGAAAATATAACCCTATGATCAAATCAAATTAAGATAAACTATCACTTTCTGCACCTCTCTTTTTTCTTCCTACACCCCATAAATTATAATATCTCCATTTTACCCTTTATTAAAAAATATTAAAAACCTTAAATTCTTAATTTCACATTCCCTTTCCTATCTTGAGCCACGAGATGAAAATATTAAAAAACCCTCAAAACCTTAATTTTACGTTCCCTTTCTTTTCTTGTGTCATGAAATGCCCTACACCTCAAAGTTTTTCACTTTGCAACTCTAATTTTCTAAAATATCCTCTAATTAATGAGGTGGTTATCATTAATTAATTTTGTGTCGTTGAGAATTTATGTGCATTGAATGAAGCATTAACTACACTCCATTTCCCCTCTTAGGAAACTCATTTCATTTTAAAAACCCTATTTCCCCTATTAGGAAACATACATCCCATTTTATTTCATCTGTTAAGAAACCAACCACCCTATTTGCACCTGTTTGAATCAACTCATCTCTTCACTTTAGTTAAGTGTGTTATCTCCATTGTGATTTTCGAATGTTTATATCTGATTCATGTTTGATGTCCTTTGTTATATAAATGTTTAATTATATTAGTTATTTAATTATTTTATTTGTTTATAATTATTTTTTGTGAGGTTTCAAAAAAAAAAAAAAAAAAATGACGTGGCGAGCCTCGAGCGCGCCACCTCAGCGACGCACGTGGAGACAGCAGCGTCTGACATCCGCTAACGAACGTCAACAATGCGCGTGAAATTTAGTCAAAAACGTAGTGTGAACGTGCGTTGGCAGAAGGCTGGCAGTGGGAACGTACGCTGGCGAGGTGGAAAAACAGGTCTGAGATTTGATAAATCCTGTAAGATCCTTGAAAATATTTGTAAGTTAAAATACTAGATAAAAAAAAAAGTGAATAGTAAATTGTGAATAGTAAAAAGTGAATAGTAAAAAGTGAATAGTAAAACGTGAAAAGTAAAAAAAAAAAAAAAATATTTGGAAAGGATAAGTGTTCCACGTAGCTTTGAGATCAGAATTTATCAAATTGCAAATAAAAAATTATTTTTGTAATAGTAAAATGAATAAAAAAAATGAATAGTTAAAATGAATAGTAAAAATGAATAGTAAATTTTTTTACTATAAATAGCCAAGGGGGGAGGCTGAAAATTTACACCAAAGAACTTAGAAAATTTTTGAGAGAAAAGAGTTGGAAGAATTTCAAATTTTGCAAAGGAGATATTCTGGAAGTTTTCAGAGAGCGAGGGGATTAAGTCTGTAATAGAGGTAAGGGGAGCTAACTTTGAGTATTTCCTTTTGTATTATCTTGAGTCTTGAATATGCTATATTTTGCTTTTTCTGATCTTATATCTTGAATATGGAGTATTTTGTTTCTGTATGATCTTAAATTTTAAATGAGAGTATGCTTTTGTGTTGATATCCAAGTGTGATAGTTGTAAAATGTAATGTTGATTATGTTATGCCACTTGTATGTTATTAGTTGTTTATTTTTGTATTTTGGAAGGATTAGAAATTGTCTAACCGGCTCTGCCAGATTCAATTTCTTGTTTCCCCAAACATTCTATTATTTTCCTTATTTATTTTTATTGTATTTTGGAAGGATTAGAAATTGTCTAACCGGCTCTGCCAGATTCAATTTCTTGTTTCCCCAAAATTCTATTGTTTTCCTTATTTATTTTTATTGTATTTTGGAAGGATTAGAAATTGTCTAACCGGCTCTGCCAGATTCAATTTCTTGTTTCCCCAAACTTTCTATTGCTTCAGTTGTTTATTTTATTGCACTTTTGGAAGGATTAGAAGTTGTCTAACCGGCTCTGCCAGATTCAGCTTCTTGTTTCCCCAAACTATTTATTGCTTTACTTATTTATTTTATTGCATTTTTGGAAGGATTAGAAGTTGTCTAACCGGCTCTGCCAGATTCAACTTCTTATTTCCCCAGACATGTGTTGCTCTTGTTACTTAATTATATTGTATTTTTGGATGGATTAGAAGTTGTCTAACCGGCTCTGCCAGATTCAACTTCTTGTTTCCCATGAATTTTTATATTAAGATTATTCTTATGATTGTCAAATATTGTATTCTTCTATGACCATTTATAGTAATATCTTATTATGGTTAATTGTTTATAGTTATCTTGTATGAATTCTATCATGAATTAGTTTCTTGGCTGAAATTGATCTTGTTGGAAGGTCTGGAGTAAGGATTCTGTAATAACTTGGAAATAAGTATTAAATAGATGTAGTGATACTATTTGAGGTTGTTGTAAGAGGAAGTAAAAATATTAAAATTAGGCATAAGAGAACAAGGTAGATAATTTAAGTAAATAAATTGTTAATTATTGAAGGCCTCCCTTTGTTGGTAGGATAGAGGAACCTTAAAAACCTGAGTTGGCACATCCCTGATCATAGAGCAGCCCTGGCCTGGTCCAGTCAGTTGTGACTAGTCATATGTGTTGGCGTCGAAGGTGAGTTTGATGCGTTCAGACATCTGGGTCCTCTCCGGTGACCAATTGGGGTAAAGAAAGATCTCTAATAGGATGAAATTAAAATAAAATAAGTTAATTGGAGATGTATAAAGTTATCATGGTAAAAACTTCATGTATATTTTATTTATCGTTACATTGAGCTCAGACTTTAATACGTAGTGGCTAAGATATGATGAAATGTTTTGGCTGATCTATGAATCTTTGATTGGTGAAAATATGTTGAGTTATACTCGTTATGGTCAAAAAATGAGTTTATAATATGAAGTATGATAACTGGCGATATGTTTAATTTATTGACACCAAAATAAGTTATTGTCAAATTATGATTAGAGAATGAACATAATTGAGTTATGTGGAGAAGAGGTTATGAATTGTTGATTTGATGAAATGTTGGAGTGGATAAGAGAGTATGAAATGTTGATGTGATGAAATGTTGGAGTGGATATAAGAAATTATTGCTTATGAAATGATGTTTCCTACGGGAAGTAATATGTTCGGTTATACCATGAGAGCTTGGTATGAGCAAAGTAACACCTGAGGTTAATGAAAGCAGGCAGCAAGTGGTCTGACCATAAGGCTTTGACATAAATATGTGGTTCATAAGTTTTATAGAAGCAGGCAGAGAGCGGTCTGACCATAAGGCTTCAGAGAGTAAGACATAGTATACAGGTGAGGCTTAAGGAAGCAGGCAGAGAGCGGTCTGACCATAAGGCTTCGTGAGTAAGCATAGTATAAATTGTAAGGTTTATGAAATTGAGGAAGATGATTTTGATAATGATGAATTAATGACATCGGGGTAATGATATTTGAGTAATTGTAGAAATAAATGATTGAACTATTCTTATTACAAATTTAATGATTGATTTGATATGGTTGGCTTACCCTTATTTGTTTGTGCTATGATCATATAACTCATGTTATATGTGATTAGATAATGTTGCAGATGTGGTTGAAAAAGCTTAGAGATGAGAGAGATGCGGGGAAAACCTTTCAGGGATTTTTGTAAAAAGAATAAATTTGTATTGGGAAGATTATGTTGTGTAAAATTTAAAAGTTGAAATGTCAACGGTGAAGACTATATTGTTTAAAGTTTGTAAGTTTGGTATTGTACTTTGGAGTAATTGAAATAAAGTTTGATTTTTTATATGAGGTATCAAATTAATTTAGTCTCTACTATCAGTAATACCCTTTAAATTATTTGGGTGTTACAAATCCTCCACCCTCCACACGCTCCACCATTTTCGTTTCTGAATTCTCTTTCTTCTCTCTACGTTCTCTGAAGCTTCTCTCTCTAAGAACCACCCAATTCACCTCCTCCGTTCTACACTCCGGCAAGGTTAAAGGACGCTCGGCGTCAAGGCAATTTCAGAGAGAACGTTCGACTAGTGAAGCTGGTAAGTCCCTTCCTTCCTCTCTGACGTTCGTCCTTCATGCATGAAAACTATGTTTGAATGTTACGTTCGTTATTCTCTTAGAGTAGAGTGGTTCTGACTTTTGGTGTTGGGGTCGTTCGCTCGTACAGTCGATTAACGAGCGTTGTCAAGTAGGATTTGAGTGAAGAAGCGTTTGCGTGCGTTAGAGAACGTTCGTTCATTCCAGGTAAGGGAAGCTTACTAATTTAACTGTTTTTATGTATGATATGTATGAACGTTCGTTATTGTAATGTATAAAAGTGATTCATGATGAATGATATAAATGATAGTATGAACGTCCGTTATTTCACTGTATGATGTGCTAGATGATTTACATGAACGTTCGTTATTTTGATTGTATGAAGTTGTTATGATTGAGTTATGTGAACGTTCGTTTTTATGCAATGAAAATGATATATGGCTATGTTATATATGATGCATGAGATGTTGGGTGGAATGGAATGTATGAAATCTGAGATTTTGAGTTGATATGAACGAATGAGATTATATGATTTTGATGAGAAATGAACCTTCCATGAAAAGTTGTACGTTCGTTCTGGACGGTCATTGACCGTTCGGTTTTTCGTATTAATATGGTTGAAATATTGATTCTTTCATCTGATTGAACCTCCGGTTGAGGACGAGCGTCCTCGCCCTAAATTACAATGCTTGAGCGTTCGGCCAAGCACTGTTTTGATCTGCTCTTTTTTATTCCCATGACATTTTACGTTCGTTACTGAGACGGTCTCTGACCGCTCGGTTTTCTTGGCCAACATGATAAAGTCCCTGGTTGAGGACGAACGTCCTCATCCTAGAATGCTCTGTTGAACGTTCGCTTTGGCACTGTTGAATCTGGTTCGTTTTATAAATTCTCTCTTTTGTACTTGTGTAATTATATGTAACAGTGCATGTTCCCGTTCGTATTACTTCTTCAAATATGCTTTAGTTCATTTATCAACATCTGTTAATTTAAGTTATTGAACGTTCGGTCTTACACCGGACGATCGTACTGGAAAGCGTTCGGTCTTACACCGAACGTACGCTCAAAGTAATGTATGGTCTCATACCGTGCGTTCGTCCTAGATGAGGCTCGGTCTTATACCGAGCGCTCGCTCAAAGTGAGGCTCGGCCTTATGCTGAGCGTTCGTCCCGAATGACGCTCAGTATTAGTTTGAGCGCTCGTACTCTTTTCCTAAAAATTAGCGTTCGTCCAATGAATAGTACTATTGGAATTTTCTGCAGATTTTGCCGTTCCTTCTTTGTTCCGAACGAGCGTCTTTTTGTCTCGCTTTTAGCGTTCGGTCTTTGATCCGACGAACGTCTTTTGGTCTCGCAGATAGCGTTCGTCCTCTTTCCCCTTGTGATGGAACGTTCGGTTTTTGATGGTCAACCTTATAAATAATGAAAATAATTATAGAATGATGAATAATAAATGGTAGACATTATATGAGATGGAAAGAAAGTTGTGATGTTGAATGAGCGTTCCGGGTTGGGACGACTCCTGATTGAGAATTTGAGAATTTGTAAAAGTATGACTGTGGGAAGTTAATGCTGGTTGTTCAATCCTGATATTCCGTGAGTGATCGTCCTCAAGTAGAGGCGCACGTCATGCGTGGGAATGGCAGGAGGTCGTCGTCCTTAGAGGTACTTTGGACGGACGTACTAACCTCGGGTGGCAGCTGATGAGAATGCCAGTTACCACACCACCCGGGTGCGTGAACGCCTGTAACTACGCAGATTTCATACAGTCCGGACAGTCAGTCGTGTCGAGTTTTATTTTGTGCGTGCGTTATAATGCCTTGATGTGTGATGAATTATGTAATGAATTGTATGACTGATGCATGAGTTAAATTAAGTAAGCTTACCCTTTCGTTTCCTTGTGTTGTCTATTGTCCTTGTACGTCCGTCTTGTCATTGCAATGATCATCCGTGTGGATGTGAGCAGAGGGAGACGAGCGTTTGGAAGAGGCGCTGAATGAAGAGAACCTGGTTGATGTCGAAGTGAAGACCGAGCAGTGAGGCGCTCGGCCAGTTATGTAGCCAGTATTAGAGTGGTCGTTCGACCATCTTGTCTTATTATTTTATTCTGATAGACCGTTCGGTATTTGTGCTGTGTAAACCGTTCGGTCAAGTTTCGTGTACGTTCAGCTTTTTCATTTGTAACTCTGAAGACGTGCGGCTTTGCACGTCTGTTTTGTTATTATTGTAAGACTGTACTCAAGGACGTTCGTCCTTGAGCGTTGTTTTGTTTTTAGTTGGAAAACTGTATTGAAATATTATTAAATGTGATTTTCTGATTTTATGGTTTATGCTGTATTTTTGGGATATCACATTTTTAAATTTATATATTAATTTGTATGAATTTATAATTTAATTAAATAATTTTTAATTGCTACAAAATAATTTGTTTGAATTTATTAGATTCAATAAAAAAAATTAGAAAAAATAGAATTTTGAAAATGTGTGTATCGGATATGAAAATTTGAAAGAGAGTTTATCGGATGTTAATATTCGATAAAAAGAATTGGACATGGAGATTCGATTTTGTTTTATAAATGTTTAATTATATTATTTATTTAATTATTTTATTAGTTTATAATTATTTTTAAATTTATATATCAAATAAATTTATAATTTAATTAGATAAACAAATAATCGGATATGAAGATCAATTGCGATTATGTTGTTTTGTTTGTGGTTACTTCATATCATGCGTTTGTGTTTTTGCTTCATGTGCTATTTTTCTTTTATTAATGATTTGGTGCATGCGCTTTTTTTTTAATGTTGCTTTATTAATATTATTTAACAAAATTTATATTTGTTTTATAAAAAAATAAATAAAACCAGTTAACTTAATTTTTATAATTACTAAATTTTGTTAATATAAACAATACATTTTAAATGTTTAATTTTTATAATATAAAAAATACATATATATAGTTATTTAAATTATTTGTAAGTTGGTTATATTATTAATAAATTTTTAATTTATATTATTATTTTATGATTTTATAATTTAATTATAAATATTTAATTATTGTATTAGTTTTTTATTTTGTTAAAAATTTTGTATAAAATAAATTTTTAATTTTTGTTTAATTTATTAAAAAAGTTTGGTATTTAAAATTGATATGAATACAAGATCTCAAAACATGATTATGAGACAAACTTATATATCAAAGAAGATAAGTAAATGAATGCAAATCACTCTTATATTTATTCAATTAATTATGCATACAAAAGGAGACCATTAGGTTGCTTATATACCTCAATTCTTCCACTTCTTACAAAAGCATCTCATGGTGATCTTAGTCCCACATCTCTCCATTCTTCCACTTCTTAAGTGTTTATAAGCTTCTTAACTAATCTAAAAATTAAAATTAAAAATATACATGTGCACATTACAAGTAGCTTAAATATTTCCTTGGAAAATATCTTTCAAAAGATTTGTTTTGAAAAAAAAAATTATATTCCAAAATGGTTGTTCAGAAAGGTATTGCTAGATCTAGAAATATTTCCTGTAATATTCATTTATGAAAACTTTTTTATATTCCACTTCCTTAAATACCTTTCAAATTAGTGGTTTTTAATATAAAAGAAAAATTACATTTCAAAATTAATGTTCCATAAATTTTTTTCTTTTTTAAATAATCCAAACAACTTCTTCTCCATGTTTATTTTCTCCAAATTTTCTTTCTTCTCCGATCTTTCATCTCGCATCACATGTCTAGTAAGAATTTCGCCTTCAATCTTGCATGACTTTTTGTAAAAGATGAAAATGAAGCAAGAGGGAAGAAGCTCTAGAGCATTTCGTGACACAAGGAAGAAAAAGAATGTGAAATTAAGGTTCTAAGGTTTTTAATTATTTTTAATAAAGGATAAAATAGGATGTTATAACATATAGGGTGTAGGAAGTAGTCACACTTAAAAGAAAGTGTTAAGACATAAATTAGCTACGATCTTTTTAGGATGAAAGGCTTAACTTCTTAAATCTTATCAATTGACACCTAGCTTTTAATCATAACCAATAAAATAGTTTTGGTTTGTCTAATATAATTAATACACGTAGTGTATAACAAGTATTAAAGATGATATTTAATCATAATCAAAGAATAAGTTTTTTGACAAAAGTACAAGTCATGGTTAAAATAATCAAAAGTAGATGAGTTCAAGTCAATTGCATGCTAGAAAAGTTTAGATGAGCCCTTAAGTTATGCCATATATATATATATATATATATATATATATATATATTATAAAGTATACATAAGTTATAATGAAAAGCCAAATGAATGTCATTAAGCTTAGTCAAGTCTCTAAGAAGACTAGATGAGTGCTACAATGTTCGAAGTACTCAAAAAATGCCATATGTGTCTGCGAGTGCGTGTGTGTGTATGCGTGTCATTACATGTTAATAACCAAGAGGGAAAAGACTCTAAAAAACAACTATATTGAAGTGCCTAACAACAAACTCAAGTTATGTAAAATAGATGCAAATGGTATATAGCCATGACCCAAGCACATTTAAGAAGAGCTGGAATCATTTATGCAAGGTGAAACAAACCTCTTTCTCTAAGGTCATCATGTATTAAAGGTCAAATATTATAGGATATCTTTTAGGTCTTGTATTAAGGACCAAGTAGTGTAGGGATTGTAACCATAGTATGGTGGACGGTTTCCGTTGGACATGATGGTCACATGGTAAGCCCTTAGTGAAAAGTTTTCTTATAAAGGTAGTGGTCATGTGTCATTTTCTAAGTAGAGAAACTTTAGCTAAAGTGGATTGGGACATGACATTCTAAGAATGGATAATTTTTAAGGTTTTGGTATACTTTGGAAACACCTTCCTCTATGAATGGAGGTGTATCTCCTTACAATCACTTGATGAATCATAAGGTTATGCTACCAAAATCGTTGTGCATCTCAAATCAAGGCTAGAGCATCCCATGAAGTCCATTTAGCCTCCATTTTCTAGAGTTGGTCCAACCTCTCAAGTGATCCATCAAAAACCTCCATTCCACCGTAAATATCACCAAAACCATGTGAACCACCCACAAATCCATGAGGTTCACCACCATATCCATAGCTTCCGTGTCACTTCCACCTCCATAGCTTCATCTTCGTGCTTTGCCCAACCTAGCTCGAAAAGGACGTTATCAGATTGTTGATTGAAATGTCAAGCCTTAGACATGTTCTTGAGATTTCATTTCGTATTGTCTACAAATCAATAGAGAGCTAGTCCAAAATAAAACTCTAACACATAATATCATTCATCAGAAATCTTGATTTAGTATTGTCACTAATACATATATGTTTTAGGATGTAGAATCGAGGTCAACGGTCCAAAGTATGGTGAGTCGTCTAGGGTTTAAAAGTTGTCCTGAAGTTCAATGTCTAACACAACCGCTCGTCTAAACCATTCAGAGGGTGTCTACAAAAGGGACTCTGATGGCAATTCAAAAATGAATAGCACAGTAAATGTAGGTCACCTAACTCCTTATCTAAAACTTGTATTTATAGGTTTTAGAATGGGCTTTTGACTAGACTGACCTAATCACGACTCAATCGTGGCTAATCACACTTTACCTCTAATTTGATCAACATTAAGGTTAATTGTGCTTACTCATGCTCAATCGACTTACTTCCAAACCAATCGGTTTTGCTGGTGGCTCATGAGATGGTTTGATTAAAGGTTGATTGTCCGATCAGACTGGACAATCATATGCTACAATAGATAAAGAATGTGATCCACTATCATAATTTAAAGAATGTCAATAGAAAGTCATGAAACTTTAAAAAATAGTAAGCCAAAAGGCCTTAAAGCATGTAACAGTTCTTTCTGGATGTCTATGTAAGAAAACACTTCCATGCAAAAAAGAAAAAAGGGCTCTGAGACCTAATGAGCAATTTATGCATCCATGTACAACAGTGTCCAAAAAGTCTTATAATGTGAAGAAGTAATGTCTAGAACAAGTAGCATTGAATTTTTAACAAAAATAGGCAAATCTAATAAGAAAATTACATGAATAGACAAATTTTTAAAAAATTACGAGAATAGGCAATTCCTACCATCCCCACACAATTTCAAATGAAGAAGTCATACACTTCCCACACGACTTTTGTTTCTATGTCGGTCAACATGCGACTTGTCATTAGACTTTCAACGACTTTCAAATAACATTTTATGAATTGTAACCAAGTTATCATAAGTCTAGGTGGAATACATATTGTAATTGAGTTGACCTCATGGAGCTCAAAAAGGGACATGGAGAGCTCGGTGGAGCATGTGAAAAGCTTAATGGAGCATATGGTTAACTTGATGGAGTTTTTTTATAGAAATTGGAAGTTATTTTTCCCTTGGATAACTTTCTATTGAAATTAAAAGTCATTAGCTCAATAGAGCATGTGGAAAGCTTGATATAAGTTGTTGGGTGGGGGTTGACGACTTTTGATTTCAATAAAAAATCGTCCAGAAGAAAACAACTCTCATCGAGCTAACTACATGCTCCATCGAGCTCTCCACATGCTCCACTTAGCTCTTCATATGCTTCATTAAGTTTCGAACTCCATGAGGTTAGCATGGTTATAATGTGTTCCAACTGGACTTATATGATAGTTCGGTTACATGAGGTCAGCTCTGTTACAAGTTATCCCTAAACAACTTTCATGAAATTGAATTAGAAGTTGTTGGAAGTGTGCCTAACAACTTTTAAGTCGATCGAGTGTTGAGTGAGAAACAAAAGTCATATAAAAAGTGTATGACTTCTTCATTTGAAATTGTATGAAGGTTAGACGACTTTCCTAATCTCGTCATTTTTTTAAAATTTGTTTATTCACGTAGTTTGTCTATCAAATTTGCCTACTTTTGTAAGAAAATTTATAATTTCATATCCATTACGAGTGTAAACCTTGTAATCAAACAATAAATTTTTATTATATAGCTTAAAGATGTTTTCTGCACTTTTACTTGAAAGAGACGTTGTGCGTCCTCACTTGAACCTTAAAAGAATTTAAGAGACTTTGTGTACTTAATAAGAGACGCATGTACTCATGGTCAAAAGTAGTTTTATATAAGGTAAAAGTGATAACAACAATAATACTTAGTGGAACACTTTGTTATTGATATTTGGCTAAATTAAGGTAAACTAGTACTAAATTTTGTTATTACTAATCCTTTAAATACACTATATATTACTTATTGGTTATATACCTTTCAAAAGACTGCTGAACATGTGTTATAGAACCACCAGATACAGACTCCTGAACATGTGTAACCACCAGATAATGAGAGGTTAATTGTGAACAATTTTCCAGGAAAATGTTTTAATAATTCTATTCGAACTCCCTTTCATAGAACTATCAAATTCGTCCAAAAGGATTATACAACAACTCACAAGCCCAACACACATTACAATCACTACAAAAACCAGATGCTACACAAAAGCAAAAGTAGTTTGAGTATTGTAAATAAAGAAATTTGTAATCCAGTCTTCACTTCAGTAATATAGAAAATTATACAGACAAAACCGATTAACCTAAAATGCAGACATAAGGACACTTGAACAAGCTGACAAGATAAATTATACATGCAACTTTCAAATATAAATTCTATAGAAATTCTTGCTCAGATCGAATACTAAAAAAATTTTAATTGAATCAGAAACCGTCCAAGAAAACCGATTAAGCTCGACTTAACTTATTTGATCCGACCTCCGATCGATTTCTTTAATTCGGGGTTTTTGGGTAGCGGTTGGGTGCACATTCCATTATCATCCGCGCTTATAGGTCGTGGAAATACCAATTCAATGGTTGTTGGAGCTCTTTGTGCTATAGATGAAATTCTGAAATATATTGTAAAATGCAGCTAACGTAATTATTCTCATACTTACATCAAACTATACTAACGAAGTTAATTACAAGAACCCAGCAAGGTACAATTTCTCTTATAATAACCGAGAGGGAAAAGAGAATAAAGATCTACTTATTTGAAAGGAGGATAAATGATCCTGATTACACCTTCTTCAGTTGTCCCTAAATCTGAAACCATAATACCTACATGTCTTGCTTTGGTTTCCGGCTCAATTCTGAATAATGCCCACCCATTAGCAGCAAAATCTCCTCCCACAAACTCTCTGAAGAATCTGATAATGCCCCACAAAGCAAACTTGAGCTACAGGCAGCTACATACCAATAGTCTGAATCAATTTCATCTCTCAGCTGATCTAGTTGCCATCCAGCATAACCAACAAAGAATCTGAAGTCCTGAGGCTTGAGAATTCCCTTCTTCACAAGCCCTGCAGCATCATCCAAACTGTTTCGAGATCCAAAACATAGCCCAGGAATTACCTCTTCAAATCCTGGAAGCTTCATCTTCTCATCTGTTTTCAATAAAACCATGCTTGCCTCAAGGGGTCCACCGAAATGCAGAGAACAATCAGAGAAGGTAGTTAATAGATCATGATTTGTAGGTTTCATGTGTTTGATTTTTTTGTGCAGAGGACGGTTAATGATAATTCCAAAAGGCCCTCCTTGATGATGTCTAGTTCCGGATCTGAGAAGGAGAATAACAGTTCTTTCAAAGGTGCGAACACCATCAAGCTTTTCCGTAGCCACAAGCACGCAGCCAGTCTCAGGCACAGGAATAGGATGAGCCCACAGTGTTCCAAGAGGATTGGAATCGGGCAAAGTTCCACTTTGATTATGAGTGTCAGTATCTGATATTTCTTTCTGTTAATGAAGTGAAGAAAACCGATTAACAAAATATAATGTGCAAGTAAATCACTGCATTGCTTACATATGCTAAACCACAAATGATTGTGTCTACATCAATAATTAAAAGTATTGCAAGTACCAACAAGTAAAAAAGAATACTAATAAAAGCGTATTAATCAAGCCTGTATGGCTTAAAACCTGGTCATCAATATAAATCTTTAGTTGGGTAAACGGGACAGGTGTAGGATAGTTGTCTGACTCAACCAAGTGTCCTAGATTGTTGACAAATTCATCAAGAGGAGACGGTTCTGAATGTATTAAGCATGCTTCTATGACTGTAACAAAGTACAGGTGTAACATTTTTTTGAGATTCATGAAGTTGACAATCATCAAAACATAAAAAAAGAAAAAGATTCATGAAATTCATTCCCTCCACTTAAAAATGGCACGCAAGAGCTACATATAGATTTCATTTAGAATGAATGCATCACCAGCTCATCTCTATAAAGCTTTGCTCTGAACTCACGCCAATCCCGATTAGCATGATGACATTTCTCAGAGTTGCTATCTGATTTGTTACCATCAGCAGAACTGTTTCCTCCAGTATCATCATTGCCTGTAATGACCAACATATTCACAAATGAACTCCAGTAAAATCATATCATTATCAAGAGAAAACAATACAATGAAAAAAATAAGTAATATGGAAAAAAAGGTATAAGGTAGTGTGGTTTTACTATGACATCAATACTTATTTGAGTGATCAATCCAAATTCCCATCCTTAGTCTACGATATATTTTCAACAAGTGGTCTTCAAACTCTACCCAAGAAACAATAAGGACGGTACAAAAGAAGACCAAGTAGTTTTCACCAGACAGAATTGCTTCGCGTATGTCATAAATATCACTCCCATTCATGAAAAACTTGGTAAAAGAAATATAAATAACAGACCAATTTGATAATAAGATAATATGTTCTGAACCCTTTCCGAACAAAAAGAAGAGAATGCACTTTTAGAGGAACAAAAAATATGTCAAGTGTCCAACAAAGATAGCAGCATAAGAATGAAATAAAGATTTTTACACAGTTAACCAATTAGAACTCATCATGGGATAACTTCCAAAGTAGTTATAATAAACGTAAGAAAATCTTACCATACATGATAGTCTATAATTGGATGACAGTGTAAACATCATTGACACTGCCAGAGTATTTAATTAAATCCAAGTACACAACTGGAATATAAGAAACTATCACATTTAGAATTTCATATTGTCCATACTTCAGAAACGTCTCACGAGGTAATCTTTTCACCCAAACATGTTCACCAACAAATAAATTTAAATCACTGATTTTTTTTTAGTTCTAATAAATTATTTTCTCAAATTACAAATACGCATCAAGTTTGTAAGAAGGCATAATTTATGCAACACAGCTGCAAAACTATTATAAAAGCATCATTGTAGCACCCAAGTTGGAAATTTTAAAACTGACATCACAAATTAAACAAAGGGATAACCTATAGCCATTCCTCATTTTCGTCATTTCTTCATAGACCTTTCTCTCACACGGAAAGATGCGAGCTCTAGACTGAACTTGATAAAGAAGCAACAAAATCCTTGATTTTTGGACTGGACCTGTTCTTTCATTTGTTGAATCTCGTTAAATAGAAATCATATTTTCTTTAATTTGCAAAAGATTGGAAGATATTTAAGAGAAAAAAAAGATTAGAAAAATGGAAAAGTGTTAAAATAAATTAATAAATCCTAATCATAAACTATTTCCAGAATTGATTTATGTTTCCCGGAAGGGACCTAGAATATCGACCTAGGTTCAATGAATTTCCAGGGGAGGGATAGGAAGATGCACAAAGAAAAAATCCCCAAACAAGTATAAAAATAATAAATAACTGGGAACTTGGGCCACCAAAGGCAAGGCAAGTTTCGCCCTTGTAGTTAGTAAGAGAAGGAGGATTACAATTTCCATGGAGAAATTACTTGGGATTGAGGGAGAAAATTAAATCAAGGAACAAAAGGAAGCAAAAATAATTTTTTAGAGTTATTATTGTTTATAAAAAGTAAACAAACAATTAACGTATAACAGCACATTAATTTTATAAAATATATAAAATTAAAGAATATTTATCAATAATTAAAAATGAAAAAAATTACCCATATTTCCTTCCTCTCCAAACCCTAACACCCAAAGATACCCTAAATCAATTGACATGCATGCGATGTTCCTATATGTAATTGTGATCTCAGACGAATAAAAAGACAGAAAGAAATTTCCAAGTCGAAAACAAGCAGTTAATGACTATAAAAAAGAATGTAAATATGAAATTAAAGCAATTCACGGACCAGAAGAAGAGGAGGAGTTGTCATTATTCTTCTTGCCCGTGGCGCTGACAACAAATGGGCGAAGCCCTCTACGGTACAACTTTGGCCTCAGAACAGTGATCTCGAACACTCGTCCATCAACAACTCCGAAAGGAACTCCTCTCCTTCCCAAATTGAAGGAAATTGGTCTCAGGCAAAACGAATTTGTGTGGAAAAGGTTCTTCGCATGAACAGCGCACAGATCCATTCAGACCTTTGACTACCTTTGACTGGGGCAATGGATTTTATCGTTTCTGGGTGGAGAACGTTCGATGACGAACAGGTAAGAAGCAAGAAGATTTTTAAAGTAAAAGATAAAGAAGGAAAAAAAACAAAAAAAGAAGAAGATAGCGAGTGGAGAAACAGAGAAGAACAGAGGACGATCACAGAGACGCTAATGAAAGACACCACGATTACGAAAAGGACGCTTTGGAAAGGGAGAGAGTAAGAGAATATGCTTATTTTAACCGAACCCCAATGGTGGAGACTGAAAAAGTGTACATCACAAGAGTATGTTAGCCACAACGTTACATGTGATATAAAATGCGCTGGCTGCCTAACTAACGCCTTACTCAGGATAAGATTAATGGGATTGCCTTGCTAGGCATTAGTTACTTATCCATTATATTATTATGGTTATTCCTTCTTAATCTAACTATTAACTCCAACATATTTGGCACTAAAATTATTATTACCAACACAGTGACATATAGATGTCTTGTCTTATTTAGAAAATCTTAAATAAAAATCTATTTCAAAATTTATAAATACATAGATAAAATAAAAAATATATGATTATATTTATTAAATATTTAAGACTTAACCGATAATAATTTATCGGTATAATTGAAAACTGAAAAATAACTTAAAAAGTACGAAGATAAACAAATTAGAAATAATAAAATTATCATAATATAAAATTGAAAAAGCAATTATGTTATTAAAAATATCGATGTAGCAGTATTATTTGATTTGGAAAAGGATAATATAAAGGATAGAAGCAATATGAAATATCTACCTCGGAGACCAAGCATTTATGTACATTCCTCTTGGAGGTTTGAGGTAGTTGGTGGAAGGATGTCAACAGTTGTAAGGACAAGCATAAGATCAGTTTGTGTTTGTGGTGGAATAAACATAAACATAGCAAAGCCTCTCAGCCGTCAGTGTCGTTTCTTCCCAACTTCCGTTTCTCCTCTCCTCTGTACGTTATTCGCTCCCTCAAACCTTTGTTATTCTCCCCTTTTTCTCATTATTTCTGTTCAAAATACTCAAATTGGTAGAGTTGTATGTGCTGTTGTAATAAAACCATGCTTGGTTAGGTAAGAAAACCATGGGTGTGTCATTTCCATCATTTTAAGGTTGATATGCTAATTGATTTGTCTTAGAAAAAGTGCGATTCTTCAGCATGTTTTCAGAAAAAGTGCGATTTGAATCTTCCAAGACCAGTTCAAGATGGTGCAGACTCAAAAATATCATGTAGCTTACTGAATGTGCAAGATGGGATAGATGATGAAACATGTGAACTAGTGAGTGGAGTGGAGCTTTCAATTGGGGAGGGTGATGATAATATCCGTGCTTATCTGTTCAAGGCAGTGAAAAATAACAATGGAACGGGCCTATTGCTTCTTTCTGATGTTTTTGGTTTTGAGGATTCTTTCACTAGAGATTTTGCATATCGGGTAGCTTGCAATGGTTACAAGTATGTTCCGCAACTCCTATACTTATCAACAACGTATTAAGATTCCCTAGTGGCTGTTTTCACTTTATGATTGTAAACAAATTTGCAGCATTCTAGTTCCAGACTTATTTCGTGGAAATCCTTGGACAAAGGAGCAGGCAGATGTGTTTGAAGAGTGGATTGGTAGACAAAACCCAGAGAGGATAGCAGAAGATATTAGCAGATGGACAAAATGGCTGTTTGATGAATTTATGGCTGCAGGGATTTCCAAGAAACTGGGCGTTGTTGGGTTCTGCTTTGGAGGTGGCCAAGTGTTGAAGGTGCTGGCCCAAGATCATGGTTCTTGTTTTGGTGCTGGAATCTCCTTTTATGGAACAAGGATGGATGCCATTGCTGCTTCTGATATAAAAGCTCCTGTGTTATTTATTTTAGGAGATAATGACCCTGTTTGCGTGGTAAGTGAAATCCAGAATATTCAGAAGAAAATTGGAGAGGGCTCCAAAGTAGTGGTGTTTCCCGGTAGAGGTCACGGATTTGCTCACCGGCCTGGATCTCCTGAAGAGGATGTGGATGCTGAGCATGCTTATGTGATTATGAGAGACTGGCTATATGATCATTTGGTTGTATAAAATTATATATATTCAACACTTGCGTCTTAACATGTTATAGTGACTACCCCTCAACTTTTCTGCCATTAACATTTTCAATACATTATCTTCGCTCCAGGAAATTCCCATGGACTATCATAAATCAAAAACAATCACTTCATTCATAATTCTAATTCTTAAACCGGTGAATTTAGGCCAGTAGAAATAGGTTTTCGGTTTCACAATGATGGCTCACCATGCTCCCCAAAGGAATACCCACGCATCCACTTCCTCCAATGCTTTAATTCGAAATATGTTTATGGATTCTCTAACCAAGCATATAAGGTAGACCCATGCCCTATCTTATGTTGTGTTTGGACAAGACAATTTAAGATACTAATTCATTTGTTTAGACAATTTAAGATACTAATTCATTTGTTTAGACAATTTAAGATACTAATTAGACAATTTAAAACTTTATTGAAGTAAAATGACTTGTCTGAAGTGTGAAATTAAAAAAAATAGAAATTAAAGAATTTTAAAATAACTTGTCTGAAGTGTGAAATTAAAAAAAATAGAAATTAAAGAATTTTAACGAAGTATTTCAAATAACTAACGTAAAAGAATTTGAAATTCATTCAAGAAAAAAATGAAATTGAAATTTTACAAAGTTGTGAAATTTTTAATCAATTACGATAAAAAATACACATTAAAAAAGTTAATTCATATCGACCTTCAGCTCGGACCGAGTCATCTCAACATTAAGTTTGGGTTGACTTGGTTAGACTATGAGCTTGAGGCAACTTGATTGGACTTTTGGTCAAAACCTATTCGTCTCTATATATTGTTAGGAGTGACTTGTCTTAAACTTTTGTTTGATTGACTCAGCCTGAGTCGATTTAGCTCGACTGTTCGGTCTGAATCGACTGAGTTGGACCTTTGTCCCAAGTGACTTGGCTTTACTTTATGTCGGGACTTACTCAGTCGACCTAATTCCAAATCGTCTCAAACTTCAACTAGGATTAATTCATCTTGACTTTGGTGCAAGGCCGACTTGTCTTAACCTCCAACTTGGGCCAATTTGGTCTCAACCTTTGGTCAAACTGACACATCTTAACCTTTCTTCTGAGTCAGCTTGGTTTGACCCTTCAGGTCCAGCAAATTGGGCTCGACCTTCGACCTACATCGACATGGCTTGATCTTCAAGTCTGAGTGACTTGGCAACCTAGACCTACTGAATTTGACCTTTAGGATGGACTTATTCGACTCGACTCGACCTTTGGTCCATGTAGACAAGTTTTGAACTTCAATTAGGGTCAACTTGTCTCAAACTTTGACCAATATAAACTTGTCTTAACTTTTGGTTAAGGTTGACTTTTCATGAGCTTTGGCCAGGTCAACTTAGCTCAACCATATACATAGGTTGACTCAGACTGCCCTTTTGACTTTAGGTGATTGTGCTTGACCTTCAGCACAAACTAACATGGCTCAACCTTTGCGTTAGGTGATTCAGGTTAACTTTCGGCTCAAGTCCATTAAGCTTGGTCATTTTCCTAAGCCTAGTCCATTCAACATCTGGCTTTGGCCTACTCAACTCGACCTTTGGTCCGTGTCAACTCATTCTAAACATCGATCAGGATATACTCATCTCGACCTTCAACCTATCCCGACTTGTCTCGAGCTTCGACTAAGGCCAACTCGTCTCGACCTTCGAAAGCTCGACTTGTCTCAAACTTCGGTTAGGGCTGACTTGTCTCACAACTTTCAGCAAGGCCGACTAGACTAGACTTTTTGCCCAAGTCAACTTTGTTCGGCCCAAGGCTCAACTTTTCACTCGGCCTACTTGGCATGACCTTCAGGCTATGTTAACTCTTCTCGACCTTCACCCTAGTCTAACTCATCTTGATCCTCGACGAAGGCCAACATGTCTCGATCTTCAGTCAAGGTTGATTCTTCTAGACCTTCGAGTAGGGCCAACAAGTCTCAACCTCTAGCAAAGGTCGACTTGTCTCAACTTTTGGCTAGGGATGACTAGTCTCAACCTTTGGCTAGGGACAACTAGTCTTTACCTTTGGCAAATGACAACTCGGCTAGACCTTTTATCCAAGTTGATTTGATTCAAACTTCTGCCTTAGTAAACTTGCCTTGAACCTTCAACTTATATCGACTTAGCTCAACCTTTGACATTAAAGGTTGAGCCGATTTAGCCTAAGAAGAAGGATGAGCGATCGTGACTGTAAGATCCTTGAAAATATTTGTAAGTTAAAATACTAGATAAAAAAAAAGTGAATAGTAAATTGTGAATAGTAAAAAGTGAATAGTAAAAAGTGAATAGTAAAACGTGAAAAGTAAAAAAAAAAAAAATATTTGGAAAGGATAAGTGTTCCACGTAGCTTTGAGATCAGAATTTATCAAATTGCAAATAAAAAATTATTTTTGTAATAGTAAAATGAATAAAAAAAATGAATAGTTAAAATGAATAGTAAAAATGAATAGTAAATTTTTTTACTATAAATAGCCAAGGGGGGGGCTGAAAATTTACACCAAAGAACTTAGAAAATTTTTGAGAGAAAAGAGTTGGAAGAATTTCAAATTTTGCAAAGGAGATATTCTGGAAGTTTTCAGAGAGCGAGGGGATTAAGTCTGTAATAGAGGTAAGGGGAGCTAACTTTGAGTATTTCCTTTTGTATTATCTTGAGTCTTGAATATGCTATATTTTGCTTTTTCTGATCTTATATCTTGAATATGGAGTATTTTGTTTCTGTATGATCTTAAATTTTAAATGAGAGTATGCTTTTGTGTTGATATCCAAGTGTGATAGTTGTAAAATGTAATGTTGATTATGTTATGCCACTTGTATGTTATTAGTTGTTTATTTTTGTATTTTGGAAGGATTAGAAATTGTCTAACCGGCTCTGCCAGATTCAATTTCTTGTTTCCCCAAACATTCTATTGTTTTCCTTATTTATTTTTATTGTATTTTGGAAGGATTAGAAATTGTCTAACCGGCTCTGCCAGATTCAATTTCTTGTTTCCCCAAAATTCTATTGTTTTCCTTATTTATTTTTATTGTATTTTGGAAGGATTAGAAATTGTCTAACCGGCTCTGCCAGATTCAATTTCTTGTTTCCCCAAACTTTCTATTGCTTCAGTTATTTATTTTATTGCACTTTTGGAAGGATTAGAAGTTGTCTAACCGGCTCTGCCAGATTCAGCTTCTTGTTTCCCCAAACTATTTATTGCTTTACTTATTTATTTTATTGCATTTTTGGAAGGATTAGAAGTTGTCTAACCGGCTCTGCCAGATTCAACTTCTTATTTCCCCAGACATGTGTTGCTCTTGTTACTTAATTATATTGTATTTTTGGATGGATTAGAAGTTGTCTAACCGGCTCTGCCAGATTCAACTTCTTGTTTCCCATGAATTTTTATATTAAGATTATTCTTATGATTGTCAAATATTGTATTCTTCTATGACCATTTATAGTAATATCTTATTATGGTTAATTGTTTATAGTTATCTTGTATGAATTCTATCATGAATTAGTTTCTTGGCTGAAATTGATCTTGTTGGAAGGTCTGGAGTAAGGATTCTGTAATAACTTGGAAATAAGTATTAAATAGATGTAGTGATACTATTTGAGGTTGTTGTAAGAGGAAGTAAAAATATTAAAATTAGGCATAAGAGAACAAGGTAGATAATTTAAGTAAATAAATTGTTAATTATTGAAGGCCTCCCTTTGTTGGTAGGATAGAGGAACCTTAAAAACCTGAGTTGGCACATCCCTGATCATAGAGCAGCCCTGGCCTGGTCCAGTCAGTTGTGACTAGTCATATGTGTTGGCGTCGAAGGTGAGTTTGATGCGTTCAGACATCTGGGTCCTCTCCGGTGACCAATTGGGGTAAAGAAAGATCTCTAATAGGATGAAATTAAAATAAAATAAGTTAATTGGAGATGTATAAAGTTATCATGGTAAAAACTTCATGTATATTTTATTTATCGTTACATTGAGCTCAGACTTTAATACGTAGTGGCTAAGATATGATGAAATGTTTTGGCTGATCTATGAATCTTTGATTGGTGAAAATATGTTGAGTTATACTCGTTATGGTCAAAAAATGAGTTTATAATATGAAGTATGATAACTGGCGATATGTTTAATTTATTGACACCAAAATAAGTTATTGTCAAATTATGATTAGAGAATGAACATAATTGAGTTATGTGGAGAAGAGGTTATGAATTGTTGATTTGATGAAATGTTGGAGTGGATAAGAGAGTATGAAATGTTGATGTGATGAAATGTTGGAGTGGATATAAGAAATTATTGCTTATGAAATGATGTTTCCTACGGGAAGTAATATGTTCGGTTATACCATGAGAGCTTGGTATGAGCAAAGTAACACCTGAGGTTAATGAAAGCAGGCAGCAAGTGGTCTGACCATAAGGCTTTGACATAAATATGTGGTTCATAAGTTTTATAGAAGCAGGCAGAGAGCGGTCTGACCATAAGGCTTCAGAGAGTAAGACATAGTATACAGGTGAGGCTTAAGGAAGCAGGCAGAGAGCGGTCTGACCATAAGGCTTCGTGAGTAAGCATAGTATAAATTGTAAGGTTTATGAAATTGAGGAAGATGATTTTGATAATGATGAATTAATGACATCGGGGTAATGATATTTGAGTAATTGTAGAAATAAATGATTGAACTATTCTTATTACAAATTTAATGATTGATTTGATATGGTTGGCTTACCCTTATTTGTTTGTGCTATGATCATATAACTCATGTTATATGTGATTAGATAATGTTGCAGATGTGGTTGAAAAAGCTTAGAGATGAGAGAGATGCGGGGAAAACCTTTCAGGGATTTTTGTAAAAAGAATAAATTTGTATTGGGAAGATTATGTTGTGTAAAATTTAAAAGTTGAAATGTCAACGGTGAAGACTATATTGTTTAAAGTTTGTAAGTTTGGTATTGTACTTTGGAGTAATTGAAATAAAGTTTGATTGTTTATATGAGGTATCAAATTAATTTAGTCTCTACTATCAGTAATACCCTTTAAATTATTTGGGTGTTACATTATGGTATCAGAGCAATGGTTTTCGAAAGTATTTTGGGACTATGGGGAGTGAAATTATTATTCTTAGTAAAACTATTAATTGTTATGATGAAAATGACTATTGGAGGAAATTGATATCATATGCTAAATTGTATTGTTATCTTTTTGAAGAAATCATTTAAACTCAACAATGATGCAGCAACAACAAGTTGATCAAGTACCTCAAAATCATTCTAGCTTGAATGACTTCTTAAGGCATGATCCAACTAAATTTAATGGGGAGGCTACTCCTGATGAGGCTGACTCTTGGCTAAGGCAGAACGAGAAGATTTTTCGGGTAATAACTTGCTCAGAAGAACAAAAATTAACTTATGCATCATTTCTTTTGGTCGGGGAGGCTGAATATTGGTGGGAAAGTATGCAACAGTTGATGACGGTTCGTGGTGAGGCTGTGAATTGGGAGAACTTTAAGATAAGGTTCTTGGAAAAATATTTTCCAAACAGTGCAAAATTTGCAAGGGAGGCGGAGTTTCTGACCTTACAACAAAGGAGTTTATCAGTACAAGAGTACGTAGTAAAATTTAATTATCTCTCGAGGTTTTATACTCAGAATATCACAGAAGAATGGAGATGTCAAAAATTCGAGGGAGGACTAAGGCATGAACTGAAGAAGGTACTTATGCCATTGGAAATACAAGAGTTTCCAGCATTGGTAGAGAAAGCCAGAATGATAGAATTATTGGAGTTTGATCCAAGTAGAGTTTCCAGACTTGCCAAGGGAGAATCTTCAATGAAATTCAACAAAAAACCTTATGAAAAACCACAATTATCATATCGAGGAACAGTGAAGTGTTTTGAGTGTGGAGGGGCACATTTCAGACGTGACTACCCTAAACTTATTGGGGAAAAAGTTGAAGGGAAGAGATGTTTCATCTGCAATGATCCGGGACACTTTGCTAATGTTTGTCCAAAGAAAAAGAAGGTGGGAGAACCACAACAACAAGATTCTGCTGAAGTAAAGCCCCGGGCAACAGGAAGAGTATTCGCAATGTCTGCAGAAGAGGCTACTAAGCCAGGTACATTAATCTTACACACCTGTATGTTGTTAGGAGAATGCGTATATGTTTTGTTTGACTCTGGAGCCACACACTCCTTTATATCCCTAGCATGTTTAGAAAGACTCGGATTACCGATGCTTGATCTAGGGTGTGAATTAGTAGTTTCTACACCAGCATCGGGACCAGTTACGACCAGTTCAGTCTGTGTCGGATGCCCGATCCAAATTGCAGGACGCAAGTTCAAAGTGAACTTGATCTGCTTACCCCTTCAAAATCTAGACATTATTTTGGGAATGGATTGGTTGACTGCCAATCACGTTCTTATTGATTGTGGGAAACAAAAGATAGAGTTTCTAAATTTGAACGATTTAGAACTAAGCTCAACTCGAGTAGTTGCGAAGGATATCAAAGATGGAGCTACCTGCTATGTGGTGTTAGCTCAGGAGAAAAGAGAGAATACTGAAGAACAAATCATCGGAATACCTGTGGTAGAAGAATATGTTGATGTTTTTCCAGAACAAGTACCAGGTTTACCACCTAGTCGAGAGATCGATTTCACAATAGATCTAATGCCCGGAGCTGGCCCAGTTTCTATGGCTCCATACAGAATGGCTCCTGCCGAACTAGTAGAGTTGAAAAAGCAAATCGAAGATCTGCTGGAGAAGAAGTTTATCCGTCCAAGTGTGTCTCCATGGGGAGCTCCTGTATTGCTGGTGAAGAAGAAGGATGGAAGTTCAAGGTTGTGCGTGGATTATCGACAGCTGAACAAGGTTACAATAAAGAACAAATATCCTTTGCCAAGAATCGATGATCTATTAGATCAGTTGAGAGGAGCAGAGGTGTTTTCAAAAATTGATCTCAGATCTGGGTACCATCAGATTCTGGTCAAGACGGAAGATGTGCAAAAGACGGCTTTCAGATCTCGCTACGGACACTTTGAGTACGTGGTAATGCCGTTTGGCGTGACGAATGCTCCTGCGATTTTTATGGACTACATGAACAGAATATTTCGGTCATGTTTAGATAAGTTCGTGGTAGTATTTATAGACGATATTCTTATCTATTCAGAGAATAAGGAAAAGCATGCAGAACACTTGAGGGTGGCGTTGGAAATTTTAAGAAAACATCAACTGTATGGGAAACTGTCAAAGTGTGAGTTCTGGATAGAGAAAGTACAATTTTTGGGTCATGTGATTTCTGCTCAAGGAATCTCAGTGGATCCAGCAAAGGTGGAAGCTGTGCTAAAGTGGGAGCGGCCGAAAACTGTAACTGAAATACGAAGTTTTGTAGGATTAGCCGGTTATTACCGACGTTTTGTTGAAGGGTTTTCCAAGATTGTAGGTCCTCTAACTCAGTTAACTCGTAAAGATCAACCATTTCTGTGGACTGACAAGTGTGAAGCCAGTTTTGAGGATATGAAGCAACGACTAACGTCAGCACCAGTATTAATCATTCCAGACTCTAGCAAATCTTTTGAGGTGTACTGCGATGCGTCATATCAAGGATTGGGGTGCGTCCTAATGCAAGGAAGGAGACCTGTAGCTTATGCATCTAGGCAGCTAAAGGCGCATGAGAAGAACTACCCAACGCATGACATAGAACTTGCAGCAGTAGTATTTGCATTAAAGACATGGAGACACTACCTCTATGGGGCAAGTTTCCAAGTTTTTAGTGACCATAAGAGTCTAAAGTATTTGTTCGATCAAAAGGAGCTGAACATGCGACAAAGAAGATGGATGGAATATATGAAGGACTATGATTTCGAGCTTTTATATCACCCAGGAAAAGCCAATGTGGTGGCAGATGCATTGAGTAGGAGACAAGCTCAAATAACAACAATGATGGTGAAGGAATTAGAACTGTTAGAAAAGTTACGTGATATGAACTTGGGGTTGCAGTTAACCCCAGATCATATATGGTGTGGTCATTTAGTAATCACTAGTGACTTCTTAGAACAAGTGAAGGTTGAGCAGTCGATGGATCAAGAGTTGCAGCAAAAGATCAGGTTGTTGGACACCGATCAAGCTAAGGACTTCGTTCTAAGTAAAGATGGCATCCTTCGATTTAAGAACAGAGTGTGTATACCTGCAAAGAGTGAATTAAAACATTTAATTTTAGACGAAGGCCATAAAAGTCGTCTTAGCATACATCCAGGTATGACTAAGATGTATAAGGACCTGAAAGAGTCATTTTGGTGGAATGGAATGAAGAGGGATGTGGCCGAGTTTGTAGCAGCCTGCTTGGTGTGTCAGAAGGCAAAAGTGGAGCATCAAAAACCGGGAGGGATGTTACGACAGTTAGACATTCCTCAATGGAAGTGGGACAGTATCTCGATGGACTTTGTAACACATTTACCAAAATCATCAAAAGGTCACGATTCTATCTGGGTTATCGTTGATAGACTAACCAAGAGCGCTCACTTTTTGCCCATTAATCAACGTATGTCTCTAGAAAAGCTGACGGAGTTATACATCAGGGAAGTAGTGAGGTTGCATGGAATACCTACAAGCATTGTGTCAGACAGAGATCCAAGGTTTACTTCAAGGTTTTGGCAGACGCTACAGAAGGCTCTGGGAACGCAGTTGAGGATGAGTTCGGCTTATCACCCTCAGACTGATGGTCAAACAGAAAGGACTATTCAGTCTTTGGAGGATTTGCTAAGAACTTGTGTATTAGATCATCTTGGAAGTTGGAATGAGATACTACCATTAGTAGAATTTACTTACAACAACAGTTATCATTCCAGTATTGGTATGCCACCATATGAAGCTTTATATGGAAGAAGATGTAGAACCCCGTTGTGTTGGTTTCAAGATGGGGAAGCACTAACAGTGGGACCCGAGCTATTACAGCAAACCACAGAAAAAATAAAATTAATCCAAGATCGGATGAAAGCAACTCAAAGTAGACAAAAGTCATATGCCGACAAAAGAAGAAGACCGTTAGAATTTGAAGAAGGAGATCATGTATTCTTACGAGTAACACCAACTACAGGAGTCGGGAGAGCTATCAAGATGAGGAAACTGACACCAAAATTTCTCGGACCATATCAAATTCTCAAAAAGATTGGGCCAATGGCTTATGAGGTAGCATTACCACCTGGATTGGCAAATTTGCATAACGTTTTTCATGTATCCCAACTGAGGAAGTATATTCCAGATCCAAAGCATGTGTTAGAAGTTGATGAAATTCAGGTCAAGGAAAATTTAACAATGGAAGTTGGACCAGTGCGTATACTAGATGTTCAAATGAAAAAGCTAAGAGGGAAAGATATTCGCACAGTAAAAGTACTTTGGAATGAAGACACACAGGAAATGACTTGGGAATTGGAAGAATTTATGATAAAGGAATATCCATATCTCTTTTGTAAGTAATCTTTTGTTAGATAGTCTTTGTTTAAATAAATAATTTTCGAGGGCGAAAATAATTGTTGTTGGGGAGATTGTAAGATCCTTGAAAATATTTGTAAGTTAAAATACTAGATAAAAAAAAAAGTGAATAGTAAATTGTGAATAGTAAAAAGTGAATAGTAAAAAGTGAATAGTAAAACGTGAAAAGTAAAAAAAAAAAAAAATATTTGGAAAGGATAAGTGTTCCACGTAGCTTTGAGATCAGAATTTATCAAATTGCAAATAAAAAATTATTTTTGTAATAGTAAAATGAATAAAAAAAATGAATAGTTAAAATGAATAGTAAAAATGAATAGTAAATTTTTTTACTATAAATAGCCAAGGGGGGGGGGGCTGAAAATTTACACCAAAGAACTTAGAAAATTTTTGAGAGAAAAGAGTTGGAAGAATTTCAAATTTTGCAAAGGAGATATTCTGGAAGTTTTCAGAGAGCGAGGGGATTAAGTCTGTAATAGAGGTAAGGGGAGCTAACTTTGAGTATTTCCTTTTGTATTATCTTGAGTCTTGAATATGCTATATTTTGCTTTTTCTGATCTTATATCTTGAATATGGAGTATTTTGTTTCTGTATGATCTTAAATTTTAAATGAGAGTATGCTTTTGTGTTGATATCCAAGTGTGATAGTTGTAAAATGTAATGTTGATTATGTTATGCCACTTGTATGTTATTAGTTGTTTATTTTTGTATTTTGGAAGGATTAGAAATTGTCTAATCGGCTCTGCCAGATTCAATTTCTTGTTTCCCCAAACATTCTATTGTTTTCCTTATTTATTTTTATTGTATTTTGGAAGGATTAGAAATTGTCTAACCGGCTCTGCCAGATTCAATTTCTTGTTTCCCCAAACATTCTATTGTTTTCCTTATTTATTTTTATTGTATTTTGGAAGGATTAGAAATTGTCTAACCGGCTCTGCCAGATTCAATTTCTTGTTTCCCCAAAATTCTATTGTTTTCCTTATTTATTTTTATTGTATTTTGGAAGGATTAGAAATTGTCTAACCGGCTCTGCCAGATTCAATTTCTTGTTTCCCCAAACTTTCTATTGCTTCAGTTATTTATTTTATTGCACTTTTGGAAGGATTAGAAGTTGTCTAACCGGCTCTGCCAGATTCAGCTTCTTGTTTCCCCAAACTATTTATTGCTTTACTTATTTATTTTATTGCATTTTTGGAAGGATTAGAAGTTGTCTAACCGGCTCTGCCAGATTCAACTTCTTATTTCCCCAGACATGTGTTGCTCTTGTTACTTAATTATATTGTATTTTTGGATGGATTAGAAGTTGTCTAACCGGCTCTGCCAGATTCAACTTCTTGTTTCCCATGAATTTTTATATTAAGATTATTCTTATGATTGTCAAATATTGTATTCTTCTATGACCATTTATAGTAATATCTTATTATGGTTAATTGTTTATAGTTATCTTGTATGAATTCTATCATGAATTAGTTTCTTGGCTGAAATTGATCTTGTTGGAAGGTCTGGAGTAAGGATTCTGTAATAACTTGGAAATAAGTATTAAATAGATGTAGTGATACTATTTGAGGTTGTTGTAAGAGGAAGTAAAAATATTAAAATTAGGCATAAGAGAACAAGGTAGATAATTTAAGTAAATAAATTGTTAATTATTGAAGGCCTCCCTTTGTTGGTAGGATAGAGGAACCTTAAAAACCTGAGTTGGCACATCCCTGATCATAGAGCAGCCCTGGCCTGGTCCAGTCAGTTGTGACTAGTCATATGTGTTGGCGTCGAAGGTGAGTTTGATGCGTTCAGACATCTGGGTCCTCTCCGGTGACCAATTGGGGTAAAGAAAGATCTCTAATAGGATGAAATTAAAATAAAATAAGTTAATTGGAGATGTATAAAGTTATCATGGTAAAAACTTCATGTATATTTTATTTATCGTTACATTGAGCTCAGACTTTAATACGTAGTGGCTAAGATATGATGAAATGTTTTGGCTGATCTATGAATCTTTGATTGGTGAAAATATGTTGAGTTATACTCGTTATGGTCAAAAAATGAGTTTATAATATGAAGTATGATAACTGGCGATATGTTTAATTTATTGACACCAAAATAAGTTATTGTCAAATTATGATTAGAGAATGAACATAATTGAGTTATGTGGAGAAGAGGTTATGAATTGTTGATTTGATGAAATGTTGGAGTGGATAAGAGAGTATGAAATGTTGATGTGATGAAATGTTGGAGTGGATATAAGAAATTATTGCTTATGAAATGATGTTTCCTACGGGAAGTAATATGTTCGGTTATACCATGAGAGCTTGGTATGAGCAAAGTAACACCTGAGGTTAATGAAAGCAGGCAGCAAGTGGTCTGACCATAAGGCTTTGACATAAATATGTGGTTCATAAGTTTTATAGAAGCAGGCAGAGAGCGGTCTGACCATAAGGCTTCAGAGAGTAAGACATAGTATACAGGTGAGGCTTAAGGAAGCAGGCAGAGAGCGGTCTGACCATAAGGCTTCGTGAGTAAGCATAGTATAAATTGTAAGGTTTATGAAATTGAGGAAGATGATTTTGATAATGATGAATTAATGACATCGGGGTAATGATATTTGAGTAATTGTAGAAATAAATGATTGAACTATTCTTATTACAAATTTAATGATTGATTTGATATGGTTGGCTTACCCTTATTTGTTTGTGCTATGATCATATAACTCATGTTATATGTGATTAGATAATGTTGCAGATGTGGTTGAAAAAGCTTAGAGATGAGAGAGATGCGGGGAAAACCTTTCAGGGATTTTTGTAAAAAGAATAAATTTGTATTGGGAAGATTATGTTGTGTAAAATTTAAAAGTTGAAATGTCAACGGTGAAGACTATATTGTTTAAAGTTTGTAAGTTTGGTATTGTACTTTGGAGTAATTGAAATAAAGTTTGATTGTTTATATGAGGTATCAAATTAATTTAGTCTCTACTATCAGTAATACCCTTTAAATTATTTGGGTGTTACAGTGACCATGGCCAAGGGTCTACACAAGTTGGCTTGGATTGAAGGTCAAGACAAATCGACCTAGAACGAATGTCAAAACAAGTCGACTTATACCAAAAGTCAAGTCAAATCAATCTGATTCAAAGATCTAGCCAAATATATTTAATATAGATTTTTTCTTTACATGATAGATTAATCCGTTTTATCCAAACAAGACAACTGAAATTCAAGATATTCTAATTACTCTATCCAAATAAACTATTTAAGAAAAGAAGAAAATTGAAATACCATGTACTTCAATTTCTTAGAATTGTTAAAATTCCTTATCCAAACCCAAGGTTATTGACTGAGAATGGGTAGTTATTGGTTTTTAGCTTAAATACTGACTAGTTCCAATTTATGTTGAGTTTGTTCATTGTAGTCCTAATTATATATATATATATATATATATATATATATATATATATATATATATATATATATATATATATATATATATATATATATATATATATATATATATATTTCAATCAATTCCCAATTTTTATCAAATTTTTTTCAATTTAGTCCTTTTATGGTAACAACGCTTAAATAGTTAACATGATGGCCAATTTGTTTGATGTGTCTGTTTTACATGACGTGGCCCGTTTTATGTAGCATGTGATTTGAATTTTTTGTTTTAAATCAAAATAGAGGGAAATTGGTTTTAGGGTTTACTGTTTGTCAATAAAAGGAAGTGGGTATTTTCTCAACCTGAAAAAAGAAGATTGCATTTCCTCATCCACTTGAAGACATGTGCATTCATTGGTGAGGCACGTCTCATGTCTAATCATCTTCCTCTTTTTGTAATAGTTAGGATAATGAATTTGTAACTCCTCCTATGGTGGTAGGTCTAGGGTTTTAGGTTTAACACCCATTTACAATTACGGAGAGCTTGCAGTTGTGAGAACGACAAAAACGATAAAGAATGTTGATAAACAATTTTGCTATTGTGCTAACTACAAAGTTAGATTCATGAATCCAATTTTTCGGGTAATTTTTTTAGTAAAACTATATGTTGGTAATTAATATTTGTAAATACAAAGTTAGACTCATGGATCCAATTTGTTGACCTTTAAATCGTATGTACAAAATCTTTTACAAATATAATTAACTCTCATTTTCATAAAGACTTAATGAAAATATTTGCTACTAATCACTTGAATTAACGAACTCAGTCTTGGTGTCTCCCGATACAATCTTCTCCCGAATGAAATGTTAATCAATCTCAATGTGTTTGGTTTTCTAATGAAAGACATTAGAACTAATATGAAGAGTAACCTAATTGTTACATATGAGTGTCATTTAAGTGACATATCCAAATTGTAATTCTCTAAACAATTATTTAAGTCAAACAAGTTTACAAGTAGTTGAGTCATAGCTCTATATTTTGTTTCTACTCCAGATATTGTCACAACACTTTGTTTTTTGCTCTTCCAAGAGATTAAATTACCACTAATGGAGCCACAATATCCAAAAGTAGATCTTTTATCAAAAAGAGATGATTTCCATTCAACGTTTAGTATATCTTTTATCAAAAAAAGATAATTTCCATTCAACATTTGAATATCGCTTGTATGATTATTGGAACCATATAATAAACATTTTCCAACCAATCTTCTATATTGCTTGAAATAGGCTTAAGATTTAGTAGGAATTTGATTTCAAGATCCATGAGTATGTCAACAAACTAAACTCATCAAGTCACTTTCCTTTAAAATATCTAATGCATATTTCCTTTGAAATGGACCAAGTCATTCAAATATTGCCAACATGTACAATTCATCATTAACAATTTAAACAACATTAAAAAAAAAACCAAATTAAACATAAATTACAAAAATTAAGACCACATCAAACACCTAAAAAAATAAGTTTTAAGTCAACAAAAATAAAAACAAAAGAGTATTTAAACCTTTAGAAAAATAAGAAACAAAGTATTGGTATGCAAAAGTCAAATATACATCCATAACAATTAGACACCTTTTCATATTACCTTTAATTTGAGACTTCAGGAGACTACTAAACAAACATATATAGATTAATTAAGAAGTTATTATCCAAAAAAATTATTACAAGTTTACCAGATCTAATAAACTCTAGACATTATAGCTATAGGGTTAGGGTTTAAGAGAAGTCTATTAACTTTTTTTGTAATCTCTCTATATATAGGTCAATCAAACAAAAGCACAAACAAAGTAGATTGAATAATATATATCCTTTCTCAATCTTATTTATACAAGTTATATTACATTAATTATCAAGATATCATGCCCGACCATTTGATTTAACCCATTATACTGATAGAATCACCGCCTGAAACGTTCAGTTCAATTTTCGATCCAATTTGAAAACAATGGCAGGCAAAATAACTTAGCTAGGCCACAAAAAATAAAGCTAAGAAAAATAAATCTGAAGAAAACTTCCTTTGCTTTTTCAATTCGTCGCCACATAAACAGTGCTCAGATTACACGAGAACAAATGTTTGTAAAAACTAGGGAATAAAATATACGAGATGTTTGTTCATTTATGAAACATGTAGTGCATAATTTGGAGGAGCAATAATGCTATAAGGAACCATCAACGATCACAAGAAAATTCTGATTTCTTCGCGTTGTGGCATCTACTCGGAGCCCTGCACATTCCGGAAACAAAAACAATAAGTACGTCAATTATGTTCCAATCTAGTTCTTTAAATACATGCATATGCATGAGCAATAAATATTATCACACGGGTGCCCTGTTAGAACTGAAAAATACGCAGTATAATCGAACTAGCGAACCCCCAGGAGCATTGTTATTGGATTGAACAGGCAAACATTGCTATTTAAAATAGCCTTCAAACAACAGGAAATAAAATAAGTTCTCACAACTATACTGTGGCTCTAGAATCACGATATATTTGACTAAACCAGAAACATAAACACAAACTTATGACTAAGTAGAGCTATTAGCACGTCTTTAAATTAAACAGAAAAACTCCACAGTTATAGGCGCTCCAGAACTTAAACAGCCTGGGTACGCTAACCTTATGGCTGGGGTCACTCCGATTACATGTGAGAACACATTGAACTATTTTATCTCATTGGTCATAAGTCAACACAATTTATGTTCCAATTAATTTCCATCACGAAAGGTATTTCCTTTCCTCTTCCGTTTTAAACGGAAAAAACACCCTGTCAAATCTGCAAGTACAGCCTTTCAATAAAGAGAAAGTCCTACATACTCTGAAAATACTATACTAATCAAATTATCCAATAAAACAAATGGCACTGTACATGATTACATGCATTGTATTAAATTTATAATATTTAAAAATTTAGATATACTTGATTTTTTGAGTAAGAGAAAAGACTTAAAGGCTACAACTACATGCAGCACAGGATGTATGTATCTATCTATTTATATATATATATATATATATATAGAAACGTCTATCAGTTGTACTTACAGTTGTACCTAGTTTTGCACCTACCTTTCTAGTGCAATCCCTTAATTTTCCATGGATTCTTTATGGTTGTTCATTATAAATAGAAGACTATGAGAGGGGTCTTTTAAGCCCTTTAAACATATATTTTCTCTTTGTTTCAATCTCAATTGTAAGATTCATAAACATTTAAAAAATATAACATATAGGACATAGAAACATGTAAAGATGTAATTAACAACTACCACATTCAAAAAAAGTGGTTGTAAAGTGAGCAAATTAGATTAATGTTATAATGGTTGGATTGGGTTGTATGACCCAAATCCACTGTTAAGTCTAGACTCAAAGAAAATAAGAATAAATATAGAAAATATAATCCTTAAATAATTTCATATTCTTCTATTTTCACCGATGTTCATCTTCTCCCTTCTCGCTAATATTGTTCATCTTCTCCTATTCTCTTTAGGATTCAAGGCACGATTCATAATGGGAATCGTGATTTTGGGACTGAATCGCACAAATCAATCATGATACAAAAGCAAAAACAATTATTTGATACCTTCATGGAGGAGATTGGAAATGTTGTTCAAGTCATTGGAGATAATGGGAAGCAATTGTGTCTTAGCTATTGAGTTGTTAGAGCAGAAAAGACCTAATCTATACTGAACTCCTTGTGTTGCCAATTGCATAGACATAATGCTTGAAGACTTTGGAGAACTTCCTTTAATAAGGAAGACAATCCAAAGGGGAGTTAGTCTTTTTGGTTCTACATATAGTCATTCTAGTACCTTGAGTTTGTTCAAGATTTTAAGCTTGACATGTAGCTCATCAGAATATGAACACAATTGGAGTGTTTTTATTCATGCCTATTTCATTATTATATTCTTACAAAGTAGGAAGAAACTAATTATTACTTTATTTATTCATAATGTAGATTCATTGAAGGAAGAGAAATAGGCTTGACCACAAAAAACTGCATGATTTGGCTTACATCAAGTATAACCAACAACTTGGCAAAAGATACAACATTAGAGATGAAATTGATCCTACTGTACTTAATGACATTGATGAGTGCAATGAGTGATTAGTGGCACAAGTGGATGATAATGATAATGAAGATGGGAGAATGAGTTGGTATTTGATGATGATCCCACTCTTAATTGGGTAACTGTTTATGAAGCTTCAAGTGTTGGTGAACCAATAATTTATGCAAGGAGAAAAGCAAACAATAAAAGAAAGCAACCATCAAGTGGTGGGGTATTGTTATTGGATCTTCATAGGCTTCCAAAAAAGGAGTAGGTGCAACTTTGGCCTCAACACAAAGGAGGGGCAAAGAGATGATTCAAGTTTATGAATTGGGATTTGATAGTTCTAACTCTGATTTGAAAATATTGAAGAATTATTTAACTTTAAACAAGCTTTCTTTGAAGGCGAAGTGGAGGAGGGATATTCCCAATTGAATAAGATTTAAGATAATTATGTTGGGATTGACAAAGAGCCAAATGATTAGAAATTTAGGGTATTAATTACATGTTTTGTTCTTATTATAATTCTTCAAACTTGAAATTCTAAAGTCTAGTAGATTTGTTAGTATCATTAACTCTATAGATGTCTTTCATTATTTTTTGCACTTCAATTATATTTATGCCTTCTACTTATTATATATATTTGTTCGCGATGCTTCCACCATAAGCTGTTATGGCATCCGATGTATTTTCATGAAGAATCTTTTAGTTACCGATATTTTCCTATTGATAACATTGTGAAATTGGAAAGCCCAATGCCCTATAAACACCGAAATCCTGTACTTCCAATGAGGAAGTGGGCCTAAGGTCCCATACCTTTCGATTGGATTGTAGCATTATATATACACAAGAAAATAAAAACCAAATCCTACCTGAGCAACAGTTTCGGAGACCTTAGGTAGGGGTAATTTTGTTGGAGGTCCATCAAATAGACGAGAACATTCTGCATATGCAGATCCAATTCCAACTCCAGCACCAAAAGCAATAGATGCCCATCGAGTTACAGGACTCCCTAGTACAATAATCAGAAGCAAAAAACTTCAACATTAACAATTTGGGAAAGTCTCAACCACAGATTCAAGTATCTGAGAAAGTCTCAAATACAAAGATACAAGTGTCAACCATAAAGGTATATAATACTTACAAAATGATTGTATTGTATGGTAAAAGACATTACAAAAACCCCAAATTAAACCAGCAACATAGAAATAACTTAACCTTGGTTTAATAATGTAAGAAAATAAAATAAAATCAGCTGCTCAAATTGATTATAAATACCAAATTTTCTAAAGATCGGACTACTAATGACAACACTAATCACGACACTCACCCAACAAATTGGCTTATGTGTCATTAATTGTATGCGGAACCAAGTTTGCAAAGTATAGGCCGTCATTCTTTTTTCAAACTGACATTGGTCTTCAATACAACCATAACAGGCTCAGAGGCAGTAGATGCAACAGCATGCAAGTTCAATTTAGCAAAACAAATAGTACTTTGAAAATTTACGTTCAAAATGCACACAAAAAAAAATAACACTAAGAAAAATATGCATGGGATTGGGGATAGTTAATCGGTTTTAATCCAAATCAGCAGAGCAAAGGCATGGTAAAGCACTAAGGTTATCAAATAATATTATCGTCCTGCTAAACTAAAAAAAAATGAGGCTTAAATATGTTTTACATTCCTGGAAATATGCCAACTTGCCTTTAGCCCGTACAAAAAAATGGTTTTTGATCCTTGTAATGTTCATCATCCTAACTTGTTGTAGTACTTGGCATTGCAGCAGAGACTAAAAACACAAACCACCAAATTTTGCAGGGACGAAATGGCATCGGAAAGAAAACCACTGTATTTACAGGGGCTAAGAACAAAAGTTGTTATATTTTGCAAGAACATAAAAACAAAATTGTTATATTTGAAAGGACATAAAACATGTTGCTTCGGCGAGTTCGTGAGAAACCAAAACAAGTGACAACAGACATTACATGGATCAAAAAACCAAAATTTTTAAGCACTTTAAAATCACAGTATTTGCAAAGACCTTGAGCATATTTAAGCCAAAAAAATATGATATTTTTGTAGACACTCCATTAATTATGCTAGTTGATAATGTTAGATGTGCACGAAACATTGATGTTGAGTCGTTTGCACCATAATATTTGCAACTGATCAAGTAAGTATCATTTAATAAAGAAAATATAGGTTTAGGGTCAAGAAAGAAGGAAACAAGAGAATGACATTTACCAGTAATATTAGTGAATACTCCATTGAGAGGATATAATGTTTACAATTCCCCAACACAATATGCCTATTTATAGTAATAATTAGATCAAGTATTACAATCATTAGTACAATCTCAGGTCCACTAGGAAAGAGAGCAAGTAATCATATAAAATAAGGAAACATAATAAAGAAATATAAAGAACCATTTGGTTTGAACAAGCATATTCTTTTTCAACGTGTTTCCTATTTTCAGAAGTTACTGAGGGAAATAGGGGAAACCAACTTTTTATTGTTTTCTATTTTCATTTTCACCTTTTCCTAAACATAAAACATATTCTCAAAACCAAACACCCAAAAGATCAGTAAAGAGCTCAAAAACTGCTTGCTGCACAATATTCTAGGATAATCCAATGAAAAGCTAAATATTTTCTAATACTCTCCTACAAGCAAAGGCCGATAAATAAGTGAAAAACAAACAATCCATCTTAACCAAAAGCATTCACCCAAAAAAGATGAACTTGTTCCAACGGCAGTCAGTAAAAGAGAAAGAGAAAAGAAAAAAAATCCACTGATCAAGAACAAAAGAAAATCCTAGAATGACTCAGCCTTTCAAACTTTCAACACCCTTCACCCCTGATTGTTCAGCTGAAACCATAACTGTAGAGATTACTGGAATGTTCTCTGTCCAACCCGTACTAATTGATTTTCACACAAAAGGTAGACAAGGCTAAGAACCAGAACAAAACACACTAAACCATCAATCAACTTGACAGGAGTAATTGCCCTTGGGCAATATCTAGGCGTTTTAAATCTTTATTTTTGTTCTAAGCAAATTCTTGTAAGTTTAGGCGTGGAATCTGAGCATATTTCTGCTTCGTAAAGTTGTTTGTCCCTTAACATATCTAAAAGTGCTTATCCTCTAATCATATTTTCATTTTCTAGTAGCTTGTCCCTGACCACTTGAGTAGAGGAAAATTGAAGAAAAATATCTCTCGTCTATATTTTGGCACTCAATGCACTTGTTGTGGAAACAATTTAAAAAAAATGTAATAGATTTGGGATGATAAATTGATTGCTCAAGAGAATTAAAGTGTTTTAAGAAAAAAAAACAATTTTGAACAAAAAGGTCAGAACATAATGTGGCACATATATCAAACTTGTGCTGTGAATGAAATCTCGCGAGAAAGCAAACAGACACAAAAAGTTGTGACATCAGCATTCTTCCCAAGTGGCCTGTAATTACGGGGTTTTCTTATTCGGATAACGGGTAGAAGGCTTGAGAGGAATTTGGAGATTAAATTTTGGTGTAGGGTTAATTTAACAGGGAAGATCAAGTATATGATAAGAGTGATAACGAATATGATGGTAGATAAATGTGGTGCTTTCATCTCAGAAACGAGAAAAGGACATAGGATTTTCTTCAGAGATTGAAATCATAACACTCAGCATACTCGAAAAAAAAAATGAATGAAAGAAATATGGTACTGACTGAAAAATAAGAGACCGGCAAAAGCACCGGCAGATGAGGAGTAGACGAAGCGGCGGACGGTGAGATCAAGGCAGGCGTCCCATTTGGCATCGAGGTCATGCTGCGGGGGAATGATTTGCGTGTCAGCCATTGTAGTTGTAGGGCTAGAACCACCTCTGGTTTTTTTCTTTTTCGTTTTTTATCAAACAGCTTGTGTCTCGTACGCTGAAACCTCCTTTTACTCCGTTCTGAGTGATTTTCTATTTGTTCCCGAAAACATGTGCCCTTTCGGGTTCGGGTGGGTTGCATTTCTATTTTCCTTCCTAGGCAATTACTTTCCGAACCCATGTAACTCCCTCTATACCCCATTTTCGTTTTAGAAATGAATATTTTAAATATATACCATACATACAAGATCCTAAAAATATATTAGATGATAACTTTTTTATATAATTTTTTAATTGGATAATTTTTATCTTTTTAATAAATAAAAATAATTTATTTATTTAGTTAATAAAATAAATAATTAAATAATTTTATATTTCAAAATAAGTAAATAACCTCTCTTTCAAAAACTACTCATTACAGCATTTTCTTATTTTTACAAAATTATTATATAATTACATTATTTTTTTATTAATTTATATATATATATATATATATATATATATATATATATATATATATATATATATATATATATATATATATATATATATATATATATATCATATATATATATATATATACATATGATATATATATATACATATGATATATATATATACATATGATATATATATATATATATATATATATACATATATATATCATATATATATATATATACATATGATATATATATATATATATATATATATATATATATATATATATATATATATATATCATATATATGGGATAAGAAATGGTGTTATACTATATTTAATACTATTTTTAATTATATTATATTTACCATTTCGTTACTTAATATATTTTAATATTATTTTAGTATTTTTAAATTTTTCAAATACTTCTTACTTTATGTATATTTCATAAAGTAACATTTTATAAATATATTTTATTGGATATTTTTGTCTTTTATCTAAATTATTTTCTCCAAATCTTAATTTGTAGTAGTTCGAAAGGTGTTAGACGGTTATGTCTCATAGACGATCTAGGATTCAGGGTATAGGGTTCAAGATTTAGTGTTTAGAATTTTGTGTTTAGGGTCCATGATTCACAGTTCAGGATTCATGGTTTCAGGGTTCATGATTTAGGGTTCATGATTCAAGGTTCAGAGTTTAAGATTTAGGGCTTAAGTTTTAGGGATTAGGGTTTAGAAATTATGATTTATAGTTTAGGATATTTTATGGATTTTTAGGGTTGGGGGTTAGAGTTAAGGGTAGACAAGTGGTGTCAAGTCACATACGTTTCCCTTTCATTCTTAGAGTTCTTTAAATATCGTATAGCTAAGAGTCGTGCTCTCATATATATATATATATATATATATATATATATATATATATATATATATATATATATATATATATATATATATATATATATATATATATATAATATAGTCTTTATCTACTCCACTGAATGCAAAAGCCCAAAGAAATAACTTAACAAGTTAATTACAAGTAGAATTAAAAATCAGTCACTGCATAATTTATTAAGAAAGGTCAAGCGTCACATCTTAACTATGCAAGCGATGACATATTCGAATGCAAATAGAAGACTTCTTAGGAGATTATTAGTGAGTTTATTAATACGATGGGTGAACTATGTTAAGTTGAAACTATATCGACATATTGATCAATATCCATTTAAGCTATGATAGTAAAGCTATGATTCACATTCACAGGCCCTATATTGAGCAAATATTACGATAAGTCTTTAAAATAAACACTTCTTTTTGTAAGATGTTGTTTATAAAAATATTTGTTCGTTAGACGGTATGTGTTAGAAAGTCCTAATTTATAACTTATTACTTATCATATGATTCTTTTTTAAATACATAAAAACTAAAATAATTCAATGTATATGTTAGAATATTTCTCAATAGTATATATTTAATACCTTTATATTTTTATATATTTAGGGTAATGAGTTTAGGAAAGAAAATGAAATTGTTTATAGGATTGAATGTTAACTAGTATATTATTTATGCTTTTAGTGACATTCTGTTTGATGCTTTTGAGTTTGGGGTTTGTGATTTGTATGGAGATTCTTACTTGGTGTAATAAATAACTTGGTGAGATAAGTAGTCTTTTTAATTTGTCATGGTAGGTCAATTGTAAATCTCCTTCACATATAGTATACTACTAGTTTAATCATTTGCCATGTACTTTTTTTGGTTGGAAATTTCAAATAGGTTCCCTATTTTTTTCATCTCAATTGGGTCCTGACTTATGTAAAATTGCTCCAATTAGACCCTTGCCATTAAATTGGGCCAACGACATTAGAATCACGTCGATGTGACATGTTGATGTTGGATATTTAAATGACGTGGCATGATGATTTGTGATTTGCATGTGGTTTGGACAAGGATGGTTGGTTTCCATGGAGGTTGGGTTTATGGATTAGGGCTTTTGCAGTGGCCCATAGTGTTTCGCAGTGGCCAATGGAGAAGATGAGTGGAAGAGATGCATGTCGATGTCACGATTTGGTGAAGACGACGTGAAGATGTAGGGAAACACTAGAAGGAGGGTTGAATAATGTTTCCATAAGTTTTCACAACTTGCATTCTGATCATGATGTGTAACACTTATGAGTTGGTAAGCTTGGTTAATAAACGTTGTTCTAGAGAGATCGTTTACTTGGCCAACTCAGTGTATCCAATTTTGAACATAGGCAATAACCTTAAGTGGCACAAAGCATATTATCAAAGAGAGAGTATAGGAGAAGTTAACAGACTACATCGTTTATCAATAGATTAAAACACATAAAATGTTTTATACTGGTTCACCTGTTAAGGCTACGTCCAGTTCTCCTCCAACTTAACTTAGAGGGTTCCATAAGGTATTCAATGAAGTACAATTGAGTTTAACTCACTCCTGGTTGCATATTATTATTCACCACTCGTGGTATCCCTAGATGCTTTGAGTAACTCTAAGAAACTGCGTCTAGTTTAGTTTTCCCCACTTCATGTTGCGTAGTATTATTCACCACTCCTAGTATCCCTGATCAGCAAATAGCCTCTAGTTATCCTAAATTAGTTGAGTATTCGCACCACTCCTAGTACTAGACGATCTCACCTAGATTTCCTCAACTTCTTAGAGTTAAGTTGTAAATGTTTTGATTCTCTCCAAAATTGCAATCATAGATTGCTTTCAAATCGTTTAGACTTTAACTCTCACAGAGAGGATATTCTACAATACAATGGAGTCTAAACACTCTTAGGTGTTTCTCTCATCTCTCTTTTTCTCACCTTACATAAGTAAGCATGCAATATAATGAAGTACTAGAGAGATGCTTTACTTCGCTCCTTTCTCTCTTTCTCTCATGTGATAAACACAAGCAAATATTACAATGAAGCTTGAGAGACTCTCTTATGTATTTCACTATTTCACTTTCTCATCTTTCTTCAAGTGGATATTCTGATGAAGCTTGAGATTGTTCTTCTTTTCTTGAGCTTTTCTCTTTCTCCTTTTCTCTCATAGGAGTAATTTAGTATTTATTAGAATTGATGAGATTTGTTTCTCAACACCAAGACATGGGGAATTGGTGTTTTATAAAAAATAGAACTTTTCAAATCTTTTTCGCAAATGGTATGGTTCTCGAAACCTTTCTTGTGTCGTAAGTAATGATGTGCTATGAAAACAGTAGGCATGTAAAACAATTACAGAATATAAAGAGATTGGGAGAAGAAAATCAAACTCAGTTTTTCTACTGGTTCGACCTTAATGCCTACATTCAATCACCCTCCCAATAACCTCTTAGATCGGAGAGTAATTCACTATAATGATCAGAGTATTACAACCAAGGCTTTACAGAGCAACTCTCAAATGTAAACACCTCACAAACTCTTAATCAAATATAGAATAACAAAACCTCTCAAGACACAACTACCCCGTTCTTGTTGCAGCAACCCCTTTGAGATATCCCCTCTCAAAGTCAAGAGTACACCACTCTTCTTCCTAACGCCACACGTACATGGAACAACAAATCAAAGATTGCAAGTCTTCTTCTGCTGATAAAACAGAATGCACCTTTAATTGTGCAAAAATGATCAACCTTTTCAGTCTAGTCACGTTTGCTTCTCAAGAATGCTTCAAGATCTGTAAACCACTTCTAGTTCTTGATTCTTGGAGCCTTTAATCTGTAAAACTACTCAGATGAAAATCAATCAGATATAAAAGTGTAATTCTCACTTGTTCTTTTTTTTTTTTAAATCAAACAATGCGCCAATATATAGTTTATATCGGTTCTGACGTGGATCAAATCGATTAACATATTTATGTAATCGGTTACATTAAACACATGTAACAAAATTACAACCAATTCAGCTTCTAATTGAATATACAATTAATGCAATCGATTCTCATTAAATGTTTGGTCAAACACATTTAAAAATATGACTGTTATAGCAATTATGACAAGTATAAGTAAGTTTTCAAATCATAACGAACTTAATTGAATATATAAACCATGTAATTGATTAAGCTTTAACACTTATAATATTTTTGAAAACTATTCTTTCTTAAAACACATCACAGCATATTTGAAAAAGATATGTGCAAACACACGAGTTTTAATCGATTCAAAACTAATTGTTTTGTCACTGATTAAAACTCAAGCTTTCTGATGACCTTAATTGATTATCACACCACTGTAATCGATTAAGTCATTCAGATATGCTTTTGTGCACGTGATTTTTATATCACCAAAACATATATTGTGGATACACATATATAATAATTTCACAAACTCAATAGTATGCAACAATTAACATAATATGTCAACAAATATGACAAACACACAATATGTGCATATTTCACGGTAACACATTAACACAATACATGTGTTTTTATTATCAATGTGTTAGAAAGTCCTATTTTATAACTCATTATTTATCATATTATTCTATTTGATATACATAAAAACTAAAATAATTCAATTTATATATGTTAGAATATTTGTCAATAGTCTATATTTAATATCTTTATATTTTTAGATATTTAAGGTAATTAGTTTATGAAAGAAAATGAAATTGTTTCTGGAATTGAATGTTAACTACAAGTATATTATTTATGTTTTAATGACTTTGGGTTTGATGTTTTTGAGTTTGGGGTTTGTGTTTTATATGGAGATTGTTATTTGGTGCAATAGATAAGCTTGAAGAGGTAAGTAGTCTTTTTAATTTGTCATGGTAGGTCAACTGTAAATCTCCTTCATATATAGTATACTATTTATTATTTATGCTTTTTTAACTCTTGCTAGTTACAATTTAGAATTAACGATTAATTGCCGTAACATTTTTGTGGCTGTATGTGATCACTATATTAGGTCATTGGAAGTACTGCATACAATTTTAAAGCAGGTGCTACTTAGGATATGCTAGAGTTCTTGTTTTTGTGATATTAGTTCTGTGTTTTTGGAAGATAGCTGCATGACCTAATTATATTGTACCTTTATCATAATATTTCCTCTCTTCTTTCGGTCTTTGTCGTTGAATTGTATTGTTGATTCTATAGGCTTAGATCATTTCTTCTTAATATTATTTTTCAAGAATTCCATCAGTTTTATGTTCAGGTTAGCCTTTTGCTCTTAATAAATGAATTAATTTAAATCAATGTATTTATTTGCTCATTAAATTAGTTTTCATCCAAAGGTTGTGGATAATGAATTTATGTTTTTGAGTTTTGTGATTGTTTTTTGGATTTGATTATCCTCATTATATCATATTTATCTTGTAGATATTTATGTGGTTTTCACTCTTGTATGGACTATATTTCTTACTGAGTGCAATAGCTTTGCTGAATTTTTGTAACTATAATTCTAATCATGCACTTGAACTTAAACTGTCCACCTAAATCTGTGTCACTGTTCTTCGACCTTGCAAGCCTTTCATTCCATGATTTGAACCTTTTATATACCAATTGATTCATGGAATGAAATCACCATTTTTCCTAAATATTTCACAAATCACCTATATGAAATTTCACATAATTGAGACATTTGTTTATATGTATGTAATTTAATAGTTCAATAGTAGCTATTCATGTAAAATATCTCCAACAATTTTATTACCCCATGAAACAATTGTTCAATAATAATATGGAAAAAAGAATCATCAAATTCTTTTGGGATAAATTTAAAAAGTATTATGTGCTACATGTACACAGATAAAAGACGAGACATATGTAGCAACTACAAGTGTTGTAATGGGATGGTTTTCATTTTCAGTTGCAACTATTACATATAATGGAATTGAAAAAATAAAGTACTGTGTATTTGTCTATCTCTTTCTATTGGCTGGGAAACAAAATATAAAACTATGTGGAAGAAACATGCAGAAGGTAACAGTAAAACAATAATGGTACAGAACGTATATATAGGGTTTGACCCATCAGGCTATTTTACTAGTTGAATTAAAACCATTGATGAACAAGAACTCCACTCTGTCTAAGAGAAGTGAAGAGCTGCAAGCACTGATCATAAGTTTTCTGATACTTGGGACTCCTCTGTCCTGGGCAACACCTCTGCCACCTATTGTAATGACACTCAAGAAAAATCTCATCCACCAAACATATGGCCCCAGTTTCAAACAACCTGGGAATCAAATCAAACTCCGTACCCTCCACATCCATCTTCATCACAACAAAATCATTCTTGGAAAACGTGTTCTTTAACCATTCAGCAAAATCAAACCCGGGAATTCTCTCAACCTCACCACCATTAAAACCACTTGAAGACTGCAATGGTTGAATCCTCCCCATGCCCCTGCCCTTACCCTGAACCTTCTCCCTAGGGCCATGGTTAATCTCAAATGCCAAACTTTCATTCCTAACCCATGCCGCATAAGGCAACAGAGTAACCCCTTTTTTCAAACCATACTCCTGATGAAACGTTTTGTCAGCCTCAATGGCATACACATGAAAGGTCTTGTTCTGTTTTGGGTACTGTTTCCTAAACCAACTCCCAATACTAGAACCATAGCTTCTAGCTCCAACATCAACGTAAACATACCTATCCTTAAAGCTTATATTGACCATTGAAGAAAGGTACCTTATGTTCTTCACGTTTCTCTTCAGAGTGATCCATGGCTTCAGTGGCTCCTCTTCTATTAAAGCCTCAGCGTTTCTAACCAATGCTTTCTTGTACTCGGGAACAGAGCATTTTCCATTGGAGTTGGAATTGGAATCGGAACCAATTACATAACGTTCTTTCTTCACAACGAGTTCTCTTACGCAAGACATCGATGAATCAAACCCTATGACGTCCTTTATTTTCACCACATTGCAACAAAAATTGAACAAATCAACGAATGAATTAAAACTATAAGTATCATTGGCCTTTACATGGAACACGGCAAACCCTTCGGGTTTGAGCGTCCGAGCAATTTCCGTCACGAACTCCGCCGGCCGCGGCGATCTCTCTAGCGCACCGTCACCAGCGAACACGAAGTCGAACGTGCCGTTCGCGAACGGAATCCGGCGAGCATCACCGGCCTTTACCAGCGACGGCGATGCTCTCTTCGAAATACCGGTGGCGTCTGTCACGCCGATCTCGCGCAGCGCAAGGACGTCGCGCCCGGTCGGCGTCTCAAGGCATAGCGACTTCGCTGCCCGTGAGAGGAAGCCACCAGCGATGAGGTCCTGGAACACAGACGAGTAAAACCGAACGCTGTTGATCCAATCCTTGCTGGCGTAGCGCTCGGGTGCCGCCTCGCCGACGGAGACGGAGCGAACCTCCGAGGAGAAGAAGCAGAAGTCGCCGAGGGTGCAGGACTCTCCGGCGAGGGTGATGACGTAAGCAAACCTTACGATGACGAGGAGAAGGCCGACGATGAGTAACTGTATCAAAACATTTCTGAGTAAGGCCGGCTTTCCCGTGACAGGCTCCATAGAAATAGATTGTACACTTTTCTTCAAGAAAATAATAATTACGAGAAAAAAAAATGAAAATATGCTTTGAATATTTCTTCAATTTATCGTAGAAGCAAGTGAAGGAGTGGTTAGCGCCAAAGGATAAAACAGGAATTCATGGTTATAGATTCCTGTTTGAGTTCTATGAAACAGTGACGAAGAAGAAAGCCAAAAAATGATAAAAATAAGAGAACGCCGTGTGGAGGTTAGTGGTGATGGGGACGACAGGTTGTTTCTACGCGGAAGGAGCTGGGCAGACAAAGGAAGAGTTGACATTGTCGTGGGCCCCTTTTGATTTATTTATTTATCGTTTAGATTTAATATAAAATTAATATAGAATATAACAGATATAATTATTGAGTAGTTTCTCATGAGTTTTATAACTTTTATTCCTAAAATTATGTGCTGACCGATCGTGTGGTCTAAATTTCAGAATCCTGAATTGGGATTTGGGAGTTTGCTATGGAAAGCATTGAAAGTGCTTATTTCGCGTCACTGTAGACAAGTACATCTTATTCTATAAGTATGTATATTATTGCATGGTCAAACAGTAACATTTCTTTATCTTTTTTAAAATTTAATTTAGTGTTTATTATAATATTATATATTTTGTGAATCTTCATTTACTGTCACCACCGTGTTCAGTGTTCCATCTTCTATGGCTGTCACGGCGATTTAAGCATTCAGCATATGCAATTTTCTCAAAAGGAGTTTAATTAAATTCATTAAAGAGAAGGTTGAAACTTCGTTTGTTAGCAATATAATCATAGTGACACGTTATTTTAAAATAATAAAAATGAAACAATTATAGGTTATAAAATATACAACAATTAATGTGATTATTAGGACTGTAATTTTATAGTAAATTTGTGAATTAATTTCTCAAATAATACTATAATAATTAGTACCTTATATTTATTTCCAAATATAGAGACACCTATGTCGACTAATAAACTATATGGTAATTTTCTGAAGAGAATATTATTCACATGAGTATGAATACGAAGATTCGACATAAGAATATTAGGTATTCATAAAAGAATATTGAAGTCAATTTGTTGAATGTGACATCCCAATCCCAATTATATATAGAAAGTATATATAATAAAGACGTCATAATTGCATAATATAGGAAAACAATTAAGAATAATTAAATATTATAATCATTTTTAGAATAACGTAGAATTGAAAACTAGAGTATTATAATTTTTTTTTAGAAATTACAGAGAATTTAAAACTTTAAATGCACAAAAGTTCTTCAAAGCTAGCAAATAAAAGTTAGCAAATCTAAGTTGCAGCACTGTCGTCTCCATCAATGTTTCTAAAGTATCTCCTCGCCATCTGCTCCCATCCAAGTGGGTGATCATCGCAAAAGAAACAACACAAATAAGCAAGGGTGAGCTAAACATAAAAAAAAACATGTTATTCAATCTCACATGACATGCAAAAATCATTCAAACGTGGTAAAATACATCGTAAGACTTGTTACTTTATAAATCGACTCGTCCGGATTAGAATGATTGCCGAGCTATGGCGGGTTATGCACTCATGGTGGCCTCTACTGCTTTGCAAAGCCATTGTCAATGGGTTTCACCTTACCACACTCACGAGGTTAGTCCGTTATCACTCACCTTGGGCCATACTGGAAACACCCAAGACTAGGACCTCCTGCTACTCCTCACCACATGAATCAATCCTCTCTACTTGAGAATGAAAGACCATTGGAGCGTCAGGAAAACCCCCAAGACTGAGCTACCATGCGAATCATTCTACACACCACCAGGACACCACCATGTATCCTCTCCTTGAGGATCATGGAATTACGTCCATGAACCATACTGTCACTTTGAAACTTAACCCAAGACATGAATAACCATATACCATCATACAACAATCACATCTTAGATACTCATCCCACAATACTACAATAGACACTCATCCCGATAATATGTTGATGAACGGTCACGGGAGGTTATGCATTTGTGATGACTTCTACTCCTTCTTACAAATACACTTTCAAAATACTCCATATCATTCACAAGGTTAGTCCTCAACACTATATTCAAAACCAGCACATAGACCAGGACCTCCTGCCCCTCTCACCACATAATTCATCCTTCTCAACTTGAGATTAGATGACTATTAGAGTATCAAGATAACCTTCAACTACGGGACCCTCAACATCAACATTTACCCAAATACCATAACATAAATAAATCTCTCTACGAGACTCATACCATAATCATATTCCTCAACTCACATTATATCCTTACAAAATTTCCCCATAATAATCATATCATGTTCAGACGCATAAATTCAAATCCAATATAATAAAATACAATCATACAAAATGAATATATCACAAAATAAATTAACAATACTAAAATATCACCATAAATGGTCACCGGAGAAGAATCAAATGTTTAACGAATTAAACTCACCATAAACGTCAGTACATATGACTAGTCACAACTTACTAGATTGGACCAGGGCTACTCTATGATCAGGGATGTACCAACTCCAGTTTTTAAGATTCCTCTATCCTACCATCACAATTATAATTCATAATTTCGTATCTATCACAATAACATGAATTCATTCAATGAGAGATATATTGCACAATAGTTTAACAGTACATAATCTGTTCAACAAGATTTAAGTTAAAAACTTGTCGAGTAGAGTTCCAGGAAAGAGAGGTGCGTCACAATGGACAACTTAAGTACCAAATCTTTCCTTAGCCAAAGTGTTCCTCAACTAGTTTTAACAAATTTCTTATTTACAGATTCAAAATAACAGCATATAATATTAACACAGAAATTCAATATAAATAAAAATACAGTAAGCATTAACGGTATTCACACAGAATTTCAAGACATGAATAGTAATAAAACAATACTAAATCATAATATAAAAGCTTAGAAAGGTTAGCTCCCCTTACCTCTTCTCCAGAATTATCTTCCTACTAGAAGCTCTTCCCCGAAAATTCTTCAGAATCTCCACTCTTCTTACAACTAAAATTTCTTCCTAACTCTTTCTTCTCTAAATTTCAAGATTTCTCTCTTGATTCTTCCTCTCTTTGTGCAGAATACCCTTCCCTCCCATGGCTATTTATAGGTAAAATTTTTAATATTTAATAATTTTTTTAATATTATTTATTATTTTAATTTTATTTTAAAATAATATTTTAATCATCCACTTGATCAAATATGATCCTAACTCCTTCCATGCTACGTAGGAATTCTTATCCTTTCAAGTTTTTTTACTATTCACTTTTTACTATTTACTTTTTACTATTCAATTTTCTTAAAAAAATCCTAAATAAGTTATCAAAAATTTGAACCTCTCCTTCTAGAATTACTATAATTTTATATCCAAAATTTAAATTTTTTTCTACCATAATTTTCTATTTAATTATATTTTCTATCCATTAAAATTATTATTACTAATAAAATGTTAAAATTTACTATTATAAATATTTTTCATGAGTCTTACATTAAAGATGGTTAAAATTATTAAAATACACTGTAGTTTTTTAGAAAGATAATAATATTATTCTGATGAGAAATTTTAGATGAATCTAAATTTTTAGAAAACACTCTAAACTAATTAATAAATATCATAAAATATAGAAGTCAAATAACTAGTAGTCAGTTTCACACATGTTCACGTGAGATGATCACATGAGTTAACTTTATAAGAAAAGAAAGAAGTTAAAAAATGAATATAACTATCAATTAATTTTGTATATTTTTGAGTAAAAATAAGAGAGGAAGACAATGGATCAAAAGCAAATAAGAAGAGACATCATAAGTGTGGAAGACACTTTGAAGACACATTCACTCACCCAGAAGTAATTGAAAGTCCATTTATTGATGAATAATAAAGCAATAAGATATTAATTGTACTATAACTGTGCACTCAACGCTTCTACATACCGAGTGATAAACCCTTACGCAATAAGAACATTTCAAACCCTTCATTTGTATAATCGGTCAGTCATCAATCTTATGGTCAATTGATCGGTAAAGTCAATATGAAAATCATCTTCACAAACCCAGCATAATTAACAAAGTAAACCATATTTATGGACTCTTGAACCAGATCAACCTTAATTAAAAGCTCACTTTAAAACCTATAAATACAAAGATAAGGTAAATAGGTAGGTGATTGCATTTATTGTGATATTAATACTGTGTTGTGATAACCAATCAAATTTAGTAGCTAACTTAAGCCTCAGAGTGTAATATGTACCTCAGAGTGTAATATGTACACCACCACTCGACTCGAAGACTAAACCAGAAATATTGACGTAGGAAGACTAGTAATTAAGTGTAGAGAATAGTTTTTAACCCCACTATTTGAAACAAGTATTATATGAGACATATTAAAATTTATGGTTATAAAATGTTTTGATGATTGATGATATATTTAGATAATGAACATTTGAAAATTTTCATCAAATATTTTCTTAAGAGATAGAACAAAGCAATTAATTTATCTACATGTGATATAATTCATATCATCATATATATATATATATATATATATATATATATATATATATTAAAATTGACCTCGAAGTATACTTAAATGATAAAAGTTGGCCAAGTATTTCATATGCGTTTGAAAAAGTAACAAGCTTGTTTCTTAGTTGTGTTTTTACAAGTAAAATTTTTAATGAATAAAACAAAGGCGAAGAAATAAATCCTTCAGAAATTTCAATATCCAAGGATACTATATTTCTCTTGACTTTGTCAGCTCAAAGATTTTTGCGAATCCGATTACAAAAGAACCAACATGCCCACACAAAATCCAACCCCCCAAAAACTAAATAAAATGTGTAGGTTCAGCCAAACATGAGCACAATCAAATAAAGAGGTAAAAAGAGAAGAATAGGTACCCTAGAAGGTGTGAAACCCATGTATATCTATGAACCCACTGCCCCGTTAAGTTGTGTGCCATCACAAAAGGATAAACCAAGTGCAAATTTTCGCCCCCAACACCTCTTTCTCTCTCTGCAAAACAAACAATAATATCCATCTTATAAAGGTCGATCTTTCATCAGCTATGATTAAATGATTTAAAAAAGAAAACAAAAGGAAAAGGTTCTAAGGAAAAAATAAAGGAAAAAAAGTGAAATTATTTTTGAATTATTTAATTAAAAATGAAAAGGGAAATTGTCTAGTAAAAGTTTATGAATTAATATAAACAATTTAAATAAATCGTAAAATATTATTTAAACTAGGGTATTTTGTTTTGTTTATAAAAAAAATTATTATCTTATGATTTTGGAGTAGGGCTGAGGATCACAATAAGACATTTCTTCGCACTTTTCTTTATGTACTTTATGTTGTCTTAGGTATACGTAGATAAATTCCTTTTAGGTTTTTTATGTTTGAGTTCCAAACTGTGTGGACGGGTACTTGCCAAAGATACTTCGACACTCAAGTCATTATTTAGCTGATGGGTTATCATACTAATATCTTAAATTCATAATAAATATAATAACCTACCTCCTTACCTCAAACTTGTATCTGTAGTTTTGAGATAGACTTATGATTAGAAGATATGTAATCATGATTCAATGTCTAATAAATATGACTTACTTGTAAGTTTGATTATAGGTTGTGCTTAATGCTCTTAAGATTTGTGGTCGCTCGATCATCTCATTCTGCTAGTTGTTCTCCTGTCGACTAGCCATAGTTACACATAATATTGGTTGTACATCTTTCTTGTTTTTTTTTACTTTATCTTTGAAGAGCATGAGATTTAGCATGTCTTTAAAAATTGATCAAACAAATTTAATCTTATATTTTGTTAAAAAAATGCATAAATATTTACTTTTATATTTTACATTTTGTAGTGTGTGTAAACTTTTCAACATGTTGTTGACTAAAACTTTTATTATAGGCAAAGGAGCATGTTGGGTAAGCCTGTTACAATTTCACGTGTGGTTAGTCTTTTCAATACACCAATTATTATAATACGAATATTTCTTAAATTAAAATAATTAAAAATTGATCTTTTATTAGACAATATAAATATATAATAACATTTTAATTTAAATTGTTAACCTTATAAATCAAATGTTAATATTAAATATGATAAAGCAATTTGATATGTATAGCTATAGTTTATCCTAATTAAATATTTAAGAAAAAAAATATAATTGGATATTAATATATAAAGAGAGATCAAAAGTAAAAAAAAGAGGAGGGTGTAATGAAGGTGTGAGGAGGGTGTAAGGAGGGTGTAGTGTGTAAGGTGTAAGGTGTAAGGATAGTTTAGGGTGTATGGTGTAAGAATGATGTACGGTGTATGATGTAAGGAGGGTGTAACGCATAAAGGAGGTGTACAGTGAAAGGAAGATGCATAATGTATGTGGTAGGGCATATAGTGTAGTGTGTAAGGTGTGGGGTGTAAGGGGTAGAGTGTAGGGTGTGTTGTGTAAGGTGTAAGAATTGTCTAAGAAGAGTGTAAGGTTATAAGAAGGGTGTAAAGAGGGTGTAAGAAGGGTAATGTGTAGAAGGTAACGTGTAGGGGATAAGGTTTAAGGAGGATGTAGGGTGCATGATGCAAGGAGGGAAAATGGTGTTGGGTGAAAAGGTGTGGGGTGTAGGCAAGAGGGTGTAGGATGTAGGATGTAAAGTGTAGGGTGTAAGATTTAGAATACAAGGTGTAAGGGAAGGAGTGTAGAGTATAAAAAATAGGGTGTAAGGTATATAGTGTAAGATATAGGATTTAATGAAGGTATAAAGTTTAGAGTATAAGATGTGAGGAGGGTACAGGATATAAGGCATATGGTATAAAATATAAGATTTAGAGTATAAGTATAAAATGTAAGGAGAATGTAAGATGTAGAGTTTAAGTTATAAGGTAAAAGGAGAATGTATCTAAAAATCATATTAACATTCAAATTGATTAATCTAAAAGTCATGTTAACTTTGAACTAATTAATTAAAATATGTTTTTTTATAAAAAAATTTATAAATTGTAAGAATCTAAAAATATCTTCCAAAAGTATATAATCCATAAGTGAAAATTATGGCTGCAATCCCAAAATTACTTATAAATTACACAATCTAGTAGTTTTTGTATTAAAGAAAATATATATTTCAAATTGTATACAATCGAAAAAGTCATAATTAAGAAGTAAAAAAATTGCTTTCAAGCTAAAATTGAATTCCAACACAAGTTATTCGATGTAGTTTAACACGAGTTTACCACTTAATGAACCAACCTAATCTAATTTATTAGAAAAAGAAATTTGAACCTAATCCACCATAAATTAGTGAGTTAAACAAGTTAACTAACTATCTCATTTAATTACAAGTTTTTAATTTTCAATTCCAAAAATAGTATTTTTTAATTTAAATCTAAAATAATTTAAACACTAAATACAATTTGAAACAAACACAAAATCTTGAATCCATTAATCTTCAATATTTCATTCTCTGAACTCATTTTCTTTTTTATCCCATCTATAATAAGGCCTGAACACGTAGTAAATCACATTAACGCACAAGTTTCAACCTGTTTTGACTAAGGGTGCAGAAAGAAATCCCTTGCTTTTGAATTAATAGATACTAAATCTAAATATAACAAGACAAATTTTATAAATTCTTTAAGGCGTTAAGGAATCATTCATTATAACTCCTCTTTCACTTTTAGGTCGTTGTTTCTCATAAGAACGAATCTATTGAACCTTGCTAAAGTGTTGTGGAAACGTCTTTGCAGGGCACGTAAACAGTTTAGTCACGTTAGTCCCTCGAAGAATGTATAGCCATTATCAAACCTTTTGCAATCAATGTCGCTATCAATCTGTAGCATGACAAATATCTGGACAAAAGCCACTAAAAAAAATACAGTTCATCGCAAGGATTCATATTAGTCAGCCTACGAACTAATTAATTATACCTAGCAAACCAATGTCAAGCATAAAATTAGTTACTGTCACATTATTGTTTTACAATATCTAATTACAAAGGAAATGAAATTTCGGAGACCCAAATACTACAAAGATAGAGAATATGGTATTCTGTGCTACTACAATCATCAGTTTCTATCAATTATGCTAATCTGGGTTAAAATCAGATGTTCTGGAAAAGCTCATGTACATTCCCAACGATTTCTAAATCTATTTCTTCCTGGAACACATCAGCCTCTACACTTAATTTACATATAATCACAGTGGATCTAGTATGATACAGTCTACTGAGCTCAGTTTGGCTTTCTTTCCTCTCTAACCAACGAGCACTTTTCACCATCATTGTATATAACGCGTACTCAAGATTTCTCTGACTGCTTGGTGAGCTCTTTATCGGCAAAGTGAAGAAGTCTTCTTAGTCTTAGAACCATGTCACAGTGGAAGGGAAGCGCAGTCCGCCGCTCTAAGTATACGGGGCTCACTGTCATCCAAGACAAGGCATGAAGCTCTGCTGCAATAGACTCCAGAACCAAGTGGGTCTCAATTTCAAAATCTTTAGCTTCCCAGCTTAAACTTCTACCAGCTTGCTTGTTAATTCCTCGAACAACTTTCTCTTGGGGGATGTTAGTACCTCCATAATAATCAATGAGGCTCACTGAAAGTATAGAGGGCCATTCTTCCTTTAGGTTGCTTCTGTAGTCCTTCCTCATGGAAGGTACTGCTTTTGAAACCACAAATCCAGTAGAGAGAGGAAGAGCGGAACCCTTGCTGTGAAGCAGATGAGCCAGTGGTGGTGACTCTGCTGTGAGGCACGTGGGGAGTTGAAGAACTGTCGGAGGAAGAAATCGCATGCTGGGAGAAGGAATTAGAATGTATGCAGAAGATGTAGAACCAAGAGACTTCACTGGAGTGAAACCTTCGATGTAACCTGCAATAGACACCACTACTTTCAGTTCCCCTCTAAAAAGTTATTGCTATAATACTTACATGATTTACTTAATTATGAATATTCAACCATTAGCTAGCATTAGAAAAAAGATTGTGTATCGTAGTAGCTTTGCGGAATACTAATTTATTATTCCGATGTCAATATATCTACAATTAAAACCTTTATTGCCAAAACAGGTTTTTGGTGTATTGGTGCAATGCAACTTTAAAAAATGCAATTTTTGTCATGAATGTGGAGCTATACCAAAGTTATGTTCAATGTCAGAGACCACAGTTTCCAAAACATTCTTTTGGAGGAAAAATAGTAATGGTTATTGTTAACGTAGATGCCGTTAGGATTACATGAGATGATTAGGACAAAATAATTAGTTGAATGCTTTCCTTCGACTTTGAGATTGAAGGCCTCAAGTATTTAAATTTTGGGGATGGAATTTGCAAGACCAAAGAAAGTAATGGTTGTCATAGAGTATAGATCCTAATAAAAAGCTAGGAGGTAAAGACAAATGTGATCTAGTAGATACCACTAAATACTAAAGATTACAAGGAAGGTTATTGAATCATATTGAGCTCTCCACATGAACATCTTGAGGAAGATTACAGAATTTTTAGGTAATAAAAAGTTCTAGGAGAAGGGGACTTCCTTTTGAGAAAATTGGGCGGCAAGGCTTATGATAAAATTGAAGAGTTCACGGGTGCCAACCACTAGATCCATGCCTGACCAAAAGTCAACATCTGGCTATTGTACTTTTGTTCAGGGAAATTTGGTTACTTGGAGACGCAAAACAAATTGTAGCCAGTAGCACAGAAATTAAAATATAGGGAAATGGCACACAAATAGTTAGAGAAATGTTATGGCTAAAAGGAATTCAACAACAGTTACAACTTCCTATCTTCCACGAAGTTGCACAATGATAACAAGGTGACAATCAGTATTTCTCCAAACATTGTTCTACATTTTCAGAGCAAGCATATCGAAATTAATAGACATTATATTTTCGGAGCAAGCATGTCGAAATTGATAGACATTTTAAGGGAACGCAAACAAACACATCACTTCTTCCTACTTCTAGTAAGTTGAATACATTCTTGTGAGAGGTTTTCTTAGAACAAATTTTGAACTCTTTATAAGCAAGTTGGACTTGACACGTATGTACCTGAGAGTTGTATGCATTTTTATTTTAAATTAAATTTCAAAAAAGGATTCTAGAAGACTATTTAGTTAGTTAGTTAAGATAAATTAATATTACTTATTAAAATCTGGTTTGATTCTATTCTCCTTTATTTTCTACCCTATCTTTATATTCATTTTGTAATCAGGATGGGTAGGATGTCTCCTAGCCTACTCTATAATTTCTAATGTAATTTGGAATAATGTACAAAAATAAAGAAAATTTTCCTCTCCGAAAATTATTAACACCAATCTTTACCAATTTGAGAGGTCAAAGAATTTAAAATTATTAGACAAGATTGGACTCCTGTTTTATTACTTTCTTATGCCGGGTATGAATCTAACTAAATATTTGGATGGTCATCCATAATTACTAATAAAGAATATTATTCTTGTAACTACTATTTTAGTGTTTATATTGTTACCCTTGTGAATGCAACTACTTGAGATTGAAACTGTAAAATAATTCTTGAGGGCTCAATTGATCTCTCTTATAATCTTCTATTTATAAATAAATTGATACAAGAATATGATAAGTAGGGTAACCTTAGACACAATATAATCATGATAAATTGAGTAACCCTAGATACAAATATAATCATGATAAATAAGGTAACCTAGACACAATATAATCATGGTAAATAAGGTAACCCTAGACACAATATAATCATGATAAATAGGGTAACCCTAGACACAATATAATCATGATAAATAGAATAACCCTAGACATAATATAATCATGATAAATAGGGTAACCCTAGATACAATATAATCATGATAAATAAGATAAATATTCTAACATCTCAAACTGGAGCATACAAATTGTATGTGCCAAGCTTGAAATAAATAAGCTAAATCCAACAAAATCAACTTGTCTAAAATGTCGAGACAATAGATGTTATAACTTTGGCTTCCAACAAGATGCACATATGCTTCAAACCATCGAGAGACTATAAACCAAATTGGACTCATAAACTAGCGTAACCAAAGAGACTCCTCATAAGCTTATGAAGAATAATATTCGACAACCACGAAATTTCGTCTAGTACCATGAACCTTAAGTAGGATGACTTTGACAAAGTTGATTTCCATCAAAAGTGAATGACGAGTGGTAGACAACGACAAACTGCAAAAACTTGCCATCAAGTAACGATGGGGCCTGCATGGCTAAAAGCGACAAATTGCAGAGACTGGATTCTATCGAGAAAGGATGGGGCTTGCAGTGGCTAAAAGCGACAAACTACAGGATTAAATTGCCATCATTGACTGATGGGGCCTGTAGTGGTTGAAAGCGACCAAACTATAGGTACTAAACTACCATCAAGTAAGGATGGTGCCTGTAGTGGCTAAAGGAGATTTGCAGGGATTGTCATCACTGACTGATGGGAACTGTAGTGGCTGAAACAAACTGTAGTGACTAAACTTCCATCACTGATTGATGGGGTCTGCAGTGGCTGAAACATACTACAGGGACTAAACTGCCATCATTGACTGATGGGGCCTGCAGTGGTTGAAAGCGACAAACTACAGGGACTAAATTGCCATCATTGATTAATGGGGCCTATAGTGGCTGAAACATACACCCCTTACGACAAACGACATGATGACGCGCCGATGAATAATCATGAAGGTGGAAGATCATAATGGTCTCCATAATTCATCAAAGCATCCAAAAACAAATCTGACAAGGGACTCATGAAATTGTTTGACTAAGATTCTTAATCTTGCCAAAAATAGACTCCCCTCATGTCATGAGCAACCTTCAACCCATGACTTTAGTGTTGAAATTCCTTGATGTTAACCAGTTGATAACACTGACTCTCCTTAGAGACTTTTAAATAAATGACACAAGTCATTAAGAACATCATAGTTGTTACGATGTGCTATGAAAGGAGGCTAAGGAACAATGTTGAAACAGAGGTAAAATGTTGAAACAGAGAATTTTTCCTTTTTTTTTATTTGGTCGAGTGAGACGAACGACAATGTCGCGATGTGATTCTGACACCGGGAAGATGACATATGACAAACACGCGCCGGAAGCTTATCGGAGAGAAGTCGTGCGTGATAGCGCATGTGGATGAGAATGAGGCAACGACTAGGGATTGGTCGCCCTCCTCGAGGCGCAGAAAACCCTAACTTTGCCAGAGAAAATGTTGCGACGACAGGGGCAGACGCGAACAGATGTGGTGTGTGTGGCGGCGTCTGGATGAGAACTAGCCATCTCGCTCAAAGAGGCGATCCTGATCCACTAGTCATCGAACTAAACTGTGGTGACAGATGGCAACGGACGACAGTCGACGGTGGTCCGCAGCAGACAGCGATTGACGGTGTCGGGAACAGAGGTTGATGGTGACAAACTTTTGTGGACAGCTCCTCATGGTGGCAAAACAATGTTAGGTGAACAATGACAAATGGCACCAACAACAAGCGGTGCCAGACAGTGGCGTCATTGAGGTATTTCAGAAAAGATGAAATTTTTAAGGCCCCGGTAGCCACAACCACTAGCCACCGGCGACAACAAAGATAGAGTAGGAAGAGATTCAGAGAGCTTAATTGATCTCTCTCATAATCTTCTATTTATAAAAATAAATTGATACAAGAGTACATGATAATTAAGGTAACCTTAGACACAATATAATCATGATAAATTGGGTAACCCTAGACACAATATAATCATGGTAAATTGGGTAACCCTAGACACAATATAATCATGATAAATAGGGTAATCCTAGACACAATATAATCATGATAAATAGGGTAACCCTAGACACAATATAATCATGATAAATAGGATAACCCTAGATACAATATAATCATGATAAATAGGGTAAATATTCTAACACAACTCATCTTATTTATTTTATTACTTGTATAAAAATTACCTAAGCATTAATAATAAGGATTTATTTTTAGTAACAGCTTCTTTTGTAGATACATTTTGTAACTGCTTATGTTTCAGTTTAATAATTATTACAATGTTTAATTTTTTAATTATGACAAAATTGGACACGTGCTCAAGGGCATGGGTTTCCTGTAATGTCCCGGCAACTCGCAGGGACCGTTGACTGCCCCCACAAACCACCACCAGGCTTTCCAGTGTGCTTTGTCCTCACTCGCACACTTTCTGGGAAAACTTCCCAGAAGGTCACCCATCCCAGAATTTCTCCAGGCTAAGCACGCTTAACCATGGAGTTCTTATGAGTCAGGCTACCGAAAAGTAAATGCATTTTGGTGATATGAGTAGTCAAATCAATTCCTTTAAGCTATCCTTCAACTGTATAGTCCCATACCTATACAGTCTCCAGATCCCTCTCATTCCGGTGTATGTTCGATTCATCCATGTACCCCTTCCACCCGAAGCTGCCAGGAGCCGCTCCTTGTCTGTGCCCCCTGCACCATGCTTCTTGCACCGGCGTCACTCCCCGCCCTCGTCTCCGTGCCCGGGTGTCACATGCCCACCAGCTTCCGCTCTGGTTCGTCCTCGAACCACACCGTACTGGGAGAGGCTAGGCTCTGATACCATCTGTAACGTCCCGGCAACTCGCAGGGACCGTTGACTGCCCCCACAGATCACCATCAGGCTTTCCAGTGTGCTTTGTCCTCACTCGCACACTTTCTGGGAAAACTTCCCAGAAGGTCACCCATCCCAGAATTACTCCAGGCTAAGCACGCTTAACCATGGAGTTCTTATGAGTCAGGCTACCGAAAAGTAAATGCATTTTGGTGATATGAGTAGCCAAATCAATTCCTTTAAGCTATCCTTCAACCGTATAGTCCCATACCTATACAGTCTCCAGATCCCTCTCATTCCGGTGTATGTTCGATTCATCCATGTACCCCTTCCACCCGAAGCTGCCAGGAGCCGCTCCTTGTCTGTGCCCCCTGCACCATGCTTCTTGCACCGGCGTCACTCCCCGCCCTCGTCTCCGTGCCCGGGTGTCACATTTCCACTTGTACTTTACAATTAGGATATGACAACACATTCACACATATAGTGTGAGTTACTAGATCTAGGTTAGAGTATCCAGGTATTATTAAGAAGACAGACATTGACACTAAATTTTCTATCCAAGCAGATTAGGCCTGTGGAGAGGTATGTTTACAAATGATTATTGGGACAAAATACTACAATACCCTATGCAAACCCTTTCCATTAAAGATGAAACTATTACCAGACGTGTTTTGGTCTATAAAGGTTTTTGATGGTTTTGTTAGGCCATAACAGCTATCAGTTAACTGACAGTTGATATAAGCTTGTATAAATATATACCTCAGTATTTCCTTCACTGATTGTAACATTTATCATAATCACAATTTCAGCTTGTGTTGCAAAATTTTCAGAATCTAGTATATCATCTTTCTCTCCTATATTTTCTTTCATTTTCTTATATCATCTATTCTTGTGCCGCTACTCAATATCCATCAGAACAACTCTCATGAATGCAATTTAACAAAATAGAATTTGAAATAATTGTAGCTCAGAAAACTCACCAGGAGTGGAGGAATCTGCTGGGTGAACTAGTTGTAATGTATGGTCCATGGAAACTGCAACAAAACTAATGCTTTGTGCCCAATGAAGCAAACCCCTTGAATTGTCCACCATAGAATGTCCACCCATAAGTTGCTTTCTTGCAGTAGGTTGCCCTAAATTGCCTTTCATAAAACCAGTGGATTTGGTATGGGGGCTGTACAAGGGACTAGGCGAGGAAGGAAGAGTTCGTTCTGGAATCAAACTCATGTCTTGTTGTTGCAAAGAAGAACCATTACTTGTTGCAGACAACCCATCAGACATAGATTTCCGCAATTGCAGAGGCCATCTCTTCATCTCAGATACACCAACTGAATAAATGGCTTTCTGCCATTCTATTTGAAAAAAATAATCCAGGTAAAAATGCATGTATAGAGGTAGCCATAAGATACAAATGAAAATTAGCTTCTCAATCTAAAGTGGCGAAAATATAAATAAAGCTAATTTACTTTTGATGAATGCAAATATGCAAACAACCATGCACCATTGTGAGTGTTTATGAATAACTTATTTAGTTTTAAATCCCATAAAGCGAAGTAGCCAGCTCAAAAAACATAATAGTGGTATAGCACACAGCGGAATAGCCAGCATTGTGAATTTCTTTTTATGGCTATTATTATTTAGTTTATTATATTTTTATTACTGTTATTGTTCAATTTATTATATTAAATATTATGTTATATTCAGTTTCTATTGTCATTTAGTTTATCACGTCATATATTATACTCCAAGTATATAATATTTTCTTTTCTTTTTATTACTATTATTTTGTTTATTATATTTCATGTTCTGCATCAAATAATTTATCATATTTTGTTACTATTTAGTTTATTTATGTTATATGCACAATGAAATGCTTTCTTTTTGTCAAAGTCAGACTCAAAATAGAGTCACGAACAAACAGAAAAAGGAGAAAAAACATCCAAAAATGTCATTGGCAAATTGGCCTAATTCTCCCAATCCCAAACTTCCTTCACTAAAAGCCTAGGAGTCTACCCTAACCCAGTGCCGTTTCCATGAACTTAGAAGAGCTCAAAAGAACTTTGCAGCCGTGGACAGAGAAACAGGTTGCAACAGATCACAGAAGGAAAAGGGGCAGATGAGGCTGTTATAACGAAAAAGTTCGAATAGAGGGTACAATTCCCACCATTCCATGCGATGCACACTGAACTGCACCACCAAGTCATCATCCCTTGTGGCCTGTAGCCACTCCTCTCCGCGGTGGCACTTTAGCCTAGCTGTAGCATGCTAATTCTCATCCATGATAACTTGAAGATTGGAACAGCTTGAAGATTCTAAACCCGCAAGTTCAAATACATCTAGGACAATACTTCAAACTAAGGCAAAATTCTTCTTCATCCAGCTCATTTTGATAAACTAAACAGTGAATAGCTCTGTTGAAAGTCTCACATCAACTACAGATAAGGCCAAAATATAATATATAAGTGAGGTGCAAACCTCACCTTACAAGCCGGTTTTGTAGGGTTGATTTAGGCTTAAAACCCACCTTCTAATATGGTATCAGAACCATGGTTAGAACCTATCCTAGTGAGTTCTATGTGGGCATTCTATTCTTTTATTCCACCCGCTATCGGGCCATTATCAGACCACCCAATTTCTACTATCACGCATGAGATGTCTATACCTCAGCGTGAAGGAGGTGTGTTGGAAGCCTCACATCGACTAGAGATAAGGCCAAAATATAATGTGTTGGTTGGAACAATGTCTTGCATTTTTGTATAATTTAATATTGTTCGGTTCATATGATTGAGCTTATTAAGAAGTGGACTTTAAGCCTAACTCAATCCCACAAAACCGGCTTGTAAGGTGAGGTTTGCACCTCACTTATATATTATATTTTGGCCTTGTCTCTAGTCGATGTGAGACTTCCAACCAACACATCACAGGTTGAACTGAACAATAATAGTAATAATAAGTGAATTATATCGATACCGCATGCTTTGTTCAAATTGTACACGGTACTTTTACCCTTTTAACCTCTACAATAATCCTTCTTAATCCCTATAAGATGAGTCATTATAAATGTTAAAAAGGCAGAGCCGTGTGCAATATAAAAGAACCACAAGGGGTGTGGATGTTAGTGTAATTTTCTCGATTAATAGGAATTAGTTAAAATACTATAATAGAAAAAATAGTGCAGTTTCTAACTTCTTTTCATGACTTTTATGGCATGAACACATTTTATAATTTGCTATATACATTTGATGAAATAAATATTAGATAATTGGAAGTGACTACCCTTTTATTGTATTATTACAAGTGAGATGCTCACTTGCTCTGACATTGCTTCACATAATTTAGATGGAGGCTTTTGCACAATACTGCTATATGTCTACACATTGAACAATACTGCAGTATCTGAAGCTATCAAAAACTACACCCACCAAACCAAATTTCAAAGGACCTGGTTTCAAACATTAGGAAGTCCTGTTGCGTATAATATGTATATGTACTAGAACTAAAAGAAATGACCCACTAACTGCTCCATAACCCGTCAAATAAAACCAACACTGGGAACTTAATAATTAACAGATAAATGACCATTTTGGTTCTTGAATGAGTAAACAACTGACAATTTAGTCTCTAGAAGAACGAATAACTTGACTTAAACAAGTGAAACAATACATTCTGTTAAGTTTTGTAGAACCATTTGTCATTAAACTTTACATTAAATTGTAAAATTCAGAGACCAACTTGACACTAAATTCAGAGATCATGTTTAAAGAGCAATTTGACACTAAATTTCATTTTTTGAAAACCAACTTTACATTAAATAGTAAAATTCAGAGACCAATTTGTCATTAAGTTCAATATGATGCAATTGTCCCACTTGTATGGACTATATTGTAATTTCCGAGCTTTTTGTCTGATTTACAGATTCAAGAACCATAATGTTCATTTATCCAACAACTCTCACTTTGCAGTCACAACTGACACTGGTATGAGTATAGGTTTGGCCAATATCAGGGAATTTATACACCAGAATATAATAGTGTGAATCAGCCACTATCTTTAGTACTGCATAAGTGTCTTTCCAGAAAATTACACTGCATGTCCTAGACAATGTAATCAGCCATGTCCAATTCAACAAGCTGAGTTGGACATTAAAAAAGAATTCAAAAACTACACTGGGTTTTTCGTTTCTAAGTCATGATTTATGCAAAACGCACCTAGGAAACTATTTCATGGTTCACTAATTCTGTCTAGCAAGTTTCTGTCAGTTTTGGGTGCTTATGTTGTGATCTCTGATCACACTAGTAGATCTCTCTTGCTATCACTTGAGATTAAAAAAGGAAATAAATTCCTAGAGAGCTTACTTGATCCCTGTCACAATCTTCTATTTATAATAAAGAACTGATACAAAAGAGTACATGGAAGATTAAGGGACTGCACTAGACACCAAGGTTCAGAACTAGGTATTACTATAGGTACAACTAATAAAAAAAGTAAGCACACTACACCCTAAGTAGGTTTAACGAAGATACATAGATGTAATTATTCTAACACTCACCTTCAAGCTGAAGCATACAAATTGTATGTACCAAGCTTGGAAACAATAAACTCACATTCTAAGATCTAACATGTTTCCTAGCTGACATGGATCACATTCTAAGATTTGAAGACCACTAAATTCAGGACACATTATTTTAATTAACAAATGAGGATGGCCAAGCTGATCATATAACATTTTAGGACTAGGAGCTACACAAGACACCCTTGGACGAGATCTAAAATGGTATAATCCTCCAACTTCATATCATTCTTCAATTTGTCTCCCTGAACCATGCTCCTCTATAACAAAAGATTTGTGATTGAAAGTTATTGAACAATTTAACACATTGATTAACTGGCTTAAGAGAATTAAATTGAAAGGACAAAAAGACCAGAGTTTAGATTTAAGGAGGGAGATAGGCAAACATGACCGGCTCCTTTTGAGGAAGTTTTAGAGCCATTTGCAAGGGTTATGACATGACGTTTTTCTTGAAAGGAAAGAGTTGTGAACAAAGAGGTATTACCAGAAATGTGATCAAAAGCACCTGAGTTAATTACCTATGAATTTTGACCTTCTATGGATTGAGAAATACATGTTGATGTTATGGGAGATTGAGATGTTTGTGCCAAGCTTTTAGACTTTAACTGCAGATACTCGTCATATTCATCCTCAGTGAACTTGGAATAGGCAGTTTCAACCTTCGAGATATTGGTGGTTTTGAAAGAAAAGGAAAACCATACAAGGAGTAGCAATTCTCTTGAGTGTGACCCATCGTTTTATGCATTGAGAACGTCCCCAACCTCCTTGATCTCCGCCTCAGGTGCCACGTCCTCCTTGTCCTTGTGTGGAACCATGACAAATGGTTCCACTAGTTCATGAGTGTTAGATATTAAGATGTGTGCTTATGTTATTTGGGCTTAGTCTATTCTGTATTAAGGGCATTGGCCCATATCTTACAATATAAATAAACTACCCTATGTGTATGCTAAACACACAAGGGATATTTTCTCCCAATCTTCTCTATTTCTCATATGGTATCAGAGCCATGGTTAGAGCCTATCCTAGCGAGTTCTAAGTGGGCATTCTATTCTTCTATTCCACCTGCTATCGGGCCGTTATCGGACCACCCAATTTCTACTATCACGCACGAGATGTCTATACCTCGGCGTGAAGGGGGTGTGTTGGAAGTCCCACATCGACTAGAGATAAGGCCAAATTAAAATATATAAGTGAGGTGCAAACCTCACCCTACAAGCCGGTTTTGTGGGGTTGAGTTAGGCTTAAACCCACCTTCTAATATGGTATCAGAGCAACCGCCTGGCTTTGTTGCTCAGGGGGAGTCATCTGGATTGGTATGTCGTCTTCGCAAATCCTTATATGGCCTAAAACAGTCTCCTCGGGCCTGGTTTGGTAAATTTAGTTGTGTTGTTCAACAATTTGGTATGTCTCGCAGTGAAGCGGATCATTCAGTGTTCTATCGCCACTCGAGTGCTGGATGTATCTACTTAATAGTGTATGTCGATGATATTGTTCTCACAGGAAGCGACTATCTTGGCATCTCTCAGATGAAACAACACCTTTGTCATCATTTTCAAACCAAAGATCTTGGCAAACTTCGGTATTTTTTGGGTATTGAAGTAGCACAATCCAGTGATGGTATTGTCATATCTCAGAGGAAGTATGCGTTAGACATCTTGGAGGAAACAGGGTTAATGAACTGTAAATCTGTTGAGACACCTATGGACCCTAACATCAAACTCCTACCAAATCAGGGGGAGCCTTTCTCAGATCCTGAACGGTACAGAAGACTAGTTGGTAAATTAAAACTATCTTACTGTTACGCGTCCTGACATTTCCTTCGCAGTTAGTGTGGTGAGTCAATTTCTAAACTCCCCATGTGAAGACCATTGGGATGCAGTTGTTCGCATACTGAAGTATATTAAAAGATCACCTGGGAAAGGTTTGCTATATGGCCCTAACAACGATACAAAAATCGTTTGTTATTCAGATGCTGATTGGGCTGGTTCCCCTTCTGATAGGAGGTCTACTTCTGGATATTGTGTTTCTATTGGTAGCAACCTGATATCTTGGAAAAGTAAGAAGCAAAGTGTTGTGGCAAGGTCCAGTGCAGAAGCAGAATATAGAGCTATGGCATCAGCTACTTGCGAGCTTGTGTGGCTTAAACAATTGTTGAGTGAATTGAAATTTGGAGATGTCACTCACATGACACTTATATGTGATAATCAAGCTGCTCTCCATATTAGCTCTAACCCTGTCTTCCATGAGAGAACCAAACACATTGAAGTTGATTGCCATTTCATTCGAGAAAAAATCATATCCGGAGATATCAAGACTGAGTTTGTTAATTCAAGCAACCAGCTAGCAGACATATTCACTAAGTCCTTACGAGGACCTAGAATTGATTATCTTTGTAACAAGCTTGGAACATATGATTTATATGCTCCAGCTTGAGGGGGAGTGCTAGATATTAAGATGTGTGCTTATGTTATTTGGGCTTAGTCTATTATGTATTAAGGGCATTGGCCCATATCTTACAATATAAATAAACTACCCTATGTGTATGCTAAACACACAAGGGATATTTTCTCCCAATCTTCTCTATTTCTCATAATGAGCTTCTTGCGTTTGAGGAGCTGGGACACGAAGAAGGCATGTGGTAAAGGTTTCCATGGAAGGGACCTCATGACTAGTCAAAAGTTGATATCTGATATGATCAAAGTTTGGATGTAGAGCACGAAGGGTCAATACCATATAATATTTGTCCAGTTTCTTTTTGATATCCTCCAAAGAGTCCACTTCCGAAAACATCCTCAGTTCTTAGACAACAGATTGGGCTAAATCATGAAGGACACCATATCATGGTCTCCATTTTAAGAGATGCAAGCTTGTTTGTCGTGTCATAAAGACGTTGAATATTGTTAGCATAGATGCTTTAAGCTTTCTTCCAAAAGGAATGACAAGTTTTGGAATCTCTAAGAGACATAAGAAGTCTAGGTTCCATTGATTGCCATAATAGGGCACCCAACTGGAAATCTACTAGTTTCCACTGATTGGCTTTTTCAGTAGGTACATGGCTATAATCTTGCTCAAGGTAATCATAATGTCCTTCGCCAAGAAACCACATTTCGACGACGGTAGATCAAGATAGGTAATTTTTCCATTTACTTCTAGGAAGTAATTGAGGGACTTCCAAAGAATGAAATGACACTTCCAAATGACATTTTTGATCAAGGCACAAAGAAGGGTTAGACAATAGCTATGGAGTTGGCGCGGTGACGTTCTGACGAGCAAAAGGCTGTGCGTGGCAAAGAATTGGACCGTGGCAGCGAAGGGGATGGTCATCGCTTGGAGAGACGATCTAGATCCAATGGTCGTCAAACGAAACTGCGACGATGGACGACGACGAACATCAACGAAACGACAAAGAACAGTGAATAGCTTCAAACGATAGTGGACAATTGCAAGACACTAGACAAATGCAGACAATAGTAACTAATGCCGGTGGACAAGACGAGATAGAAACCAGAGCGAGATTGACCCACTCTGATACCAACTTGAGATTAAAACAGAAAAGATATTTCTAGAAGGCTTACTAGATCCCTCTCACAATCTTCTATTTATAATAAAGGACTGATATAAAAGTACATGGAAGATTAAAGGAATGCACTAGACACGTAGGTGCAGAACTAGTTACTATTATACGTACAACTAATAAAAAACTAGCACATTACACCCTAAGTAAGCTTAATGATGATACATAGATGTAATTATTCTAACATAATGTTTCTCAACTTTGTTTAGCTTTTGTGTTTTAGTCTTGGACACTTTACTATCTCACTACTCTCCCATTTCCTTTCTCTTGTTCAGTCTCTTGGTATCTTTCTCAACTTGGTTCAATTGTGTTGTCTTATCACACGAGCAGATCTCTCTTGGTATCTTTCTCAGCTTTGCTCAGTTTGGTATTTTAGTCTTGGACACTTCTCTCCCATTTCTTTTATCTTGTTCAGTTTCATCGATATGGTTGGTGCAAGCTACAAATGAGTGGGTTGGATCATATCAGGGTTTTAGTTTTTTTACTCCTCTCTTGATATTTTTGGACTGTTAGACCTCAGTTTAAATCCAACAACATTCTTTTGTAAAGCATAATATATAATATAACCAACTAGAGTAATGATAAAAGGATAGTAATTGTAGCAAAATATAAAAAATATTATAAGAATATAGTATGATAATCTAGAAATAATAATAATAATATAGTAAAAAATATAAAATTTTATTTACAGCATCCTATAATATTGAATTATTATGTTATTTGTAGGTATTTTATTATATTTTTTTAACCTCACACTGATGTCTAAATTATGCCACAGCAATGACATTTTGTGGATAAGCCATACCCAAAATCTGATGTGCATATAACATAACCCACAGGATAAAAGGCAGAGACAGAAACCATACCAAGATACTCGAGCTCATAAAACCCTCCAATGCGTGCTATCACAAAATCTCGAGGCCTTGCAAGGCCAGGGTCACAAGATTGAATTATCAGACAACCTTGCTGAAGAATTTGAACAAATAGGCATTGCAGTCCCTTTGTATCCTGCCTACTGCTTATTCCACCAAAGGGGAAAATGTTACAGTCCAGCAATTCTCCCCTCGAATCTGTCCAGATGCATACAAGCCAACGCCAGTCCTCTGTCCATCCATAGCAACAATGTAGGCTTGCAGGAGTCTTCGGATCAGACCCAGATCCATCAGTGCTTGAAGCAGACTCCACACTTCCTGCTGTACTTGTACTCTGTACATAGTTACCACTACTGTCATCAACCAATGCCTTAGAAGATTCTGAAGTGGGACTCCCAATAACTGAAATACCACTTTCAAGAGAACCTGGTTCTGCCAGAATAAAAAGGGGTTCAAACATGTAACGAATTTCATCAAGGAGAAAAATATCCCCAGTTCTACTTGCATCACAGCTCAATCCCCCAGTCCTTGTTGGCTGCCAAGAATTATCCCAAGTACCAGGCCTCAAGCTAGCATCAATGTCACCCTCTCTTGGAAGAGAATGTCCTGCCATTCTAGGACCAACACAATCTTTCCACATCCCAGAAATGGGAGAAGGCAGCTGCGTCAAAACAGAATGAGATCTTCCAGAAAATGCAGACTGAGAAAAATCACTAGAGATTCCACGTGAAATTCGACGAGCCTTGCAGTACACAGTAAAAGCAGTCTCTTTTAAAATGACAAGTTCGCTGACAGATGGGCTAGTGACTCTGAAAATGGCATCCACAGTAACAATCTGCAAGACCAATTTTGGAATACTAAACCCTGAAAGCACAAGGACATTAGATGGAGAAGCCTCGTCGACAGCAGCCAAGCCACTTAATGCCTTCACAACCTGACTATGCAAGCTAGATTTCCTCTCTCTATCCAACTGTTGGACTACAGATCCAATCGCAACAGAAGATTCAATTACAGTTTGCAAAATTGCAGTGGGATCAGGAAATGGGCATACCACATAGATTACCTAAACGTGATGGGGTAAAGATGAGATCAAAAGCACCAATGCACATAGATTTACAGTACAAATTAGGGAAATATGCTATAACAAAACTATTTTCTGTAATGAACAGTGTCATGCCATTAATACTTCAAACAACCAAGTTGTTAAAGCCTAGTCATAATTTGGACTGATCAGCTCTTAGAGAACATAATAACCATTCAATCTACAAAATTTTGCCAATAAACAAGTCACTTACCAAGCACGAACTGTTACTTCCTTCGCCTGGATTTGTAGAAAAGCAAGAGCCAATTTTCAAACCTCTAAGTGCCTTAGAAAGAGACTTGAGATAACTAGTCAGGTCCCAGCCATTTGATAACGATAAAAAATAATCACTCACTGAACCAACAAGAGATGCATTACTGCTCTCAATCTTCATTGATTGGGGGCAGTCAAGTAAAACAAAACCACAAGATGGCAACTTTGAAGACTCTATCTCCATCTGATTCCCCAAGCCTTGAGGTGAATGAGTACCCAGCTTGCATGTCTCATACACTGAAAAGAACAAAAGCAAAATAAGACTAACAGAACAAACCAACACAAAAAATCAGAGTGAAGGGTGAAACTTAAACAGCAGTCACAATGCATAAAAATCTAGAAGCAGAGCAGCTCTGGCACAGCAATCACCTATAGTTACATTTAATTAGTACAACAGAAAAAACCAGAAACACATAATCCTCAAAGCACTTCAAATAGCCACTACATCCATCAAAAAGATTACTTTTATTTCCAAGGAGACAGGATTCAACAACTCTGGTTTCTCCATTTTTTCCTCCACCTCTTCTTTTATACTATCATTAATACATGATAAATAATTTAATACGAACACAAAAATTTGTTAAAACCAAGATATACCATAATATGTATGTATGCAATTCGTAAACATCATCAAATAGTCTTCATAGATAAACTGAATCATAATTACCACTACTTACCTGTTCCTAGTTGTTGAAAAAAATCAGCAGCAGCAGAAGTAAGGGGATCAATGTCAGGGCATACGACATGATACGTAATCTACAACCAACAATTCATATCATGATATTAATGAAATCATGCCTTTAAGCTCATACACATTGGGTAAATAAGTCAGAATATATGGTAGAGAAGGTTCCATTAATAACAGCAGCAATTAGAAATAATGAACTTACAGGTTTCTGTAGAGCATAGGGCTCTAGAGGAGCTTTTTCCCAATGCTGCAAGGAGTTTGCTGATGTTTTGAGCCAATCATCCTGATACCTATTAGACGTGCTATGTATGAGTGGTTAACTAAATACCAAACTTTAAAGTACCAGATATATCTTATCATGTTCAATACAAGACGGACAATATACCAGAAAATAAGCAAGTGATTAATCTATTGGGTTATTTTTAGCACTTAAAAATAAAGAATTGAAATTTCTTACGGCCAAATACCAAGAGAGATCAACCAGTGTCAATTTTATACATAGATAAATACAAAGATATCCCGTGATTATAGGGATTACTAAACTAACTGAATTAAAGCCTCAAATATTATAAATTCACTCAAATACTATAAAAAGGCTTGAACCCCAGGCAATCATGTATTAACTTACTTCTCTTTAAGCACAAATAACAAGAAGAATACCTACCCCACAAGTATAGAAGGAAATGGAAGAGCAATAAGAGTAGGTTTAAGTCGGGAACATGTTTGCTGCTCTGACTCCGTACTGCATAAATCGTGGCCAGATCTCCTTTGAGAATTCTCATCCACCTTAGCACCATCCATCATGTTGGAAACTGCACTAGCAACCAAATTGTATTAGCATCATGAACAAAAAAATCCCATCACTAATGCAAACGCAAACTTCTACCCTTAATACTGGAAGATCCACCAACAGATGATTGGGATGGACTCATTGGTTCTGAAGAATCTCTACATTCATTATTGGTCGATTCTACAGAGACTCCATCAACTATGCTTCCAGTATCAACCAACGGATTGCATCCTTTGCACCAATCAGTTATAGATAATGGCCCTTCCAAATTGGAAAAAGCAGATTTCAATGCTGTTTTTATGTCAGACTGCAGCAAACTGATGACAGTGGATGCATGAACCTGGGAATTCAAAACACTGGAATATAAGTATAAAAAATGAAGCAAAACTCAATCAATAAAATAAGCAACCCCACGAGATTAAAACAAATAAAACAAACTCATAAAAGTAGATTATTAAGAATATTATGTGAAGGATTGTTAGGGGCTGGAAAGTATATGAGAGAAGGAGGTATAGGAGAGAGAGAGAAGGGGACCGAACAGTAGACAAGGGAGAGCGACCAGGCCAAACGGTAGAAGATGGGGAGCAAGTTGGCCGAACGGTAGACGAGGGGAAACAACCAAGCCAAACAGTAGACGAGGGGAGCGACCATGCCGAACAGTTGGAAGCAGCGAGGAAGCATCCTAACTACCGCAGCGGTTGGGATGGGCGGGAAATATTTAGTAATTATAGTAAATAAAGTCATATCCTAGGGAAATATTGTTAATTAAGGTAATTAGAACAGTATCCCAGAGAATTATTCAGTATAAGTTAATTACAGTAATTAGAAGTATATCCTAGGAAAATAATAATTATAAATAAAGCCTTGTCGCTTTGGTTTAGGGCATGCTTTTGATTTGTGAGTTTGTAAGAGAGGTTATGCTCTCAGGTGACTGACGAAGGTTTTGCTCCCGGTTATTGTTTATTTTCTTTGATTCAATATTTTTTTTTAAATAAAAGGAGACTTATTCAGACATTATCTATTGTTCATTGTTTGTGAGAGTGTGTCAAGGCTAGTTCTAGTTATGTCTCCCACTCGGATACGTAACAAGGATTCAATATAAAAACAGGAAAGAACACTAAGATGATGTATTTCGTAAGAGGATCAACATCTTATCATGTCAGAAATAGAAGCATTTAATGGTTACTACTTTCAAGTAGTTGGTGTGTTTAGCTCAGGTCCATGTATAATGTATCTTAAGTAGTGATTTTAAATTATTCTCTTGAAATAATAGTTGCTATTTATTATCTTTTTAATACTAATAACTATTAATACTATTATTAATACCATAAATATTATGGTAAAAACGTTATGTGTACCAGAAACACCATTTCAAAATATTGCACTTCTTAGAATGTCAGTTTAAGTCAAACTCAACTCTAAACTGGTATGTAACTTAAGCATGACATAGAAAGGTATATTTTCCAAATGCATTGTGTGTCTAATGTAAATCACAAAATATGTATTTATACTAATTTATAAAAATAAATTATAATAAATTTCCAGCTAATAATCAGGAATCAATCATTCTAATTTCCTTAGAATATTTAACTGTTAATTTCCTACAAATTTGTAAGGAGCTAATTACATTTTAACACTCTCCCTCGAGCTAAAACATATATGTCATATGCAGTAAGCTTGTTACATATATACTCAACCCGAGGGCCTCTAAGGGACTTGGTGAATATGTCACCCAACTAATGGCTAGAGTTGACAAAATCAGTAGTGATTTCTCCATAGAGCACATTTTCTGTAACAAAGTGATAATCAATCATAATGTGTTTGGTTCTTTCATTAAAGACTGAGTTGATGCAATGCAAAGTGCAGCTTGATTGTCACAAATAAGGTTTGTGTTAGATATTAAGATGTGTGTTTCTGTTATTTGGGCTTAGTCTATTCTGTATTAAGGGCATTAGCCCATATCTTACAATATAAATAAACTACCCTATGTGTATGTTAAACACACAAGGGATATTTTCTCCCAATCTTCTCTATTTCTCATATGGTATCTAGAGCACAGGAATAGTTCCAGTCAACTCCACGGTCTCCGGCACCTATCACTGTCGCCGTCGTCACCGCCGCTGCCGTCACCGCCGCCGCCGCCGCCGCCGCCGCCGTCGTCGCCGTCGCCGGAATTCCAGAATCGACCGGCGACCACACCATCGGGATCGTCTCGGCCGGGCGACCACCGTCGCACGAAGATCGCGGCGATCGGAGCACCCACGCGCCGCCACGCGCCGCCGCAAGATTCGCCGCTGCCGCCGCTGCCGCCGCGCGTGCCGGCGCGTCGCCGGAGCTTTCCGCCGCCGATCAGCACCGCCGTGATCGCCTCCTCGCCCTCTTTCCGGATCTGTGGTCGTTGCGTCAATCGGAGCACTTTGAATTTTTAGGGTTTCTCCCTCTCTATGGCGTCTTCCTCGTCTACAAACACCTCTGTTGGTGGCTCATCTTCTGATCCCTCAATATATACCAATTATGTGAATGTACACTTGTCCATTGACAAGTTAGATGGCACAAATTATGCAACATGGGCGTCCGACATCAAACTTTGGTTGAAGAGTCAGGGGTACTTAGATCATCTTACTCAAAATGTGACTATTGCTCCCATAGATGACACTTCCCGCTGGATGAAAATTGATGCTCAGTTATGTATTGTTATAAAGTCCACCATTCACTCCTCACTGAAACAAATGTTTCGATCCTATGAAACATGTTCAGAAGTATGGGCACAAGCGAAGTTGTTATACACCAATGACACTCAGCGTCTTTATGGTGTTTGTCAGGACCTATTAACTGTTATTGGTCCGCGCAATCCTGGTCCCATGGCAGATTATTTGGGTAAAATTCATGCCCTTCTTCATGACTTTAATGATATATTACCTCCTGCTTCCACTCCTGCTGAAGAATTGGAACAACGATCAAAGTTCTTCATGTTGTTGGCATTATACGGACTCTCTGATGATGTTTCTCATGTCCGTGATCAGATTTTGGGTTCTCCTGTCATACCCAACTTTACTTCTACTTGTTCTGCTCTTTTGCGTATACCGAGCAAACCTGTCACTGAGACATCCTCCCATACTGATGATTCCTCTGTTATGGCTGCTCAACGTGATGATCGAAGTCGGTCTCGCAAGCCAAGTAAAGGACGTCCAAAATGTGACCATTGTGGCAAGTTAGGCCACAAGATTGATAAATGTTATGCTCTCCATGGACGTCCTCCTCGATCTGTAGCAATGGCAAATTCTGATCCACCTCCCCGATCACCGTCTGCAGACCATCCTACTTCATCTAATACCATAGACAAACCTGCACTCTTCAACGAATTTCTCAGATGGTATGAGGATCATCAGCACTCTGGTTCCACTACATCTGCATCTGTTGCACGTACAGGTACACCTTTTGTTGGTCTAACTCACTCTCTCGGACCTTGGGTCCTTGACTCAGGCGCCACTGATCACATCACCGGTAACAAGTCTTTGTTTTCTTCCTTGTCATGTCCTGATAATTTACCCTTGGTAACAATGGCTGATGGGTCTAGAGTCTCATCTCATGGTATTGGTACTGTTAATATTTTTCCATCCATATCCATTGATCATGTACTTTATGTCCCTGGGTCTCCCTTCAACTTACTGTCCATTAGTCGTTTAACTCGCACTCTTAATTGTGTTATTTCATTTACTAAAGATTCTGTTTGGTTGCAGGACCGGAGTTCGAAACACATGATTGGCACAGGATGTGAGTCTCATGGCCTTTATCATCTTCGTCCTTCTCCACATGTTGGCGTAGTCATGGAGTCACCATCCCTTCTTCATGCTCAGTTCGGTCATCCTAGTCTTGCCAAACTACAACAACTTGTCCCGAGGTTGTCCACATTATCAAGTTTGTCGTGTGAGTCTTGTCAGTTAGGGAAGCATACTCGTAGTTCCTTTCCTCGTAGTGTCTCACAACGGGCGTCGTCTCCCTTTTCATTGGTTCATTCTGACATTTGGGGACCTAGTCGTGTTAAGTCCATTTTAGGTTTTCAGTATTTTGTTACTTTTATTGATGACTATTCCAGATGTACTTGGCTGTTTTTAATGAAGAATCGTTCTGAGTTGTTTTCTATTTTCCAATCTTTTTTCAATGAAATAAAAACACAGTTTGGGGTTTCTATTCGACATTTACGTAGTGATAATGGCCGTGAATACCTTTCTCAACAGTTTAAACAGTTTATGGCTTCTCATGGCATTCTTCACCAAACCTCATGTGCTTATACCCCTCAACAAAATGGGGTGGCTGAGCGCAAGAATAGACACCTTATTGAAACAACTCGTACACTTCTGATACATGGTCAAGTACCCTCACGCTTTTGGGGTGATGCAGTTCTCACAGCATGTTATCTTATCAACCGCATGCCATCTTCCGTCCTAGATAACAAAATCCCTCATTCTATCTTATTTCCTCAAGACCCTCTGCATCCATTACCTCTTCGAGTTTTTGGGTCTACATGTTTTGTTCATGATTTTAGTCCTGGTCTTGATAAATTGTCTCCTAGATCTCACAAATGTGTCTTCTTAGGATTTCCCCGGTCACAAAAGGGCTATAAGTGTTTTTCCCCATCTCTCAATCGTCATTTTATCTCTGCTGATGTCACTTTTGATGAGTCTTCTTTTTACTTTTCACATCTATCTTCTAGTTCTGTACCTCTCCCTGTTACTGTTGATATTCCTCTTGTCTGTGATCCTCCTGGTGATACTCCACCCCTTTTGTCTTCTCCTTCTTTAGACTCTCATTCACCACAGGCTCATCCTTCACCTCCACCACTTCAGGTTTATAGTCGCCGTAATTGCCTACCTCATGACTCACTTCCGGTGCCGCCTCATGTGTCTCCTCCGGCTCCAGCAACTGAGTCTGACTTGCCTATTGCCCTCCGTAAAGGTATACGCTCTACCCGTAACCCTTCCCCCCATTATACTGTTCTTAATTACCACAGATTATCTCCATCATTTTATACTTGTCTCTCATCCATTTCTTCTGTGTCAATTCCCAAATCTGTGGGTGATGCCTTAACTCATCCTGGTTGGCGTCAAGCTATGATGGATGAATTAAGTGCCTTACAGGAAAGTGGAACTTGGGAGCTTGTCCAATTACCATCTGGAAAGTCTGTTGTTGGTTGCAAGTGGGTGTATGCTATCAAGGTTGGTCCTGATGGTACAATTGATCGTCTGAAAGCTCGACTGGTTGCCAAAGGCTACACACAGATTTTTGGTTTGGATTATGGTGATACTTTTTCTCCAGTGGCAAAGATGACCTCTGTTCGCCTATTCATTGCCATGGCCGCTCTTCGACAATGGCCTATTTACCAACTTGATGTCAAAAATGCTTTTCTCAATGGTGATTTGCATGAAGAAATTTATATGGAGCAACCGCCTGGCTTTGTTGCTCAGGGGGAGTCATCTGGATTGGTATGTCGTCTTCGCAAATCCTTATATGGCCTAAAACAGTCTCCTCGGGCCTGGTTTGGTAAATTCAGTTGTGTTGTTCAACAATTTGGTATGTCTCGCAGTGAAGCGGATCATTCAGTGTTCTATCGCCACTCGAGTGCTGGATGTATCTACTTAATAGTGTATGTCGATGATATTGTTCTCACAGGAAGCGACTATCTTGGCATCTCTCAGATGAAACAACACCTTTGTCATCATTTTCAAACCAAAGATCTTGGCAAACTTCGGTACTTTTTGGGTATTGAAGTAGCACAATCCAGTGATGGTATTGTCATATCTCAGAGGAAGTATGCATTAGACATCTTGGAGGAAACAGGGTTAATGAACTGTAAATCTGTTGAGACACCTATGGACCCTAACATCAAACTCCTACCAAATCAGGGGGAGCCTTTCTCAGATCCTGAACGGTACAGAAGACTAGTTGGTAAATTAAACTATCTTACTGTTACGCGTCCTGACATTTCCTTCGCAGTTAGTGTGGTGAGTCAATTTCTAAACTCCCCATGTGAAGACCATTGGGATGCAGTTGTTCGCATACTGAAGTATATTAAAAGATCACCTGGGAAAGGTTTGCTATATGGCCCTAACAACGATACAAAAATCGTTTGTTATTCAGATGCTGATTGGGCTGGTTCCCCTTCTGATAGGAGGTCTACTTCTGGATATTGTGTCTCTATTGGTGGCAACCTGATATCTTGGAAAAGTAAGAAGCAAAGTGTTGTGGCAAGGTCCAGTGCAGAAGCAGAATATAGAGCTATGGCATCAGCTACTTGCGAGCTTGTGTGGCTTAAACAATTGTTGAGTGAATTGAAATTTGGAGATGTCACTCACATGATACTTATATGTGATAATCAAGCTGCTCTCCATATTAGCTCTAATCCTGTCTTCCATGAGAGAACCAAACACATTGAAGTTGATTGCCATTTCATTCGAGAAAAAATCATATCTGGAGATATCAAGACTGAGTTTGTTAATTCAAGCAACCAGTTGGCAGACATATTCACTAAGTCCTTACGAGGACCTAGAATTGATTATCTTTGTAACAAGCTTGGAACATATGATTTATATGCTCCAGCTTGAGGGGGAGTGTTAGATATTAAGATGTGTGTTTCTGTTATTTGGGCTTAGTCTATTCTGTATTAAGGGCATTAGCCCATATCTTACAATATAAATAAACTACACTATGTGTATGTTAAACACACAAGGGATATTTTTTCCCAATCTTCTCTATTTCTCATAGTTTGTTTCATGGATGTCCCTTATTTTTAATTGTAGTACTAGTGCCTAAGCCACATAAGCTCACAAATCATTGTTACGATCTTTTGCTTTTGCACTAGAATTGACAACTATATTTTGTTTCTTGCTTCTGCATGAGATAAGTTTCCTTCGATAATAACATAGTACCCAAAAATGGATCTTCTATGTGATGGTGATCTTGCCCAATACACATCAAGGTAACAAGTGATATTAGTATTGCCTTTGTCTTTTCATACAATAATCTGTCTTGGAGCATATTTTATGCATAGAAGAATATGTGTCACAGGCATCCTAATGGCTATCACAAAGGGTATTTAGAAATTAGCTAACACTAACCGCAAAGTGATGTGGGGTTCGGTGATGGTGAGATAGTTGAGTCAGCCTACTAGGTGGTGATATCTTTCTAAATCTTTCAATGACTCCCCCAGAAGAAGCTTGATATTAGGATCCATAGGAGTATCACAAGGATGACAGTCTAGCATACCAGTTTCAGTAAGAATGTCCAGGACATTGTTGATTAATGATAATTCTAGAAGATTTAACAACTTCAATGCTTGAGAAATATTTTACAAGGCCCAAATATTTATTACGAAATTACTATGAAAGGTGCTCTTTGAGTTGTCAAATTCCAGTCTCAGTCTCATTATTATTGGTGATGGCAATGTCATCAACATACACAAGTTAAATGCACTTGCCAAACGAAGAATGAAAGGAGAAGACAGAATGATCAACCTCATACCTAGTCATGCCAAATTGTATAAAGGCAAAAGTAAAACGACCAAACCAAGCCCGAGGAGATTGCTTCAAACAATAGAAAGAGCAAGAAAACTAGCAGGTTGATTCATATAAACTTCTTTCTAAAATTCACCATGTAACAATGCAGTTTTAATATCTAGTTGATGAAGAAACCAATGATGAATAGCAGAGATGAACAAAAGTTATTTTTGTTGTAAAACAGTAGTAGGATGCTGGAATTAATTATTCTCTCATTCATGCTTTTGAAACAATACATAAGTGTTTAAAAAGAAACAAACTATTGTCTAATTAAGGTAAAAAATCTCCTGAAATAAAGTCTCTAAATCAGGAGATATCTACCCAATAATACCTGATCTTAATAAAAGGAAATCTGCCCAATAATTACTAATCCTAATCCCTTAATTTTAGGGATTAGACATAATTGCAGGATTACACATAATTGCTATATTAATTGCACAATAATTCACATATTCTGACACCCCCCCTCAAGCTGAGGAATAGATATTGGTCATTCCCAGTTTGCTTATAAGATCTTGGAAGATAGGGCTATTGAGACCTTTTGTTAACACATCAGCTACTTGTTGCCTGGATGGGACATACGCCATGCATAATAGACCTTCGTCTACTTTTTCTTTGATGAAGTGTCTATCTATTTCAACGTGTTTTGTCCGGTCATGTTGAACCGGATTATGTGCAATTTCTATTGCTGATTTATTATCACAGTACAGTTTCATGGGACCCTTCAAATCAACTTTCAAATCATCCAGAATAATTTTTATCCATAATAATTCACATATTCCTTGAGCAAGTGCTCTGAACTCTGATTCAGCTGATGATCTAGACACTACATTCTGTTTTTTACTTCTCCAAGTTACTAAATTTCCACCCAGGAAAGTACAATATCCAGTAGTCGATCTTCTATCAATTAGAGATCCTGCATAGTCTGCGTCAGTGTAGGCTTCAAGGTTCAATTTTTCATTCTTCTTGAATAGGATTCCCTTTCCAGGAGTGCCTTTTAAGTAACGTAGAATCCTATAGGCAGCTTGAAGGTGAGACTCCTTTGGTTCATGCATAAACTGACTTATTACACTTACCGAATGGGCAATATCTGGTCGGGTATGCGCCAAATATATTAATTTTCCAACCAGCCTCTGGTACATCCTTTTTTCTACTTCTGGTTCATCTCCAGATTTACTCAGTTTGTGATTGGGGTCCATTGGAGTTGTTGCGGGTCTGCATCCAATAGTCTTCGTCTCAGCCAACAAATCGGTTATGTATTTTTGTTGGGATATAAAAATTCCTTGGGTAGAGTATGCTACTTCAATTCCTAGAAAATATTTCAGTTTTCCAAGCTCTTTGAGATCAAATTCTTGGACTAGTCTTTGTTTCAATTTTTCCTTTTCTTTTTCATCATTCCCAGTTACTATAATATCATCCACATACACCAAAAGAACTGTTACCTTCCCCTTTTCTGAATGTTTTATGAACAACGTGTGGTCTCCTTGGCTTTGTTTGTAGCCAAATCCCTTCATAACTTTTGAGAACCTCCCAAACCATGCTCTAGGAGATTGTTTCAGTCCATATAGTGCCTTCTTAAGTCTGCACACCTTATTTTGTCTATCTCCTTCAACCCCCTGTGGGATGTTCATGTAGATTTCTTCCTCTAGGTCTCCATGAAGAAAGGCATTTTTAACATCATACTGTAGTAGTTTCCAATCAAAATGAGCAGCTAAGGATAGAAGAATCCTTAGAGTATTCATTTTAGCAACTGGTGCAAACGTTTCTTCATAGTCTATTCCATATGCTTGAGTGTATCCTTTGGCCACCAATCTTGCTTTGTATCGTTCAAGTGACCCATCAGCATTATATTTTACTGTGAATATCCACTTACAGTCAACAATATTCTTTTCTTTGGGTTTATCCACAATTTCCCAAGTGTTATTCTTCTCTAATGCTGTCATTTCCACTTGCATAGCATCTCTCCACTCTTTCTTTGCTAGTGCTTCAGTAATATTATTTGGTATAACCACAGAATTCAAGTTTACAATAAAGCTTTTATGATTAGCTGATAATCTATCATAAGAAACATAATTTGAGAGAGGATAGAGAGGTTTTTTAGTGCAATTTCTAGTACCTTTTCGGATGGCTATTGGAAGGTCAATCTCATTTTCTGGTTCAGGTATTTCTTCATTTTCTGGTGCAGAACTTGGATTGGATTCATGGACTTGCATCATCTCTGGAATTTGCTTTCTCCTGGTGTAAACCTTGTTAAATCTCGGAGGATTGTCAGCTTCTATTCGAGTTGCTTCAATGGGGAAATTTGTATCCATAGCTTCTGATCCTCGTTCAGAATTATGTTGTATAGTTGGAGGCTCAGATCTGTTGGTTGTGATATATGGCAGAGTTAAGAACTCAGTATTTTCATGAGGGTCTTCTAGACATTGTTCTGTAGGATTGGTTTTGTTAAAAAAAGGTTTAGTTTCAAGAAAAGTAACATCAGCTGAGATATACCATTTTTTAATGATAGGATCATAACATTTATACCCTTTTTGTGTGGCTGAATATCCTAAAAAAATACATTTAACAGCCCTGGGATCCAGTTTATCTCTAGCTTGAACAGGGACATGTGCAAAGGCTGTACATCCAAATATTCTAGGAATCAGTCCATTTGATTTCTTAAAGTGAGGAAAGAAATTATTTAGGACTTCTATTGGACTCTTATTACTTAGGCCATGAGAGGGAAGTCTATTAATAAGATATGATGCAGTAAGAACAGCTTCTCCCCAATAATTTTTTGGAACATTCCCTTGAAAAAGAAGAGCCCGAGTTATATTGAGTAAATGCCCATTTTTCCTTTCTGCCACTCCATTTTGTTGTGGGGTATAAACACATGAAGAGTCATGGATGATCCCATTAGATTGAAAATACGAGGATATGGTTTGGTTGAAATAATCTCTAGCATTATCGGTCCTAAACCTTTTAATATTAACTCCAAATTGAGTTGTAATCATTGAGTGAAATATGGGAATGATAATGCTGACATCAGATTTTTGTTTAAGCAAATAGAGCCAAGTAACCCTAGTGCAATCATCAATAAATGTTACAAACCAGCGGGCCCCAGAAATATTTGGTATTGTAGACGGTCCCCATATATCACTATGAATCAATTGAAAAGGTTGAGAGCTTCTATTATTGCTGTTGGGAAAAAAAGCACGAGTATGCTTCGCTAACTCACAAGTTTCACAATGAAGTTTTGAGACATCTAAGTTTTCATACAAATGAGGAAACATAAACTGTAGCACCTTAAATGATGGATGTCCTAGACGATAGTGATACAACCATAGTTCATCCTTATTTGTTATACTGTGAAGGGATTTTGCTTGGTTGGTTTGGGATTCTTGAGATACTTCCAAGTAGTAAAGACCATCTTTTTCTTTAGCAAGTCCAATCCTCCTCCCCGAGTCCTGTTCCTGAAAAACACATAGAGATGGGGAAAACATTGCAGAACAATTGAGATCAGAGGTTAGTTTCTTTATGGAGAGAAGACTGGCTGAGAGTTTGGGAACATGGAGAACGTTTTTAAGCATAAGGTTCGGGTTTACTTGGATATTACCATATCCTGCAACAGTAGCTACTGACCCATTTGCAACAATAATTTTTCTATTACTTGGTGAGGGTGTATAAGAATGAAACAAGTGGAATAAATGTGTCATATGATCTGTAGCTCCCGAATCCACAATCCAAGAGTTCACATTATATGAGGTATTCATACAAGAAGTTTTACCTGAGAAAACAAGAGAACATGATCCAGAAGGTTCCTCCATATTCCCCAATAGCTTCTTCAATTTCTTTATTTCTTCCATATTGAAACTGTCTACTGCTGGAGATTCTTTAATCTCTGTTTGTGTTATGTGCACTTGGGACTTTTGTTGTCCTCCACGATTCACCCACTCCTTTCCTGGAGGTTTGCCATGCAATTTCCAACATTTCTCCCTTGTGTGTCTCGGTTTCTGACAATAGGTGCACCATAAATTATCTCTATTTCCTTTCCATAGAGAATTAGGAATTTGCTCATTTCCTTTCTGCACCAGTTCAGGTTTGGTAAGTAGAGCAGACCCATCCATTGGTTGAGACTCAAGCATTACACTCCTCCGACTTTCTTCTGCACGAACAATAGAGATGGTTTCTTCTAGTGAAGGAGTATCCTTTCTCCCTAGAATTTGCACTCTAACTTGATCAAATTCAGGATTTAGTCCTGCAAGAAAATCATACACACGATCCTTCTCTATGAAATTCTTCAAGAGGATTGCATCCTCAGCACACTTCATTTCAAAAACTCTGTAGTGATCAAGTTCCTGCCATAGATTCTGCAAGAGTGCCGCATATTCTGTGATTCCTCTGCTTCCCTGTTTTGTGGCTGCAGTTTTTATTTTGATTTCATATACTTGGGCAGCATCATTGGCTTTAGAATATGTGCGGTTTATGGAGTCCCAAATATCTTTAGCTGTATTAAGAAACATACAAGTGTCGCTGATGGTAGCTTCCATGGAGTCCCACAACCAAGACATAATCATGGAATCTTTTTCATCCCATGCTACAAATGTTGGATCCTCCATGCTTGGACCATTTTCAAGGAGATGAACCAGGCATCCTTTTCCCTTGAGATAGGTTCTAACAAACTGGGACCATTTGAGAAAATTTTTTCCATCCAACCTGTATGACGCTCGGAGACCTTGGAGTTCTCCATTTTTGTGTGAAGGACTAGAGACTTCTCTACTTGATGTAGCACCAGACATTGTAATCGGATGTTAGGTTAACACAGCGGAAAGAATAACAGCAGCAATTAAGGCTGCCCCTTTTTTGGACGAGAATGGCAATGAAGGCCAGCAATAGTTGAGGAAGGCAATGAAGGCCGTGAGACAAAAAACAAAGACCAGGGCTCCAGGAAAAACCTAGAGCTCTGATACCATGTTGTAAAACAGTAGTAGGATGCTGGAATTAATTATTCTCTCATTCATGCTTTTGAAACAATACATAAGTGTTTAAAAAGAAACAAACTATTGTCTAATTAAGGTAAAAAATCTCCTGAAATAAAGTCTCTAAATCAGGAGATATCTACCCAATAATACCTGATCTTAATAAAAGGAAATCTGCCCAATAATTACTAATCCTAATCCCTTAATTTTAGGGATTAGACATAATTGCAGGATTACACATAATTGCTATATTAATTGCACAATAATTCACATATTCTGACAATTTTGGCCACTGGGGAAAGTGTCCCCATAATCTGGATAAAAAATCTATGTATATCCTTTGGCGACCAAGCGAGCTTTTAACTGATCAACATGACCATCAAGTCCAATTTTCACTGTACAAACCCAAATGACAGCCAACAATTTTCCTTCTAGGAGGTAAAGGAATAAGTTCCCATGTGTATTGAAATGTAAGGCTTCCATCTCCTCTATCATTCCCTAGCGCCAGCCAGGATCAGCCATGGCTTCACCTAGTCTTAGAAATAGACACAAAATCTAAAGAAAGAAAGAAGAAATAGGACGGAGACAAGCCATCATAATGGTAAAAGCATAGAGAGTTAGGATTACGAGAAGAAGAATACATTTTCGTATAAGAATAGGAAAAACAATGTAGGAGATGATGCTTGAGGATTAGTGGAGTGAGTCATAATTGGAATTTCAAACTGTGGGAAATCAAATAGTATTTTAGGAAAGAATAAATTAGGAAATATATATTTTATTGTAATCGGTACAGATTTGAATAAATAGGGACAATCCCATAAATCAAGGGATTCTAGAATAGAATATAGTTATTATATTTCCTAAAATAGCTTAGGTCTCCCGTATATATCTTGTATGATCTCTTTGTAATAAAATCATCAATTTCCATTTAACCTAATTTCCAGATGGTATCAGAGCTTCCGATCTAGGAAGCTCTGTCTGCGCATTGTAAACCCTAAGACGGCAGCCTACATTGCTGCTGCATTTTTCTTAACCCTAAGACGGCAGCCTGCATTGCTGCTGCATCTCTCTTAACCCTAAGACGGCAGCCTGCATTGCTGCTGCATCTTTTCCTATATTCATTACATTTTTTTTTCCCTTGCTATTGCAACCTTCTCTAACGCTCAATCTGCTGTCTTCTCTGTGCCTTAATTGCACAGCCTTTCCTTTTTTCCGCTCAGCCATCTTCTTGCTATGATGTCAAGGGAAGAGGAAGTTGTGAACCCAACCCCAGAAACAGGAAATTCCCATTCCCAGCTTCCTGGAGAACTGCAAAATATCCATTCTGCATATAGACTCAATGGAAGAAATTATTTGAAGTGGGCCCAACTTGTTCGTACAGTGCTGAAGGGAAAGGGGAAGTTGAGTCACCTGATGGAGTCTGGACCCAAACAGAAGGATCCCAAGTTTACTACATGGGATGAGGAAGATTCAATGATCATGGCGTGGCTGTGGAATTCAATGATTCCAGAAATCAGCGACACATGCATGTTCCTTAATTCGGCAAAAGAGATTTGGGATGCTGTAGAGCAAACCTACTCTAAAGCCAAAGATGCTGCTCAAGTATATGACGTAAAGGTGAAAACTTTGGCAGCAAAACAAGGGAACAAGACTGTTACAGAATATGCCAATCAGTTGAAATCATTATGGATGGAGCTAGACCATTATAGAGTCATAAAAGCCAAATGTACTGAAGATTCAGCACTTCTCAAGGAATATATCGAACAAGACAGAGTTTATGATTTCCTTGTTGGTTTGAATCCTGAATTTGATCAAGTTAGGATTCAAATATTGGGGAAGCAAAAGGTACCATGCTTCAATAAAGTGGTGGCTATTGTGAGAAGTGAAGAAAGCAGAAGGGGTCTCATGTTGGAGAGTCCAGCAGTAGTAGAGAACTCAGCAATGGTGGCTGACCATAAAGGAGAACAGACGTTGGCCATGGTAGCCGAACAGAAGAAAGGAGGATCAGCACATGTGGAGAAGAAAGGTGATGGTCTCTGGTGTACCTACTGCAATAAGCCTCGTCATACTCGAGAGAAGTGCTGGAAGTTGCATGGGAAGCCTCTAAATCGAGATCGAGAAGGGGGACACAGAGGAGGCCCCTCAAGGAAAGGAGGACAAGATTATGTTGATGCTGGAACAAATGAAGGAAATAATCCAGAAGCTGCTGCCCATCTTAATCAAGAGGAGATAGAAAGGGTGAGAACCTTTCTTAGTAAGCTGGAAAAACCTACAAGTGTGTGTTCTTTGGCATATTCAGGTAAGTTTCCACTTTCTTTTGGATTAAATGTCTCAGATACACCCTTTAACAATTACTGGATATTGGACTCTGGAGCCACAGACCACATGACACCATTAGCCAAACACTTCTCCACATATTCCCCATGTCCCAGCAACAAGAAAATTGCCACAGTAGATGGAACCCTTATAACTGCAGCTGGTCAAGGAAATATCCAAATCAATTCTTTAATAACCTTAAAAGATGTTCTCCATGTCCCAAAGCTGTCCACCAACCTAGTCTCTATACGAAAACTTATAAAGGATTTGTCATGTAAGGTTGTTTTTTACAACGATCATTGTGTATTTCAGGACAAGGATTCGGGGAGGATGATTGGACATGCTAGAGAATGGAATGGCCTTTATTATCTTGAAGATCCAAATCTGTCCAACAAAAACAGAATCTCTCATTCCTTCATATCTGAATCTTTGATGACCAACAGAGAAAAAATCATGCTTTATCATTGTCGGTTGGGACATCCCTCCTTTGGAGTGATCAAAATTATGTTTCCCTCTCTGTTTACAAAGTTAGATGTTGAGAGTCTTCATTGTGAGGTGTGTGAACTTGCTAAGCACAAGCGTGTATCTTTTCCAATAAGTAATAAAATTAGCAATTTCCCCTTTTATCTTGTTCATAGTGATGTATGGGGACCTTCTAATGTTTCAAATGTGTCTGGTGCTCGATGGTTTGTCACCTTTATAGATGATTGTACAAGGGTCACTTGGGTTTTCCTACTTAAACAAAAATCAGAAGTCAGTTCTGTCTTCCTAAACTTCCACTCCCTGATAAAAGGTCAGTTTGGTGTTAATATTAAGAGGCTTAGGTCAGACAATGCCAAAGATTACTTCAATCATGTCCTTAATTCTTTTTGTCAAAAAGAAGGTATAATTCATGAGTCCTCTTGTGTCAAAACACCACAGCAGAATGGGGTCGCAGAAAGAAAAAATGGGCATCTATTAAATCAGACTCGGGCATTGTTGTTCCAAAATAGTGTTCCAAAAAATCTCTGGGGGGAAGCTGTTCTTACAGCAACACACCTTATCAATAGACTACCCTCTAGAGTCTTAGGATCAAAGAGCCCTATGGAAGCTTTGTCGTCTTTCTATCCAAACCTAGCCACTACAAATAATCTTAAACCAAGAGTTTTTGGGTGCATCTCATATGTCCATATTCATAATACAGACAGGGGGAAACTTGATCCTAGAGCCTTAAAGTGTGTCTTTGTTGGTTACTCACTCACTCAGAAAGGGTATAAATGCTACCACCCCCCATCCAAAAAATTCTTTGTGTCTAGGGATGTTACCTTCAATGAACAAGAGGGCTATTTCCATCAACCTTATCTTCCGGGGGAGAGTTTCAGGGAAGATAAGGAAAGTAGTAATTCTGGTTTTCCCATTCTTCCAGACCTGATATTTGAACCTAAACTAGATCAAATTGAAGCTGTACCAAGTGAAATAGGTCAAGAAAGTGAAATTAATTGTGAAGCTGATCAAGGAGATGTTGAAGCTGGAAAATTTGGTAAGAAGCTGGTATACTCAAGGAAGACTAAGGCCATTCCAGGATCAAGCAATGTTCAAGAATCCAACTCAAATCCACAAAAAGAGGTAACAATTTTTTCTCCAGCTGTGCAGGCTGAAATTGAAACCCAAAATGATCTTGAAATTGAAACCCAAAATGATCTTGACCTCCCAATTGCCATTAGAAAAGGGCCAAGAAAATGCACCAAACAACCACTCTACCCTCTCTCAAATTACCTGTCCTTTGAAAATTTCTCTCCTACCCATAAAGCCTTCCTAGTAAACCTAAACACTACACTTCTACCTAATACCCTATCTGAGGCATTGTCTGACAGAAAATGGAGGCAAGCCATGGATGTAGAGATGGAGGCGTTAGAGAAGAACAACACCTGGGAGTTAGTCACCTTACCAATAGGAAAGAGGCCAGTTGGATGTAAGTGGGTTTATACAGTGAAATACAAGGCTGATGGATCAATTGAGAGATATAAGGCAAGACTAGTTGCCAAAGGGTTCACCCAAACCTATGGAGTTGATTATTTGGAGACCTTTGCTCCGGTTGCCAAAATGAACACAGTTAGGGTGATATTGTCTCTTGCTGCCAATTATGGCTGGAACTTGGAACAATTTGATGTTAAGAATGCTTTCCTACATGGAGACCTTGAAGAAGAAATTTATATGGAGATACCTCCGGGATACGGTAGAGACGTTGTTACCAACACTGTTTGCAAGCTGAAAAAGGCATTATATGGGCTAAAACAGTCCCCCCGTGCATGGTTTGGCAGGTTTACTAAAGTTATGATAGGTCTAGGTTACAAACAAAGCCAAGGGGATCATACTTTGTTCTTTAAACATTCCAAGTCAGGGGGAATAACAATATTATTGGTGTATGTGGATGACATAATATTAACTGGAGATGATAAAGAAGAGCAGCGATTGTTGAGCCAATGCTTGGGCAAGGAATTTGAGATCAAGACCTTGGGAAAACTAAAATATTTTTTGGGAATTGAAGTTGCCCACTCCAAGAAAGGGATATTTATATCCCAGCAGAAGTATATCACTGATTTGCTCAAGGAAACTGGCAAGGCAGCATGCAAACCTGCTAGTACCCCATTAGAACCAAACATAAAGCTTGGAAATGCAGAAGAAGACGTTGCTGTTGAAAAAGAGATGTACCAGCGATTAGTGGGTAGACTTATATATTTGTCTCATACCAGGCCAGATATTGCCTATGCAGTGAGTTTAATTAGCCAATTTATGCATAGCCCAAAGGAGACCCATTTACAAGCTGCCCACAGAATTGTGATAATAAGTCAGCAATCAGCATAGCCCACAACCCAGTGCAGCATGATAGAACAAAGCATATTGAAGTTGACAGACACTTCATCAAAGAAAAGCTTGATAGTGGCTTGATATGCACTCCATATGTGTCCTCTCAAGATCAAATTGCAGACATTCTTACCAAGGGGCTGAGCTGCCACAATTTTGAGAAGATTGTATCCAAGCTGGGAATGGAAAACATCTATTCACCAGCTTGAGGGGGAGTGTGGGAAATCAAATAGTATTTTAGGAAAGAATAAATTAGGAAATATATATTTTATTGTAATCGGTACAGATTTGAATAAATAGGGACAATCCCATAAATCAAGGGATTCTAGAATAGAATATAGTTATTATATTTCCTAAAATAGCTTAGGTCTCCCGTATATATCTTGTATGATCTCTTTGTAATAAAATCATCAATTTCCATTTAACCTAATTTCCAGACAAACCGTATGTGGTATTGAAACAATGGACATTAAGGAGAAGCCATTACCTGAACTAAAACATGAGAGACTTCTAAAGATTCTATTGCAAAATTGACTTCCAATATAGTTAAAGTGTAGAAGGGAGTAGTCTAAAAAAAAATAACATCAACAAATACTATATGGCGTTGAAGTTGAGGACAAAAACAATGATAGCCCTTTCGAAGGTGTGAGTAACCAAGGAAAATACACTTGAAAGATTTGGCAAAGAGAAAAGGGACTTGTTACCAGACATATGATCTCAGCAGCACCAAAATCAAGAACCAAAGGTCCAAGGGAGGATGACTAAAAGATATAGGCTACAACATTACTGGACTGAGTAACACTTGAGATCTAAAACAGAGAAAATTAGTTCTAAAGGGCTTAAAAGACCCTTCTCAGTTCTATTATTTATATAGACAAAAATATGATACAATAGATAGATGGAAGATGAAGAGACTTAAGATTGAAACTGCAAAAATAATTCTAGAGGGCTTGATTGATCCTCTCATAATCTTCTATTTATAAAAATAAATTGATACAAGAATACATGATAAATAGACTAACCCTAGACATAATATAATCATGATAAATAAGGGAAATATTCTAACACTCCCCCTCAAGCTGGAGCATACAAATTGTATGTGTCATGCTTGGAATAAATAAACTCAGTCCAACAAAATCAACTTGTCTAAAATGTCGAGGCAACGGACGTGGTAACTCTGGCTTGAATAAGATGTACATATGCTTCAGACCGTCAAGAGAGAATGTCTATAAACCAAATTGGACTCACAAACCAGCATAACCAAAGAGACTCCTCATAAGCTTATGGAGAATAATATTGGACAACCACGAAACTTCATCTAGCACCATGAACCTTCATGTAGGATGACTTTGACAAGTTGATTTCCATCAAAAGTGAATGATGAGTGGTAGACAACGATAACTGCAGAAACTGGATTTCCATGAAGTAAAGATGGGGTCTGCATGGCTAAAAGCGACAAAAATGCAGGGACTGCCATCAATGACTGATGAGGCCTGTAGTGGCTGGAAGCGACAAAACTACAGGGAGTGTCATCTTTGACTAATTGGGGCCTGCAGTGGCTGAAAGCAGGGACTGTCATCTCTGACTAGTTGGGGGCCTCTGACTAGTGGCTGAAACATACTCCCTTCACTGCAGGGACTAAATTGTCATTACTGACTGATGGGCCTGCAGGGACTAAATTGCCATTACTGACTGATGGAGCCTGCAGGGATTAAATTGCCATCACTGACTGATGGGGCCTGCAGGGATTAAATTTCCATCACTGACTGATGGGGCCAGTAGTGGTTGGAAACATACTCCCCTCACTGCAGTGACTAAATTGTCATTACTGACTGATGGGCTGCAGGGACTAAATTGTCATTACTGACTGATGGGGCCTGCAGGGACTAAATTGCCATCGCTAACTGATGGGGCCTGCAGGGATTAAATTGCCATCACTGACTGATGGAGCCTGCAGGGACTAAATTGCCATCACTGACTGATGGGGCCTGTAGTGGTTGGGAACATACTCCCCTCACTGCAAGGACTAAATTGCCATTACTGGCTGATGGGGCCTGCGGGACTAAATTGTCATCACTGATTGATGGAGCCTACGGGGACTAAATTGTCATCACTGATTGATGGAGCCTGCGGGGACTAAATTGTCATCACAAACTAACGAGGTGATGGCGGGAAGCGACAAAACTGTAGGGACTGCCATCACTAATGGGGCATGCAATGGCTGGAAACATATTGCAATGGCTGAAAGCATACTCCCCTCATGACAAACGATGGAAATGACAATGCGCCGATGACAAATCATGAAGGTGGAAGATCATAATGGTCTCCTTTATTCATCAAAGGATCCAAAAACAGATCTGGCAAGGGATTGGTGAAATTGTTTGACTTAGATTCTGAATCTTTCCAAAAATAGACTCCCCTCATGCCATGAGGACCTCAAATTTATGACTTTGGTGTTGAAATTCCTTGGTGTTAACCAGCTAATAGCAATGACTCTCCATCATTAATCATAGCTGCTACAATATGCAAAGCTAAACACATGAAAGACGCTAAGGAACAATGCTGAAACAAAGATTATTTTTTTCTTTTGGTCTAGCAAGACGAATGGCAACGACAACCAGGGATGGGTCAAGCTCCTCGAGAAAACGAGATGAGAGCGGCGACATAGGTTGAACAGATGTGGCGCACGTGGCGATGCTTGGATGAGAACTAGCCCTCGACATAGGCAAGGTTGACCATGGCTCAAGGAGGCGATCCAAATCCATTGTTCGTCGGACTAAACTGTGGCGGTGGTCGGTGGCGAGCATTAGCGGATGACGTCGGAATGACAGTAAATAGAGGTTGATGGTGACGGTGACAAACTTATGTGGACAATTCCTCACAGTGGAAAAATAGTGCCAAATGGACAATGGAAAACGACGCCAGACAACGGCAAACGACACCAGACAGCGGCAAACCGTACCAGACGATTGCGGACAGCAACTAGGGTTTGGAGACTAGATAGAAACCAGATTAGGACTGCTTATTGAGGTATTTAAGAAAAGATGAAATTTTTAAGGCCGCCGGTGGCGGCGCTGGCCACCGGCGGCAACAAAGACAGAGTAGGAAGCGACTCACACAAGCTGCTCTGATACCAACTTAAGATTGAAACTGCAAAAATAATTCTAGAGGGCTTGATTGATCCTCTCATAATCTTCTATTTATAAAAATAAATTGATACAAGAATACATGATAAATAGACTAACCCTAGACATAATATAATCATGATAAATAAGGGAAATATTCTAACAAAGAGATTGTCCTAGACTGCTAGGAACAATCATTATAGATAACCCAACATACAACTACCTACTTTAGGCCCTGCTATACTAATCATAGGTAGACTTAATAATTATTCTAACAGTAACAGTGGTGATAGGTTGTGTAGGTTGCATGGCTACCTTGTATTGGAGAAACTCATTATAGGATCAATAGAAATTGAAATCTCATATGATGCTTTTGGAGAAATGACCTGTGAGCAATATTAGTTATCTTGGGTTGTTGTCGTGCTTTCGTATAACATTTTGCCCCAGTATGGCCATATCGTTGAGAAAAATTGCAATGAGGGCATTGACCAAGAATTCCACTGTCCATCTCGATAGGAAGATTGAGAGTAAAAGGCAGATGAATCAATCGGAGGTACAAGAGACTAACCAAACATGTGAGGAACTAAGAGCAGAAGTAATTATTTACTAAAGGTGTCATAAGATGGAACAACAGTGCCAGATGTTATTTGACTGCGGACAAAGTCAAACTCAAGAGGAAGTACAGCAAGAACCATAAAATCTTTCCATGTTCTTCAACGTGTTTGTTTGCATCATTAGTGAAAGGCATGAGTGAATCAAAATCAACAATTAAGCAATCGAGCTTACCAAGATATGTTTCTATATCATGATTTTCCAATTTCACATTAATAAGGTTGGAGACAACATTGTAAAGGTGATGAACATCATTGGAGTATACTTTCTTGGCTTATACATCATAACACGTAGTAAACACGTGGTATTGAGGCTGCAATTTAACATCAATGGAGAACCAGAGAATGCTACAGAAAGAGGCATCAATGTGCATCCATTTGGCTTGATCATTCCAGGAAAGTCTTTAGCCTGTTAGGTCAAGTGGTTGACACAACCTTGACCTTGAAACCATAGCTCGATAGTAGCAACCCGAGAGCTATAGTTGCTCGTCTCTATCAGTTTTTCACATGGAAACAACAAAACAATGGTAAAAGTCATTATAGAAGGGATACTTGAGTGTGAGCTTTCAGAAAGCCATGAGTAATGAACTTGAAATGGGGCTAAAACGGGATGCATGAGTGTGAGGAAGGAGGTAGAGGGAGTGCCAGCAAGTGGATCATGCCAAAAACAGGAAAGAAAACATAATTTGAGATGGGCGCGTGAAACGCATGACAGTTCTGGTCGCAATGGTCACCAGTGTGAAGGCCACTCAATGAGAAATAGAAAAGATTGGGAGAAAATATCCCTTGTGTCTTTTGCATACACATAGGGTAGTTTATTTATAATGTAAGATGGGTCAATGCCCTTAATATAGAATGGGCTGAGCCCAATTAACAGAAACACACATCTTAACATCTAACACACTCAATGACAAAAAAAGGGTATACAATGGCTATGGGTACTGTTGATCCGAAAAAACAAAGAAAAACTAGAGATCGAAGATCAAAACCCTAAACTATTAATACCATATAGAAAGGTATATTTGGTTAATGTATTGTGTATCTAATGTTAGACCACACAATAGGTATTTATACTAATTTACAAAATCAATTATAATAAATTTCTACCTAATAATCAGGAACCAATCATCCTAATTTGTTAGAATATGTAACTGTTAACTTCCTAAAAATCTATAACAGGTAATTACATTCTAACAAATGATAAAGGGAATTTTCTCAAATCTCACCCACACCCAACACGTTGGGCTTCGTACGTCGATGATATTATCGGTAACTATTTTAATGGATTTAGGATAGTCTATGATACCAGAATGTGGGTTTATACTTAACTCAATCCCTCAAATTCAATTAACAGGTGAAGATTGCCACCCTCAAGTACTTATTTAGGTTCTATCTCTAATGCTAACAACAGTAAAAGCTTACATCGGCAGAAAGTGGATCCACTAACTCCAAGCCAGCAATGTCCAGAGAATGAGAAGAGGCAAGAGTTCCCCCACAACCAGCATGAACCATGGAAGGGCCACAACAGAATCCACGCCTCCACTGTTCTTGCATTGCAAGTAAACCATAAGGACCATCACCACAATCTGCATCCAAGGCTAGATCAACAAAGGAAAGAGCTTGTTGTACAAGGAAAGCAATCCCATCAAGTAGCTCCTGAAGCGGCTTCCTTTGACCATAAGAAAGAATACCTTCTTCATTGAAAGAACTATGAGAAAAGGATGAACCAACTTCCATGTTAGCTGAATTTGAAGGTTTCACAACTTTTGAAGATCCTAATGTGCGCCAAACACCAACAGGGGCATTCAAGTGACCGTCAAGCATTCCTCCATCAATATCACCTGCAATTCGGATGGGTATATTTTCTTTCTTCTTCACATCGTACTTGCCAGATATATTGTCTGTTGCTGTATTTGGGTCACTAGGAAGCTGATTCAAAAATGAAACCCCAGTTGACCTACCAAAACCAATGGTCATTAGGTTACCTGAAGATAAGAGAGTATGACGTAATCTGCACACAGAAGCTTGCAACATAACACATGTTATATCAGTAGCCAACAAAGTTTTTGCAGATAGAAGAACATGCTCTGGTTCATGGGTGCCTTCAGCTGTCTTCCTAAGGGAAGACTTGACAATAGCATTAGAACCAATGTTTGAGAGTGGCAGTATCCCCTCAGATTTAGTAATGCTATTATCATTACATATGACAGGATTTTTATCATTTTTTTCTTTCCTACTTTCCACAAATGTATAGTAATGTTTTGAGAGGAGACTTGTACTAGAATCATGTTTTCCAGACCCTGTTTTTGTATTGACAGACATTCCATTCTTCCCCTCCGATCCTTCATTGCAAGGAGAAGAGGGTGGTGATGAACCATATAAGTAATTGTTTGAACTTGAATTTGAACTCTCTGCTTTACGACATTTTGGAAAATATGGGCTTCTGAATAATGTTGTGGACAGCTCACAGGTAGGGGTCTCAACAGCACCAAATTCAGGAGCAAATGTCATCATTGCTTCAGCTTTCATTATATGATCAAACTCCCTTGTATACAACATTTGAGAATGATTGGATGGACCCAAAGACATAGAGTTATTTAAGTTATCTTGACTTTTGTTAAGACATTCCTCTACGGATGTTGAAGGAAGGGGGTTAAAGCTCTCAAAGGAAGGAAACCCAACAGGCAAAAGTATTTGATCTGGAACATCTATCACACCACCCGGACTGCTGTTGACATCTCCATAATCTGGGGAAGAAAACATAAGTGCCTGAGATTCTGCTGTTCCTGGGGGCTGTCAGAAAAATTATCACAGATTAAGTAAGAAACTGGGATATAAGACCAAGAAGCATAGAAAAAGAAGAATACTAAATTTGAAGCATTCAGGAGTTAAAAAAATGATGAGTAAACACCGGAAAAGTATACAATATATGCAATCAAACAAATCTTAAATCAAAATTTTAATTTTATAAAGAATCATCAAGATATAATCAAACACAATTTATGACATCACTCACAGACACGTGTAAGAAAACACTTGACACTCCAAAACAAAGACAATAGAAGATAGAACAAACTAAACAACTCCATTAATGCAATTAGGATCTTCAAACCCACTTCATATTCAAGGAGATCATATTGTGGTGTAAGGCATACAAATCAAAAAGTGTAGTATATACTGTATGCAAGAATCAAACTTATACCGTTCCTACAAACAAGCTGCTAGACAAATGATAGGTTCAAGGGGAATGTTTATATTAGGAGAAATAAAAGGGACAGACAGTCATAACTTTCTCAGTTATAACTTTCTATGGGTAGGTTTTGTTGTCTCAAACTTTTATAAAGTCTGCGTAGGAAGTTATTTTAGCAGTATTTTTGTTGTTTTTGTTATTCTGAAAAGAATAAAAGCGGAGAGTCTGGTTCTCTCGAATAACTAAATGTTGTATGTGTGGTTTTTCCACATTGGAGGAAACTTGATGTATTATTGGAATAAAGATCTGCAGTTTCTAAAGCTTATTTTGTTATAGGTCTAAATACCTATCAACAAACAAAATGCATAATTATAGAGTAGCACATGACCACCTCTTTGGATGTCTAATTTACAATTGAAGTGTTTAAATGTGTAATGCACCTGTTTAGTAATGGAAGTCACAATGTAATGGCTCACAGTAAAACTTAGGATTGTAGAGCAGAAAAAAGTGGAAATCAAAACCAGGAATCCTCTGTAAATTGCAGTATTAACATTCAGATACCTCTCCAAAAGGCAAGACATCGTTTTCAAAGAAGTCACCAAAATCACCAAATTCTGATAGAAGGGCTTGAATATCCATTTCCATGCCCCTATCATCATCATCCCAGTCCCAGTAAGACGCAATTGGCTCATTTCCTACTCCTGTAATAGCTGAATTGGTCACTTCCACGGAACCAAAATCAGACATGTAAGTATCTTGCACAGGAATGTTTGTGGCAGTACTTAATGACTCTGTCACCCCTGTTCGAGACCTCTTAGAGCCCTGCAGAATTAGCAAGTACTTCTTCATGTGCATACAATTTAGCAAGTTAGGTAATAAAGAGAGAAGCATGTCTATCAATATGTTGCAAGGGTACTGCAAAACAGGCGTTTTACAATTGAGTTTAAAATGTACGAGTCCATGTGTATCATGTGAAGGACCTAAGGGCATTGTAACTGCACTGAACAGTATTTCTGAGTCACGCATGCAATACATTACAGTTTAAAAAAATAATACACCAGCATGCCTTTCATCATACAATAAAATATGACAACTGCTTTCATCCCAAACAAAACAATGGGGGGAATTTTTGGTAATTGGCTAGGGACTACATTTATATGGCACTGCAGTTTATGTTATTATTTGATTCATTTGGTTAGGATGGTGTTCACATATTAATGGAGGTTGATAGGCTTGACAAATGATAGGGGATAAGATTCAGCAATTTGCTCCTCTTTAATGCATGATTTTCAAGAGGTCCGTCGCAGATACGCATAGTGATTGGATAGCTTCGTTAAATTGTTTTCTTCTCGTTTTTTCTTTTTGAAAAAGATCAAATATCTTCTGAGTTCTTCATGATTTTCTTTTCCTCATCTTGATAAACTTTCTTCTAGAGTAAAAATGAATTCAATTATAATTTCAAAATAAATAATGATATACCAATTTAGGGCCATCACTATCCAGCTGATCAGCAGAAGACACCATAGACTGTCTACATGTTAAAGAATCAGCATCTGCCTCCAGTTCACTTGGTCCTGTAGTCTTGTAATCACTATCACTAGAACTGGCACTTAAGCTACTAATACTGCTACTATTGCTATTGCTACTACTATCATAACTATTTTGCGTACGGGCTCCATTGATTTCAGTCCAAGGATCTTCACAACAATCCTCATTACCAGCACTGCAGAAGGCAGAAGAAAAATTTACGGCTTTAACTAAACCAGAACAATTGTACTCAAACATATTTATATGCTAAAGAAATTAACCAATAAATTATTAGGAAAAGGTTTCGAAGATGAATAGAAGAGAGATAAAGTTGATGAAAAAATTTATTGACAACATTTTGTTTTTGTTTAGAAAAAAATTAAAATAGAAAATAATGGAAGTACTAATAACAAAAATTGTAGAAACAACAACATATGTGATTTTTCTTAAAAAGTAAGTGGCTTCCTAGTGACTGTATGCTAGACAGCCATCAGTAGAAGACAGAAGTAGCACAGGATTCACAATTAAACTTTATAAAAATCAAAGATGTTAGAATCAATAAATATCTCAGGCAAAAAACGTGCATACATGCAAAGAGCGATAGAGAGAACACAAACCAGTGAATAAAGGAAGAGGAACTGGGAAGAGATGGTCCCATCCAATTCTGCAGCCAAAATCTGTATGTTTCACATTAAAAGATAAGTCAGTGCCTGCGTCTTTTATGATTTGAAGTATAATGGCTCATATGACCTGACAATAACAATGCACACATCACATAGTCATGTGAGAAAAATAAATTTGTTGCAGCTAAAGTGACAGCATTAATTATGGTTTGGGTGAAATCACTTAATAGAGTAAAAATATGTACACAAAAATAGATGAGTAAAAATGAAAACAAGTAGAGATGATTGTACTATACAAGAAACAAAGGAGGACATTGAAAACAGAGAAAATAGTTCAAAACAGAGATTGCATACAGAGAGGTTACGTATATGGAGCACAATACTCCATATTGCTGTTCAAATGGAAACAGAGTACTGTTGCTAAATATCATGATAGTGAACCACACCAACACGGGAATTTAACCACTCTTGTTCAAATCTACTGTTTGGTTCACATATCAAGAGAAGAACACCAGTATTGATGAGTAGAATTGTTTTCTATGTAGCTGATTTGGATATGATTCAGAGATTACCCTCCATTGGGATTGGACAATTTTGCGTCGCTCACATTTTTTTTCTTGTTTTAATATTCCTTTCAGTTTCATGTGCATGATCAATATTTTCAAATTTCCTTACACTTTGCCAAATAAACTTTTTATTTAAATTAAACATTGAATTATTATATCTATAACAATGAAGTGGGAAAACCAGCTACACTTAATTGAAGAATGGGAGAACATAAAGTAAGATAACATGGAAGGATAAATACCTTCTCAAGGAAGACCTCGCTAATGATGTTTGTAAAACTGGCACGAGCACTGCCTCAGTTGGATACAGAAATGTTTTCTCATAATCTGACAAGTGATCTGCTGATCCCTTGTGATCACTTCGTCCGGTAATAGGAGATTCAGCAACATGAAGTGTGGGTAAATTCCTGGCACTAATTTTGTTTGGCTGCAAAGAGTTGTCAGTTCCAGATCTTGAGAAACCCAGACTTACTTCAACATAACAATTTTGCCCCCTCAGCTGGCAACCAACACCCTGGGAAACATTATATGGTAGACCTATAATTCCATTGGACACCCTAAATTTGGTAGAACTGTTATTAGAAATACAAAGAAAAAAAAAAAGAATTCTGTCAAGGGTGATATCTTGATATATCAAATGTCTATATGAAAGGTTATGAAAGGGACCTGAAATAACTTTGCTTGACAAGATCACTTGGAGAACAACCAGTCAAGCTGCCACGTATTCCATGAGGAGAAACAATCACTGCAACAAAAATGTACAAGTAAAATTAAATGGTGTCAAGGAAAGCCACCCATAAAACGAAGATGAAGTTTGCATATTGCTAGTAACCCTTAGAAATGACTTTAACCAGCAAAATTTTATGTGCACAGAGCATGCCAACCTGGAAGTCTACATGTAGACTCCACCGAATGTTTTAATACTTTTTCCAAATCACTTGTTGTAAGCATCCGGATATGCCTGATACAAAGGAGGGAAAATAATACCTAAGTATTCCAATCTTAAATAAAATATTGAGAAAAAGAGAAATAACACCATCTTACTTTGAGGACACTATGACATGTATGAAGATGGCTTCCTCAGTTGCAGCAAAGGCAAACTCAACTGCAGGCTGTCCTCTTCTGGAAGTATCAGAAATATGCAATAGCAAATTCAAATTATAAAATATATAAATAAAAAGATAGCATGGTCACAGTCAAAAAGCATTTACAAGCTAGATTATACACATTATGTACAAATTACATTGTCCAGTTAACCAGCTTTGGTGGGATTTCGGATTTAGCAATTTCCAGGTTAACAAAACATGAGTAGATCTATATGAAACTTGAGGTCTACAGGAAAAGAAGCCTGTTATGGTACAGTTAGAAGTTCGAGAAAATTGTTTCAACACAGAATATGTTGAGTTGGATAGTGTAAAAAGCTATAATATTTGGCAGGGAATCCAAATAGGATAGATGAGAGGAATGACATATGATCAAATGCACCAGAGTCAAGAATCCAAGAATCAGGGATCAGGAGTGAGGCTGAGTAATAATTGAAACGAGATAACCAGTCTGAGCAAGGACGTTTTTGCGACTAAGTGGCTACCTTGAGATGGAGTATTCATTGTAATCAGCAACTGAGATAACAACGTTATCAGATACAGTGGAAAAAGTTATTCGAGCAACATTAGAAACTTTAGTCTGCTGTTGAGCCATGGTGTGGTATTGTATTAGTCTTCAAACATAGCCAAAGCTTTGGCAGTAAACGCAACAAGGATGTTGACAGTGACCATCACATCATCAACCAATACAATTAAAAGAATGAGAGATTAGAACAGTAGAATCAATCTACGCCAGAACAATTGTAGAAGAATATATAAAGGCATGAGTAGTAAAGAAGTGCAAGTGCCCAACAGGTGTTTGTTAACAATATCATAGACAAAAACAGTGGAGCCAAGCAGTATCTGATTACAAACTAAATCAAGCCCAAGTGGAAGATCAAGAAGGGCAAGAACTATGAAAAATTGATGCATTGGTCAACATGTTGCTCGGCATTATTATTGAAAGGCATGAGAGTATCAAGATCAACAAAAAAGATCAGGCTTACTGAAATTCTCCTACATGTCCAACATCACAAAAAGTAATGTTGGAAACAATGGTCTTCCTAATATCATTAGGATGGATCATGGTCTTAGTCCAAATATCATTATAGGTCTTCCTAAAGGCTTTAGTTTGGGATCAATGGAAAACCACAAAAAGCAATATATGAGTAGGTTCTCAATCTGTGTTTCTGTTGAAAGTTATACGTCAACTAAAGATAAGGCCAATTTAGAGTATATATGTGAGTGCAAACCTCACCTTACAAGTCGATTTTGTAAGATTTAGTTATGCGTAAAGTTCACTTCTTAACATGGTATTAGAGTTTCGGTTTAGAGTCTATCCTAGCGAAATTTGTTGTTTGTTGGGCATACTATTTCACCCGCTATTGAACTGTTACGGGATCACCCATTAATACGTAATCACGCAAGAAATGTATATACCTCGGCATGCAACGGGTGTGTTGGAAGTCCCACGTCGACTAGGGATAAAACCAATTTTTGAATATATATGTAAATACAAATCTCACCTTACAAGCCAGTTTTATAAGCTTGAGTTAAGCTTAAAGTCCATTTATTAACAGTTTCTAAAAGAGAAAGTTTACTTCTTAAAGCTTCTCACTAATGGCATAAGAGAAATTGAGTTGAGTAGTAACTAGAAGTAGATACACTAGTGATGGGCCGTTCTTCTGTCTCAACAAAGGTGTTGAATCCTTCCGAAGATCATTCATCCTGGTACTAGGCTTATCCAAGCTCTAATAATACCACCTCAAAAATTGATAGAGATATTTGATAGAAACTGAAGATTTTTAATGAAGTGTAAATGACTGTTGTGATTACAAAAAATCCTATTTATATATTACAAAAAAGCTAGTTAACTAAATTATCTGTATAAGAGTACAGGAATAATAGCCTCCACTGACAGTGATTGGACTACGTTATATTGCAACAAATCTAAATATAGCAAGCAAGGTTGTCAAACTCAAAAATTTAGTAAACTAGTGAAAACCTGTTCAACTCAACCCGTTAACTTGACTCATAAACTTATAAGAATTTACTCTAACATAAAAAAAATTATATAACTAATATCCTAATTCAAATAAGTCTACAAAATTATATAACTTTAATAGTTAAAATAAATAAGATCAGGATGCACTTGGATTAGTATCATTGAATTTTATCCATTTTCAGAAATAATAGTCTAATTTAAGTTTTTCAATACAAAATTAAAAAATAAACACATAATAATCATCACTGTGCAGTGAGGGGAGTGGAGAGTGTCCATTGAGAGGGGCTGCCACTTCCTGCACCCCATTTATTTCTTTTACACCTTCCTATTTTTTTTTAATACCCATTCTACTCCATAGTAAAAAGATAACCCTATTTTTCATCCTCATTTCCTGGGCCACCCCACACCTCCTCACTTCCTCTGTTGGGAGGGAAATAGCTTCACAATGGTGCAAGTTTGATAACCATGATAGCAAGAACATACCTAAATAGTTCTTCGCTTTGAAATTGATGAAACTTTGAAAATACATCTCCAAATCTCATGTAACATAACCCAAGCAAAGCCCTGCCAAATTCAATAAGATAAAATGGCAGATATGAGATCAATATTAAATTCACTATCAGGTATTGAGAGAAAAGAAAGAAACCTTTCTATACGACTCCTCAAAGCTTGAGAGAGAGCAGCTGCAACCTCTTCTGAGTCACCAGGAGCCAACCAAAGTCCAGAAGCAACAACTTGAATATAAACAAAATCCCGTGTAAACATATAACCAGTAAACACAAGTGAGAAAACACCATCCAATAACGTTTAAAGGGAGTGTATATAACAATCACAAGGGTTCAGTTCTACGTGATACCTCTTAATCTGCACACTGCTGGATGAGCAGTCTCAACAACAGATGAATGACGCCCCGGAAGAAAAAGCCACAGCTTAATCTTTTCATCTGCTTGTTAAATATAGAAGAAAGTTTGCAATCATTTGGAAGAATTAAAAAGTTTAATGTTTGGAAAGCTCAAAAGAAAAAAAAAATAACGGGTGATTTTGTGTTTTAATTATTTTCAACTCATGATAGAAAAGAACACAGACGGAAGAAAAGTAGCAAAATGACAGGCATATCCTTATTTCATTTATATTTGTTACATTATAAAGGTTTAAATGTCAGTTAAGTATTTAACATGATTACATATTTTATTCCCACTTTTCCTTCATTTTCTTTATATTGAAACATAAAACAACAACAAAGCCTTGTCCCACTAAATAAGGTAGGCTAAGGGCATCACATGACACCATCAAGCTTGATTAAAGACCAAATCTTCAAAGACATTATTTAACGTAAACCCCATTTTAAAAAAAATCTCCAATATCCTTCTTCAGCCCTCCCTTTTCTACAAATATAACAACCAGTGTTATCGATATTGTATACCAGAAGATATCGGAGACCCCAAAATCTTTTATAAAGTTATAACAAGAATCATAACATGTGATAGCAGAAACATTCGGTCAAAAGAAATATAATATATACAATATTAAAAAAATACAGAAATACAATTCTTATGCAAAAGTAATGATGTTACGTCTAGAAATTCAAATATGGAAGTGAAGAAGAAGAAAAGAAAAAAAATTAAGAACATAGATGACACGACAAAAAATAAAACAGACATGCAATTGACTATCGGCAGCAACTGCAGCTGACGGGCGATAGGCGGTTTTAACGCCTAAACTTCTTCTCCGTAAGCCCACTGCCCTTGCATGTCTGTTTTTATTTTTTGTCAATTTCCACCTATGTTCTTAAATTTTTCTTTTCTTTTTTAGTTTCATATCTGAATTTGTAGACGTAATATCATTACTTTTGCATATATTATATTTCTTTCGACCAAATTTTTCACTATAACCCATTATGATTTCCGTTATAACTTTATAAAGGATTTTTCGAGTCTTTGATATTTTCCACTATTCGATATCATACACTGGTCCTATGATCCAACCACCAATCAACCCCTGCACCTTCCTCCCACATCCACAACTGCTTCGTCTTCAACAACTCCTGCTCCTGCCACTACCCCTCCCCAGTCTGCCTCCACTCTTCCCAGTGCCATGCTCGCTTCTTCCTCCACTCTTGAGAAGACCAGTTCTTGGATCCTTGATTCTGGAGCCTCTTTTCATGTTATTGGTGACTCCCAAAATATTCAACAAATTAAACATTCTGATGGTCTGGACCACAAATATGTTGGCAATTGTGAAGGTTTGAATGTTCTTACATCTGGTTCCACTTCTCTTCGTCATCGTACCCACTCATCTTTTGTTTTTAATCTACATCTTTACTACTTGTTCAATCTATCACAAAAATCTCCATAGGGTTTGTCAATTTGCTCTTGATAATGACGTTTATTTTGACCTCACTATTGTCCACAAACACTCTTGTTGCTGTTGTGTCTTCCACAATTGCTCCATCTCCCTCAGAGGCTCTCACTTTATGGCATTCTAGATTAAGTCATCATCATGTCAATGTATTAAACTTGTAATGACTCAACTTAATGTTCCTTTTCATAATAAAAATTTGGTTTTCTTTTCATCTTGCTGTGTTGCCAAGTCTTATCATTTACCTTCTTCCACTTCTACCACAGTTTATAAACAACCACTTCAATTAATTTTTAGTGACCTGTGGGGACCATCCCATGTCCCCTCCATTGTATCCTTTGTCAATGCCTTTTCCAAGTTTACGTTGTTTACCCACCTACATTAAATTCTGAAGCCTATTCTATTTTTCAAAACTTTAAAATCTCATGTTGAACATCAATTTGATACTAAAATAATAGACTTACAAATTCCTTTTTCCACTCATGTCATTCTTTGTGACAACCAAGGTGTTGTTGCTATCGCTCATAAATTGTTTTTCACTCCAAGACCAAGCATATGGAGATTGATGTATTTTCTATTCGTGAACAATTGTTGTCCAAGCAACTTGTGGTGTCTCACATTCCCAGTCTTGATAAGTGGGCTGATGTTCTCACAAAACCACTCTGATCCACTCGCTTTAACTTGCGTAGAAGCAAACTCAATGTGACCGATTTCATTTACCTAAATCTCTCACCTTGAGTTTGAAGGGGATATTAGTGTTATATGTTACTTGTTTGATATAATTGTCCTATCATGGCTTTGTCTATTTTATTTTCTAAATTATTTATAATTCTAGGATGTTAAACTGGTTTATAACCATAAGTTAATGTCCATAACTGCCCTGTAACTCCTCTTTGTTTTCTGTAAAATCTGCTGACAGAACAGAACAGAATGCATGGTTTTTCTTAACAATAATATGCAGCACAAATGTTAACAGTCACAGGACTGCATATTAGTGCTTCACCTATTCTTTTCACCTTTCTCGTCCCAACTCTAATATCCTCACTGGTGCTTCCAATGGTTTTCTTTGTACATGTCCAAACCACCTTGACGAATTTCCTCTCAATTTTCCTTAATTTGTATTCCATCAGTATCCCTTTGTAGACAATCATTTTGTATCCCAACCGTTTTTGTGTGGATACACATTCATCTTAACATTCTAATGTTTGTTACTCTCACCCTTTCTTTACGATGTCCTTCTAAAGTCAACATTCACTACCATAAAGTATAGTCAGACATATAACAACACAAAAGTTAACATGAAAAGACAGAAAACTGTCTTTCCTTTTATTCTTTTGTTCTTATTTTTTCTCCCACTCCAAACAAAGTGTTAGATAAGTAGAAAATGGGTAACCAATTCCACCCTTCTTGTAAAAAGACACATCCAAAGGATCACAAAAACACTAAGTCAACAATCGACTAGCATGTTTTTTTTCCGTTTTAAATGGAATTCAATGTCAATCCTATAATTTTTATGTCTCAGGTTTAAGTTATTGGAAGTGTGAAAACGTTTATACAAAACACACCACCTGGATTATGCAAGCCCTGGGATGGATCCCAAGGTCCAACAAAGGAATTGGTCCATGTGCTGAGAAATCCCTCCTTCTGCAGCTGCAGATGTGATGAAAGCACCAGTAAATTTGCGGCATCCTTTTGGTCCACCTTTACACTGTTCAAATAGAAGTTAGCCTTGATATTATTAAGCCAAGGAACCAAAACCAAAGAAAATGCATTCAATCTAACCTTTTATCAGGTAGAGGGTTTAGGTCAGGTTCATGAGGAAGATACTGGAACCATGATATCTGATGCAGACTTCCCTGTACAAATTTCCAACAATATATACACAGATAAGAAGACATGAAAGCAATTTATAAAGAAGAAGCAAGTAGGGATATATGATTTTATAGTAAAAGTTAACAAAAACACATCTTGAGTTGTAACCATTAGTTCCCAGTTATAATATTGAAGTCCCAGTTATAATATTGATGTTATTCTTGGAAATGAAAGATTTGACCTTGAGATTTCTGATTAGACCAACAGGTTCTTTTATTATCATTTGACATCTTTCCCACAAAAGCAACAAGTTTTAAGTTGGTTTTTTTATGAGGTAGATATACATTCATGTCATTGATTGATAAAATTGAGAAATTAAACAGACAAAAAATTAGTTGTCCCTGCATCCAGAAGAGCCTTTTCATTTTGTTTTACTAATGGTGATCAAAGGAAGATAAAGTCCTATAGATAAGTTGAGTTTTGGATCAGGTGATTCACTAGTCCAAGCAACACCAACATAATTATAAGCCTGTGCAGGGAGATATTGATACTGGCCATCCATTGTGGGAGGAGGCCAAAGCATATAAAAATTTGCATTTCAGCACAAAGATTCTTTGCAGTTACGGTCAAAAGGATTATCCTGTCAACCATTGTGATACTTATAGGAAAAACCACGATTGCAGTATTGGATCAAATAGGGAAGAAAGAACGAGTTAAAATAAAAGCTGGTCGTGTTAAAGGCTCCTGCTGCAAACATACAGAACATGTCTAGAATAAAATTACATGAGATCATAAAAAAGAAGGATTATGTGATAATTTGCAATACTTTTAGTACTGAAACGAGTTCAAACTTATTCATGATGTGAGCACAGCACAAATAACATAATCAGCTTATGGATAAAGGTTAGACAAAATAAATCATATTAACAAAAGTGAGAAGTAAAAGACTTACGATTTTGAAAACATTTGTCCACATAACTGGAATATTGTTATGAAGGCTTCGATGAATTGAGTTAGGGTTTTGCTGCAAATGAGATACGGCGAATCTGTTTATGTTTGGGTCAGACTCCGACCTCATAAAAATAGGACGAGGGTTTAGGAATCCTTTACGTGCTTCTGCTCTTGCACAAACCAACCATAAAAGCACCCCATTTCTTTTGAAATTTCCGAATCTGATTCAGACTGCACCGCTGATTCACCGAGTGTTTCTTTTGCACAGGGATCAAAAATATAATTTAATAACAAAACATATTTACAAGGAAATCCACCATCAACAAAATATGAAGCATAAGAAATCTTTCTTCAGATAAAAGATATGATTTTTAATTTAGTAATTTAAAATAATTTTAATTTCCGATTATTATAATAACTTTAAACATGTATCTTTGTACATTTTCTTATGTCATTTAATAATAATAATTATTATTATTTTTATTATTCTTAGGATATTTATCCTATTTATCATCGTGTCAAGGGTTACCCTATTTATCATGATTATATTATGTCTAGAATTACCCTATTTATCATCATTATATTGTGTCTACAATTACTCTATTTATCATGATTATATTGTATCTAGGGTTATCCTATTTATCATGTAAAAGTCTCTTGTTAAATACATATCGGATTATTAAGTTGATATGTATTCGGTCTATCCTTATTCGATCAGCACAACATCATACAAAATACTTAATGACAATGGTTCATAGTTGTCTATCATTTTTCTAGCAATCCAACGCAACACCTCAAATCAAATGGTCAAACCACACTATTCAGTCATGTCCCTACCTTCTTTGTTTTATTGCCTATCTACATTCTTCCATGCTAGTCACCATAACATCTCAATATATACGTACCAAACTCTCCCACATCAATAACTTTCTCACATAAAATTTTTCTTTTAATAATCATTAACCCCACATCAAGACTTATTATCATAAGTCAACAAAATTCATTGGGTACTGAAAAAAAGAACCAATTGCATTCACAAACCAATCCAAGAAAGTCCTCCACGGTCCTACCATTTTTTCCAAATTAATTTACAACATACAATCTCCAAAACTTCACTAACTTTCAATGAAATGTCCAAGGACTTAGTCAGATAAAAACAGCCACCAAAGTACCCATAAATAAAATCCTGCAGATTAATTTTTCTTCTCAAACTTTCACCAGGTTAAACTACTCCATTCAACCATCTCATTTTCACTAAGTAAACATCACTAGAATTTTATTTGTCCAGCAAAATATACTACTTCTCATTTCTATATATTGAACCACTAATGCACCATTAAGTCACTCTAAACTTAATTCTGCACTTAAAACAGCATGTACCCACTCCTTTGAACCGAAAACAGCAAGTATTTTACTCCTAAACTCTACACCAACTTTCCACACCAAAAATACTGGTTCAGACACAAGATCAAAATTTAATAACAGCACCAACAATTATAATGCTTAAAACAGTAAAATTATAATAATTAATCCGATCATAAATTAAACCACATTTGAATCACTAAACACATACTGACGCAGTTCAATCATCATTACTAATGAAAAATCTCAACCAGAAAATAAATCCTCATTCCCTAATCGCACAACACAGGCTATTCCCAATTCGCAACTTACACAGCTATACTTACATGCTTCAATAATATCGAACAACCAATCAAAACGAAAAAACTCCCTATACCCTTCGATACCATGAACTGAACCAAGTATCATCGCCCAAATGTCCCTTTCCCGAACACACAATTTTATCACATACAAGCAATCAAACAAAACCAGAGTAGCTCCCCATACCTTGATTTGGTTCTAGCTCCTCTCACGGTTCACACCCTTGTCACCGAAAGACTTCAATTCTAACGCTCTTCACTCGCCCTCCGCGTTCTCTCGAGTCTTCCTCTCGGCCATTCTGCAGCGTTTCTCTTCTCCTCCTCTTCGCCTTCCTCACTTAGCCACTAATTAAGCTCTCCCCGTGTTTCCCCCAAAATCCCAGGAAAACCCGAAGAATTCTCCCTCAATGAATCGCGCCCCAAGCCTGGGTTCTAAAATGAAAGATCTCCCTTCCCATTTCGATCCTCGAACATCAAAGGAGCCAATCGCGGTTGCACGAAAATTTCGCACTTTTAAGGATATGGGGTTGGATGGTTTCGCAAAGAACGTTTTCTCTCTTTCTCTCTCGCGCCGCTGCCCCTCAGACCCTAAGTCACTCAAGGCAATTAATAATTAAAAAAAAAAAAAAAAGGAGGTGTTCGCGGTCCAACTCACCTCTTCTAGAAAATCAAAAACCCTTTTAGGATGCCCGGGATATGAACACTCAACCTCTTCAACCCAACGTTCCACCACTAGGCTGAAGGACACTCGTAAATAGGTAATTATTTAACAAATATTTAAATTATTCTTTATCGCCCACATTACATCTTATTTAAAACAAATATTTAAATTATTTCTTTTTTTAAAAAAATAATATATAAAAAAATAAATATTTAATACATTTTCAATTAATGATGAATAAAAACCAAGTAAGAAAAAAATAGAATAAATTAAATTAATTTAATTTCCTTTTTCTAAATATATATATATATATAATTAAATAAAGGATTAAATATGTTTTCATTTTCTAAACTATCAAGCGAATTTGTTTTTAGTCCTTTTTTAAACTAAGCTACATTTTGGTCTTTCTCCTTAAGGAAACCATACTATGGTGGCTAACGGTCGTGTGTCACGTCATATTTTTTTCTTAACACTAGTCAACCTTTTCCAGCTCATCTCCTTCCGACTCTACCACAATCACCTCTAGCGTCATCTCGAACACCTCCACCGTAATCGCAAGCCGAGCCGCCCCTTCCTTTTCACGGTCATTCCCTAGAGTCGGATCTTGAAGTCTTTCACCTCCACCACTATGAAACTCAGCCCCCTTGGTCGTGGTGCCTCCTACAGGTCCCCATCTTCCCAAAACTTTACTTTGCGGAAAAATATCTCTCCACTTCCCTTTTGGACTTCCCCATGATCTGAAATCAAGAAAACAAAGAAGCAATGGTCATTGAGAGTTTGACAGTAAAGTTTCCAATCATTGGGATAGGATAAAATCTCATTCAATATAATAATAAGTTTCTAGTGATAATGATTTTCACTTCACTTTCATTTCGTCCATCATTATCATAAAAACTTTCAAATTAGAAGTAGTCGAATGTTCGCACTCCATTCCCCAACACATCTTAATATTTTAAGATTTTATTTACTTGACCTTGGAAATCTGAAATTTAACGCAACTACTTAAAATAGGGAAAATACAACGAGGAAACTGAAATAGGGACATGTTAAAAACATAAGCACTGACTAGATGTTAAAAGTTCTTTCATAAATGGTTTTCTAAATGAAGATGTATTTGTTGAACAACTACATGGTTTTAAAGATCATTGAAATCCAAATCACATCTTTAAATTAAAGAAATCCCTTTATGGTTTAAAACAAGCTCCTAGATCTTAGTATGAAAGACTTATCAAATTTCTGTTAGAAAATAGATTTAATAGAGGTAAAGTTTATTCCAATTTATTTATTAAAAGAGTAGGAAAACATATTCTGCTTACCCAGTATATATTGATGATATTATATTTGGATCAATTAATAAATCTCTTTGCAAGGATTTTGCTAAGACTATGGAGGGTGACTTTAAGATGTCAATGATGGGTCAGTTGACATTCTTCATTAGTTTACAAATAAAGCAAACGAAAGAAGGTATGTTTCTTTCCCAAACTAAATATTGTAAAGAAATCCTGATAAAGTTCGAAATGGAAAAAGCTAAGGAGGCATCCACTCCTATGGCAACATCATGTTATCTTGACAAGGATGAATCAGATACACTTGTAAACCAAACTCTATATAAAGGCATGATATGGTCTTTATTATATCTTACTACAAGTAGGTCAGATATCGTGCAAAGTGTTTGTGAATGTGCAAGGTACCAGGCTTGTACTAGAGAATCTCACCTCACTGTAGTTAAGCGTATCCTTATGTACCTTAAGGGAACTGTGTCCTTTGGTTTGTGGTATCCTTTTGGGGCTGAACCTAGTCTTGTAGGATTTTCATATGCAGATTATAGATGTTGTAAGATAGACAGAAAAAACACTAGTGGTACATGTCACCTTTTAAGTAGTTCCTTAGTTTTTTGGCACTTTAAGAAACAAGCTTGTGTAGCCCTCTCCACTACTATGGCTAAGTATATTATTGTAGGTAACTGTTATGCACAAATCTTATGGATGAAACAATAATTAGAGGATTTTGAAATATACCTTGACCATATACCTCTTAAGTGTGATTATACCAGTGCCATCAATCTTACTAAGAATCCCATTATGCACTCTAGAACCAAACATATAGAGATTAAGCAATACTTTCTTAGAGACCATGCTCAAAAGTGAGATTGTGAGATAGAATATGTAGATACCAAGCACCAATTAACAAACATTTTAACCAAAGCATTGCCCAAAGATATATTTTATGAGCTTATAAGGGATTTGGGAATTTTAGAAATCTCTTAAAGGTCTTGTTTGTTGCATTTTCTTTAAAAAATGTCAATAGGTTTTGCAATAATCCATTATCATGAAGCCATAATTGATTATTTTAAGTTATGGGCTGATGGGTTATAGTATATTCAAAAATATACTATAACACTACAACCGAATGGTTTCCATGTTTCCACCGTTCGGTAGTATTAAGCCGCTCGACAACCTCACACCTATAACATTCGGTAGCCTTCATCTCCCTTACCGCTCGGCATGTTCTTGCTTTCTACCATTCAGTAACTATGGAAGAAGCGATCGTTCGGTAACTACGAAAGAAGCGATCATTTGGTAACTACGGAAGAAGCGATCGTTCGGTAACTACGGAAGAAGTGATCATTTGGTAACTACGGAAGAAGCGATCGTTCGGTAACTACAGAAGAAGCAATCGTTCGGTAACTATAGAAGAAGCAATCGTTCGGTAGCCTTAAGTCATTCTACCATCAGCCGTTCGAGAGCTTGGTAACCTTACTGTCTATAGTCATTCGATACTCTTCATCTTCAATACCGCTCGACATGTTCCTGCTTTCTACCATTCGGTAATACGAAAGAATGTGAAGATCTTTATCACCCTCCCTCAAGATGAACATGGATATCATGCATGTTTAGCTTGGAAGTAATAGTGTTAAAAGGAGAAGGATAAAGAGATTTGGTGAAAACGTCCGCAACTTGATTGGTAGAAGGCACATGGAGAAGCTCGATGAGACCATCTTGAAGCTTTTGTCTAGTAATGTGGCAATCTATGTCTATATGTTTGGTTCTTTCATGAAAAGTGGGATTCTTGGCAATGTGAATAGCAGAATTGTTGCAACAATAGACTGAGTAAGGAGTCGGACATGGTATATGCAAATCTTTTAAAAGATATTGCAACCATTGCAGTTCACAAGTTAGAGAAGCTGGTTTTGAAACGATAATTGATTATCTAAAGCAATAATCAATTGTCATGAGTTCTGACCATTGGAAACTCAAAATATAGTCATTGTAACAGTCATAAATGGTTATATTATGAATTTATGAAGCTTTTAGGGTCTGAATACTATATATAGGGGTCCATAAACGATTGTTATCTCATACTTTGTGATTTGTATGCATTCTAGTTCACATTTTCGCTCTATTGTGTGCATCTTGTCATCCACCCCTCTAGTTTTCCCCTCTTCTACTTTCTAAAAGGGTTGATAGAAGAAAGCTTCCTATAAGAAGAAGTTCACATCCTTCTTCCTCTACTCAACCCAGGACTCGCCGTAACAACTTGAGTGGTTGGATTTCTGATGAAGAAAAACATAGATAATTCACCACCTTTTAGAAGGAGAGGAGGTTGATCTCTCCCATGTATGTTGATTTAAACTGGTTCCACATATATATGTTTTAGTTTCCACAAACGTGGTTCTGCTCTCTCAAGGCCTTGCAGGCTTCAACAAAATTATGGTCTTCTGCTCTTTTTTGAAGGATCTTGAGGTGCTCATCAACAAGAACCAGTTGCTTATGGGCAGTCTCAAGAAGGATGAGAGACTGATCCACTTTTAGATTATTTGGTTGTTATGTCCCCATGCTTCAAACCATGTCTAGTGCTCTGAAACTGATCACATGATTATATAGGGATAATCAATGACATCCTGATCCATTGGCCTAGCCTCATCTGAACACAATGATGAAGGCCAAGAGGTTTCCACACTACCCTCTTCCATACACTTTATTAGTCTCAAGAATTTGTGAATATAAAGGGGTAAATGTCTCAAAAGAAGCATTTCGGAATACCCATAATGGAAGTCAAATTGGGGCCTTTTCCCTCCGCCAGATGGGCTTTATCTTTCAAGGTAATACTTATGTCCACCGCCAGATTGTTGCATATTTACCTCAGTTTTCGGTGCTTTGTGTTTAATAGAAATTTGCTTTATTATTACTTTTGCCTTATTTATTTATTTATGGCTTATATTTAGGGGAAGTATTATACTAAAGGGGAGAAATAAATTAATCATACATAGCTTTTTTTAATAATATAAAAAAGGGAGAGAAATATGTTTAAAGGTTTTAAAATATTTATTTATTGTCTATTAATCCCTTTGTTTCAGTTATGTATGAGTTACAGGATATAAGTATAGGTTACAAAAAGCTTTAAATCAAAGGAGTTTTGATCATCATAAAAAAGAGGGAGATTGTTAGCAAAATCTTGAAGTTAGAAGTTTTGATGATGCCTAAATCAAGTCTTAAGTGCTCATGTTGCAAGGAGATCTTCTTCAAGACTTGTGTTTTGTGTTAAAGTTTTTGTAATAAGTAGATTTATGTATAGGGTTGTATTTGTGGTTGATTCCCTACATTGTTTACTTTAAAATTTATTTTGGAGTCACAAAACCTATATGCTTATACCGCTATGTTTGATATGTGATTTTATCTATGTATGCATAATATGAGGTTTCGGAAATGAAAAATCACAAGCACCTAGCTTCGGCTGTTTGAACTTTAAAGTGTGGCAAAACAACAAGTTTTAAGTCGATCACATTATTAATTAAATCGATTAAAACTCGTATGTTTGCATAAATATTTTTCAAGTATGTTGTGACGTATTTTGAGAAGAAAAGTTTTCAAATATATACTAAGTGTTTCTACTTAATCGATTGCATGCTCCTTGTATTCAACTAAGTTTGTTAATATTTGAAAACTGGTTAAATGCTTGACATAATTGTCACAACGGTCATATTTTTAAATATGTTGACCAAACATCTATTGCAAATCGATTATATTAATTGCGCATTCAATTAACAGCGCAATTAACGAGATTCTCACAGTCCTTGTCTATTATCCAGCGAAACCACAACCAAGGGAACGAGCTTGACGAAATCACCGGGGAAAGAAGACCCTATTGAGCTTGAGTTTAATCCAACTTTGTGAAATGACTTGAGAGGTGTAGGACAACTGGGTGCTAAAACCAGATTCGGTCGATCCGAGTGAAAGACATTGTCAGGTGGGGAGTTTGGCTGATGCGACACTAGTGTGGAACAAAAGGGTAAAAGCTCGTTTGATTCTGATTTCCAATAGGAATATGAACAATGAAAGTGTGGCCTATCGATCCTTTAGTCCTTTAGAGTTTAAAGCTAGAAGTGTTGATAAACTAGCTTGTGGCAACCAAGTGTTCATAACAATGTTGCTTTTTTATCCTTCGATATCGGCTCTTCCTATCACTATGAAGCATAATTCACCAAGTAGTGGATTGTTCACCCACCAATAGGGAACATGAGCTTGGTTTAGACCGTCGTGAGAAATGTTAGTTTTACCTTACTGATGACAGTGATGCAATAATAATTCAAACTAGTATGAGATTAACCATTTTTTTGCATAATTGGTCATCGTGTTTGGTTGAAAAGCTAGTTGCGTGAAGCTAACGTGCGTTAGATTATTACAGGATGCCTATAAGTTAGAAGTCGGGCTAGAAGCGATGAATGTGTTTGCGTTTGTTTACCGACCAACAATAGGAGGCCTTGTCCCCTAGAGGCACGTGTCGTGGGTGAACCTCGTATGTGAATCAGCCTTACAAGACGCCTTGAAGCGCAATTCCCGTCGAGCATCAGGTAGAATCATTTGCAAACGACTAAAATACGTGACATGGTATTGTCAGTAGCAGAGTGACCTTGCTGCCAAGATCCACTAAGATTTGGCCATTATCGCTTTGATTCTTCCCTTCCCTTCATCTTAAACAAAATTTTAATCTCTTTTTCTTTTCTAAGTTACCTAAAAAATAATTGTCTGTTTTTCAGTTTAAAGGCTGTGAAAAATTGAGGAAGACGAAAGACTGTATACTTGTGCAATGAAAAACATGATTCATAATGGTTGTTGGCTGTAAGGCACTCTTTATAGTACTCCATGGCTACTGTAATAGTTTTGGAGTAGGAAATATTTCTTGTGGGTTGGTTTTGAACCTAGTCAAGTTCGATGTTTGGACTTGGCATGGAATGGTGCTATGAAGGATTGGTTGCAAAAACCAATCATCTTGAAGTAGTTCAAAATTTTTGAAGTTGAGTCATTTTCTTCAAAATTCATAAAAGATAATTTCTGTGAGCATTATTGAATGAAATTCGGAGGGCAGGTTACTTATATTGATATGTAGTGGACTGCAAAAAATTAGCTCCAAATTCTACCTATAGATGCACTTTGTCATTTTTCTCGATTGGCTAGGTTGGTGTTTGATGCCTAGATTTGGGAAATTTTCAAAGTCATGGTTTTTTAGAGTTAGGGGTTGGAATGCATTTTTTATATCCCCAAATTACTATTGCAAAAATCTTGGTGCAAGAAAGTTTTCTTGTTGGTTGGTTTTCAAGGGACTTGGCTAAGTTGGTGTTTGGGACCAAGATTTAGAATATTTTCAAACTTGTGGTGTTTTAGAATTGGGGGTTGGAATGCACCTTTATATCCCCAAATGACTATTGCAAAAATTTAGGTGCAAGAAATTTGGACATATGGTTGGTTTTCAAGCTCGCTAAGTTTGGTGAAGGGACTTGGTCAGGTGGGTGTTTGGTGCCTAAATTTTGGAAATTTTGAAAGTCATGGTTTTCTAGACTTAGGGGCTGGAATGCACTTTTTATATCCCAAAATGACTATTGTCAAAATCTTGGTGCAAGAAATTTGTCTTCTTAGTTGGTTTCAAGCTAGCCAAGTTTGATGCTGAAACTTATCTAAGTTGGTGTTTGGTGCCAGGATTTGCAAATTTTTCAAAGTCATGGTTTATTATACTTAGGGGTTGGAACACACTCTTTATGTCCCCAAATGAGTATTTTAAAAATCTTGGTGCAAGAAATTTGTGTTGTTGGTTAGTTTTCAACATAGCCAAGTTTGGTAGTTGGACTTGGCTAGGTTGGTGATTAGTGCCTATATTTGGAAAATTTTGCAAGTCATGATTTTTTAGACTTAGGGGCTGGAATGCACTCTTTCTATCCCAAAATGACTGCTGTCAAAATCTTAGTGCAAGAAATTTGTTTTCTTGGTTGGTTTAAAATCTAGCCAAGTTTGGTGGTGACACTTAGCTAAGTTGATGCTTGGTGGCAAGATTAAGAAAATTTTCAAAGTCAAGGTGTTTTAGACATAGAGGTTGGAATGCACTCTTTATGTTCCCAAATGACTGCTATAACAATCTTGGTGCAAGAAATTTGTGTTGTTTGTTTTCAAGCTAGTCAAGTTTGGTGGTAGGAATTTGCTAGCTTGGTGCTTTATGCTAAGATTTGGAAAATTTTCAAAACATTGATTTTTGAGACTTAGGTGTTGGAATGCATTCATTTTGGTTGGTTTTCATGCTAGCCATGTTTGGTGCAGGAGTTGGCTAGGTTGATGCTTGGTGCAAAGATTTGATAAATTTTCAAAGCTTTGATTTTTGAGACTTTGGGACTAGAATGCACTCTTTATATTCCCAAATGACTAGTGAAAAAATCATGGTTTAAGAAATTTGTAAATTTGGTTGGTTTTCAAGCTAGCTAAATTTGGTTGTGGGAGTTGGCTAGGTTGGTGCTTGGTACCAAGATCTGGGAAATTTTCATAGTCATTGTTTTTTAGACTTAGGAGCTGCAATGTACTTTTTATGTCCCCAAATGACTAGCGTAAAAATCCTAGTTCAATAAATTTGTCGATTTGGTTTGTTATCAAGCTAGCCGGGTTTGGTGGGGAGACTTGGCTAAGTTTCTACCATGTTTCGAGATTTAAGAAATTTTCAAAAGTCAAGGTTTTTGAGACTTAGTGGTTGGAATGCACTCTTTATATCACCAAATGACTGCTGTGAAAATCTTGACGCAAGAAATTTGTCTTGTTGGTTGGTTTTCAAGATAACTAACTTTGGTGGTGAGACTTGGCTTAGTTGGTGTTGGGTGCTTAGGCCAAGATTTGTGAAAATTTTGAAGTCATGATTTTTGAGAGTTATGGGTTGGAAAACAATTCAAATGGAACGAAAATGATGCTTTGAAGGTTTAGTTGCAATATCCATCCTTCTTGAAATAGTTCAAAAAAATTTAATTTGAATTATTTGCTTCAAAATTCATAAAAAGTAATTTCCATGAGCAGATTGAATGAAATTTGGAGGGAATGTTACTTATGCTGATATGTAGTGGACTACAAAAAATTAGCTCCAAATTCGATCTATAGATTCAGTTTTCCATTGTTCCCGGTTGGCTAGGTTTGTGCTTGATGCGTAGATTTGGGAAATTTTCAAAGTCATGACTTTTTAGACTTAAGGACTGGAATGAACTCTTTATGTCCTCAAATGACTACTATAAATTTTGTTTCAAGAAATTTGTCAATTTGGTTAGTTTTTAAGCTAACCAAGTTTAGTGGTAGGTCTTGGCTAGATTGGTGCTTGCTGCAAAGATCTGGAAAATTTTCAAAGTCATGGACTTTTAGACTTAGAGGCTGGAATTCAATCTTTATATCCCAAAATGACTACTTTAAAAATATTGGTGCAAGAAATTTATCAATTTGGTTGATTTTCAAGCTAGTCAAATTTGGTGGTGGGAGTTGGCAAAGTTTGTGTGCTGTGCAAAGATCTGGAAAGTTTTCAAAGTCATGGTTTTTGAGACTTAGGGGGTGGAATGCACTCTTCATATCCCAAATGACTATTGTAAAAATCTTGATGTAACAAATTTGTCTTATTGGTTGGTTTTGAAGCTAGCCAACTTTGGTGGAGGGACTTGGCTAGGTTTGTGCTGGGTGCTTGGGCTAAGATTTGTGAAATTTTCGAAGTTATGGTTTTTTAGACTCATAAGTTGGAAAACACTTCAAATTGAATGAAAATGGTGTTGTGAAGGCTTGGTTGCTAAACCAATCCATCTTGAAGTAGTTCAGAATTTTTGAAGTTTAGCCGTTTTCTTCAAAATTCATAAAAATTAATTTCCTTTAACGGATTGAATGAAATTTGTACAGATAATTAATTATGTTGGTATATAGTGGACTACAAAAAATCAGCTCCAAATTCGACCTATAGATGCATTTTTCCATTTTTTTTTCTTGTTGACTAGGTTGGTGTTTGATGCCTAAATTTGGAAAATTTTCAGTCATTGTTTTTGTGACTTAGGGGCTGGAATGCACTCTTTATATCCCCAAATGACCATAGTAAAAATCTCGATGCAAGAAATTTGTCAATTTGGTTGATTTTCAAGATAACCAAGTTTAGTGGTGCGACTTGGGTAGGTTGGTGTTTGGTGTTAAGATTTGGAAAATTTTCAAAGTCATGGGTTTTTAGACTTAGGGGTTGGAATGCACTCTTTATATCCCTAAGTAACTTTGAAAAGAGAGTCAAAGAGTGATTGAAATTATCAGGAGGGAAGCGGATAGGGGTTGACGATGTGTCTCAATTGGACGTGGAATGGTGAAAGCCAGTCTACCGATCGATTCGAGACATTGATCGACACAGATTGTGATGGTGGCCTAAGATCGGGCTTTTAAAATGCTCGTGGAGACGTCATCGTCACATTTATGGAGGACAACGCATGCCTTAGGCGTGTCTCGGCATGTGCATGCTCCGAGCGTCAGCTTGAGGGCTCCCCATTCAGCCTGTCTTGAAACATGAACCAAGGAGTCTGACATGTGTGCGAGTCAACGGTTGAGTAAACCCGTAAGTATGGATGGCAAAAATATTCGCGCATGCGGATATCCGCGGATAAAACCCGCAACGGATAGTTAATATATGCGAATGGGTGTTGCTCCCTCCACCACCACCACTTCTTCCTCCACCTCCCCAACCTTCTACAAAAAAAAATTTAATTACAGAAATAACCTTTTTTTATTTTTATTTCTATTTATTTATTTTAAATTTAAACCCTATCTTTCTATTTATTTTTACAGATCCACCTCCCAACTCTTTCTCTTTTCATATTTCTACGCCAAACTCCACCATGCCCGTTCTTGTCATCTCACAAAGCGATTTCGCTTTCAATTATTGAGCTTCGCCTCTTCTTTCTTAAGCCCTTATATAATATACAATATTGTTTTTGACATGGTATAGTGTGTGCATGGTATAGTGTGTGCTTGTAGAAGTTTATGTGGTGAACGTAAATGAAGAACAACATGCATTAGGAAAATCAACATATATGTTTAAATAATAGTATATATGAAAGGGGGTAGGGTACCCCTTCGAAAAATTTATTAATGTTGGGGGCTGTAAGACCTTTATATATTCAATGATAAAATTGAATGATTAATATGTGGCATATATTTTGACATCTCTGCACTGCAGTTGGAAGCCAAGTGAATCAACTCTGAAAGACTGATACTACTTGTCACAGGTACAACTTTTCCAGAAAATAAACATGTAGTCTTTAACGGATGTCAACATCCGTTTAAGACAAAATGGATATCGACATCCGTTTTTTCTTAACCGGATGTTGACATCCGTCATTTAAATATTATATCGTTTACTTTTTTACACACTGATCAATTACTTCCATTACTACTTGCAATTTCTTACTAAGCACACCAACTAATGAAAGTCTACCACACTCTCAAACTATAATTCTATCACAATTAAAAAATAAGAGGAAGAAGTGAAACGTGAAAGAGAGGAAGAAGAGCACAATGAAACAATGAGAGGACGAACGATAAAGAGGAAGAAAAATGGTTGGTTCATACATGTAGATGATTAGAGTGGATAGAAGTTAAAAAATATTAACCCTAAAATTTTACTAAGGATAAAATAGGAATGAAAAAATAAAGAGAAGGGTAAAACAAGAATGGGGTGGTGGAGGAAGCAAGGGGTGGTGATGGAGGGAGCAACACCCTATGCGAATATTTACTACCTGCGGGTTATGGGTAGCGAGTATTTTAATACCCGCTTATAAATGGGTCAGTGCGGGTATTATACTATCCGTACCCGCGGATATCCGTTACTCGCAAAAAATAAAAATAAAAATTTAATTTATATTTTATTAAGTTAAATTTAATTAAAATTAACATTAATTTATATTTTATAAGGTTAAATTTAATTAAAATTAAATTTTAATTTATATTTAATTACATTTATATTATATTATATATTTTTTAATTGTATTTAAATTTTTATTTAATAATTTATAAAAATATATTTTTTTTAAATATTTGCGGATATCCGCGGGTATTTTTTAAGCGGGTATCTGTGCGGGTAACGAGTGGATTTTTTTTTTGTCAGGTCGGGTTAGGCATTATTCATACCCTACCTTACCCTTTATCATCCCTACTTGTAAGGTGTAAGGAATCTGATTAGTGGGATCCCTTGTGGGTTGCACTGATAATCGATCCTAATCTTCTGTGAAGAGTTCGAGTAAGAGTATACTTGTCGGAACCCGAAAGATGGTGAATTTCTTAAGTGGAGTGTACTAATGATACATTGATGTCAATTAAGTTTACTAGACAAGGCATCCCAAACTCTTAAGTTGTGTATACAAATTATCTATTGATCTGGTTTGGAAATGGAGATGTCTCAATTTCATTCATGGTAGTATTATGTGTCCAAGTACTCTTAAAGGCATTTTTATCCATTTGATTCTGATAAATATTATGTGTGGAATTAATTTCTTGCTCGTTGTCATCTCATAAACAAAAAACCTTACAATCATATATATAATATATTATCTATATTTAAAATATCTAATCACAATCTCTTTCTTGTCAAATTATTCACTTTTTGTGTTTTTAATTGTTATGTCTTGTATCAACTAACACTGGAATATCTAAAATTTAATGGATTTATATTATTTAAAATTTAATATCTATTTGTTATTCGACCTGTAATAAAAAAACTCAGTTATTACTTATTGAATATTCATTTAAAAAATATTTATAGATATCGCAAATATTAAAAAAATATATTTTATAAAATTTTAAAATAAAATATAAATAAAATTACAACTCAAAATATAATATAAATTAAAATTTAATTTTAATTAAATTTAATCTAATAAAATATAAATTAATTTTAATTTTAATTAAATTTAACTTTATAAAATATAAATTAAATTTTTATTTTAATTTGTAAAACAGTTTTGGACATTCTTCGTAGACCATTGAAAAAACATTTCAACTTGTGTTTGGTTGTGAAAATAGCTCTGCTTCGATAACATTAAGATGTCAATGATGGTTGCCTCCATCGTTGTCGATCAAAGATAACAACTGATCCAGCCCATGCAACTACCACCATTGTGTATACTTTTATCTACAAATATAGTTTTTATCAAAATTCGTAAGACGACAAATTCATTTACCATTGCCTAATCCACCCATTTTCGTGCTCGACCCTTATGTCCTAATGAATTCAGTATAAACACTTTCTTACTCTGACAATTGACTGCATAACACCACCACTCGCAACAGTTGGGATAAAAAATTACGTTTCAAAATACAATATATGATTAACATAAATAATATAAATAATAAATAATGTGAACAAAATTGATTGTATGTAAGTACTTACAAGATCACTGTTCATCAATCGGTTCAAAGTTCAATTCACTATAAACTCTAGGAAACCAGAATTCGATTCAACCTCAAAAAATAACACATCAAAATTATACTAAAAAATAAATAATGCAAAAAATACGATCTTATGAACGATGGATCTGACACAATAACCTCCAACACAATGACCAAATCCCGAATCCGCAACTCAGTTCAAGTAAATCCTTTCAGAAATCTTCTACAAATTTTCTAACACGAGCTCAAATGTCAGAACCTCAAATCCCATAGCAGACGCGGCAAAGGTGACCATACCTACCTTCACACCAACGTCAACGACAAAAGTTCCACACATAATAAAAAATATTCAAAATAGACAAAAAGTGTTACCGTTTTTTTCAAGAACACACCCAAAGTTGCCTCAACGTCGTCTGAAAGTCACCTGACAAGGGTATGAGCACGCAACACCAAAACAGAACCACCAAATCTAAAACCACAATGTCTGCTGAAACCGACCACCACACACCACGATCACTCTTAATGTGCAAATGAAAGCAAAATATTCATGTAAAATGGAGATCAATAAAACACCCTGCTGCAACTACTGAGTACGAAGGAAGAGAGTTGAATGCGGAGGAAGAGAGTCATCAGGACATAGGAAGACACAGAATCTCTGCGGTGGAGACAGATTTGCCTTTTAAAATTGCATTTGTTTAGATGATTTGCGGTTTTTCATTCATCACTAATGGCATATTTGAGGGTATGTAAGGGGAAAAAACTCTTTTTGCCCAGAAAGAAAGACACTGGTCATTAGTGTTTGGCAGTTGTTAAGAGAGTTTTGATGCAGGTTGCAAGTAGGCCAACTTACAGCGTCCATGGTCTTTCAATTGAAGAGGAGTTAAGGTTGAAGATGAACAATTAATCCATCTATATGAAGATCAACTTGAGGTGAAGATGAATCAAGAATCATTCCATCATGTAATCGATTCTATGGTGTAAGTTAAAGGAGTGGAATCGATTTCATTAAAGTTTTGAGGGAGGACGTAATTGATTACTTTGCAGAATGTAATCGATTCCACCATCTTAATGAAATACGTGAACCATTCTAACATTTTTTTAACCGATTTTATAACCACGACTAAATTATATTTTAGAAAAATATTCTTTAAACAAAAAAATTTCAGTTTCCTAATAAATAAATATTATATTAATTATTTACTTATTTTTTATTTTACTATTTTAAATAATTTTTACCAAAAAATATATTATTTTTAAATATCATTTTATATTACTATTATCACTAAGTATAATTTGATAATTTTTATTTTTTATCCATTAAAAAATTCATCACACAAGGCTTCTAGTCTATCATCTAATACATGACCACATCCAACAGACAACCACAACTCCTTAAATTCATCGTACCCAACACTTTTGACTATACTCACTACAACAAAATAACTCCATAAGTCAGGATCAAAAAACATTGTATCACTTTTCCCTTCATACTTCAGGCAGCCGTCATTGACAAACTTTCCCCCATGATGAATAACAACCTCTATATCATCATCCATCACAGACAACACAATCAAGAATATTCTACACCTAGAAATAAGCATAAAACGACAAAAAAACACTGCTTATTAAAGTGATAATGACATAACAAACGAAGTGTAACTATGGGGGACATGGGGACAACAAGCGCAATATGCAAACACCACATTTTTAGACAACCCCAACCTCACATTCAAAAAAGCATTGCCAGATAACAACAAAAAGTATTGAATATTAAATTCATATCTATCTAAAGTAGAGATGCTAACCTTCCACCAAATTCCAGTCGAACCACTTCACCCACACGTTGAACGACTTCGCGATTCACGTCGAAACTCCAATGATGAAGCTCCAAAGCCCTAATTAAGTCTGTATCGTCTCCACTAAGGACTTTGCGTAAGGTTGCGATGCACTCTCCTCTTAGTTTTTTAATCCCAAATTGAATCCCAGTTTCAATTTTATTAAATCCCAATTTCAATTTTTTTAATCCCCATTTCCAAATTCCATAATATTATATTATCATATTTTACCAATTTCCACATATAAAGCTCTCACCATGCCACGATTCAACTCTCAGCATGCCACGTTTAAAAATATTAACACATCAACCTCCAACCTCGTTAAGTCAATTTAACGGCAGATGCTCAATTATTTCAAATTAGCACTATTTAATACTCAATTGGAGATTTAAAAAAAATGGGATTCAAAATGAAAAAACCCCCTACATAAACAGGGACAACTAAAGGGATTTTACCTATATTTTTATGGTAAAAATTATTTGAAATAATAGATTATTATTATTATAATAAATAAAAATTATTAATGTATTTGTTATAAAAAAAATGTTCAATATTTTTGTGGAAGAAAAAAAAACTAAATTATACTTTATGAATCTCTCAAATTGGTTGAAGCAAAAAGCAAAGACAGGGGATGAAAAAATCAGTACTACACGTAATAGCTAAACCAAAAATAAGTTTATCAAATGATTAAACCTACCCATAAACCTTTTCATAATACACGAGATGGGATGAAGGACGAATCTCGCACTCGTCACTTTCAATTCACTGCAAATGAACTTAAAATATGATCGCAAATTTCCACCTTCAATTTTATGTAAACAGTTAATCACTCAAAACTAACAGACCTAAAGTCTAATATTTCTCAACCAACACATACTTAAAACTTTCAAACCATGGAAAATATTGTATTGGAACATGAAGGATCTAGCTTTGTTCTTCCCACTGACATTATTATATTGAGGAAAGAGTTGGAATGTACAAATTAATAGACTTTTTGACTTAATTAACCAATGGACAACATTTTCTAGAAGCTGAATTACTTACTCGACAATGATATATTTCTTTCTTTACAAGTCATTCCATCTTCGACAGAAATTGCCTTTTTTTTAAATTTTTCACAAAAAAAAAAGGTTAAAGCAAATTGTAACATATAATAGAAGTTATATTACCAAAAGTAATAACCCCCAAAATTCAGACCGTGCTTACTTCCTACTAATCTCATTGTTACCAACAATCATAACCAAGACACTCCTACTAAGGTTTTCGAGATAGATAATAATACTTTTACAACATTTTTTTATAATATTTTAACATTATTTACATTCATGATTAATCTAAAATTATTGTATAATCAATAATAATAATAATAATAATAATAATAATAATAATAATAATTTTTAAACACCAACCGAACCTCACAACAAAAAAAAAAACTGTGTTTGTTTTTTGTTCACGCCATCTGTGTACCGGATTGAAGTCTGAAGTCTAACTATTGATGGTCTATATGCAATTTACTTTATTAACTTTTTGACATATAGCAACCCTTGATCTCTATAATAATTTCTTTCCACTTCCTCATGTCATCAACAGTATTACAACTTTAATGTTTTTTTGTGTTTAATGTTAGGTAGTTTGATGCATTTAAATTGAAACCTAAATAAAAGAACCACAAATTCTCCTTTTTTTTAAAATTATATTAATATATTTAAATCATTAATCGAAAACAAAACACAAGACATAAGTAACAACAAATACAGCAATATACTCCCTAAAAAATCAGAACAGTTGAAAACAAAATGCATTCATCTTCGTCCTTATTTAATCTTAGCTGAAAATAAAACTTAACAAAAACTATTACACTGAGAAAAGAAAAATGAAGGACACGGATGAAGTAATTAGTCCTAGAATTTCTTCAAGTCTTCTTTTTTTGGAAATAAACTTTATGGCCTTTCTGTAAATTTAAAATTTAAAATTTTCTGAGTTGTGTAACTGTTCCAATATACAATAAAATCTTATGCCATTGGTTTGAATAAAAAAAAACAACCTTTTATATGGAGCATGAAACAACATGCAATAACTCGGTTTTGATTTTTGTCGTGGAACACTTGCAAGAATAATTAAATAAAAAGTTAGTGGCTTCTACGCACATGATACAATAAATAACTTCACCTAACGAATATCCTAAAAGTATATATGCAAAAAACTATACATATCAGTACAGAGAGGGGGCCACAAATCACTTTCTGCAGTGGCCATGTTGATAACCCTCCACCTTTGTGCCAACCAGATCATTCTCAAAAAAACCATCACCATGGTTTGGTTTTCACTCCAATTTTTCAACCCTTTCGGACACAACACGGTCTAGCAAACCATGTCTGCAAAATCAATGAAAATAGAGAAGCCAGATAAGAACTTTGAAGTTGAATCAGTTCCTCGTATACCTCCTGAATCCCCTTGGTGTTGGAACCACATCACGGCCAGTTTTTAACAAGCCTTGGCGATCCTTAATTGTTTTATCAAACAATCTATTCTCTGGATTCTCAGCATAGCATACATAGTAACAGCTCACACAGGCATGAGGCACTGCCATGGCAATTCTGGTCTGCAGAGTCAAAAAGTTGAATATGTTAATTAATTAACACCACTTGCTCACATGTTAATCATTCATTTGTGAACTGCTACTACCAATAATCATCATAATAATAATAATACAAAAGTTGTGAGATAAAGGGTACCAACCAAAAGGTATCCAATGAGGAATGTGAGGAGGGATAAGGTAGCTGTGAAAGATTGGTGTACTGTATGGGTCCAAGCAGCTACAACAATGACACAAATAGAGCCGCTGCAAACTCCTGTGAGGAAGCAAATTGAGCTGGTTATATCAGAGTCTACAATTGACACCATGTCTTCCTTCTCAAAGAGGGCCCAAGTGTCTCGAGATGCCTTCACAAACCCTTTTCCGTATGCTGCTATCTGTTTAGATGAATTCAAATGAGTTCAAACCACTTAGTTTAGTTAAATACCTTTTCTTGAACTATGCACTAATGGTGTTGAATGTGCAGTCAAATAAAGTTGGAGCAAGGACCACTCTGAAGCAGAGGCAGTCAGATAGTGATTGTTCAGTCATATCTTCATCACAAGCAAAATGACCACTATAAAAATTTGAAACTCGGTAGGGGCCATGTGATGAAAGAATCCAAAGGGTATATGACAAACACGCAAAATTATCAAGCTTAGAGATAAATCTTACTTTGAGAAAACCAACCAATAAAACGTAAGAAAGGCATGTTTGTTAAATGGCTTGTATTGTAGGAGAGAAAATTAAGAAAAAAATGAAATGAGTTTAATATAAGTTAATACAATTTATGCATGAGAACTTGTGAAAATAAACTTCTGTAATATTTTTTTTTCTTCTTTTCTATAAGTTCTTATGGAGAGGCATGTCTGAGCAAATCGTTAGCATTTAGCCATCGAAACACATTGATTGTAGGCTCAATAGGGAAAACTCAATTTTACCAAAAGTGAAAGATTAACAAATGAGAATCACACATTGACTGAATTTCATGAAGTGCAGTTATGTGTACCGATTAAAATCTGTTAATTTGCATAGTTACCTGAACATATGCCCAGCCATTGCCATTTCTGAAAACGGAATCCATGACTCTTAAACAACAACGAGCACAGCAGAACATGAATTCATCTTCTCCCTCAAGCAAATTGAGTCCCCGTGCAACAATCCTCAGGGCCTCAATTGCAGGCACAAAGAGAGACCCCAAACAAGCACTTCCAAGATTCCGCGTCAGAGCTCTCAGAAAACAAAATTGGGTGTTAGATTGCATTCCTCTGAGGTAATACAAAGCAATGGCCCTACTAACAGTGATGTTAACGACATTCCTCATGACCTCAGTAGTCCATTGCAAACTCAGCACCAACAGAATGATGGTTAAAGGAGGAAAATAGAAGTTTAGTGCTCCAATCACAGCTAAAATCCACAGAGATATCCACAAGAATCCAGCCCCAAGAACATGATATGTTGGTTTGTTCAGATCAGGGAATTTGGACACAGGTTGAAGAGACAGACTCAAGACCTTGCAGCAAAACTTAATTCTGTGACTGACCCAACAAGCATATAAGCCATTGCCAATTGCAAAAGCAATGAAACACACTCCAACACCATCGGTGGCAGGCTTTTGAAAGCAAATAAGGAGAATCCCAGCAGCCAGAGACATAACAAAAGTAAACCAAAGTATGAAATGAAGCATCAAAGTGGGCCATTTCCTGATCGCCCCTTGCCAAATGAACGCAAGGATTATGCTCATAAAAGATGAAGCCTCCACTTGTGGAAGAAAATACTTTAACACTTCTTTCTCTTTCCTCTTGGTAGATTCCGATTCTTGGATAAGCCCTTGAACTCCCTTGAACACAAGAAAGCACACCAACGCAACAGCTATAAACAAGTGGAGAACAAAGAGAAACAAGGATATTTTGTTGGTATATTTTCTCGAATTCAGATTCGCTACTTCGGGTTGCTGTTAAAACAGGGGAATAGAACAATACCTTATAAGATTGTAACATTAAAAAATTCACAAAAAAACAACAAACATAACACATACAGAATTACTGCAAACTCAAGGAACCCATTACAATCTTTAGCAAAAGAGATGCAAATTTCCTTAAAAAAATTGAGTTGAACAAGGCATTTCACTCCTCTGCAGAGAGAAAGAAAAGTACCTGTAGTGGGGTTGGAGTGGAGCGCGTTTGAGTGTGAGGACGTTGAGATTGAGCAGCAGAAGGAGTTGCAGCTCTTGTGGAACTATTGATCACAATTCTCAAAGGGTTCGTGGGGTTCAACCTGTGGAAACCTGCGAGATGAGATTCTTCATGATCATAACTTTGATCATCCACAACATCATTGCTCTGAACCTTTCTCTCTTCTTCAACATCCACTTCCCCTTTCTCCAAGTCTTCCTCCTTCTTTGCTCCAACCACGGTTTCATTCTCTTTCTCAACCACCACCTACCATGCCAAAAACAAAAGAAAGATTAAAACTTGGCACAGAATAGCAACCCCCCTTAGACACAAAAAGCTGAAACCATCAACTCACAGGCTCTCCGGCACCCATTGGCGGCGGCGACGGCGGCGGCGTTGCGGTGTGTCAGCTGAGTTGAGAAACGAATGTTGGTAGAGAGATGACGTTACTGTCTTGAACTGTTATATTTTATTTTCATTTGGACTTTTTTTTTTACCATGCCTTTGCCTTCTAAGAAAGTATCTTTTATGTTGGACCCACGAGTTGCGAACTGCAAACATGCCATAACAGCGCGTGGAGCAACGCCGCCGTCACGTGTCAGAAGAAAACACAGCACGTGGAAATGGGTTCGTAAAACGCGAATATTTTATCAGACATGCAAGGAAAGTGCAGAATTAGAAAGTAAATGTTTGCGTACCATGCTTGTTCCTCCATAATAAATAAATGAACATTTTTTGTTTTTTGAAAAAATGTTAATCTTTCGTTTGTAACTCCGTTAACATAAGAAGTGCTTTTACGATGTTTTTTTTTTCATAGGTGACACATTTTTACATGAGCTCTGTTTACGAATTGGGGGTGTCGGGTAGCGGGTTGGAGAGCAGCTACAAAGTACGTGGGCCTTCGCTATACAGTGCACTTCAAAAAAGGAAAAGGAAATAGAAATTGAGGATAATGACCACAAACCCTTCTCCAAAACTTCATTGATTAATGACGAGTTTCAATTAACAAATTTCTTTCGGATTGTAACATTCGATATATATTGTGGTCAGATTTTTTTTTCAAACCCCTTTATTCCTTCAATTACATATACTTGGGTTTTGAAAGTTATATGGTTTAATTAAGAAAATCACTTTGGTATATCTTTGGAATCAATTACTCGTAAATTGATCATTTTAGTCAATTAATTTTAGACTGATCATTCTGATTAATCATTCTAACTGATCATCTTGATTAATCATCTTAGCTAATCATATTGATCAATTATCTTGATCAATCTTTCTTGTCAGTAATCTTTGTTTTTTTATCTTAATCGATTGACAAATAGATCAGTTATAGAATAAATGTCAGATTAACACTTAGCAAATTAATCACAAACCAATTAGTTGAATTTATTTCTTTACTTTTCATTCTTGACATTTTGGTCTCAACCATTTGGCTTCAACACTTCAGCCTCATCATGTCAGCCTGTTCAAATAATCGGCCTCAACCATTCAACATCATCTTTTCGGCCTATTTGTCTAGTCGACCTATTAAGTCATCCAGCCTTAACCATTCAACTCGATCATTCAACCTCAGCAAGTCGGCTTTAACCATTTAATCTCAACCATTCAGTCTAAATTTCTCTGTAGACATTTTAGTCTTGACATTTTCGACATCAACCACTCGACCTGAATTTCTTTGTTTACTTTTCAGTCTTAGCATTTCAGCCTCAACCATTCGGCTTGACCATTCGACTTCAACTAGTCGATCTTAACCATTCGGTCTTTTTAACCAATCGACCACAACTTCTCAACCTGATCCTCTCATGATCGAGCTAAAACATTTGGTTAAGGACGAATTCCAACCAATAAACTTCTTCCAAAAATTATATTGGATAAGGACGAATTCTAATTAAGGAAATCTTCTTAAAAATTACATTAAATAGGAATGAGTTCTAACAAAAAAGACTTCTTCCGATTAAACTAAAACATTTAACCAAGGACAATTTTTTTAAAAAAAAACTCTTCTTAAAACCTCATCAAGTAAGGAGAAGTTCCCAACCAAACAACTTTCTTTTCTTCTTACATCCACTTTTTTTTTCATTGCATCAGTCAGGTAGCTTTACTCCCCTCCTATTTCTTTCTCATATTTTCACTCATATCCTTTTATCAAAACATAAATAGGCTTAAATGCTTACTTCGTCCCCATGTTAAGAGGTGAATTTCTATTTAGTACCCGGTTGTGAAAATGAAGACTTTGAGTTCCTATGTTATGAAAAATATATGAATAAGGTCTACAAAGAAAGAAAAAGTTCAACAAATCATCAAAGAAAAAGCTGAACAAGAAATAGAAAAAGCTGAACAACAGAAGAGAGAAGAAGAAAAGTACGACCACATTAGCATGGACTTAATGTCGTTGTTGTCAACTTAACGGACAGGACCTTATTCATACACTTTTCATAACATAGGGATCCAATGTCTTCATTTTTAAAACTGGATACTAAACAAAAATTCACCTCTTAAGATGAGGACGAAGTAAACATTTAAACCACATAAATAATGGCTTCCTTTATTCCTCTCTCTTTTCTACTTCAAAAGTAAATGCAAATACACGAATGAAAAAAAAATGAGAAAAATAGTGTTGTCATCCAATGATGGTAAAATTGCTATCCTTGAAAATCACTAATCTTATATATTATTTTAGTCCCGAAAATAAAATAAGTAAATGATAATAAAGAATCGTTAGTAAAATTATGTAAAAAAACACTTCAATATAGAGAATTTGTAAGAAAAATGTTATTTATATTTTGTAAGTGCTAGAGTTAAATGTTTTGTAAGGATTGGTTATATGGTTCTTAATAAAAAAAATATAGCGACTTAAAATGTAAATATATAAAATTAATTTTTTTATTAATTTATGTTTGTGATTATTTTATATTGATTTTATTTTTCATAATTTTTAATGTAGGAAATTTATGTTTATCTTTTAGATGATATTAAAGTATGGTTAGTTTATAATAATATATCGATAATTTTTACAAAGGGGGAGTAAAAAACACATGCTCTATTTACGTTTCACGTTCACAATAAATTACAATAACAAAAAAAACTAAAAGAAAACAATCCTCAATTAGCTACAAATAGAAGGAAATTTGAAGACGTGAAAGAGTAAAACACAAACATGTGACCTGCAACATCCCAAACTCACCCTCGTTGTTAAACCCAATCCCTTTGTTTCGTTTTTTAGTCAATTTTTTATCTTCTGAAACCTAGTCATGTCAGTCTCTCACCCTATATGTCAATTCGACCCTACATCCACTCAAATGACAGACTTTATTTTCCTTTCCACACACAATCACGCATGGGCTTTCTTAGTCTACCTGTGTTAAAAAAAGAAGTTTTCTTAGTCTAATTGTGTTTAAAAAAAATACATAAATGAGTATTTGATTCTAAATTACTGTAAATTAATGTGTTAATTTTTATTGAACTTTGACAAAGGTATAAATAGAGTTTTTAGACTAAATATAAATAATAAAAATTAAAAATAAAATATCAACTTAAAATAAAAATAATTACTTAATGTATAGTTATCTTATATCAATAAAATGAAATAATATTACACTTAAATAAATGAAAAATCAAAATTACCAATCCCTAAAACTAACAAAATAAGACTAAAAAAAATTACTAATTAATTTTTAAAATTTAAGTTTATTATAACAAAACTCTCTCTAATACTTTGACCAACTTGTTCTTTGTTTTGTTCAACTTCTCAGTAACCTCGATCAACTCGTTTATGACTTTAGATGATTTCTCAATAATTTTGGCTGGCTTCTCAATAACATTGGCCAACTTCTTCATCTCGTCTAAAATTTTACTTATCATATTTTTTGTTATCTTAGTATTTGAGTTTCTAATACCGTGATTCTTCTCAATATCTTTATCTTCCTCTTTCTTATTTTATTGGGTTCAAGAACGCTAGATGCTTCCTCCTCTTTGATATCAAATGTCTTCTTCATCTTCTCAAGCTGAACCATTTGTTTATTCATAATCTCATTAGCTTAAACCAAAAGTCTCCTTATCCGCTGAATCTCTTCATCTTTTTATCGGAGTTTTTTTCTTTAGGTTTTCCTTCTCCACAATTTTCGCGTCATTTATCGATATCACTTCATCCATTGTTGGGACTGAGCTCTCCATGTACACATTCTCTACATCCGAGCTCTTTGCCATCAATAAGATTTCACACTCTTCCTCTCCATCTTCACTGAGGAGATTTGGCTCCTCCTTTGTCTCAGCCTGACAATACTTTTTAATGTGATCAGCCTTACATCAATTGTAGCATTTCCTCGATCTGCACTCGTTTGCATAGTATTCGTGCTTGCGACACTTAAAACACTTCATTCCTGACCGATCTCTTCAACCTTTCCCTTGTCTTTGACCACGACAATTCTACTAAATGTTTTTCTCTTCATTATCAACCTCAAAATTTCCTTGGCCACGTTCACAATCATCCTCGGCCTCCTCATGTGTTTCCTCCAAGGCCTCGACTCTAAGTATTCTGAGTTTCATTTGAGTCAAACTGTGCTTGTAGTGTTTGATCGTCAGGTTCCTTCTTTTTCTTTTTCTTCCTTAATTCGTGGCCTTTAATGACCCAGCTAACTCCTCCGAGTTGACAGATCCTTTGTCTCTTCAAAAGTGACCACGATACTTTCAAAATCATTCGTTAGATTTCTCAATATCTTGTCTGCAACCCGGTTAAGAGACACCTCTTCTTTGTTCATTTCAAGTTTGTTGTCCATCTTCTGCACTCGAGTTATAAACTCAACAACTCCCTCATTTTCACCCATCTCCATATGTTCAAACTCTCTTCTGAGAGCTGGTACTCGAACCTGCCTCACACGAGTATCTCTTTTGTATGTCACCTCTAGAATTTCCCAGGCCTCTTTTGCTGACTTTGCATTAGTTATTTTCTCGAACCCCAATTCATCCACTGTATTATATAGAAAGTACAAAGTCAATCTGTCTTTCACCTGTATCTTTTTCAATGCAACAATCTAGGTTACTGTCTGATGTTCATCATTTGCGGGTTCATTGTACACGTCCCCCACTATGTCCCTTGCATCTTGGGAGCTAGGAAGAATCTACATCTGTAAAGACCAATTATCGTAATTAATCTTTTTTGACAACTAGGACACACTCATTTCGTTGACTATCTTTGTCATTTCTCTCACAAAACACTTAAGTACTCATTGTTTCCCTCATGGTGTTTAAGTCTCCCTTTTCTATAGTTTTTTTCTCTCGGTACTCAAAGCATAAAACTTTGATACTACTTTGTTAAAAAAAACGTGATGCACAAATGAGTATTTGACTCTAAATCACTATGATATTTCTCATTGAATCTTAACACCATTTAAATAAGTCTAAATATGGTCTTGGACCAAGTACAAATAATATAAACCAAAAACAAAATATCAATTAACTCAAAATAAAAATAAGGTTTAATCATTCGCGAGATCCCTATTTGGGATTGAAATCTCAAATTGGCCCCTTTCATTTTTTTGGTCAATTAAGTGCTTATTTTGTGAAAATTGCTCCAATTAGAGCTCTGTCATTAAATTAGGCCCAACGACGTTATTGTGACATTCACATGGCATGATCATCTTGATTTTTAAATGACGTGGAGTTTCTTATTTGGTGTACGTGATTCTTACGTGTCATTTTGTTTTTTTCTTAAATAAACAAAAATGAATTAAACCTTAAACTGATTACTTTGTTTGAATTAGGGATTGGGAAAAAAGAAGTTAGATTTTAGGATAAATTGGGGAATCAATTTAAGAAATTGGGGATTCAATTTTGAGAATTAGGGTTCATTCGTAGTTGACATTGACAACAACCATTTTCTCTGCCGCAACAACACCACGAGCATGGAAAACAACCACCATGAGCAGTCATCTGCACACAGAGAACCCTATAAATAGAAGAAAAGCCAATCGCAAACAGAACCCACCATCTTTTTCGCAACATGCGAAACCTATTAATGCACCATTATAAGAACCCTTGCTCCCGCATCCACCAAATCGGACCATTGTGACTCACCTAGATTAAACCAATCTTATACTTCCAGAGCGAATCCACTGAACCCAATTGTAGGTTCATCTCAATAGTTTGCGCAAATCGCACATCCATCTTCCTCGAGCAACCACCACTGCGAAGCCAACGTCCATTCTTGTTCCCAATTCGTACCTGCACAGAAAACCCATAAACCACAAAATCTCACCCAAGCAATCCACGAACCCTTCTTCCTCACGAACACCACAAAACCTATTTTTCATCGTGCCACCACAAACTCCAAAGCGAATTCATGAAACCTTAACCTGCAAGAAAAGAACTAAGTAAGAAACCCAGAATAGTGACTTTGTGAAAAGGAAACTCTAACTCGCGCAACTAGTGTAGAACCCCAAAATAGCGCCCCCATCAGCGAACAACACCACAATCAATCCCTTTGCACAAACCTTAATCCGCAAACCCAACCTTTATGGAAGCCAACCATCCTTGCGCAAACAAAAAGAAGTGACCACATCATTTTAAAAACCAACATCAGCATGTCACGTCATTTAAAAATCAACATCAGCATTTCATGTCAACATGATTCTAACGTCGTTGGGCCTAATTTAACAGTAGGGCTCTAATTGGATCAATTTTCATAAACTAAGGACCCATTTGAGACCGAAACAAAGAAAGAGACCAATTTGAGATTTGAACCTCAAATAGGGACTTCGCGATGATCAAACCTAAAAATAACTACTTAATCTATCTATATCTTATATTAACAAAATAAAATAATAATGCACCTAAATAAATGAAAAATTAAAACTATTAATCCCTATTTTATTGTCAATACCCAATTTTGTCCAGATAAGTCAGTAAATTTTTTAAAAAAATAATAAAAAAATAAAATATTAATAATTAATGGTGGGTAAAGAAAAAAGGAAGAGAAAAATAAAATAAATTTCCTTATATATATATATATATATATATATTCAAACTTTAATTTAGTCCAAGAGTTTTATGCATATCTTCATCCCTCTTTGTTCTTCATACCCCTCACAATCACTAGAAAATATTTTTGAAATACCAGTTTCTAGATAAAGATATGTTTTTAATATGATAATAATTTGAATCAATATATTATGTTAATAACTGTTTCAGTTGAATTTGTCCGAGGGTCGGTCATCCTTCTTTGCTCTGCTCTTTTTTTATTGTCAAATGCTCTCCGAAAACGTAATCCGCTCCGATGGGTGGTTGACCTGCAGAAGACACTCCGACGCTCAAGTCAGATATGTTTCATAAAGAGGTCTATATTTTAATAGGATAGAAAAAGATCCTTGTACCTGACACCAATTGTATTATTTATACCAATTATATTATTTATAAAGTTTGTGGCAATCAAGTCTATTGATTAGTTATCAGTATATTTTTAGGGAATCAAATCCAATAATCAATAATTAATACCGTATATTTGTAAAGCGTAAGGTAATCTCACCTATTAATACCTGATAATTGCCCATGAATGACCATTAACTCCGATCGGTATATTTCATAGTACAATAACTATAAGCAATATTCCTTATGATAATTAGAAATAATATCTTGATATTATACTATAATTTGTTGCGTCAAGTTCTTTTTAATAGAGAAATATATAATCCTAAAATTTGAAAAAGTGTTTGACGATAATTATAATCAATGATTTGACTTTTTTTAAATATATTGCAACCAAGGCTATTTCTTTCCCTATTTTGTTCAATGTCAATTAATTCACAATTAAAACAAAATTACCATAATATTACAATGTGTATATAGATACACACTCTGTCATAGAAGATAGGAACAAGACAAAAAAGATAGAGAGGCACACATAAATAATAGGGACATAGAAAAACATAGAAAGAGGAGAGGAAGGTATAGGGGAATAAGTTCTCACATAAAATGGGTTTTGCAAACAACAATTACTAAGGAAGAAATGGTTGAAGTATCGAAAGTTCAGGTAACTATAATGGTTGGGAGGTATGTCACTTCCATCTTTTTTCTTTTGATTTGGACATTATATTATGTTTTCATATTATACGCATTTTACTTTTACACTTAACTTTGACATTTTCTTCTAGGGCCATTATTTTTACTACTCACAATATCTTGTTTTAAATCATAAAAAGAAGGTATTCCCTCATTTGCTTTGCTTTGGTATTGGTTAGATCTCTTGCATCACATAATATATATTTTTTTCAAAATTATTTAAAAAAAAATTAAATAAACAATTCCAAAAAATAAAGAATACTTTTTATTACATATTTTCTCATTTCAAAAAAATAATAAATCATAAAATAAAAGATAAGATGTTTTCACATTTATAAAGGTATGAGCACTCGTGTGATCATCCACATCGTCCTAGTGCTTAATATATATTTTTTAAATAGTTAAATATGACTTTCAAGGTTTAAACACTCGTGTGATCGCCCGCATCGTCTTAGTGTTTAATAACTTTTCTTTAAATAATTAAATATGACTTTCGATATAAGCACTTGTGAGATCGTCTGCATCGTCATAGTGCTTAATAACTCTTCTTTTCTAAATAATTAAATTTGCTTTAAAGGTATAGGTACTCGTGTGACCGTCCGCGTCGGTCTACATCTTGTTGCTTTCCTTTTCCCACCATTCCTAAAAGAAAAAAAATACAAAATTTATAAAACCAAAATATTAAACAAACTTTTTTTAAGAGAACTATGTGATTCTTGATTTTCCATCATAAATGGAGACACGTAGAAGCAAAGTCAATCTTTGTCGGACTTATAAAACAAAAAATTATTTTGGTTTCTTTATATTATAATTTTTCGGGAAATTAAATATTTTGAAAACCACATAAACTTTTACAATTAATTAAAGGTACTGCTTTTGGGTAGACGCGATAGGGTGCTAATACCTTCCCTACGCGTAACTAATTCTCGAACCCAAAATCCAATTTTCGTAGACCATGTCTTATTTTATAGCTTTCCATAGTTTTTCCAGAATTTATTATGATGACGACTCCCAAAACCTTCTTTCTTAAACCCATATATTTTTGGTTCGTCGTCCTGTCCCGATTGATGAATCATTATTTTCTTCACTACACTTAGTTTATTGTACTAGAATTAATCGGGGAATTGTGCTTAATTGTCCAGTATTTTCCCGTTTTTACTGATTGTGCTTAATTTGATCAGAAATTCTTATTTTACTTAATTTGAATTATCTGAGAATAATTATTTACATTATTGATTGCAGGGAAATTTTTGGAAATATAAATTGGGACATTTGGAAATACATTCACACACTGTATTTGAAAGTTGTACTGCATTGATTTATTATGTGTGTTGATCCGTGTAAATGATGGAATATTTTTCTTGAATTTGTAGAAGCAAAAATTTCAATTGGAACACGGATGTTCCAAGGGTCCATTGGAGAATTAATTTTGGCAAGGGAGCCACCATGTTTGTTTGAAAACTCACGGCCAAGAGAAGTTACAAGGAAGTGTTAAATTTCATTTGTAGTGTTATTAAGGGAAGGAGGCCACACTCATTGAAAATCCACGTAGGAAAGTGTGGTATGCATGGCTGAAAAATTGAATGTGAACTAAAGATGGAAGATAATGGATTACACATGGCCCATGACAATTCACGTGAAAATCACTCAAATACTTGAAAGTGGAATCAAAAAGGGGACCACCATGTTGAAAACACATTCTCTCCAAAGCATTTAGCATGGGGACCACCACAATTGGCTCACGGTTTTCTTCTTTCTTTAGGCTACATCTCACGTAAAGAAGGAGAATGTGAATGTGTTGAAGTGACATTGCTAAAAATAATAATAGCACATGGCCCCTAAATTCACGTCCAAAAGAGCACTTATCTGAAGATAGAATGTGTTGGATGGAAAAGATGAAGAGGACCATATTCCTTGAGAAAGCCACGGCCAGGATGTTGCAATATGAAATGAAATGCTAAATTTTATTCAAATGAAAGAGAAATGGTACACACGGCCCCCCTTTTCTTATTTTGTCATTCAAAGAAATTATAAAATATGCTAAAAGAGACAAAGCCACCACATTCTATTGTTCTTTGGAAACGTGGTTTTCAATTGGCTTGAAAAAAAAAAACATTTCATTCTCTTTGGTGCTGTTACGAAAAGAGAGAAAGCTGCCATATCCTTCGTTGCTGGAACGAAAATAAATAAATAACAACAGAGAGCACATCCAGCTTGGTTAAAGACAGTCCAACACCTTGCAAGAAGCAGCTAGCTGCGTGAAGAGAAGCCACTTGCAGCGTGAATGAAGTGAAGGAAATTCCACCAGCAGCTGCAGCTACTTACACGGTCCAGTTTGGAGCAGCCACCACGTTGAGGGAAAGCTCACGGTATTTTGGCAGCAGCTCACGCTCATCTCCCAGGAGAAGACGTCCAACAGCTGTAACATATGGGAAAGAAGAAACTCTCGGTGTACTGATTTGGAGAGAATGAATTGGTGAACATGGTTTTTGGAAGCTCACACCAGCCACTCACGGTTTCTCTTTAGCTTGGTAACATCACACGGCCTTGGTCTTGGACAAAAGAACACCCAAGCTTGGACGGAAGTGTAGCAGCAAAGGAAGCTCACAGGATTGATTTTTGCTGGAAGTTCAAATCTCCTTTGAAGAAGCATTCACTGTCTTCATGCATACAGCAGCACCATTCACGGTTTTGTTGGCATTTAAGGAAGCAAAACACGTCCAGCTTCATCATAAAATCCAGTAGCTGAGTTGGAAGAAGAAGTGAAGCACCGTGATGAAGTCTCCAAGTTGTTGCTACCATATGTTGAAGAGGAAATGCAAGGTAGAGGAGAAGGATGTGCACACGGCAATTGAAGGGTGTGTTGCGTGATATTAAAGTGTAATGCAAATTCTAGAAGAATGTAGAAACTCCTAAGATAGAAGAAAAGAAATGTAGCACAAGTTCTAGAATATTATAGAAAAACCTAAGATAGGAAGAAAAATCAAGAATATTCTACATAGGTAAAAATCTAGAACATTCCACATAAGTTGTGGCTAGCATGTTCTAGAATAATCTATGGGTCTATAAATACCCATGAACTCTACCATTTGAAGAAGAAGCCAACATCTACCATTTGTATGAAAAAAAAAGAAAAAAAAAATTTTAGTGTAAGATTTTAGAGGAGATTAGATTTTAGGAGATTTTAGGAGTAGGAATGTGCTTTCATTTTTCTCCTCCCCTTTGGGGAGGTTTTTGGATTTGTTTTCCAGTTTCAATTGAATCTTAAATTCCAGTGTGTTCTTCATTGATTGTTGTTAAATTTTATTTGCAAATTACCTTTGGTCTAAAATTCCGTTTGCACGTTTAAATCTTTGATCAATTCACTGTCATTTTCTAAATTAATGCAACTTTATGCTCAAATCACTTTCATCTCAGTTTCATGTTTTATTTCCAATTGCACATTTTAAACTTTGTCAAAAGTTTATTGTTTTTTTATTTACCGTTTTCGTTTTTACCGTTTCTGAATTTTACTGTTTCGTTTTTACCATTTGCTTTTACAGTCTTTAAAATTTATTTTAGTGTTTTTAAATTGAGTTGTGTTTAAATTCCAGTTTTAAATTTTATTTACCGCACAAAACATTCACAAAACCCCCCCTTTCGTGTTAGCTCTGAGACTGAACCAACAATATTGGTCCTTGAGAGACGACCTAGGAGTCACTTCCTAGTTATACTGCATAAATTTTTGCACATCAAATTTGTATGACCGCGACAGTCGTATCACCGATCCGATCCCAATTGTGACATTTATCTATATCAAATTCAAACTAAATATTACTAGACCCAAACTAATAAAATAAGACTCCAATAATATTACTAATAAACCCCTAAAATTTAAGTTTATCCTAACAACATGCATCTTCTCCATTTTCTATGTTTTCGCAAATAATGTTAAAATGCTCTTTAAAATGTTTTTTTCACTCTAAAATGCTAATATACTTTTCGTGGTTGGAAACCTCTTTTTTGAAATCTCTTTATACATGGTACATTGTGGTTTTCCTTTTAGAACACTACTTAGTGAAATTGTTGCACAAGAATCACTATTCTTTTACTTTTTAACATCACTAGAAACTAAAAATGGTAAGATTAATATGTTTGATGTACTTACACCTTTCTTACTATGCCTTTTTTTTGTTACAATTTCTCAAACCCTACTTTCCCTCACTCTATATTACTTGCAACGTCTAATCTTTATTGATGTTTTAACTGTTTTGGATATGGGATCAAGGTCAATGATTCAAGTTGTGTTGTGTCGTCCAAAATTCAAATGCTATCTAGAAAACGAGCTTGCGTTCGTCCAAACCGTTATAAAGGTACATGTAGAAAGTTAGCTCAACCTTTGACAAATAACAATTAATGCGATAGTTAATGCACGTAACCTACCTTTGTACCTCAAATGTTTATTTATAGGTTTCGTGGTATGTTTTTTTATTAACATTAGCTTAATTATGAGCTAATAATAGGTAATAATACTTCACACTTAACTTGATCAACTTTAGAGTTAATCTACTATGGGGTTGTTCATCCCAATTAGTCCAATTCATGACTTATCGGTCTTTGTGGTGGCCAATTGAGCTCGTTGTTTTGCTTGTTGTGTTAATGGTTGATTGTCTAAGTGTCAACACTCAATTTCGTCCGGGTTGTTTAAATAAAATTTATTTTCAAAAAAAAAAAAAAAAGAAATAATATCAAAAAAATGCAAAAACAATATATAATAACAAAAAAAATAAAAAAATAAAAAAAACGGAGAAAGAAAAGAAGACGTTCGGTCCTATTATCTGAACGGTCGTTCTGGTACCCATCTGGAAAAAGAATGAGCAGCAGCTCGAGGACACACACAGCAGTAAGCAGATTTTCCCAGGAACACATGTGTAAGTGGATGTAGTTTGGTCAGCACATGCACGTGAAAGTGGAAGGACATGAGAGAAGGAGAATAAAATGGTATTTTGATGACATGGAAGAACCACTTGACGAGAAGGTAGTCAATGAACACATATGGAATGTCCCACATGCAGCAAAATATGGAGAAGCACGGCACATGCAGATGTAATGAGATAAAAAAATAATAAATGAAGAAATCAGAAATAATGCAAAGGTAAGCAAGCATGACCGTGAAGGAAAGAAGTGGAGGGGCCACCACGTGTAGAAAGAAATGAGTTGTATGAGGAGCTGCACCATATCATGGAATTTTCTTATCTTTTACGAAGTGGGCAAATGGACAAAACTAGTGGACTTTGTTTTTTTAATTATGGGAGAATTTGCAGAGGGGAGAATCCACGGTACAGCAGATGGAATACAATTGAAAGTGGCTGACAACAAACACTACACCATCACCACACGAACTATTCTAATATAGTGTATACAGTCAGGTTTTAGATGGGAGGAGTTGGACTGCACCACGTGAAAAGCAACAGTATTGGTGAGTAATAAAAAAGGAATGGGGTGTCTAGATGAAATCATTTTCTTATGCAACCAACACGACAATGGTTGTCCAGCCTTTGGAAGGCACATGCTTCCCTCCACGGCAGCCACTTGCATTGTGCTTTCCACCTCCCCATGGCAGCCTGGTGGCCTCCCACGCTATCTTTAGAAGCATGCGCTCCAAATCGTGGCAGTCATGATACCCACAGGAAGCGTATGCCAGTTCAGGGGAAGGAATCTAAAATTTGATAACTTTTTTCCCATAATGGGGGTATGGGTGGGACATAACAAAAAAAACGAACATCCTTACTCACTCATTCTGCAGAACAGAGACTCCAACCTTGGTTTTCCTCCCTCGCAAACCTTCATCTCCAACTCCCTTCCATCCTCCTCATGGAGATACCACTTCCATCATCATCATCATCCTGAGGGGACTCTCCCATCATTTTTCCAACCTCTGACCATCCTTCACTCACCTTTGTCTCCCACTCACCTTCAACACCCATGGCTACCAACCTAAAAACTCTATTGCCTGCAACCATCATGGAGAGGCATTGACTTCATTACCGAAGAACCATCCACGCAACCAACTCCAACACCGCATGACCACCACCTATCACCAACACCTCACGGGTCAGCCATCCAAAAAAACCGAACTCCACCACCAACATCATGATCCCTTCACGGCGCAACCCTTGATCCTACTTCACAGCTTGCATCTCCCCTCACACGCGATCATCATCCTCCATTGAATTTCACACGGCCTACACTCTTGACCTTTCATCACTTTCATATCCAATAACTCACGAGAAACCAGACACGACCATCACTCATTATAGGGGGATCCTCACCAAAAACAAAACCAGATAGAAGCTCCAGCTTCATCACTTCTGATATTCCTCTCGGACACCATCCACATAACAACTCCAGCTCCATCACGCTCATCTTCATCCAGCAGACCTTCATCTAGCATTGAAAACGCTTTACAACATTCCAGCAGGGAGCGTCCAACGACTAGAGGAGTGCTTGGAAGAGGTGTTTCCAGCAGCACGTGGAGGAGCACCTTATCGAAAAAAGGCAAGCTAGCCGTGAGGAAGAAGACGACACCTGACGCACGGGATTAGCGATGGGTAAACCAAGCTTCAAGAGGTAAGTAATGCCACCCACTCCATGTTTTACTGAGTTTGGTTAGTCGTCTTTGAACGTATCTTTGTTATACTGTTGCTACGTTTGCATGTGTCAAGTTTGCATGTGTTAAGTTAAATAGATGCTGTGTGAATATTCGTACCTATCTATTGTTAACGAACAACCATCATACCCAACCATCTTGACACCCACGGCCTCCGCTAACGCGCACAGCCAAACACCCATATTCATCCACTCCAGCCCACCATCCTCACCCTTACCAATCGACCAACAGCATCACTTTCATCTCCAACACTGTTCCAACACTGAACCAGCACCTCATCTTCATCCATATACTATTTCCAACATCATCATCTTCACCTCACAGCCAACACCATTTTCTTCTTCATTTTCATCACCAAACACCCATCATTTATCATACACTTCGTACTATTCACCTGTATTCACTAGAAATTCTTCAGCCCCAAAACCCGTAACCACCTATACCACTTTTTCTTTTTCACCCACGGCTACATCCTTTTCCAACAACCAAAACATGATAGAATACCCCTGACCCCATGAGTATCAGACTCATCAACACCCATTCACTGCTCTAGCAATAAGAAACGCCAAAACAGATACGAATCACCAAAGAGGGAACCCAAGTATATCTGTGGAGAAGCGGAAGGCACCATACAAAGAAGGCGCTCTGGTATCTTGACGGAAGATGACCCCGACGACGAGCGCGACCTTCGCCCATGGTTTACGGCGTTTGGCTTCACCGGGAGTGGCGTCGGTGTGACGTGGAGAGGCGAGAGTTTCTTTCTTGCACGCGAGGAAGTGGAGAAGAGAAAGAGTTGGCAGACTGAAGCTCTGGCTGACGCAGGCTCTGGCGGTGCGGGGGGTTACTGGCGATGCCACGAAGGAGCTTCACGGTGGTCTGGTTCAAAGAGGCGGCCACCCGTGTGTTTGAGCTGGCGGATGCGAACCCCTCCTTGGGTGGCCGGTATAAGAGAGAGATGAGAAAGAACGAAGATGTGAGCAGACCCCTAGTGTTGCTGCTGGGAAGAGGCTTTGGGCTTGGCAGGGACTTCTCCTTTCTTCCTGTTGAGACGTAACTCCTATTCACACTCCCCAGGGATTTCGGGCCTGAGCAGCCAATACCCAATGGCACCCCATTTTTAATGTCTACACCCCTAGCGGATCCAAAATTGGAGAAGAAGAGTACTGGCCCAATTAAAGGAACCCCTCACGCATCCATGGTCTTATCTGTGTACCTCTATTCCTGGCTTTTCTTTTGCTCTTGTTTTCGTTTTAGTTGATTTTATTGTGTAATCCCCTTGTACAGTAACCCTCACCCTTTTGTTTTATTTATTTATAGTAAACTTATTTGTGTTGTCTTATATAAAATTTTAAAAATTGTAAATAATAAAAAATATATAAAACTTTAAAAAGCATTTAATTTAATAAATATCGGTATGGGTACTCGTGCGATCGTACGCACCAGCCTAGTACTTATTACCCAAATATAAAATAAATAAAAAAGCCGTGTGAGTGCTCGTGCGATCGTACGCATCAGCCTAGTACTCATTACGCAAAACAATAAAAGGAAAAAGCCGTGTGAGTGCTCGTGCGATCGTACGCATCAGCCTAGTACTCATTACGCAAAAAATATAAATATTACAACAAAAATACAAAAAATATGTTTTAAAGGTTTAGGCACATGTGTGATCGCACGCATCGTCCTTGTGCTAAAAACCTTTTCTCTTTTTTTTAAATAAAATTACAAAAAAAAAAAAAAATATGCTTTAAAGGTTTAGACACATGTGTGATCGCCCGCATCGTCCTTGTGCTAAAAAACCTTTTCTCTCTTTTAAATAAAATTACAAAAATATGTCTTAAAGGTTTAGGCACATGTGTGATCGCACGCATCGTCCTTGTGCTAAAAACCTTTTCTCTCTTTTAAATAAAATTACAAAAATATGTTTTAAAGGTTTAGGCACATGTGTGATCGCACGCATCGTCCTTGTGCTAAAAACCTTTTCTCTCTTTTAAATAATCTCAAAAATATGTTCCAAAGGTTTAGGCACATGTGTGATCGCACGCATCGTCCTTGTGCTAAAAACCTTTTCTCTCTTTTAAATAAAATTACAAAAAAATATGTTTCAAAGGTTTAGGCACATGTGTGATCGCACGCATCGTCCTTGTGCTAAAAACCTTTTCATTCTCCTAAATAAAAAAATACCAAAAAACATCTATCTTCAAAAACTACAAACAATATCGCCTTGTCAGAACTACGTGATCCTTGATTCTCCACCAAAAGTGGAGATACGTAGGAGCAAGGCTAGACCTTGTCAGGCTCACTCTCCCAAAAATCCAAATTATCCATAACAAATTTCTCAAACAATTTTCCAAGCAAATTTCTCAAACAATTTCTAAAAGAACTACGTAACCCTGATTTCTCACATGAGAATACGTAGGAGCAAGGTCAATCCTTGTCGGGCCCAAAAAACTAAAAAATATTGTTTGTTTATTTAGAGTTTTATTTTAGGGGAAAGTTAAACATTTTGAAAACCACATCCATATTCGCGCATTTAGTTAAAGGTACTGCCCTAGGGCAGGCGTTGTAGGGTGCTAATACCTTCCCTACACGTAACCGACTCCCGAACCGAGAATCTGGTTCAAATTGACCATGCCTTATCATTTTATGGTTTTTCCGTAGTTTTCCAGAATAAACTATGGTGGCGACTCCAAAATCTCTTTTTCAAAAACTTGTTTTATTTTTCGGATCGTCGTCCCGTCGCGATTCCGGTTGCGACACTAAGTTTGTACATGATCGACTAGTCTCGCTAACTTGTGCTTCAGGCTTCATGGCCTGTCAACTTGTCTGGTGGTTGGTCAAGCTCACTACCTTATGCTCTAGGTTGGTACATGGTCGATCAGTCTGTTTGGTGATCGATCGATCTCGGTGATGCATACTCCATGTTCTAGGTATGGGCTTTGAGTTTTGGATTTATCTGGGCTAGTGTATGATCAGTTGACTTGTTTGACATTTCATCCAAGCTCACTGATTTCTGCTCCGGACTGGTACATGATTGGTCGGGCTCACTAGTTGACCACTTGGGCTATAGTTAACCGTTCAGGCTGTGGCTAATTGGATGTTCATATGGTACAATAAGATATTTTTATGTTAGATGAACCTAATCACTATAAATCTCATCTTTTCATACATTGCGCTTCTTGTTTCATTCAAATTATTTTTCCAAATTCTAAGACTGTGACTTGTCCAATGGTCAGATTGTCAGGATACAAACAAAAGTCCCATATCGGATAAAAAACACGAGATAAACATGAGTTTATATACACATAAGATACCTCCATTGGTAAGAGACCTTTTGGAGTGATATCAAAAGTAAATCTGTAAGGGCTTAACCTAGAGTGAACAATATCTTACCATTGTGGAGACCTATGTGTGTTGATCATCCCTACAATCGGTATCATACCTAATGGTTAGTTGGTGACCGACTTAGATGAGTACATCCTTCCATTGTAAGGTGAAGCCTTAGCAAGCAACTGGTGGCAGACAACCAGATGAATCATGGGAGGTGAAAAGCAAGATATGCTCAAGATTGGTGGCAAACAACCAGATGAATCATGAGAGGTGGAGAGCAAGATATGCTCAATGGTGTGACCATGGGTCTATAGACCATGGTGTACTCGTGGATTAAAAAAAACTTCCATTGAAGGTGAGGTGAACCATAGTCCTTTATTTGAGGAAATGATTGTTAGGATACAAACAAAAGTCTCACATTAGATAAAAAAAAGAGATGAACATGAGTTTATATACACATAAGATACCTAATGGGTAAGAGGCCTTTTGAAGTGGTACCAAAATAAAATCCGTAAAGACTTAGTCTAGAGTGGACAATACCTTACCATTGTAGAGACCTTTGTGTGTTGACCCTCCCTTCACATACCTCTTTTTGAAAACCTAATTTATTTATGTTTCATCTTGGGACATCTTTTACCATAATTAACTTAACCATTATTATTATATCATTCTTGAATTTTTAATTTTCTTTTATAAATATAGAAATCGTCTTAAGAACATAATTGCACATATGTCTATAATATGTTACACCATATAACTTATAACCACCGTTTATATATATATATATATATATATATATATATATATATATATATATACAATACTTTATACATCTTATATTTTACATAGTTTATATTACATACTTCATTTTCTACACTAGGAGGGAAAGGAGTATTATTTAATTACAATCCCTTATTCAACTACTAATCTTCAAGCGGAGGAAAAATGTTAAGGGGAAGATTCACTTAAAGTGTAGGAGGCATAGGGAAAGTAACTTCAATTTGTCGACGAGAGGTGCATTTTGGAGCGAACAGAAAGATGAGGGTAGAGGTACCTGTTCCCTGAAACGTTATTGAATCATTCACAACATTAGGGAGCTATCCTTGTGAGTGCATATATTTGGCCTTAGAACCTTAAGTCATTCAACCTTCGATTAGGGCACGAAGGGAGATGTGTGTCGTCTTATAACCGTTTTTTAATTAAACACATTGTATATACCATATGTCATTACGCGTCTTTCTCATGTTTTGTTTTATAGTCTTGTTGTTGGTCCTAGGTAGGAAGTTATAAATTTGTGACTAAGCCGTTGAGGTAAATTGGAAATTAACATGAGATTTGAAGTTGACTGGCCTTCAAGTTTAAACATTTTAAAGGAAAGGATAGCCATTAAAGCGGAGGAAGGAAATATGGATGGTCTGAGAGAACTAAGGCATCCCAAAAGGATGCATTCAAGAAGGAGTATGTGAATTTGTTGAGCCTATTAGGGGGGGGGGGTCCAAACATCAGCAATTACTACTTTAGCCAAGTACTATGATCCACCACTGAGGTGTTTCACTTTTCGGGATTTTCAATTAATGCCAACAGTGGAAAAATTCGAGCAAATTTTAAATATACCTCTGGAGGGAAAAGCTCCATACAACTACCTGGAGTAATATGTCCCTATTCTTGCAACTATCAGGGATCATGAAAGTACACCCTATGATATTGGAGAGCAAGTTCACAATCAAGGACAAAGTGAGGGGCCTTCCTCAAAGGATACTTGCATCGTTTGGTTGAAGAGGAAAACCGGGAAACACTTATAGATGTATTGGCTTTTCTCCTCTATGTTATCATGCTTTTTCCTACTATTAATAATTTCGTCAACCATGCCGCTATGAATGCATTTGTGGGATACAAAGAGTGCTATGAGAATCCAGTCACTGTCGTCCTAGCTGGAGTTTATGGGACCCTTAATCATTGTTATGAGCTAAAGGGGGAAAATGTTACGTTGTCTACCAGTGTTGTATATATGGTTCATCTTCCGTGTGAGTGACGACGCCTTGAATGCCACGTGTCCCATGGATGAGCTATTGCACTGTAAACCAAGTGTGAAAGGGGCAAATGAATGGGCGCAACTCTGTTCAAGTAAACGAAGAACAAGTTAAATGGTGTATCCCTTGGCAGCGTAGAGCGCAAATTATATATCATTGCGGGAGTCACCCTAATGTCCCCCTCATGGGTATCAGATGTTGTATTAATTACAATCCTATGTTAGCACAAAGACGATTTGGGCGTCCTATGAGAGGATCACCTACACCTGCATCTCTTGCCATGTTGCAGATCTATTATGAAGAAGGGACCTTTGTTGAAGTACTTAATCAAGTTAGCAATGCTTGGGGCAACATTGTTCGTGCAGAAAGGGACCCCATACCATGGACTATCGGTGAAGGAATTCCTTACAGCCATTGGATTGCAGAGAGGGTTAGGGAGTGAAATTGCCTTTCAAGCTAATTGCTCCTAACCTAGATTATGAAAAATAATTTCATGAGGATGAAAATGAGGAAGTAAAACTGTTGAAGGCAGAACTCGAGCAAATGAAACTAGAAGATATCAATTCGACCAGTAATCTTCAAAACCTACAACATGATTATATGAATCTCAAGCAAGATAATGCGGAAAACAGCAAAGCATGCGAGGAGTGGTTAAGAAGATAAAAGCAGGAGTTGGTAGCGGTCAACATTGAGCTAACCTTGAGAGACCGAGAATATGGTATAATTGAGACATCATGGCGTGTCACGAAGGAATTGTGTGACCACTTCAAAAGGACAAGCAAAAAGCGCTAGGGGAACTGCTCAAAATGCATATTAGAATGAACGACGCCAGGCAACAGGCAAAATCAGCGGTAACAAAACTGAAGAAGGAACGTTGGCATCGGGCTGAATCAAAGAAGAGTTGATGTATCAGATGAAGGAGTATACCGTTGAACAAGAACGCGTTACAGAAAACTGGAGGAGAAGTTTCTCACAACTAGCTTCCCTTGGAAATGATGCCATTAAAGATGTCCCTAAGATATTAGCTGATGCTGAGTCTGCATTGCCGATCTTTAACCCACCAAAGAAGGTTGAAGCTTTCCTCAATTATTGCAAGAAACTGAGAAGAGAAATGAAGAGTGTGATGGCTGAGACTCGTGATAATTGATCGTGACTTTACATACCTCACATGTGGACTGTCCTATTGACTTTGATTCATGTTAATTTCCAGATTTATACATTTGGCGATGTTTTCACATCTTTATAATTTCTTACTATAGTAATTGTGTTGCTTTGTCTTTCCTTGCTTTTCTTTCTGTTTTTTTTTTTCAATTTATTTCATCTAATGAAATTCAGTTTAAAATAATAATACGGCTAAGTCTCCAAAACACCCTAAAGGACACGAACCAGTGGTAAAACCATGGAGAACCAAGGAAAAATTCAAGAGGGAATAAAGGTCGATATCCAACAGTTGAAGGAACAAATAAGTCAAATCTTAGAGGCCTTGAATGCTTTACAAAGCCTTGGAGATTCGTGCGCGCAACGACCACAACAAAGAGTTCCAGAGGCACAAACTTTCCCTCCTTATTGGTTTTTCCTCAAATTACACTATATCCTGAGGGGCAGGCTTCGGGCATGAAACCCACAAAAAGCCGAGGGTAACGTAGTTGAAATAGAAGGCGAGCTTGGGGTAACCACTTTCACAAATTCTGGGAAGACGATCCAACCAGATATTGAGAGCATGATAATGAAAAAAGCAACCTGAGACGAGTCTCCATCTTGTGTCGTTACACCAGCATATTTTAAGGATGACAAGATTAAATTAGAAGTCTTTGAGAAGAGGTTGATGGTCATAGAGGGCAAAAGAAGTTTTGAATTTGGAGATGCTAGAAAACTATGTGCTGATACCTCCAAAGTTTAGGTTGCCATAGTTTGAGAAACATTGAGGAGATACTTGCTCAAGGAGCCATATAACCAGGTACTGCAAGAAAATGCCGGCTTATGCCCACGATGAAAAGCTCTTGATTCGCTTCTTCCGAGAAAGTTTAACTGGCGTTGCTCTAACTTGGTACACGAGTTTAGAAACGATTCACATATATTCATGAAAAGATCTGGTTGACATGTTCCTAAAGCAGTTCGAATATAATAAAAATCTAACGCCTCACAGAGTACAACTACAAAACATGGAAAAAAGAGTATGAATCATTCAGAGAATATGCGCAAAGGTACAGAGAAGTTTCTGCGCAAGTAGAACCGCTTCTGAGCAACAAGAAGGTCACTACCGTGTTTTTAAGTACTCTACAACCACCATGAACACATGATAAGCAATGAGAGGTTGAAGGTGGAAGAGTCTCTGACAAGGTATAGAGCTGAACCAAAGCAAGTACACTTGTCGCCAGAAAACGAACGCTCGTCGCGCGATGGAAGCACAAGACGCTCGGCAAGCCAACATGAAGAGGACGCTCGTCCTGCAAAGAGAAATGGCGGACGTTCGTCCTTAAATAAAGTTGGACGTTCGTCCTACATTAAACAGGGGACGCTCGTCCATGCTCGTGGGCAGAGTAGTGGACGCTCGTCCTTCAAACCAATGTATACCCTCGTTCGCCAAATAGAGTGACGCTCGTCCGGCAGCGCTCGAAAAGCAGTGGACGCTCGTCTAGATATCAAGTTGGACGCTCGTCCACGTGTAGAGTGACGCTCGTCCAGAAGAAGTAGTCGTTCGCCCATCCAAAACAGAAGTGGCAGTCGTTCGTCCAAACTGAAGTGAACGCTCGTGCAGTCCAGTACAGAGAAGCGGACGTTCGTCCACCAACTGAAGAACTGGACGTTCGTCCTGTGAAGTGGACGTTCGTCCTATGAAGTGGACGCTCGTCCAACCAATGAAAGCGAACACTCGTCCTTTAGCTAGCAGATGACGCTCGTTTAAGAAGCGGACGCTCGTCCAAAGTTAGGCATTCGTTCGTCCAAACTGAAGGGAACGCTCGTGCAGACCAGCACAGAGAAGCGGACGTTCATCCACCAACTGAAGAAATGGACGCTCGTCCAGCACATTCAGGTGGACGCTCGTCCAATATAGAGAATTGGACGCTCAAGTGGATAGAAGGACGCTCGTCCAACAAAGAGAATTGGACGCTCGTGCAATTGGGAGAAGAGGACGGACGTTCGTCCAGCACACACAATTGGACGCTCGTCCGGAAAACTGAGTTGAACGCTCGTCTAAGAAGTTAACGCTCGTCCATAATGGAAGTGGACGCTCGTCCTGCACGTGATGGGCGTTCGTCCTATAAGTGGACGCTCGTCCTTCAGGCTGAAACGGACGCTCACTTGAGCACAAATGGACGCTCGTCCAAGCGAAATAGACGCTCGTCCAAGCTGAATTTGACTCGCCTCTAACGCGCTCGTCCATCCGAACAGAAGTGGACGCTCCGCCTGCCTTTAGAAGAGAACTCTCATTGACGAGATGGAAGAGGACGCTCGTTCTCCAATGAGAAGGTGATGTTCCTCGAGAAAAGCGCTCAATTGACGCTCGTCAAGATATCGGTCCGATAAGATTTCAGTGAATTCTCGTGCGCGATTTCCCAGAGAGCTTCAAGCCCGGGCGCGAATGAGAAGGTGTCAGGCATGACGTTTGCAGATGTATCTATTTAACCTCAAAACGCGAAGGAAAAACGGGTCTTTTGGATCATTAGAGGCGCAAATTTCATGAGAAAGATAAAGAGAAGAGTTAATTCACATTTTACTGCCTATCCTCAAATGTCGTATTGAGGAGGTTGCCAACTTCACTCCAATCCCTATGACCTATGCAGAGTTACTGCTAAATCTTCTCCGCAGTAACCTCATAGAGGTTTGTCCAACTAGGCCTACACGACCTCCATACCCAATACATAAATGCGAGGTGTGATTATCATCGAGGAGCGCGTGGACACTCAACAGAAGCATGCAAGGCTTTCAAACATAAAATGCAATCTTTGATCAATTCAAGATTTTTTTAAAAAAAAAAGGTTTGAAGAATGTCATTTGAGCGTCGTGGCGAGGCGTGAGTTTGCCTCTGCAAATGCCATGGACAAATAAAGAGGACCCTAGTACTATCTGGGAAAGCGTGGGTTATTGTAAAAGGCGACATTGATGTCGTTTTTGCTCATGTTTTGGGATTGTTTTGCTATGAGGGCTATGTGCATTGATATCATGTTTCAATCCATCACTCTTAAGGTGAATTTTTCATTACGAGGAATCCTCAAGATTTACTGGGAATCGTATCCTAATAAGGTGTCGTGGAGAATGAAAGCCGCAAAAAAAAAAAAATCAAAACAAGTTTTTTAGGTCACTTGTCTTTCTTGCAAATTGCCGAACCCTTGTTCTTTTTCATACAATTAATTTTGAGTTTTACTTTAGATCTCTTTTTTCGAAATTAATTTTCATTATTTTCCCTAGTTGTAATTTTTTTTTTTTTAAGCCTTTCTTCATTTCATTACGTACAAGTAATTGATTGGAAATGTTAGACTAAGTGTGTCAAATAAAAATCATAAAGGGCTAATTTATTTCATCAACTGAGCAAACTTTACAGAGGAAAAAGGTTTGAACAGAGAAACTAATTTGAATACAAAGCCAAAATACAAAAAAACAGGGATACACAATTTTAGATCTAACAAAAAACGCAAGGTTACTTCACCTTACACAAAAAAAAAAAAAAAACACACATAAGGGCAATAATAGTAAGGGTGTGCAGTGGTCGATCGCGGACGATCGTTAAGGTTACAGTCCAGGAAATAAACAAAAATTGAAAGCACAAAAAAACTTAAGTGTCCATATTACAGTCCTTATTCTGGCCACACTCGGCCCACAAAAACAAAAAAAAAAAATGTTTTCAGCGAAAAAAGAATTCTCGAGCTGGTTGTGGTGGTCTAAGGGAAAGCTCCGTTGAGGGACCTCTGGTACGAAAGGTCGTGGACGGAGGCGGAGGAATCTCTGTTTCTCCATCGATTATGATGGGAATGGGGAAGAGGTCCAGAAGCTTCGGGGCCTTCATGATTACCCAACCGGGTTCTCCAAAAAAAAATAAAAATAAAAAAAATAATAATAAATAAATAATTGTGCCAAAAGAGGGGAGAGTGAGAGAAATGAAAAGACAAGGATGAAGTTAGGGTTTTACCATACATGTACAGAGGTAGTAGAGAAAAGAGGGTGCCGGTGGGATCCAATTCTGCTTGCCAACGTCTTACTCTATTCCCATGATTGCTAAACCAGCACTGGACGTTATACTCCCCCGCTTCTCCAAATGCCCTGATTCGAGTAGTGATCTCAAAAATCTGAGCTCGACTTGGGTGAGTGACTCCGTAATTGTAAATGTTGGTCATTATCCTGATTTGGTCTTCTGTCGGACGCCACTTTGGGCAGGTCGGTCTCTCCATTTCCATTTCCTTCTCATCCATTTCCCTAATTCTTCTAAATAAATAATAAATAAAAAACAACAAAATAAACCATAAATAACAAAAATACTATGTTCATAGTCTAATGTCTTCTTCCATTGTTTTTCTTTTAAGTTATTTTTTTTCTTTGTATTGGGTCTTTCGAGTCTCGTTGTCCAGTTTGTGATCTGTTTCATGGTCCTCGCAAAGGTTCCTAAACGGATCTACGTCCAGATTGTCCATGTCCATGTCCTTGTGCTCATACGAGTATTTTTCTTTTAAGTTTTCTGTTTTTATGGGGTACGTGGCGTTGTTCTACCCGATTGTCTCTGTCATACCTTCAAACGAAGGGAGATTAGCGTCTGGTTTCCAGCCTATATACCCCTTATCTTTGTTAAGACAGTTGTGTTTTTAAGTGTTTTAAGGTTAAAATTAAAAAAGAGGAAGAGGAAGGCAAATAAGGAAAGCGAATAAAGAAGCAGAAGTAAATAACAAGCGGAAAGTAAAGAGGGGAGTAAAAATAAAGTGCTATGAAAGTAAATAGCAAGGTCGGAAAGCATAAAAAAAGAATAGAAGAGCATAAGGGAAAGGAAAGTCGAAAAGTAAGAAGAATCGGACAGCATAACGGAAAGAAATAAGCACAAAAGATGAACGGAAAGAGTAAAAGCAGGAAAGGGAAGGAGGAAAGAAAGACAGAAAAAGAAAAAAAGGGAAATAAAGGAAGATCTAGAGGTTCGAGGACTTACCCGGAAGCAGAAAGGCTTGCAGAAGCTCGTCGCAGCACTCGGAGGCCTTCAGAGGCACGCGGGGACAGAGGCTCCTAGCAGATCCAGAAGCTCAGGAGAGGGAGAGTTAGAGAGAAGGGAGAGCGGAGGATTGTTTAGAGAGAGAGCGAGCGGTCAGGAAATGCCCTCAGATGCCAGGGAGTGAGCTTTTAAAGCTGAGTCGTTTCCACTGTTACAACAGTTCCGGTCTCAGTACCGAAACTGTTGTCACAGTCCCGGTTTTCCTGATTTCAAATTCAAAAATAAAAAAATATATATATAAAATTTTGAAAATGTGAAAACGGGTAGGGTTTTGTTGTTGGGTCAATCCGGCCCAATACAAGACTTCCTAGATGATCCGATTTCACCAAAAATATAAAAAAAATAAATATAAAAAATATGATAAATAGAAAATTTTCACAAATAATAAGTGGAGTGATGTAAAATTTGAAGTGTTCAAAATTATTTTTCATTTGCATGATAAAGGATATTTTTCAGGTTCATTGGGCCTCGTTGTCATGTTAGCCTTCTTTGAACCCAATTCTTTCTGAAATGTAAATTTGAGTGAAAAATTATTTTGGCATGTTTGTAATTTCACATCACACCATTTTGTTTGATTTTATTCCTTCTTCTTCTGCATTTTTGAATAAATATAAAAAAAAAAGGAAGCGAACAGTGCTCGAGCCCATTAGGCCCAATGGCCTTCGTGGTTTTCTCTCGAGTCTACTTCTTTTGAAAAAATGTCAAAAATATTTTGTTTTCACATTTTTGCTGTTGAATGATGTTTAGTACATTTGTTCAAATTGTCCTGTGTGATTTTCTTTGAATTTGTAGTTAAAAAAAATCTGAAAATGAAAGGGAACAGTGCTCGAGCCCATTAGGCCCAATGGCCTTCGTGGTTTTCTCTCGAGTCTACTTCTTTTGAAAAAATGTCAAAAATATTTTGTTTTCACATTTTTGCTGTTGAATGATGTTTAATACATTTGTTCAAATTGTCCTGTGTGATTTTCTTTGAATTTGCACCAAAAAATCTCTGAGAATGAAAGATGAACAGTTTTTGAGCCCAGTAGGCCCTTTTGTCATATGTGGTTTCTCTTGAACTAGTGCATCTGAATTTCTGAAAAATAAAAAATACGTGTTCATGTAGATTTTGTGTTTTCAATTCATATTTTTCCTTCCCATTTGTGTGACAAGCATTTGTGCAAAAGATAAAGATAGAGGAATTCAGACCTTTGTCTGAAGCTTTTGTCATGGTTGTAAAAAGAATAGTGTTGGGCCCTTTGAGTCTAGTAGTGTTGCAAAATTTTTCTTCAGTTCAATGATTGTGAAATCCTCTCAAAAAAAAAATGATTTTCTTTTAGCTTGTTCCATAAACTTTGAAAAAAAAAGGGTTTTCTTGGTCATCTTCTTGTGTCAAGTTCACACGGCTCAGGTCATCTGATCCATTGGGTCAATGTGCCTGGTAAGTCCAGCTTCCTTCTTTGTTACTTCTCCTCAGGTCCGATCCGATCTGGATTTTCCCATGTCGGAAAGTAAAAAAACAAAAAAAAATAATAATCAAATCGAAATATGTTTTTTGAAGATGTTCAAACGTTTTTGGCCCAACTCGGCCCATTACATGCATATTTCTCATTAATTTCTATTTCTAAAAGATAAAAAACACAAAAACATTTTTCTAATATGATTAATATTTTTCACATTGTGTAAATAAAAAATGATTAAAAAAAAACATTTTTTATTTTTCAAACATTTTTCTAAAATCAAGTTTTCTCATATCAATTTTTGCATTGCTCACCAAATCGAGTTTCTGCACTGGTTCCCAAGCTCATTTTCCACATTAGCCCAGAAAGTTCTTTTCATAATGGCTTGCAAAGCCCAGTTTTCATGCTGGCTCGCAAGGCCCAAATTCCACAATGGCCGAAAAATCTCAATTTCCACAATAGCTCTCAAAAGCCCAGTTCCTACAATGGCCCATAAAAGCCCAGTTCCTACACTGGCCCACAAAAGCCCAGTTCCTACGCTGGCCCATAAAAGCCCAGTTCCTACACTGGCCCACAAAAGCCCAGTTTCCATACTGGCCCATTAAGCCCAGTTTTCACACTGGCGAATATTTTTCAAATCACAAGTTTCAAAAATTCTCAAAATTCAAAAGCCCAGCTCACACTGGCCCTCTAAGCCCAGCTCACACTGGCCCCCTAAGCCCAGCTCACACTGGCCCCCTAAGCCCAGCTTACACTGGCCCCCAAGCCCAGTTTTCACACTGGCCCCCTAAGCCCAGTTTTCACACTGGCCCCCTAAGCCCAGCTCACACTGGCCCCCTAAGCCCAGCTCACACTGGCCCTCTAAGCCCAGCTCACACTGGCCCCCAAGCCCAGTTTTCACACTGGCCCCCTAAGCCCAGCTCACACTGGCCCTCTAAGCCCAGTTCTCACACTGGCCCCCTAAGCCCAGCTCACACTGGCCCCCTAAGCCCAGTTCTCACACTGGCCCCCTAAGCCCAGTTCTCACACTGGCCCCCAAGCCCAGTTTTCACACTGGCCCTCTAAGCCCAGCTCACACTGGCCCCCTAAGCCCAGCTCACACTGGCCCCCTAAGCCCAGCTCACACTGGCCCTCTAAGCCCAGTTCTCACACTGGCCCCCTAAGCCCAGCTCACACTGGCCCCCTAAGCCCAGCTCACACTGGCCCTCTAAGCCCAGTTCTCACACTGGCCCCCTAAGCCCAACTTACACTGGCCCCCAAGCCCAGTTTTCACACTGGCCCTCTAAGCCCAGCTCACACTGGCCCCCTAAGCCCAGCTCACACTGGCCCCTAAGCCCAGCTCACACTGGCCCCCTAAGCCCAGCTCACACTGGCCCCCTAAGCCCAGCTCACACTGGCCCTCTAAGCCCAGTTCTCACACTGGCCCCCAAGCCCAGTTTTCATACTGGCCACCAGACCTAATTTTCTCTAAAAAAAAAATCTCTATTTTTCAACTGGTATCATCATTTTAATTTCATATCACTTTTCTTCATGCATTTAACCAAAAAAAAAGCGCAAAAATCGAGTCATTTGTTTTCGATGCAAATTATCAATTTTATGAGATTTAGGAAAAAATGTAATGGATGTCATAATCTCCTGTAGTCAAATGTGTGAGCCAAATATTCTTAAGAGATATCTGTGTGTGCATTGCTTGAAATCATCGTCCTTCAACCTTCATTATACCAAGAGATTGGCCCAATCATGTTCTTGAGCCCAAATGATAAACACTAAGCTTTACACTGGGGCAGATTTTTCGATACCTCCACTGCTTTCATTTGGGAGATCCTGGAATCCGTTAAAAAAAAAATGAAAAAAAGAAAGAAGAAAAAATGACCAAAGAAATTTTGACTCTTATTGAGATCATTTAATCTTGTCTCCTAATTAATCTTGTGAAAATGAAGCAACCAAAGTTTGAAATAATGTGTGGCCATCTTTCTTCATCCAAAAAAAAAAAAAAAAAAATATATCCTTGGATACCAAATTTGAGCCAATAAGAAATTTCTTTTCAAATTTTACCCAAACAAGGGTTACCATCACAGTAGAAGTCGACTCAAATTGCAAGAGGAACACACTCAGTGATCAAATGAAGAAAATTCCTCAAAAGGGAAGTAAAAATACAAAGAATCACGAAGTGATGGCAAGCAAAGAATGAAATTTGAGAAAGGACAAAGTAGTCAAAACAGATTTGACAAATAACTCATACAAGCGCAGATGGTAACCCTTGTTTTTCAAAAAAAATACCCACAAAAATTTATTTGAGCCTTTATATCCTTTCTTTCAACACCCTTTAGCCCAAGCCACATTACAAGCCCAATAAAAGTCCACACAGATTGAATACTGGTTGCTTAAATTTTCATAAAGCTTAATTTTGAGACAAGACAAAAATGACCAACAATGCAGATGTAAAAAAAAAAAATGAAATGAAAAAATGACGATGAAAAATAATTGTCCTCTGATGAAGGGAACTCCCTTTTGATTAAGAGTTTTACAAAGGAAAATCAAACCAATTGGGGCAATCTTTTCAAGCCAATCCTTTCCATATCCATCACAAATTCCTGAACACATTCAAATCCCATTCAAACTCTTCCCCCGATTCCCAAACTAGGGGGCAACTTTGGGCAACTTTTTGAATTTCAATGTTTTGGCCCATTCAAAATATTGGTGCAACTTTGTTAGTCTCACATTTGTTTCATCTGTATATTCAAAGTTCGTACTAAGACCGGGGCATCCTTTGTGGTGCCTCTCAGATTTTTCCGCACTGAAATTCATAGACTCACCCTCAAAACAGGGGCAGACACTTTGGGGCTTTGTATGATTTTGAGTCCATCTTATCATTCGTAAACCCAAAGTGGGGGGTAACCTTTTTTGAACCTCGCTTAATTAACTCATACCCAAAACTAAGGCGTGACTCTCATATGCTTCGGCCCATTCAGAGTATTGAGCAAATTTGTTAAATCTCAAATCTTTTCATCTGAACATTCAAAGCTCATACAAAGACTGGGGCATCCCTTGTTGGGCCTTGCATGATCTTGGTTCGCCCCGAACTTCAAAAGTCTGAAACCACTAAAATTGGGGCAATTTGCAAATCCCACGTGATATTCTCACTCCCTGATTCATGACATATTCCCTCACAATTCACAGATACATTTGTCCATACCAATACTTTTACCATGTTCCAGAATAGCTGCTGGGTATCTACTACCTCCCATTGGCCTTTGTAGCCGTTTTAAGGAGTAAGAGGCTCAAGTAGCCAACCCGGTACTCTCCAAATCCTTCCAATCATCCTCCACATTTTTTAACCAACCACTGATATCAAGCATGTACACACTAGTATCTCGTCAAGAAATGTGTAGCACACAAGCTTCATTTTGAACGCTTAACTTCAGATTGGGCATCCATTGAAAAACGAAAAAAAATTGGAAGTTTTAATTGTCATAAATTTGATGATTTCAAAGGAAACAAATTGACTCTCAAAAAAAAAAATGTCATAGTTTCATAATCTTCCAATACGTCATGTACATATTTTCATCAACTTTGAATTTGCCTCCATGTAAATTTCATCAAATTTTCTTCCTTCAAAAAGAAAAAAAATGCATCAAAGTTTTCCTCTCCAATTTCAAAATTTCATCAAATTTTCTTCCTTCAAAAAGACAAAAAAAATCAACATGCATCAAAGTTTTCTTCTCCAAATTTCAAAATTTATATTAACCATGTTTCTTTTGTACATCGAGGTTTCAAGATCCAAATCCTTGTACATATTTGCGGCACCTTGTTTCTTAATTTCAACCTTATGCAAAATTTTCAAAAAAAAAAGAAAAAAAAAACAAAAAGATCAATCAAAATCAAAATAAAAAATTATCTCAAAATTTCAACCAATTCCAATTTTGCAATTCAAAGCAATCAAACATTTTTCTCTCTTCCATTTTTATCTCGGCCATCTGCTAGATAATGGTCGAAAGCACCTTTCAGTTTTGTTTTATCTCGGCCATCTGCTAGATAATGGTCGAAACCACTTTTCAATTTTGTTTTTATCTCGGCCATCTGCAAGATAATGGTCGAAAGCACCTTTCAGTTTTGTTTTATCTCGGCCATCTGCTAGATAATGGTCGAAACCACTTTTCAATTTTGTTTTATCTCGGCCATCTGCAAGATAATGGTCGAAAGCACTTTTCTCTTGTTTTATCTCGGCCATCTGCAAGATAATGGTCGAGAGCACCTTTTGTTTTGTTTTACCTCGGCCATCTGCAAGATAATGGTCAAGAGCACCTTTTGTATTGTTTTTATCTCGGCCATCTGCTAGATAATGGTCGAGCTCAATTTTGCTTTCTGTCATTGGTATCTCGACCCTCTGTAAGACAATGGTCAAGTCCAGATTTTATTTTTTCAAACGACCCTCTGCATGGCAATGGTCATTGGTTTCAATTTTCAAAATTTCTCAAAAATCAAAATAAAAAAAAAATATTTTCTCAAAATTTCAAAAGACCCTCTGCATGGCAATGGTCAGTCCAAATTTTCAAACGACCCTCTGCATGGCAATGGTCAAGTCCAGATTTTAATTTTTTCAAAACGACCCTATGCAGGGCAATGGTCAATCAAATTCAAATTTCTCATTCATTTAATCTTGTTCATTTTATTTATGCAAAAAATTTGTTCCTCGCTCACTGCATTTGTAGCATTGGTACACCCTCCACGAGGTTGGCACACTTCATTTCTCAGTTTTGTTTGTTTGTTTTACTCTCTGTTTGTTTCTTATTTATCTTGGAACCCAGACGAAATTAGTATTTCTATCTTTACTTATCTTTTACTTTGATAATATGAAAACATTGTTTATCATATGATCTAGTAAAATCTAAGTAAAGAGGGGCAGCTGTCAACACTCAATTTCGTCCGGGTTGTTTAAATAAAATTTATTTTCAAAAAAAAAAAAAAGAAATAATATCAAAAAAATGCAAAAACAATATATAATAACAAAAAAAATAAAAAAATAAAAAAAACGGAGAAAGAAAAGAAGACGTTCGGTCCTATTATCTGAACGGTCGTTCTGGTACCCATCTGGAAAAAGAATGAGCAGCAGCTCGAGGACACACACAGCAGTAAGCAGATTTTCCCAGGAACACATGTGTAAGTGGATGTAGTTTGGTCAGCACATGCACGTGAAAGTGGAAGGACATGAGAGAAGGAGAATAAAATGGTATTTTGATGACATGGAAGAACCACTTGACGAGAAGGTAGTCAATGAACACATATGGAATGTCCCACATGCAGCAAAATATGGAGAAGCACGGCACATGCAGATGTAATGAGATAAAAAAATAATAAATAAAGAAATCAGAAATAATGCAAAGGTAAGCAAGCATGACCGTGAAGGAAAGAAGTGGAGGGGCCACCACGTGTAGAAAGAAATGAGTTGTATGAGGAGCTGCACCATATCATGGAATTTTCTTATCTTTTACGAAGTGGGCAAATGGACAAAACTAGTGGACTTTGTTTTTTTAATTATGGGAGAATTTGCAGAGGGGAGAATCCACGGTACAGCAGATGGAATACAATTGAAAGTGGCTGACAACAAACACTACACCATCACCACACGAACTATTCTAATATAGTGTATACAGTCAGGTTTTAGATGGGAGGAGTTGGACTGCACCACGTGAAAAGCAACAGTATTGGTGAGTAATAAAAAAGGAATGGGGTGTCTAGATGAAATCATTTTCTTATGCAACCAACACGACAATGGTTGTCCAGCCTTTGGAAGGCACATGCTTCCCTCCACGGCAGCCACTTGCATTGTGCTTTCCACCTCCCCATGGCAGCCTGGTGGCCTCCCACGCTATCTTTAGAAGCATGCGCTCCAAATCGTGGCAGTCATGATACCCACAGGAAGCGTATGCCAGTTCAGGGGAAGGAATCTAAAATTTGATAACTTTTTTCCCATAATGGGGGTATGGGTGGGACATAACAAAAAAAACGAACATCCTTACTCACTCATTCTGCAGAACAGAGACTCCAACCTTGGTTTTCCTCCCTCGCAAACCTTCATCTCCAACTCCCTTCCATCCTCCTCATGGAGATACCACTTCCATCATCATCATCCTGAGGGGACTCTCCCATCATTTTTCCAACCTCTGACCATCCTTCACTCACCTTTGTCTCCCACTCACCTTCAACACCCATGGCTACCAACCTAAAAGCTCTATTGCCTGCAACCATCATGGAGAGGCATTGACTTCATTACCGAAGAACCATCCACGCAACCAACTCCAACACCGCATGACCACCACCTATCACCAACACCTCACGGGTCAGCCATCCAAAAAAACCGAACTCCACCACCAACATCATGATCCCTTCACGGCGCAACCCTTGATCCTACTTCACAGCTTGCATCTCCCCTCACACGCGATCATCATCCTCCATTGAATTTCACACGGCCTACACTCTTGACCTTTCATCACTTTCATATCCAATAACTCACGAGAAACCAAACACGACCATCACTCATTATAGGGGGATCCTCACCAAAAAAAAAACCAGATAGAAGCTCCAGCTTCATCACTTCTGATATTCCTCTCGGACACCATCCACATAACAACTCCAGCTCCATCACGCTCATCTTCATCCAGCAGACCTTCATCTAGCATTGAAAACGCTTTACAACATTCCAGCAGGGAGCGTCCAACGACTAGAGGAGTGCTTGGAAGAGGTGTTTCTAGCAGCACGTGGAGGAGCACCTTATCGAAAAAAGGCAAGCTAGCCGTGAGGAAGAAGAAGACACCTGACGCACGAGATTAGCGATGGGTAAACCAAGCTTCAAGAGGTAAGTAATGCCACCCGCTCCATGTTTTACTGAGTTTGGTTAGTCGTCTTTGAACGTATCTTTGTTATACTGTTGCTACGTTTGCATGTGTCAAGTTTGCATGTGTTAAGTTAAATAGATGCTGTGTGAATATTCGTACCTATCTATTGTTAACGAACAACCATCATACCCAACCATCTTGACACCCACGGCCTCCGCTAACGCGCACAGCCAAACACCCATATTCATCCACTCCAGCCCACCATCCTCACCCTTACCAATCGACCAACAGCATCACTTTCATCTCCAACACTGTTCCAACACTGAACCAGCACCTCATCTTCATCCATATACTATTTCCAACATCATCATCTTCACCTCACGGCCAACACCATTTTCTTCTTCATTTTCATCACCAAACACCCATCATTTATCATACACTTCGTACTATTCACCTGTATTCACTGGAAATTCTTCAGCCCCAAAACCCGTAACCACCTATACCACTTTTTCTTTTTCACCCACGGCTACATCCTTTTCCAACAACCAAAACATGATAGAATACCCCTGACCCCATGAGTATCAGACTCATCAACACCCATTCACTGCTCTAGCAATAAGAAACGCCAAAACAGATACGAATCACCAAAGAGGGAACCCAAGTATATCTGTGGAGAAGCGGAAGGCACCATACAAAGAAGGCGCTCTGGTATCTTGACGGAAGATGACCCCGACGACGAGCGCGACCTTCGCCCACGGTTTACGGCGTTTGGCTTCACCGGGAGTGGCGTCGGTGTGACGTGGAGAGGCGAGAGTTTCTTTCTTGCACGCGAGGAAGTGGAGAAGAGAAAGAGTTGGCAGACTGAAGCTCTGGCTGACGCAGGCTCTGGCGGTGCGGGGGGTTACTGGCGATGCCACGAAGGAGCTTCACGGTGGTCTGGTTCAAAGAGGCGGTCACCCGTGTGTTTGAGCTGGCGGATGCGAACCCCTCCTTGGGTGGCCGGTATAAGAGAGAGATGAGAAAGAACGAAGATGTGAGCAGACCCCTAGTGTTGCTGCTGGGAAGAGGCTTTGGGCTTGGCAGGGACTTCTCCTTTCTTCCTGTTGAGACGTAACTCCTATTCACACTCCCCAGGGATTTCGGGCCTGAGCAGCCAATACCCAATGGCACCCCATTTTTAATGTCTACACCCCTAGCGGATCCAAAATTGGAGAAGAAGAGTACTGGCCCAATTAAAGGAACCCCTCACGCATCCATGGTCTTATCTGTGTACCTCTATTCCTGGCTTTTCTTTTGCTCTTGTTTTCGTTTTAGTTGATTTTATTGTGTAATCCCCTTGTACAGTAACCCTCACCCTTTTGTTTTATTTATTTATAGTAAACTTATTTGTGTTGTCTTATATAAAATTTTAAAAATTGTAAATAATAAAAAATATATAAAACTTTAAAAAACATTTAATTTAATAAATATCGGTATGGGTACTCGTGCGATCGTACGCACCAGCCTAGTACTTATTACCCAAATATAAAATAAATAAAAAAGCCGTGTGAGTGCTCGTGCGATCGTACGCATCAGCCTAGTACTCATTACGCAAAACAATAAAAGGAAAAAGCCGTGTGAGTGCTCGTGCGATCGTACGCATCAGCCTAGTACTCATTACGCAAAAAATATAAATATTACAACAAAAATACAAAAAATATGTTTTAAAGGTTTAGGCACATGTGTGATCGCACGCATCGTCCTTGTGCTAAAAACCTTTTCTCTTTTTTTTAAATAAAATTACAAAAAAAAAAATATGCTTTAAAGGTTTAGACACATGTGTGATCGCCCGCATCGTCCTTGTGCTAAAAAACCTTTTCTCTCTTTTAAATAAAATTACAAAAATATGTCTTAAAGGTTTAGGCACATGTGTGATCGCACGCATCGTCCTTGTGCTAAAAACCTTTTCTCTCTTTTAAATAAAATTACAAAAATATGTTTTAAAGGTTTAGGCACATGTGTGATCGCACGCATCGTCCTTGTGCTAAAAACCTTTTCTCTCTTTTAAATAATCTCAAAAATATGTTCCAAAGGTTTAGGCACATGTGTGATCGCACGCATCGTCCTTGTGCTAAAAACCTTTTCTCTCTTTTAAATAAAATTACAAAAAAATATGTTTTAAAGGTTTAGGCACATGTGTGATCGCACGCATCGTCCTTGTGCTAAAAACCTTTTCATTCTCCTAAATAAAAAAATACCAAAAAACATCTATCTTCAAAAACTACAAACAATATCGCCTTGTCAGAACTACGTGATCCTTGATTCTCCACCAAAAGTGGAGATACGTAGGAGCAAGGCTAGACCTTGTCAGGCTCACTCTCCCAAAAATCCAAATTATCCATAACAAATTTCTCAAACAATTTTCCAAGCAAATTTCTCAAACAATTTCTAAAAGAACTACGTAACCCTGATTTCTCACATGAGAATACGTAGGAGCAAGGTCAATCCTTGTCAGGCCCAAAAAACTAAAAAATATTGTTTGTTTATTTAGAGTTTTATTTTAGGGGAAAGTTAAACATTTTGAAAACCACATCCATATTCGCGCATTTAGTTAAAGGTACTGCCCTAGGGCAGGCGTTGTAGGGTGCTAATACCTTCCCTACACGTAACCGACTCCCGAACCGAGAATCTGGTTCAAATTGACCATGCCTTATCATTTTATGGTTTTTCCGTAGTTTTCCAGAATAAACTATGGTGGCGACTCCAAAATCTCTTTTTCAAAAACTTGTTTTATTTTTCGGATCGTCGTCCCGTCGCGATTCCGGTTGCGACACTAAGTTTGTACATGATCGACTAGTCTCGCTAACTTGTGCTTCAGGCTTCATGGCCTGTCAACTTGTCTGGTGGTTGGTCAAGCTCACTACCTTATGCTCTAGGTTGGTACATGGTCGATCAGTCTGTTTGGTGATCGATCGATCTCGGTGATGCATACTCCATGTTCTAGGTATGGGCTTTGAGTTTTGGATTTATCTGGGCTAGTGTATGATCAGTTGACTTGTTTGACATTTCATCCAAGCTCACTGATTTCTGCTCCGGACTGGTACATGATTGGTCGGGCTCACTAGTTGACCACTTGGGCTATAGTTAACCGTTCAGGCTGTGGCTAATTGGATGTTCATATGGTACAATAAGATATTTTTATGTTAGATGAACCTAATCACTATAAATCTCATCTTTTCATACATTGCGCTTCTTGTTTCATTCAAATTATTTTTCCAAATTCTAAGACTGTGACTTGTCCAATGGTCAGATTGTCAGGATACAAACAAAAGTCCCATATCGGATAAAAAACACGAGATAAACATGAGTTTATATACACATAAGATACCTCCATTGGTAAGAGACCTTTTGGAGTGATATCAAAAGTAAATCTGTAAGGGCTTAACCTAGAGTGAACAATATCTTACCATTGTGGAGACCTATGTGTGTTGATCATCCCTACAATCGGTATCATACCTAATGGTTAGTTGGTGACCGACTTAGATGAGTACATCCTTCCATTGTAAGGTGAAGCCTTAGCAAGCAACTGGTGGCAGACAACCAGATGAATCATGGGAGGTGAAAAGCAAGATATGCTCAAGATTGGTGGCAAACAACCAGATGAATCATGAGAGGTGGAGAGCAAGATATGCTCAATGGTGTGACCATGGGTCTATAGACCATGGTGTACTCGTGGATTAAAAAAAACTTCCATTGAAGGTGAGGTGAACCATAGTCCTTTATTTGAGGAAATGATTGTTAGGATACAAACAAAAGTCTCACATTAGATAAAAAAAAGAGATGAACATGAGTTTATATACACATAAGATACCTAATGGGTAAGAGGCCTTTTGAAGTGGTACCAAAATAAAATCCGTAAAGACTTAGTCTAGAGTGGACAATACCTTACCATTGTAGAGACCTTTGTGTGTTGACCCTCCCTTCACATACCTCTTTTTGAAAACCTAATTTATTTATGTTTCATCTTGGGACATCTTTTACCATAATTAACTTAACCATTATTATTATATCATTCTTGAATTTTTAATTTTCTTTTATAAATATAGAAATCGTCTTAAGAACATAATTGCACATATGTCTATAATATGTTACACCATATAACTTATAACCACCGTTTATATATATATATATATATATATATATATATATATATATATATATATATATATATATATATATATATATTACAATACTTTATACATCTTATATTTTACATAGTTTATATTACATACTTCATTTTCTACACTAGGAGGGAAAGGAGTATTATTTAATTACAATCCCTTATTCAACTACTAATCTTCAAGCGGAGGAAAAATGTTAAGGGGAAGATTCACTTAAAGTGTAGGAGGCATAGGGAAAGTAACTTCAATTTGTCGACGAGAGGTGCATTTTGGAGCGAACAGAAAGATGAGGGTAGAGGTACCTGTTCCCTGAAACGTTATTGAATCATTCACAACATTAGTTTGCCATGTGTTTTCCGAGAAGACTACTACGATGTCAGCGGTGAAGGGATCAGACGTATTAGGAACAACTATCTATAATAGAATTTTGTTTTTCATAAACCATAAAATAGGAAAATGAGACAAATACTATAAAAATAATATAAAATAAAACCCAATATTATATACATACATATAAATCTTATTTTATTTTATTTTATTCTTATTTTCAATAAAGCATGTATAAATTATTTTTGTAATAACTAGTTAGAATAAACGAGCTCCAATATAATCAGTAACAATAGTTCAAGAACATCTCTTCTTGAATAAAACTTACTCATTTAATTCCTCAAGCAAAACCTACAACTATAAATTAATTTAAACTTGAATAATTCTATTAATTAAAATTATTATTATTATTATTATTTTTGTGAGAAGGAAAAAAAAAATCAAACATAGTCAACTTACCATTCGTAATGATTTCCAACAAGCATATTAACAAGTCAAACAAATTTAATTCTATATCAGATGTATATAATAAAACATAACTTTCTTAAATGTTAAATTAATAAATAAATGAAAGCATATAGCTATTATATATTTAAAAAAATATTAAAACGAAATCAGATTTAACATCCAGAACAGAACCTAACCTATCTATATCAAATTTAAATTGATTCACTTTGCATTTGTCTTTGACTTATGAGTTGGCTAAAAAGACAGTGACCCAAATGTAAATACGCCTCGCTTCCACGCAACCTAAAGAGAATCCCTTTACGGTAAGTTATCTTTGTTCTCTTCTACACCTCAATCTTTCTCCTCCACACACTCACTTTCCTTACTTCTTCATACCATTACACAAAAACAAACAAAATTATTATTAATATTTAGGTATTCTTCATAACATTCACATCAAATTATCTCATCCATAAATATAAAAAATATGATATATAAATTATCAGTTAGTTCATTCATTACTTATTAGATAATGAATAAATGAACTAATAAGATTATTTAAGCCTATTTTAATTTACCTTTTTTATGTAGTGTTAGAAAAGTTTTATAGAATCAGTTAATCACAAATCACTAGTACAATTTTTAGGATAATTATTGAAACATTGATAAATTTATTAAAAAGAATTCTTAAAATTCTCAATGCATTCACGTTTAGGTTTACGTTCTTTTGATAGTTGGAGTATGATAAATGAGATAAGACATGAATATGGTAAAACCCAAAAGAATAAAAATAAATTAATATTAATCTTATTTAAAGATAGAATTTTCACTACGAAAAGGAATAGATTATAATATGTGACAATGATGATGAGGAAAATAGTAAAATAATGGTAATTATAACATATAAAATAATTATGATAATAAATATAACATAATAATGAAACTAACTATTCTAATAATAATAATAGTTGTTATAATAAAATGAACTAGAAAATAATATTATTAACAAAGGCAACAATAGATTTTCAATTTAAATTGATATTAAAGTAAAAACGTAAACTCTATTTTATTTCTTTTCCTGATAACATTAAAATAGAAATGGTCATACTACATTTTTATTTAACATCTTTTAGTTTTTTCAAAATAACATCAATAGTTTCGTTTGTATTCTTTTAACAAAATCAGTTCTGCATTAAAATATGAACAGAGTCGTGGGATTTAATTTTTAAACAAAAAAAAATACTGCCAAATTATAATAATCAAAATTATAATTAATCAACTGGCAAACCATTTTTATCTATTTAAAGCAAAATTAGTGTGAAATTGTACTATTTGAACACGGTAGCCAGAACATTCTGGAGGAAATGACTAAATGGGTCGGATAAGCGTGACCCGCCAATCTATTCAAACGGGTTTTGGTATTTTTAGTTTTCAATCTGATTGGGATGTTCGGTTTAACGTGTCAATACCTAAATCAGAAATAAGATGGAATGTTTGCTAACTCGATTCTTTTAAAAATAAGAATATAGTTTAAAATTTTATTTTTTAATTATGTTATTTAAAAAATTCAAATAAATAATATTGTAGTTTTAACATGATACTTCTAAAGTTCAACCTATTCTTTAAAACTTTACTTATTAAAAAATAAAAATATTAAGTGACTTTTTAATATATATATTAAACTTAAAATTAAACTCAATAAATTTTAAAAAATAAAATAACGTACTAACGCGAGTTCAAACAAAAAAAGAAGTCACACCAACACCAATTCCAACAAAGAAACCCGTATTCACACTTATAAATTAAATATGATAAATTTATAAATTCTATAAAAAATTAAAAGTATATTGAGTATACATAAAATTAGAATATATATATATATATATATATATATATATATATATATATATATATATATATATATATATATAAAATTAAAAATAAGACTTTAAAATTTAAATACTAAATTTTGGAACTACAATGAATTTTTTTAGCTATTTTTAATTTTTCAAATTTGGTGATTAAAAGAAATTAAAGTATATTTTACTAAATTTAAGAGACTAAAATAAGTTCTTTTAATTTAAGGGATTAAAAATAGATTTGACATCAATTTTAAAACTAAAATATAATTAAATCTTAAATTTGAACCAAATCTTAATCATTGAATATTTTTGTACTCAAATATTTATCTCAAAAATAATTAAATTTATTTCTTTATAGAAAGCATGTTTATAAAGTTTATATTAATTAAAAAAATTAGTTCATATATATATATATTTATTTATTTTCAATATTTAGGTATATATTTTTGAATTATGTGTTAAAGTTTATAAAAATAAGAAATGGCGGAATTATTTATATTTTAATATTTTAAAAATATGTAATAATTTTAATTTATATATATGAGGTATTAAGTAAATTTAAAAAAATATATAATATGCCAGATTATAAATTTTGACAAATAATTTAATTAAATTGACAAATGACGAAATAGTTATGTAAGTTAGATCCACGTGATCTAATTGAAAAAAAATCATACAAATCATACCAATGTGATGTGATAAAAAGGAAAGAGAATCTTTCAAGCAAGTAGAAACATATCTACGATCTTGGAACATGTCTCTGTTCATTAACTCTTGTTCTACTCTCTGAAAAACTGGGGAAGCAGCAGATTTTCATGTTCCTTTTTCACTAAATTAAAGGTAATTTTTCCCTAAACAAGTCAAGGTTTAATGATTCTGATTGTTTTTAAGCTCGAATTGCTAAAAAATCATAGTCTACTTTTATTGTAAACGCAGTTCATGATGTATTGCGTGCTTTGTTTGCTCGGTGATAAAACAGGATCAATTCGGCGTTAAGAACTACGAACTTTTTTAATTTGGCTCTATTTCTTCTATATTATCCCAGGAAATCGAGTGGAGTTTGCAGTGAACCGTTTTCTTCCTCTTGCTGTTATAGTTGAACACTGTTTCTGGCTATGGAAACTCTTTCTTATGGGTCAGCACCATGCTGTCAAGTTGTGAACTCAAAGTGGAAACTGGTTGAAAACAGTTTGAATTCACGTCAATCAATAGTTTCTTCTATAGGAAAACTAGGAGGTTGTTTCACCAACACTACTTCTACATGTGGGTCTTTGAGATTTTGTGATATGGGTCGGGTGCAGCTAAGAGGCTCTAAAAGACTCAATTTCAAAGTTTGTACTGGGAGTTATGATGGTTATGTGATTGAAGAGGGAGCAAGGGATATTTCAGGGGTAGAGGAGCTTGCAACAAAGGTTCTGATTCCAGGTCTACCTGATGGTTCAAATGGTGAATCTGGTACAGAAATAAGTAGTTGCTTTTGGAGATGGAAGCCTAAACTCAACGTGCACTATGAGAAAGCAGGGTGCGAAAACGTGGATTCTCCTAATGTTCTCTTTCTGCCAGGTTTTGGTGTTGGCTCTTTCCATTATGAGAAGCAACTTAAGGATTTGGGGCGTGACTACAGAGTTTGGGCTTTGGATTTTCTAGGCCAAGGGATGTCTTTGCCTTTTGAAGACCCTGCCCCTCTGTCTAAGGAAGAGGTTGCATCGAATGAAGGTATTTCTTCATGGGGTTTTGGAGATGAAACTGAACCGTGGGCGGCTAAGCTTGTTTACTCAGTTGATCTGTGGCAAGATCAAGTTCGTTGCTTTGTAGAAGAGGTAAGGCACATGAATTGTTTGTTAATATTCCTTTTTTAGCTATCTGAGTCCAGTTTTTTAGCTACATGATAGAGCTGTTCTAGGTGAATTTGCATCTTTCATTCGGTAGTTTTAGATTTCTTGTTGTAAGATGCGATAACATCGTCACAAGTCTACATCTAACAATTTAAGCTTTTGGACTAGTTGGTTTGTCACATGATACCAAAGATTTGTTTAATGAGGTGAAAAATTTTCTACTACTAGCTAGTTCTCTGATTTTCTGTTGATATTCGTAGTGGGACTGGATCCGTATTTGTTCTCATTTTCTGTTCTTTCGTTCCTTTGGTCGCTCTAGTAACAATACGTTTTCAACTACCGAGGTATGATTTATATTGCATTGATGACATTTTACCAAGACAATATTTGCTTGATATTATTGGGATGCACCATTTTTCCCTCCTCCAATATTTGCTTGATATTATTGGGATGCACCATTTTTCCCTCCTCCAATATCTAGAGTTGTTGACTGTGAAACCATTACTGCCATGACAATAAAAATATTGCCACTGCCATTAAGTTATTCTATGCTGCAAAAATTTGGTTCATATGCTAGATTGTTTCTAAAAGAGCCGTGAACAATAGTCAGTATTTCAATGTTTCATATACTTGTGATGTTTAATGAAACCTCTAATGGAAGTCTAAATAAGAGAATAAACCTGCTGTATCTCAAATACTTTTACATTAAAGATTTTATCTTTCTTAGATCTTTGTAACCTTCTGCAATCTTTTGCTCTAAATGTTATTATAATCACATTGGCTAATCTGAAAAATAGTTGATCCAAAGGATTTTGATATTCTATAATTTGAAGACTCGGGAGAATTAGTTTTAATATGAAGCTAATTTGCTTTTGGAAATTAATCATTGAAGAAATTATCCAAATTAATTATTTGTTACAACAGGTCATTGGTGAACCAGTATACCTCGTGGGCAACTCACTAGGAGGATTGGTTGCATTGTATTTTGCAGCTTGCAACCCTCATTTAGTGAAAGGTGTCACGTTGCTTAATGCAACACCTTTTTGGGGGTTTCTTCCAAATCCAATAAAAAATCCAAGACTAGCCAAAATATTTCCATGGGCTGGAACTTTCCCCCTACCTTCAAGTATAAAGAAACTTACAGAGTTGTTGTAAGTATGGATTTATTTTTATTTATTGCTTCATTTCTATCTTTTCTGCTGACATGATTTCAATATTTTAGTTAAGAACTTGAATACAAGTAGAGTTTATGCATGTTACGTACTTATCCATTAATATGTGAGTGGTAAATAAGAAACCCTGTTTAATGAACCTGGTGTTCTATTTTGAAGAAGAAACTTTACAACACTATTAACAACAACATCACTCCATTAACCCTGAAGAAACTATCATACAGACAAAGCCACTGAGGTTTATTACCATTAGCCCTAAAATATGTACTACAATGCGGAAGATTGTTTTGGATGGTTTATTTTTTTGTCCTTGATGTGTTCAGGACGAGTTTCTGAGGCATCATTCCGTAATGTTCGTAATTGGTGAGAGGGAGAGTGCAACTCTAGGTGTACTCAATTTTATGTTTTCCATTAACATAATCTTTTATCTTTTAGGTGGGAGAAAATTTCTGATCCTAAAAGCATTGCTGAAGTACTTAGTCAGGTTTATGCAGATCACTCCACAAACGTAGATAACGTTTTTTCACGCATAGTTGAAACCACAAGGCATCCAGCTGCAGCTGCATCATTTGCCTCAATAATGTTTGCTCCTCAGGGAGAACTATCCTTCAGTGATACATTATCCAGGTAGATATTCCAAGCTCTCTGTAGTGAAACACTATCCTTCACTCAATTCGGTACCAGATATGCATGAATTCACGAAGGATTTTCATGGTTTCTGCTTTTTAGATGTCGAGGAAACAATGTGCCAATCTGCCTCATGTACGGAAAAGAAGATCCCTGGGTGGGACCACTTTGGGGATTCCAGGTTCAAAGGCAGGTGCCTGATGCTCCATATTATCAAATCAGCCCTGCTGGTCACTGCCCTCATGATGAAGTTCCTGAGGTATGAAAAATCCTCTCATACCAGATTGAAAATTTGTCTGTGCGCTTTTTAATTGCAATCTGAGACCATGAAGATTAAAAGTTTATCAATTTTACATGATAATAAACATGCACTAAAAATTGGATTATGGAACCACTGCTATATTGCTTAATGAATAGGAATAATTTCTTCCATGGGCTTGCCTTTCCCTATTGAGAAATGTTAACAACACATTATCCACTATTATTGGGAGTAGTTGAAAAAACACCAATTTTAGTGGGTCCAACTTTTCATCTATCGTTTTTTCCCTCGTTTCTACATATTCACCTTGAAAATGGGGTGTACATTTATCATTACCCTTTTCTGGGTTAGACAAGAGGCTATGCCGTTTCCCTCATTGTTAGAAACACTTTCTTTGTAACTGGGTTTCATTAGAAAGGATAATACCAAACTGAATCATACATAAAGGTAAATAAAACCCAGAAAAGAGCTTGCTAGTTTATCTTTTTTCTGTTTCTTATACATCCCATTATTTTGCATATTATTTTAATAGGGAAGAATTGAGCTGGACTTTGTTATTTTTGTTATCTTCCCACAATTACTTGTCGAGTTACTCAACTTTGTCAGGCTTGAGAGTTTAGAAAAGAATGTTAATATTTAACTTTATGAAGTTCTATGAATTGATTATGGGAATTCATTGAAATTTAACGTTTATTAAATTGTATTCCTTGTATATTATGATTGTCATGATCTCAAAAATTAATTTTAGAAGTTTCTTTGCAGATCATAAATTTCTTACTCCGTGGGTGGATTAGAAACCTTGAGTCTCAGGGTTCTGTGTCATTACCACTGCTTGAAGATGTAGACAGTATAAAGCACACTGTTATTAACAAGGAATTAGAATTTCCCAGAGAAGGTTCAAGAAGGTCAGTGATGGTGAGATTTTTCACTTCCAATGTCTCACTTTGGGACAGGATAAGATCTTTGATCAAATTTCAATCAAAGTTGAAAAATATTCTGGCACCCAAATCTCAGTGACGTGGTGAAGCTCATGGATCTTCAAATATAAATCAACTTTGTATAGTGATTAATTAAAAGAAGTAGGTTAGTGTATTACTATCATCACTCTCAAGAAGCTATATTTAGATTCAGAACCATCACATATTTGTAACTTCAATTTACTGTGTTTATAATATTGGATTAATGATTGAATTGATTAAGAACAGTGAATGAATTATAATTGAATAATGTAACATATTATAAGAATTAAAAAAAAAATTAAAAAACACGTTTCTCAGTCATTATTTGTTTGAAGGTAAAATAAGCATTGAAGTCGTAAAATTTCATTCTACTTATATTTGTGGGTATTTTTTATGTTAGTAAATATATATTATATCAAAAGATATTTAAATATATATTATATTAAAAGATATAAAGAGGTTAAAAAAAATAATATTTTTAAGTTTATAATAACATTTTTTAATAGAATCAACGTGAAAATGTTTTAAGTTTAGAAAGTGCATATATATCCAAAAGTATAAAGAGTAAAATTTGTAAAAATATAAAGATATAAATTTGAAAAAATAGAGTAAATTCTTCAAGAACACAAAGAATAGACAATGTAAAAATAGGTTAGTATATATGTTATAAATATATATGTGTATAGACATATTGGTCTAATATGTATAGGTAAACTCCTATAGTGCATCGGTATATTCGTCTGATATCTAATATTAGACATTGTCTAATTAGTATATGGACTCACTTATTTAATGTGTATTGCTACATTCATCTCATGTATATGGACAAACTCCTTTCATGTGTATTGCAAGACACATTTAATTAGAGAATGGATAAAATTATCTAATATGTATTAATAGACTCATAATTTGTGTATAAACAAATTCGTCTAATGTATATTGCTAGACTCATTTAATTAATGTATGGACAAACACATCTAATGTGTGTTGCAAGACTCGTTTAATCAATGTATGGATAAACTCACCTAATGTGTATTCTTTGACTCACCTAATGTGTATTCTTAGGCACGTCTAATTAATGCATGAAATAACTTGTTTTTTGTTTTATGCACAAAATACTTGCATAATTAGTGCCTTGATAGCGTCATCTAATGTATAGACAAACACATCTAATGTGTGTTGCAAGACTTGTTTAATCAATGTATGGATAGACTCACCTAATGTGTATTCTTAGACTCACCTAATGTGTATTCTTAAACTCGTCTAATTAATGCATGAAATGACTTGTTTTTTGTTTTATGCACAAAATACTTGCCTAATTAGTGCATGAATAGAGTCATCTAATGTGTTTTGCTAAAGTCATCTAATTCGTGTATGAAAACACTTGTTTAATGTATATTGCAAGATTCATATAATTAGTGAATGGACATATTCTTTTAATGTGTATTAATAGACTCGTTTAATTTATGTATGAAAAACTTTTCCTAATATATATTGTTAGGCTTGTCTCATCAATATATGAATGACTTGTCTAATGTGTATTACTATACTAGTCATATCAATTCATCGACAACTCATCTAATCATAATATTCGTAAACTCATATAATCAATATATGGAATGACTTGTCTAATATATTTTTGTTATATGTTTCCAAGTGTATCTACAATTCTCATTTAATGTGTATAATGTCTAGACTTGTATAATATTTTTTGCAATACTTTTTTACTAAGTGTATGAAAAGACTTGTCTTATATGTATTCCTAGACTCGTCTAATCAATGCATTGATAAACTATTCTTATATGTATTGTTAGATTAGTCTAATCAGTGTGTGTTTAAACCCATCTAGTGTGTATTGTAAGACTCGTTTAATTTATAAGCAGACAAACTCATCTAATATGTATTAATAGATTTTTCTAATTTGTGTATGAAAAGACTTCTGTAATTTATTTTGCTAAACTCGTCTTAACAATGTATGGACAAATTAGTATAGTGTTTATTGATATACTCGTTTAATCAATGTATGGGCAGACTTGTCTAATGAGTATTCTTATACTCATCTAACCAATGTATGAAATGACTCGTGATTTTTGCTAAATTCGTTTAGTTAGGGTATGGAAGTGTTCTAATCAGTGTTTGTTCAGACTTGTCTAAAGTGTATTGCAAGACTCGTTCTATTAGTGAATGGACAGACTCGTATTATATTAATAGACTTTTCTAATTTGTGTAGATAGAGTTGTCTAATGTATATCGATAAGGTTATCTTATCAGTGTATGTTGTCGGTAGACTCGTCTAATCAATATTTGTACATCTTCTTCTACTAAGTATTCCTAGACTCATATAATCAATGTATAAAATGTTTTATTTAATGTTTTTATGCTATATTTTCCTACTATTATGGACAAACTCATTTAATGTGTATTGTTAGAATTGTTTAATTAGTGCATGAATAGTCCATTTGATGTTTTTATTAATGAAATGACTCATCTAATATTTTTTTGCTATACTCATCTAATTAATATATGAACATACTCGTCTAATATATATCGTTAGATTTTTATATTATTTTTTGTTATATTAATCTAATCAGTATATGGACATTTTAGTCTAATGTGTATTGCAAGATCCGTTTAATAATTTTTGTTATATTTGTTTAATTAATGAACAAAATGACTTGTCTAATGTTTTGTATTATACTTGTCTAATTAGTATATAGATATACTCATTTTAATGTATTGTTAAACTTTTTTTCTTTCTATATTTAACTAATTAGTATATGGATAAAATTATCTAATATTCATTGTTAAACTCGTTTAATTTCTTCTATACTCATCTACTATGTGTTTATAAACTCATAATCAATGTAGGTTTAATGTATGTGTTTATACTCATTTAATGATAATATAAATACATTAGTAATATATTTTAGGGTTTAATCCTACCTTTTAAAAAAGTTCAGTAAGACTCCATATTTTGTTAAAAAATGTTCAATCCGGTTCTTTCCACTCATGCTGTTTAAAACATAACGGTGCAAATACCACTGTGGCATCTCTTAAGCACGTGACACACGTTAATAGGTGGACTTAAATGATTTTTTAATTTTTAAAAAAAGTATCTGTCACGTCATCATCACCATCTCCAGACAAACCCTAATTTCTCTCCAAGAAACCCTAGCCGCTGCACAATCCAGTGTCGTCACCGCCATCCTCGCCGGCAGCCGTCCTCTCCAACACATCACACGACACCACCAAAGCTATGCAACGAGAACGCGAGAAACCCTAGGTCTCCACGGTTTACTTGCAAGTTTGATTGGTGTTGCAGGTGGAGGCAAGCAACGGCGCAATTAGTGGTGGAGAAGGGTGGCGATTCGTGATCAGCAACAGTTGGCGATTTGATTGGTGGTTAGTGGTGGATGATTCTGTGGTGAAGATTAGACGACAGTGTTGCTGGCGCGATGACGATTTGGCTAGTGCGAGGGTGAAAATGGTGAAGATTGGTGGTTGCGGCATAGCAAGAGATTGGGTTGGGTGGTGGCGCGAGAACGAAGGTGAGATGCGAAGGTGATGGAGGTGCAATAGAAGGGAGAAGACGCTTTGGTGGTGACGCGTAATGTGTTGGAGAGGACGACTACCGACGAGGATGGCGGTGACAGTGCTGGATGATGCGGCGGCTAGGGTTTCTTAGAGAGAAATTAGGGTTTGTCTAGAGATGGTGATGATAAGGTGGCATTTGCACCGTTATGTTTTTAACGTCATGAGCGGAAAAGGCCGGATTGAACATTTTTTTAACGAAATATGGAGTCTTACTAAACTTTTTTAAAAAAATAGGATTACTTTAAATCAAACCCCTAAAAGTAGGGACCAAATGATGTATTAAACCTATATTTTAAGAGAATTAATTTGTTAGTTTTTACCTTTTTGTTTCCTTACTAAAATGATAAGTTGTTACATTTTGAAGTTGAAAATAATAAAAAAATGAATTAAAAAAATGTAAAAGTTATAATATCAAGAGGTATGATTTTTTATTACAAATATATTTTTTAAACTTTTATAATAAACTATTAAGTAAAACAAAAATAATAATATTAAGTAGTTATAATTTTTTATTATAAATATATATTTTAAACTTTTGAAATGTAATTAAATATAATATTTTAATTTATTCTGTTTTAAATATAGTTATTTAAAACTTTATAAAAAGTTTTGTGTACATGTTAATTTTTATTAAATAAAATTAATTTAGTTTGTACATGAAGAAGAATATTCAATAATAAAAATATTTATATCATTATTTAATATAAAATGATAAATATAATTTTTTTTTTGTAAATATTTTAAGACGAAATTATTTCATCACATTAAATTTATTTTTATATTTTATTATCAATAAACATATATTATTTTAAGAAATAAAATTAAAATATATTTTTTAAATTTAATTTTGTTAAATGACTAAGTAATTAGAAATGATCAAAGAAAAAAATAATATATAAAAAAATAATATTTTAAATATAAGTTATTCTTTAACCTAATAAATATACTTGAAAATATGTTAAAAGAACTTTTAATAGTGATTAAGACGTGTTTAAGAACACACGTTAAAATAACTATTTATTTATTTATTTTAATTATACTATTTTTACTAAGTAATATTAATTTAAATTTTACAGAATATTCAGTAATAAAAATATCTATATGATAACTTAATATAAATAAGTTTTATTGTTGATAGCTTCTGTAAGATAAAATTATTATTATTATTATTTTTAAATGATAGTATTTTACAAAAATAAAATTAAAATATTTTTTTTTAAAATTTAATTTGATTAAATGACTAAGTAATGAAATATCATAAAAGAAAAAAAGTATTGTAGAAAAAATTAATTAATATTATAAGAATATCAAATGATAAAAAAACCATTAAGACATTTATCAACCGAATAAACATGGATAAGAAGATAACTTTCCTAGTATTCTCTTTTATTATATTATAATATATAATAGATATTAGTTCAATTTTTATATTGATTAACAAAATAATTTCATATATATGTGTGATAAATATAAATAAAAAAATTTAAAAAATAATATAAATGAATAAAAAGATAACATAACTTGTACTTGTAACAGCAAAAGTAATTAAAACAAATAAATGAATAAAAAGTAAAATAACTTTTATATATAAGTAACAGAGAAATAAATATAAATAAGAAAGAAATTGGAAATCTCAAATGAATAAAAAAATAATTTTTATAACACTTATTAACAAAATAAAATAGATATTAAAGTAAATTTTGTAGTATTTTCTTTTCTTAAATTAGAGTAGATATTTCTTTCGAAAATGTATTTTATATGATTGTTTAAAACTTCTTATTTCTATTCTTAGTACCAAAAAATTAGACTCTAATAAGTACTGAACAAATTACAAATTTATATTAAGAAATATAAGATACTTCTTTCAATTTAAAATTTTAAAATGGTAAACATTTCTACTAAATGAATTCATAACAAATTTATGAAAAGTACATGTCACTTCATCCATTAATATTAAAATAATCTGCAAAATTAAATTAATTATTTACAAAAATCAATTATAGAATATGAAAAGCAAAATAGAAACCAACAATTGATTCGAAAGAAGGTAAAATCTGAAAAATAATGTTTTAGAAATTGGTAAGTGTTTTTTGTACTATATGTGGCTGGTGATCTTCAATATTGTTCACTACAATATTTAATGGAGTAATTTAAAAATATCGTTTATCGAATAACCTCCAACCCATATTTTTTTTGAGGACGACCATCCGGTAATATATGAGAAATGACTCACCTAGTCGGATATTAGCGATTATACAACTAAATGGATAAGTTTAATGATTATTAAGAGGTACGATATCAATTACTATGTTTCTTACACTAAAGCATGTATATATATTTTTATAATACTAGTGCAGTTAGGAGAAACGATAGCAGTTACATTTGTTCATAAGCAGCGGTTCTTGAACCGAGGTATATCCAAGCGAGGCAAAAAGTCTTAGTTCTGAACCGAGGCATAAAAGAACAGACTTTTGCCTTGGTTCAAAGTTAACCGAAGCAGTAAGGTTTTTTATTTTTAAAATTTTTTTTCGCAGGACTTTATGTTTCAGTTCCCTCTAAACCGAGACAGTATGTCCCCCTCTACTGCTTCGGTTGGCACCATAATCGAGACTGTAGGGTCCTTTTTTGTTTTGTTTTTTTGCTTCATCCACCAGCCTTTCAGCCTAGATTGAGGACTGAACCGATGCCATAGGGGTGTTTTCTGCTTCGGTTATGGTCTCAATTGAGGCATATTTTCCTGTTTTTTTGTTTAATGTCTTCGTAGGTCCCTATTTTCGTCCAGAATCTCAAATAAGTCTCCTTCTTTTTCGACGTCTCAATTTAGTCCTTATTTTGTGAAAATTACATCAATTAGACTCTTACCATTAAATTGGACATAACGACGTTAATATATACTTGACGTGACACATTGGATTATATTTTTAATTAACGTGGCTAAATGATATGAATTTAGGTTATTTTAAAATTAAAAAATTGGGATCCTTCTTTACAACTCTTTGTCCTTGAGAACATCCTTCGTGAAGAAGAATTATGCCATGTCAGGCTTGACGGCATCAACAACGTCGACGGCGAGGGGCGCAAGAAGTGTGAAATACTGGCTCATGACCTTGCGGTTGAGAGAGGTGCTAGCCGACTTCACGAGAGAGTCGCAGTCTGAGAGCTTCACGGTGGGGATATCCACTACCTATACGGTGGTCTTGTGGAGGGAGTCGAAGACGACGGTGGGGTGAATGCCATGGGAGAGTTGGAGGCACTGCTCGAGCAAGGCTTCGACGATAACAATGACCGTGGTAGCGTTGTCGCCGGCAGCAGAGTCCTGCGACTTGGAGAGCTCGACGAGCATCTTGGATGTGGTTTGGATGACCTACATCTTGTTGAGGAAGGTGGAGATCGTCTTGTCTATACCCTTTGGGTCCTAGACTGGTGCGCACAGTGTTGGCGATGGAGCGAGCGGCCACGATGTTGGTATGGCGGAGCGGGTTGGAATCGACGATCTGCTTAACGATTAATGATAATGACCCACCACTTCCATTCTCAGGGGCCCCTGTTTAAAAAGACTCGACTTTTTGAACACGATTGTGTTTTCTGGTTGCAAGAAAGAGACTTTTAAATGGGTTCTTCTTCAGGGGCACGAAGGTTGGGGTTAAGCCGCCATAAGGAGGTCCCGCCGCCATAAGATTTGCTCTCATCACCACTGTCTACACTCTCAACAATGGAGGAGGTGGAGGGACCTTGTTGGACGAGTCCACCGGGAATGCTTCTTTGATGCCACCATCAACCTCGCCGTCACGCGCAACCCTCAACCTTGGTGGTGGCGCGTTCTGTTTGTGTGGTTGTGCATGGGCGAATGGTGGTTATGTTGTCGATTGATGGTGGCGAGGTGCGAGAATGTAGATTGGGTTTTCCTCTGCAGGTTGACGAAGGCGATGATGGCTCGCGGTGCTCTGGCGATGGTGGATGGAGAAGATGAACGGAGATTCGTGGAGTGTGGTTGCTTGAGCAATGCGGAGAGACTCACTTAGAGGTGGCGAGCGTGATTGATGCATTGTGGTGGTTCTCTGTTTCTCTACAGATGTGTTAATGGCAGAGGCGTGAGGGTTTGGTTTCAATTGGGTTTTCTGGATGTTGTCAGGGTGGTGATGGCTAGGATGGTTGATGGCGCTTAGAGGTGGTCGCGGGGGCGTCCTCGTGATGGTCTTTTGGGTTGAGTTTGCAGGTGTGCGGTGATTACTATGGCCGGGGACCTGAAGGTTGACGGTGGAGGTCACCTGAAGACATGTCAGAATATAATGAATTCCACGTCATTTAAAAACCAAAATAAGAATGCCATGTCAACTTAACAATAACACCGTTAGGTCCAATTTAACGGTAATGGTCTAATTGATGCAATTTTCACAAAATAAGGACTCAATTGAGATGCCGAAAAAGAAAGGGACTTATTTGAGATTCTGGACGAAAATAGGGACCTACGAAGACATTAAACCTTTTTTTTTTAAATCAAGTCTGTTTCTACTACATTTCCAACTGTAGAAACAGACCTGCATATAATTTTACAACCAGAACAGTCCAAAATAATCCATAAGCGTATATTTTAAATGAAAATTGTATTAAAACATAAATACATTCAATATAATCATAAATCAACTTCTTAGAAGCATAAATCAATCCAATGTAATCATAAATCAACTTTGAAGCATAAATTAATGCAATGTACAAAGTTAAACTAATAATAATGTACAAAAGCATAAAACAACTAACAAACATAAACTTAGAACTTACTATATCCTAATATCTTCTACATACTATTATATAATTGAATTACATATTTAGCCAATGCTTTCCACACGAGTATAAGTGACTTCTCTTGAATTGGAGCAGTCATATTGAATATATGCATAAAACACAATGATTTCAATTAGTGTATATGAAATCTAAACTATAGAGAAAATAAAATTCAAACCTAAATATTACCGTTTGTCATCCACTGGTCATATGCACGAATAGTTGTCATCATCCAAAACATGACGTAGTAACCACATTCATATGACCCCATTTGTCTATTATGTAACACCCTAAAATCCAGAATTTTACGCCAGTCTTTTTTTTTCTTCATTAACATTGCGAAACTAAACCTCAAAAGTCTAGGCGTCTTACAACATAAGGTTAAAACCTTACAAATATCAAATTCATTATTCAAAAACATAAAATTACTTTAAACATGATAAATCCCCCATAGTTATTCCCATAACTCTTGTCAGGTTACTCCATCTCTGCCTCATATGCAACGTCATCTACTCCCGTACAAGTACGATCATCATAGGTGGAACCACAACCACAAAATGAAAGGGTGAGTAACTAAGAACCTAACATAGCATATAATTTCAATATCAAAATATCATAACTTAGATTATCTTAGTCACAACCTTACAATACAACACAATATTCAATTCATAACTTAGATCATCACTACCCAGACTATCAAAGTCACAACATTACAATACGTCACAATATTAAACTCACAACTTAAATCATTTACACAAGCTTCTGTTGTTTCCTTGAATTTTGTCGTACCAAACCTGTTTCGCAAAACAAGGCGATTCAAGTCGTCTTCCATCGCAACTTCAGACCTATCTCCCCGACTTCTCAAGGAATTACGAGTAAAAGCTTCAGTTAGGCGCACCCACCGCAACGAGCACTATACTCACACGAGCCGAAGTCATTGGGCGAGACATCCAACCCTCTCTAGTCCCCACTCATGAGGAAAGGGTGACACTCGAATCTCAGCCTCCGCAGAGACTCAACACACTGTCGTATCGCAATACGAGCACCATCGATTCAACAAAAATTCTAAGGAAATGAAGAACGCTTGCTCTCACAATTTTACCATCACAACCATCACACTCGGACCTCAGTCTCCGTAGAGACCCAACACACTATCGTATCGCAATACGAACACCATCGATTCAACAAAATTCTAGGGATATGACAGAATGCTTTCTCTCATAATTTTACCATCACAACCATCACACTCGAACCTCAGTCTCCGCAGAGACTCAACACACTATTGTATCGCAATACGAACACCATCGATTCAACAAAATTCTAGGGATATGACAGAACAATATTACCATCACAACCATCACCATCATATATAAAGTCAACTAAATTCATTGACTAACAAATAATTAAATAACTTAATTTAATTATTTATCCTACTGTCGCACCCCTCTAAAATTACTAATTTCACACTTCCATAAACTAGAACAACATTTCTAGTGCACACCACTTTTTAATTAATACCCAACATCAAAGAAAACACATAATTCTAATACACCCCTTTTTACTCTAAACACACTTCCTTCCACATCCAACTTTTCAAGTGAACCCCAAAACCATTAAATTACATTTTCTCTTACTTTCAAGTAGGTCCTACATGAAACTACTCATTTCTTACCAACTCTCTCTTTCTCTATTTACGTAACCCTTCACTTCTTTCTCTTTCTCTCTTGCTTTCAATACACAAATTTCATTCACTCAACTTTTCTCATAAAACCATGGAACCCACTTCCCACTTTATTTGACTTTTCAAACCAAACAATTTCTTCCTCACACCAAAGTTACGTAACCTCTCTCCTTCACCCAACTACCTTACTTTTTTTTAATTAAATCCACCAACACTTAAGACCCCACCATAATATACACCACTTTGTCCTTGTTTTCCTCTCTTCATTTCATTAATTCCATAAACACTTATTTATAATTTGTTTAATCTCTCCTTGACTTTTCAATCCCAACTTCACACCCATTCCTCACCTCATTTACTTCCCATCCGTGTAATCTCTTCTCCACACACCTAAACACTACAATTTTCATTTCACTATTCTCTTTTCTTCATTTCCATAACATTCCAAGTCAACTCCAAGACTCTACTCCATTCCTTTCTTTCTCAACTCCTACCCGAAGACTCTCATTACTTCTCTTGCCTCTATTGTAATGTGCCCATCTCTACCTTCCACTTTCATAATTCTTCCTTCATGTTCTTCTTCCAACCACCCAAGTCTCATACATAACCGTACATGAAAATCTGTTAAGCAAACAACATTAATCAATCCAATACACATTACCAGAGAATAACAGTTCCAAGATAACCACTAAACAACACAAAACCCCTTAACTCATACTTAGACAAAGAAAATGGCTTTGAAAGCATCACCAACAGTTCCAGACATGTTCAAAACCTCCAAAACGACTTAAGGAACGTCCAAAACGGACATCAGGAACCCCAAAAACTATCAAAAACAAAGACAAAGCCACTTTCTACGAACACCTCGCGTCCGGGTGCCCAAGTAGAGGCGTTGGGCATGACTTTTTGCGAAGACCTCGCGCCTGGGCGCCCCGGGAGGCGCTGGGCGCGAACCAGAGGGCGTCCAACCCCATACCAGTTGACAACAACCGTGAAATTCGACTTTTGATGTACTTGGAACCTGTTTTAATGGCTAAAGGGTTTCTCTACACATTGGTATTGATGGGAAACACGTTTATAAGTTGAAACAAACATCATTTTGATCACTAGATCCAAGACTAGGTGTATCAAACCACTTTTGACACTTTACAAATCCAATTTCACTTCTACAAGCTGCCTTATTCCATTTCTATCCTTTAAAACCCTCAATTCTTCCAACTATCAATAATAACACAGTTTTATATCAACAACATACCAACTTAGAATTTAACATACATACAGATCATACAACAAATTTTCAACAAGACACTAGCTCCCCTTACCTTTTTACCCATCATACACTATGTTATATCCTAAGTTAAACCCCTTACCTCTTGAAGACTTCCTTTGTAAACCTTGAATCCATCTTCACAAGACTTGCAGCACCTTGGCCTCCTTGCAACTCTAGAAGCTCTCAACTTCACCTCTCTCATTGCAGCAACAACTTCACTCCCACAAGTGCAGAACCCATTTCCTCATTTTCCCACACTTGTAGATATGTCCAAGAGACACCATGACCCCTTAATCCACTAAGAAGCACTTAATAATTTGAAAGGAGGTCTGCCCACGCTCCTCTCTGGCCCAAGGGACGATCATTATGGTTCTGGAGCATATTCCTCAACTTTCCACGCAATCCCCACTCATTTCATATCTGAAATGTGAAAACTGACAACGCTCGTACTCGGGCGCCCCTGGAATAGGGCGCTAGGCGGAAGTCCCTCAGCAGCACAATTGCTGCAACTTTGACTGTCCGGTTGACCCCCTTCCCGAAGTTGAAAATACGCATATGAATACTCAAATCGAAGCTCTTTAAGTCTACTATCCAATAAAAAAAAATCAACTCAATTGATATTTTCTTCAAAAAGTTATAATTAAAATAGTAAACCATGTCAAACTTTGACAACATTCTATTTTACACTATAACTTGAACTTTTTACAACTCGGTAAATTCTTAAGGTTCTAGGGTCTTACATATTACACTACAATATATCATCATAATTATAAAATGTTAAGTAACATCATTGGAATGGAACAAAATGTAACAAAGTATGAACTAAAATACCAAACCTTAAGGGGAACCCATGCAAGCTTTTTAGCTGTAGCAGTAGATCTCCCAAATAACATCATATGTGTTGCAAGGGAACTAGTAAAAAAAATTGCGTTAGCATACATTTATATAACAAAGAAAGTTGAAACATTGAGGTTCTTACCAATCTACTACATGTCTAAGAGGGTTGGGATGAGACTTGTGCAATGAACAAAACCAGACAACAATGTTCTTCGGTATGAAGATCATAAGTAGCTGCCAATGACGCCTGAAATTGGTAATAACTTAATTGTCATATACCAAAATTAATAAATGAAACTTTGAAGTTAACAAACTTCACTTACCCAAGTATATAAGGGAGAAAATATATCTCCTTCCCCGTTGCAAAGTAGGTGGTGATGTATGTTGGGATGTCATCAAATTTATTTCTTTCATGAGTCATAAAGGGGTCAAGAAGATTCATTTTTTTTAGTTTATTAAACATATAAATTTTAAACAACATATCTAAAATTTCACGAAATTTTACCAGCATTTTGCATTGGTCTTTAGGTTACACGAAATGAAAGTGATTATTAATCACAATCAAATATGCACCCGAAGATCAATACAAAACACAATTGCAAAATTTCATGAAATTTAAGACATGTATATTAAAATTGATATGTATTAATAAACTATGAAAAAATTATTACTCTTCTTAAACTGTCCAACCGGACAATTCAAGATTTAATACTTGTAAATTATTATACCATCTCTTATTCATTTGTAAAAAGTACATTTGTTCACAAAAATATAGAGATAGTAAATAATTTTTGTATTGAATCTCAAACGGGAAACTAAAGCTAATTCACAATAACAATATATTTAACAAAACAAATAATTACATATGCAACATACAATACAATCAATCAAACAATATATTCAACCAAACAATATATTTAACAAAACAAATAATTATATGTTCATATTAAAAGAAAAAAATTTAAGAATAAGAACCTGAAGTGTGAAAGTCAGTCAACAATCAAGAATGTCCCTCACCTCAAAAATATAATATCTAGAAAAAAAACAAACAACACATTAATTAGTCTCATCTAACCTCCTTAAAGTTTATTTTATCACCATATCAACCAATGTTACAAACAATTCAAAATATTGTTCTCTAATTTGTATATCTTTAATTAAAAAAATATAAACCATTTAACATTATCAATCAATTTACATTATCAACCAATTTAAGACAAACAATTCAAAATTATATTCCCCTAATTTCTATATCCCTAATTCAAAAATATATATCAATCTATGTTATCAATCAATTTACATTATCAAGTAATTTAACACAAACAATTTAAAATTTTATTTACCTAATTTTAGTATTCTTAATACATTTGGCTAAACCCTCTATCTTCCCTTCCATGGATTATCATCAACAAACACTACCATTGCTATTATAATCAATTTAAAAATGAGAAACAAAATAAAATGATGATAGTAAAAACAACTTACCACAGGTAGGAGGAGAACTGTGGCTGCCACAACAAAGGGGCGACAACAAAGGTGGAGGCGCTGCGAGTGAGGTGGAGGCGCAGGCACGACGATGAAGATGTTGGTGGCAACAAGGAGGCAGAGACGCGAGACGACAACAATGGCCCTTGAGGTGGCGACAATGGCCCACGAGGAAAACGTAGCGACAATGGCAATGGCCCGCAAGGAAGACGAAGCAGCAATAGCCTCATGGAAGACGAAAACGGTTCTTGTGCAAGGAAGAAGAAGGAGAACGCAAGAAAGAAGAAGAAGAATGTTGTAGGAAGTAGAAGAACGTGGGTTTACGAAGGAGAGAATGCACAGTGTAGGTTAAACTGAAGATAGATAAGTGATACTACATCAGTTCATCCAATAACTGAGGCAATACACACTTTATTGCCTCGGTTATTAATCCAACCGATGCCCAAGGTTCTCAAAGAAAAAAAAAGTAAATGGCACTTTTGATATTATTTTCAACTTATATGCTTCTGTTGGCACTATAACCGAAGCCTAAGAAACTTTTGACTGCAGCTCCAAAGGACCTAAGGCAATAGTGGTTAACTAAAATCTTCCAACGTTCAAAAAAGCAGAAAAGTTAGGGGTACATCAGCGGTTGGGATTTGGCAGGCGTTTATGTCTAGGTTACCCCTCTGAACCAAGGCAGTAGGTCGTTTCAGGAAAAGGTATGTTAGACGAAAGGTTTGACTTGTAGAAAGTGGTGGATTTGGCAGGCTTTTATGCCTCGGTTGCTTTTATAACCAAGGTAATATATCCTTTCTACTTCGGTTGTCATGGAACCAAGACATAAAACTTCGCTATTATTATAAAAATGTCATCGCATTTTTATAGGCTTCAATTTCGATAGAATCGAAACCTATATGGCGCATTAAAAAACAAATTTTTTACTAGTGTAACAAAGTTACTCATTAAGTCAAGTTACTATATATCGGTACCTCCTTGTGTTTGCCGAAGACATTCTCTTGTTGGATAATTTAACTAAAAATAAATGCAGTTACTTACAAGTAAACTAGCCATTAAACCTATAGATCAATAAACCCATGATTGTGAGTTATTTAAATGGATCCATGGTTAGTGAAATATGTCTATAAATACTATTTTAATCTTTTGACTTTCACATTAATCAAGAATCTCTAATCAAGTCGAAAATTTTTCTACAAATATCTTACCAACTACAAAGAAGATTTGAAGACAAATACTAAGTAAGACTTTATATTTTACACGAACAATTTTTAAAATAACGAGTCTCAATTATTTTATTATTAAAATGCTAAGATATAATTAGAAATGTTCATATGTTATTGTGATGTTTTTATGTGTATTTTTGTGTAAATAAAATACGTAGTGTTTTGGTTTTTAAGCTTTCTATGGTGTTTTGGTTTATGGCTATTTCTTTTGCAGGTGAAACTAATTTAATTCTAGATTGTTAATTTGTTAAAATTTATGAATATGTGATTTCCTTGTTCCATGGTAATGAATTTCATGATTTAATTGTTAAGTTGATACTAAACTTGTGTAGTATGTTGAATTGTGCACAATATTGTTTATATGATCTAAAATTTTGAGTGGCTTGTTAAAGTTGCTGAATTGCGGTTAAGCTTGTGTTGTATGTTGATTTCTGTGAAAAACTTACGGTTTTCTCTTAGAGCTTGTATGCATCTATATATGAAATCCTTTAATGGTGTAATTTGTCCTAACTTGAGTTAAGAACCTGAAATAAAGAGGTCTAATTACTCAAAGCTCAAAAACAAACTTGAGATTTTGGTATAAGGTAAATTATCTTTACTTATTTGAAATTTTATCAGATTTGACTTTGTAATTATGAGAATATATTAAATGTTTAATATAAACTTTTGGAATACAGTGATGTATGAAATGTTGGAGATGTATGAAATTCCAAAGTTTAATTAATGATTTTTAAGGTATGCATTGAAATAGAGGAAATAGAGGATGAATTAGGTGGAAAGATTAACACGAGCTTCTTATATAAAGAAGAATTAGAGTTTTCATGACAGTAAAAAGATTAACTTTGCTAGGTAAAAATTGTGCATTAAAATTATTTGAATAATTGAGTATAGGGAATTGTGACTATAATTGTTTTGGATCATTTAATATGATGTGACAACATATTTAACCATAATTATGATTTAATCATACTGATTGTAAATTTGCGATTATCAATTTCAATAAAACAAACGTTTAACTGTTAAAACAAAAGCACAAATCAAAATCAGTATTCATATTCAGTAGTTACAAATTAAGCTGCTTCTACCCAAAAACACGTTTTCAAAAAGGGGCAAACACTATACTCCAAGCCTCAATTTTGTTGATTAAGGTTAGCTGCAGTGGCCATGGATGCCGACACGCCGCCAGGTTTAGCAACCCCTTCCTCAGCCTCCCCCCGCCGTGTAAACTGCACCTCCGCCGCATACACAGCGTCAGCATCTTCTTTCGTCACTGCCTTGTCCACTGAGAGCTTCTCTGAGGCATCCTTTTAAGATGCCATCGTCATCCCATTCAAAATTATTAAAATGATTAAGCACATGAAACAAACATTTTCCTTAAAAGAAAAAGCAAACTCATTCAATCTCATAAAAATTATAAACAGTAACTTTGTAGAAGAATAAAATAAAATATATTTACAAAAACAAACTATCTACCATTAAAAAACCATTTAAAAAGAATAAAAACAATTATGAATTACTAAAAGTTTATCTATTTACACAAACAAAACTTATCTATCAAAGTGACGAGTGACGATTGTAAAAAGTACTAAAAAAATTTAACATCTTAATTTTCTAAATTAGTTCTTAAACTTTACTATTTTCAAACACTTTAATTTAAGTTCACATAAAAAAACACTTCTGTAAATACTTTTAACAAGATTGAACATTAATTAGTTATGTAATAATAATTAATATAATAATTTACATATTTCATATATTAAATGTACTCAAAATAATTTTATAACTAAAGAAAATAATAAAACTATATAATATTTTTTAGGACGTGACTTATAAAAAAGTCATAACTTTAAAACCAATACTTGAATACAATTTTAGTCTTCATAATAGTTATTTATTAATATTTTTATGTACCAGCTTTTAAATATTAAAGTAAGATAGAATTTCAAATTAAAACTAAATAGAAATCTCAAATTTTATTTTAATTCAACTGTTTGTCTAATTTATTTTCATACCCATACAGTTTGATCAATTAAAAATTTTATATATTTTAATTGGATTATGAACTAAAATTTATGACTTCTAGAATAGTAGATAAAAAGGCTAAACTAAAATTAAATTATATTTAAATTTAAAATAAAAAAATAATATTTTTAAATGTTTAACTTCTATTTCACATAAGAAATCACCTAAATATTGATTCAAGATGTTTATTGTATAGGAGATAATTTTTTAAATGAATTTAAATAAATAAAATATCTTCTTACAAGTATATAAAATTTTAAAAACATTAAACTCGATTCAATATATATGGTAAAATCTAAGTGATAATCTCTTCTAATGTAATTTTGCTAAGCAAATTTTTTTGTGTCATTATTATTTAATTTTTATTTAGAAGAAAACTAAGAAGCGAAAGAAATGGCTTCGGCAATGTTCTTACCGTTAATATATCGGAAAGTTTCGTCTTGTCTTGGTTTCGCTTGACGTGACTGTTGAAAGTGGCCGCCGCTTGCGCCGTTTCACCCACGCCGCCGGACCTCAAGCTCTTCTCTCCGGAAGCCCTAATCTCTGCTGCCCTGATCGCAGCTGCGTCGTTTTGGTCCACCGCTTTATTCCCCGCCGCTATGGCTGCCGCTTCCAAAGCTTCTCCGATGGTTATAGGGTCGCCATCTATGGCGGCAGAACCGATGCCGGTGGGAACCACTGGCTCGAGACGGTCGACGGTGTTCTCCGAGAAGTCGCCGTAATTGGAGATCTCAAGATCTGCCTGTGGTTTCTTGAGCTGTTGATGACTCATTCTGGTGATGAGATTAGAATGTTTCATGTCATTGCAATTTGTTCTAAATATAAGCATGCAAGTGTTGGAATGTTATGGATCGTGCATGCACAACACGTGTTGGTTATGCACTATTCTTACTTGTGTTGTGGTGTAGGATAATATAACACGTGGATTTTAGTAGTGCGTGTACAAAAAATGGTGATTTTTTTTTTTATCTGGATGAATTGAACGTTAACTCAGTGAATTTACCTTTTAGGAGTTTGGAAAAAAGGGTGGATAGGCAAGTCTTCGGATGTTTAATTAAGCTACCAACAAAATTATAATTTAAAGAATTTATTTAATTAAAAGATTCTTTTAAAAAATAGATATGGTCAATAATATTTTAATTAAGAAAATATTAAACAAATATTATAAAAGATAATATAATATTTTAAAATATAATATTAATATATAAATGTAACATATATATATATATATATATATATATATATATATATATATATATATATATATATATATATATATATATATATATATGGGATATAAGGTACGATTATTAAAATCTTAGTTTAGTGTGTCTTAAATTACGTAAAAGATAAAATTGGTTTATTAGATTAAACATTATTTATAAGTAAAGTAAATGGTATCCGAATAATTTAATATTTAAATTCATAATTTTTAAGTGATTTAGAGAGTGAAATGTGAGTTATTTGAAAGAGAGACATTAGTCCGTTAAAGATTAAAAAAACTTAGATTAAATTTTGGAGTATTTAGGTGAAGGAAACTAATAATTTTACCTATTTTAGTGGTTTAACATATTTTAACTTGTTTAAACTTATTTTTTTATTTTACTTGAGAAACGTAATAACTTTGGCGAGATCAACTTCTTTTGTTATGCATGTATTTTGGTTTTGTAAAGTTTTTGAATTAATTAGACAATAGTTAGGGCATCGTTTGATGTCAAAAAACTGTTTTTTTGAAGAGTTTTTCTTTTAAATTTTGTTGGTGTATTGATGTTGTGTGAGAAACCATGTATAGACATGGAGTGATTTTTGATATCTTTGTGTGTATCTCTCACTATGAGGTGAAGTCTTAGGCTCTTGGTGAGTTATGTATACATGTACTCTTGGAGCATAGAGATTTTACCTTGTGAGAGTGAATGATTGGTAAGCTTTGTGTGGTGGTATAATTGGTGAACTTTACCTGTAAGTCTCGCTGATAGAGCAATGGGGAATGAACTGTGTCTATAAGACTTTAGGAGTAATGAGAAGTTCTAGTTCTTGTTGTGAGCAAATGGCTAATAAGTTATGCACGACTTGTAATTGGGAACATTATATTTGCTTAGTTATAGAAAGACGAAAGGTTAGAAACACTATGAGAGGATGTAACAGTTGTTAAAGTAGTTTATGAAATGACTTTGTCTAAACCTATTAGATTGAGATCCTTACCTAAAGATAGCATATGTCTTTATATGATGTGTTTTTTAAGTTTATGATTTTTATTGAAAAGTATTTTTGAACTTATTATGTGATGAGACATGTTGTTATGACAATGATTGTTTACGTTGGCTCACTCTTCTATTTTTTTGTTGTAGTTTCTACTTGTAATGATCATATTTTGATACGGGAGCATATGATAATGCATATGCAGTTGGAGATTCACAAAACGTGCTAGGATTTTAATAGAGTATTATTTTGGTAGATTACATTTTGGACTTTGAGTTTGATTTTGATATTTAATAAAGGTTTTCATTCATAGTTAAGATTTGATTATAATTGAGCAAGTTGATAAAAGGTTAATGACATCATAAATGGTGTTACACTTGGGTTCTCTTTCTACTCTCATTTATTATATTTCACTTTCTTTTATTTTGATTACTCTTTATTATCTAGAGATCATTTTTTATAATAGAGAATATTTTAGATGGAGTTTTGAAGTGTCAAACAACCTTTTGCATGAATAAAACTTTTTTTTCCAAAAAGAAGACAAAAAGAACAATCTTAATTTGCATGTTTCAAAACTTTGTTGAATTTTATCCTTTCGCTAAAAGTCTTTGTAAGAACATGGTTTGTGTTCCTCCTAGCAAACTATTAAAGGGAGCCATTGATGTGTTTCTCCTAGCATACTAGTGATAAATGTCCAATATAAGTTAATTTTGATGATAATTTGACACTTATCTTATTTTGAATTTGTTAAATATTTGTGTTAATAATCTCAATTTTACTTGTTTTGTAGATTTTGATTAAATTCGAGAGTCAAAGTTGAATTATAAACAAAAACAAAATTTTTTTGAGCATTTCACAATAAACTGACTTCAGTGTGGCTGCAACGTAATCCAGGGCCTAAGCCACATAAAAAAACTCATCTCGGAGGGAAACCTCAAGCCCTAACCTGAGACTCAAGCCATGAAGAGTCCTTCACCTAGAAGTAATCTCAGAAGGATTCAGCCTAAAAGCTCACAGCTTAAGCCATAGAGGAAACCCACATAGGAGGAAACCTCATGGTTGGAGCCATGAAAGAGCCATGCTGTGAGAGTTTATAAAAACGAGATTTCACCTATATTTTAAGGAGACTTTTGGAGAGTTCTTTGGAGAACTTTTGAGAGACTATTTTAGATAGATTTAGAGACAGAATTTAAAGAGTTTTCTCACACACTTCCTTTGTATTTTAAAGAATATCCTTAGAGGAATAGGAGATGAAGTTTCTTCCATGTATTAACTTCTTTCCATCCCATTTTGAGGAGCTAAATCTCTTAAGTGTTGTTGAAGTTAGATATAAACTACTTTGAACTCTCTTGTATTCAATACTATTTGTATTTATGAATGTTTGTTTTTTTATCACACATTTATGAATTGATTTATACTTGTTCTTGGATGAATGTTTGTTTTTGATCACATATTCTATGAAGTTGAATTATAATTGTATGTTAGGTCTCTAACCACTAGTGGAAAAATACCTTTCTATAACGAAGTTATTATAACGTATAAAAATTATCCGTCATAGTAGGTTGACCGGTGGTAATAAAAATAGGACATATTATAACGTAGTTTTATAAATCAGTTATAATATGAAACGCGGTGGCAAACTTGTAAATAAGTGTAAGACATATTATAACGTAGTTTTAAAAATCAGTTATAATATAAAATGCAATGGTAAACTTGTAAATAAGATCAAAACCTATTATTAATGTATTATAACGGAGTTTTAGAAATCAGTTATAATATCTCTTCCTCTTTTAATTTTTCGCATTTCCCTCTCGCTAGATTTCATTTCAAGTTCACTCTCATTCTTTTCTTCCGCGCTTCGTCTCATCCCTCTCACTTGCATTTCTCGGCATCTTCGTCATCAACCACATCATTTTCAGAACTTCAGCCACGTTGTGCAGCGTATTCCTTCGCTCACTGTCACGCTTGGAGGTCTCATTTCATTTCCTCTCGCGCATTCGAGAGAGCACTTTCATTTCTCACATCAGAGAGCCTCACTCTCATTTCTCTCCATTTCGGTTTCCTGGCGTCTTCCTTCTCGAGAGACATCTCCTCGTTGCACATCGTTCATCATCACGGCAAGGCTTCTTCACTCACAGAATCATCTCTATTTCCTCTATCCTTCATTTTCACCGAATCATTCATAGAGCTAAACCCTCTATTGGGGTTTCTTCTCCTTTTCACCATTTCCCTTCGATTCCACCGATTAAAACCTTGTTTTCACCATTAGAAACATTTTCCACCGATTCAACTTTGATTTACACCGATCAGTCGGTCCAGAATAGGTTTCCTTCTTCTTCTAGGGTTTCTATCAAGTTTAATCCTTTGTTTCTTGTTCTTCTTCGAGTTTTTGTCATATTTTCGCTACGTCTTCTCCCTGAAAGAAGCTTAGAGGATTCGCGTCGCGCCTACAGTCATCTTCTCAGAGCTGCTCTTCCAACCGTATTTATAGTTCACATTCTTCTCTGTAACACTTTTCCCCTCTTTATCCTATTAATTTAGTTTTCATATTTATAGAAATTTTAATAAAACATGTTTGCTTTTATTATCATATTATGTAAAGTAATGAATGATATTTTCACTGTTTTTATCTTTGTTTTAATTTTTCCATCATTTGCAGACCCCTACTTGAACACTGATGCGGGGACAATGTCTCCTTTCGAGCATGCGGAGGTTTTCATCTTAGATGATAGCGGAGAGGTAAGCAAATGAAAATTTTCTACAACAAGATGACAGTCATTAGATTTTTTTATTTCCTTCTAAATTCAATGGAAGGTTGAGGTTGTATGTTATGTTATACTTTCCCCTGCTCTTTTCATTTTCTCATTTTACTTCATAAGTGCAAGCTAAAACTTTCTGAGTCGTAGTAAAAGAGGATATCTGCAGTTTGTTTTCCTTTGAAGTTTTAGATTGCCATTTTCATTATTTTTTTTGTTTGTGGAAGCTTGAACTTGATCTTGGGAACTACGAACGATTTTTGGACATTAAATTAACTGGCGACAATAACATCACTACTAGAAAAATGTATCAGGTGAGCCAGATGTTTCTAATTGTTTTGTTTTGGATGTTTATAGTTTGTTATTGAGAAGGAGAGAAGAGGAGATTATGGAAGAGGAGAGGTCAAGCTCGGGCAGCCTTGGGGGAGTTTGTTGAGGTGGGGTGGCTTACTCGATCTTAGTATTTGTAAATTTTTTTGAAGTTTACCCAATTCGCATTGTTGATTGGAATTTATTTATTTATTTTTTAACTTGGGTATTTTAGTTAATCAATCCTTCATGTTAGGTATGTCCCATTGACACCCACCCTTAATGAAATGGATCTCTTCTGGTACAGAAAATGAATTGATCTTGAAATCTGGTTTTTACTTATGTTTGATTTGACTTATAAGGAGTAGAAACTTGATTTGGTTTAGGCATTAACACTTGGGTCAAATATGTATTGTTTAAGCAAAACTAGTGCAGTTGTCAAGACTTATGTAGAGCCATGTTAAGGAACTGTTTGACTAGTGATCTTATTATATATATAGTTGAAAAGAAGGTGATTGAAATTTTCAATTACTTAAGTAAGATCTCACTTGAATCACTTTTTATTATATAAATGATTTTCTTGCACACATAACAATTCATAATGTGACATTGACTACTGCTTCTGGACATCTCAGGCTATTGAAGATTTGACTAAGGCTTTAAAGTTTGAAACCAACTCGGCAGATATTTTACATGAGAGAGGTATCTTTTTCTTTGACAGTCTTTTTAATTTTGTTATTTGGCTAACCGGTTGATTATGGAATAACTATTTGTGCTTCCTTCTATAATGATGGTTCATTTGTGCATCTTGTGGTAGCTCCTTCAAGTCTAGACAGAGACTTCGTTAGTTTCATGCGAAACAAATATATTATTCCTTTTTAATAATTATGTCCTGTCTATTGTTAATTTCAAGTTGAAGTTTGATTATAAATTATTGTTGTGATAATGTTGACTTTTATTTCAACTAGACAGGGATAATAAGTCTGCCTACACATATTTGGTGGGTCCCGAGTCTTAGCATTTTAGTCCTCATTGATTATGAGCCCTTTATGTTGGGTTTCTCACATGTCACATGAAAGTATATCTTTATTATTTTTCTGAGTAAACACTTTCTTTTACAGGGTTTAGCATTATCTTCAATTGGTGAATATAAGAAAGCTGAGGATGCACATCTAAAATCACTTCAAATTGATAAAAATTTTCTTGAAGCATGGGCACACCTGACTCAGGTATCTATCAACCTTATTGTACTGATAGATTGTTGGAACATTTAGTTATTAACTTAGCTGAAAGCTTTTTCTGAAAATCCTGAGTCATCTGTGTGCATATTATTTTATGGTTTGAAATGTAATCTATTGTATCTGGTCTCTAATAGTATCTTTCCTCACTTCTTTCATTCATAACATTTCTTTCCCGTATACTACTAACTCATTCTACTTGAATTAAAGTTTTCATTTAATGTCAGCCAAGTAATGTCATTCTAATGTCAGTCAAAGAAAACTTTCAATCAATATTAAGATAGAACTTTTTCAATATTATATTTCTATATCCATTCAATTTTTTCCCATATTTAATTCTAAAGATTATGGGTTAGATGGAAGTTGAAAACTAAAAATTGAAAATGAATTATACTTAGCAAACAGTGGGAGAAAATAATATTCATATCCATATTTTTAGTACTATATTCTAAGGCAACCACCAAGTTTCTTCTCACTTGGTGGTGGGATCGGCTATACTTTAAAGCAACTAATTTACAATGACTTTTCTTTCATGCAGGGGATATTGAGTACATGCCTTTTATTGAAGCACTGCTGGAACCGTATTTATGCAGTTTAATTTGTTAATTTCATGGTTTTGATGGTTTTCTTTTTTTCTTTTTTCTTTTAAAATTGAATTTCATACTTTTACATTTTAAGTGGTTTAAGTTCATGCAAATCTTAAACCTTTTCCTTTGAATTTATCCTAAAGTGTTTGGGTCTTCAAACTAATTCCTTTATCATTTACAGTGTTGCAGCAGAGCCTAATTTGAAGGAGTCGACTGCAAGGAAAAAAATTTATGACAAATGTGATGAAACTGTGAGTGGCAGACATCTCAAATATGCATCATCTAAAGAAAAAGAAAAAAACATTATTTATTTATCTTAATAGTGGCCAATGTGGAGCTTACAACAATTGTTACGTGCCTCAGGTTAGAATTTCAATGGTGGGAAAATACACAGGCCTTTCAGATGCATATCTTTCTGTTATGAAGGTAACTTACTCCTAAATTAGTAACTGAACCCTTCTATTTTTTACATAATAATTTCCTCCTTTTGGATTCTCTACAACTTCTTTTTTATTCAATATGCATACTGAAATATAAAGAGGTGATTACTGATCTATCTACTGCATTACTTATGTTAGTTGACCTTTTGGTTTTGCTTTTGCTTTTATGCAACCCTCTGACGATTGATTAAAATATATTGCTGCAGGATCCTAAGGCATATAAAGTTGGTTTTCTGTAATTGGACTTATTCTGCAGGGCGTTGATGGTGTTCTAGTTCCAAGAGGTTTTGGTGATGGAGGAGTGCAAGGGAAAATTCTTGCGATTAACACATAGTGTTCCATTTTTGGGCATTTGCTTGGGGATGCAAACTGTTGTCAATGAGTAGAGATTTGTTCATGGGTAGACGATGTGAATCAACTACTACTGAATCATTTAACACAAGTGTATATGAATCATTTAAATATGCATAATATAAATGATGTATTAAATATTACACTATTTAATGTTTGAAATGAATTTTATTTTGTTAGTTTCATTAAATATTTTTATTTGAAGCTATATTGATTATAAACTGATGGAATAAGATAATATATTATTATAATTTTCAAATGTAATAATTAATTTTTTTTTTAAAAAAACATATATTATAACGTACTAAACCATGTACGTCGTGATACGTATCACATATTATAACGTACAAAAATATATACGTAATAATAGATCACATAATATAACGTACAAAAATTTCTCCGTCATGTTACCTTCCACCTATTATAACGGACAAACGAAAATTTGTCATAATAAACTACGCATATTATGACGGATTTTAGAAACTACGTTATAATATACGCAGACTTACTATATCGCCCAGAACTATGTCCCCAGTAATTACGTTATAAAAGGTCATTTTTGTACGTTATAAAATGTCATTTTTCCACTAGTGAACAGTGGGAAAAAAATCATGGGTGAAAACAGGGCAAGATTATGAAGGGCCTCAAGATACATACTATCTATAAATTTCTCTACGAACACTTTATAAAAACAATAGTAAATTTATAATTAAAATTAATTCATATATAAGTTATAGATTATTGTAGAATTGAAATTTGTAACTAAAAATTTTGTTTCAGTGATCTTTTTTTATTTAAAGCGTTATTTTAATATTCTCATACTTTAAGAAAAGAAATGAATGTGTAAAGAATTGGATTTCATATCCATGGAATTAGTTGGAAAGCCTTTTTTAATTTTATATAAAAAAATATGTACTTTAGAAAATGTGTACGTTTTGTAGCTTGCCAAATTAGTATTTCTTCTGCAGTGGCCCTGGCTCATTAAGCTTTACTTTAGGAACATTTAAAAGCTGAAACAAGTAGCAAGAACACTTCAGTGCAAACCAAGCAACATACCAAAAAGTTACCAACTACATTATATTTTGTTTCCGAGTATCAGACGAAGTGCAAAAATGGGGAACCCTATTCTCAGTTGACAACAGCTCAGATAATGATTATTTGATAACGGGCAAAAACAATGTACAATGCAAACTTTATAACCATTTGCACCTAAAAGATTTACAAAGACATGATTATTAGTTGTAATATATGTATGCTTTAAAATAGACGACAAATCCGTATAGTCTACATATCAGAAACTTGACTGACTTAACTTCAACAGTCTCGGAGTATGTTGGGAATAATTTATATTTTTTATTTTTTAGCTGGTGTTGGAGGAAGGAAATTATTTTCGGAGTTATTGATGGTTTTGGGGGACATTTGTTTAAATTTTAAAAAGAAAATAAAAAAGCTGATTTTATGTATCTAACAATTTAACTTACGATCATTTTTCAGTGTTTATTATGTTAATTTTCACAGATATCTCACACGTCCTTAATGTATCCCTTTTTGCAGATAATAGGATCATTATCATTCCTTGAATATAACATTTTATTAATTCAGCTATGATTTTTTTTTTCAATAATTTTGCAAGACATTGATGACCGGCAAAAATACAGTCATGATGGTAAATCAATACAAATATCAACTATATTAGGAATAAAAATAAAGAGATGAAAGACTCCTTAAAAAAATCTATGGAGATGGGAAACTACAACAACCACATTCGTCTCACAACGAGGTTTATACAAAAATAACACTTGCTTAAGATATTATAACCTAATCTTATAATCAATTTATGAACAACTTTAGATGTACTAACCTCTTCATCCTTTTCCTGCTCAAAAGCCATTCTTAGGCTCAAATTTAAAGCAGTGTGATACATCTCATTCAGTACATGTTTCCAAAGTAGAGGTTTTGAAAGGTAAATATGAGAGAGAATAACAGAAAAGGAAAGCAGAGAGAGCAGAATAGTCAGAGAGAGAATAATCAACCAAATACTTTCATTTTTGTTACCCCTTTACTGCACCCAAAATGTGCTATATATGCACTTTCTTACTTACAACTTCCTAACAATAACAAGACAATTAAAATAAAAGGAATAGGAACAACAGAAAAAGTCATAACAAACTTGTGATTCCCTAATCATTCCTAACAGATTTCCCTTTCTCACGTGCATGAGGTAGAGTCACCAAATAATCCTTAACGTCTTGAGGTGGCTGAAGTTGCCTTTTACTAGTCCTGCATATCACAGCCTCAGAATTAGTGTAGTGGCTCAACTGTGATGATGCAACTATAGTGGACTCATTGGAGGGAATCAGTGTAATAGGCCCAGTGATCCTTACATCTCTTGCGGGCTCAAGAGTCGCCTTGTCCTTAAGGTGGAATTGGGACTTAATGACATGCCAAGGCTGTTGGAACAATCGGTACCGTTATAGAGTCGCGCAGCGGAATAAAATACTTAGAAAGCGTGTTACGGTCACAAATCAAGTTTAATGGTCCGTTTTAGAAAAACAATTTTCTTAGAGAAAATTTATCAAACAGTTGATATGCGTAAAAGATAAAGAGTGTAGGGAATAGAAAATCACACAAGCAATTTTTATCCTGGTTCGATTCAAAAGAATCTACGTCCAGTCGTTAATCACTATAAATAGTGATTAACCTTTTTCACTAAAAATGGTTTCACAGATTACAACAAATAGTGAATAAAGCAGATAAATAAACCTTCCTTCGACGAACGAACAGGAAGAAGAACACTCTGCCAACTCGAAGAGAGACGCTCCGAATATCGACAAACGAAACGCGAGCTTCTCCTATTCACGAGACCAGACAGAGCACCTTGCTAACTCGAAGAGAGCTTGCTCCTACTATCGACACACGACACACGAGCCTCTCCTGTTCACGAGACCAAGCAAGGGAACTTGAACTATAGCTTCTGAGAACTTCTTCTGACAAACAGTATTCTACAAGAGCTTCTGTTCAACAACGTTCCCTTCTGATTTCTCCAAATCAAAATATATAGCCAAGTACACTGAATGCCAAAGGACAGCTCCCAACTGCCATGAATAATCGATTATTGTAAGTGATAATCGATTATTCAAGTCCGTTACAGGTTTTCAAAAATGTGATAATCGATTATATGAAGTGATAATCGATTATTCAAGTATGACTTGTGATAATCGATTATTGCTTAATCATAATCGATTATTGCAGGTTAAAAATGCAAGTTTTACAAGGTTTACAAGAATCTCCTACTACATTTAATTTCTACAACTTGCTTTTAACTAATTCTAATATCTTCTTCAACTAAAACTTCTTGTAGCATCATCAAAACAAATTTCTTCAAGATTTACCAATACTCCTTATTGGTAACAATCTCCCCATTTTTGATGATGATCAAAAATTCAATTTTAAAAGCAAGTTTGGCTTACCTGCAAAACATACAAGCTAACAAACAACAACAAGGTTAGCAATACCTGTAATAATTTAGACTTCTCCCCTTGTATTATTCTTCTCCCCCTTTTTGATCAGAAGCAAAAAGATCAGATGTTAAAGGCTCCCCCTAAATATGATCTCCCCCTTAATTAATCAAAGGATGCATATAATCAAGAGATCATTTTATTTATGATAATAAATATTAAATTATAAGAAGAATGGACAAACTAGCCGTTTATGGTCGTTTATGGCCGTTATGGGATGCTCCAACGGCTCTATTTTTGAACCTGTCAGCGTGATAATCGATTATGACTTGTGATAATCGATTATCAGTTCAATAATTACTGCCCAGAATTGCATGATAATCGATTATGCATAATGATAATCGATTATCTGCTCAAGATTTTCCAGAATTGATTTTAATGCATGAATAATCGATTATAACTTAGTGATAATCGATTATGAAGCGTTAAGTTTACGAAAAAATGCAAAAATTTGCATAGATTTTGATTCTAAGATATGTCTAACACTCCTAACTCTCTTCTAAGCTCAAAAAATCTATCTCCAGGTTTAACAAGAAAGCATTTCAGCTAGCACAATCAGTTCAGAAACTAATTTTGACAACACAAATTTCAACTTCCCAAACATCAACTATGATTCATGCACTCTCATATCCCAATTTGTTCAACTTCATATATTCAACTATGCATATCAAAACAACATATGAAAAAATTCAATCACAAGAGCTGATTCAGGTGCTATCTTTCAACATTTTTTAAACAAAATAATTTACATCAAAATTATGCAAATTTGATAAGTTCATTTTCTGCATCCAGGCTCTCAATGTATATTATCATAGCTCATTCGTTATGCATTTGAACTTAAAAATAAATCTCCACAGAACCAACTTTGAAATAGAAATGACAATTTAATTTTCACATATCTTAATCATCAAGAATTGCTAATGAAAATCTGTCAGCCAACTCATTTAAATGACTTTTTCATAGTTTTTGATGCTTGACAGAGATTACACCAAAGTAACTTCAAAGTACTCATGAAATTGAATACTAAGCCAGTTAAACACAAATTCAATAGATAAATATCAACAAAGCACTGAAATAACAATGCACATGGCTTTACATGACATGAATGAAATTCAACACATGAATATTTTAAATAAATGAATTCACTTGATCAAAATGTGTAAACAGACATGAACATACCACAGGATGAATGAAACAGCGATCAACATATCATTTTCTCAACCAGGCATGAATATAACAGTAACTAAATAATGGAAGATCAAGTAAATACAGGATGCAACATCACAGTTTAAACAACACTTAGCTCAATTACTTGGTGCTTGAATGAAGGCTTTTGGATACCACTTGATGGAGTTACATCCTGGTTTGTAGCATCACTTCAAAGAGCATAATACCATAGAGCTCTCTTATCCTTTTGAAAACTTAACCTGCAAAGTAAAAACAATAGATTTTTGGTCCCCATAATCTCATTTGGGTCCTTTGAGGTTAGAGACAATTTACTTTATAACAGGAATCCAAGCATATTTTCCATTTGGAACATCAAAATGTTTAATTTTACATTTGTTAGAAGTATGTCCCTTTTTCATACAATAAAAACAACAAACATCATGCACCTTGTTTTTCACAAAAGTCCCTTTCTCAACCCAAACACTACGAGTTCTCTTAACTTTAGACTTTTTATGAAGATGCATGTTTCCACTTCTAGCATTGCTTCTCTCAAAGTTTGTTTTGGCATGTGACTTAGACTTAGTTGCCTTTGCAAGTAAATTCTCAAGAATGTCAATATCAAACTTATGACTTTTACACGATAAACATTCAACAGGTTGTACAACAACATCAGATTCAGATAACTTAGTTTCTAGATTACTAACTTTGTTTCTCAAAACAACTTCGTCATCTAGTACTTTTTCATACTTCAATTTCAATTCATTATGCTCTTTCTTTAACTTTTTATGAGCAACATCAAGTTTTTTAGATTCATTTAACAAATCAAGAAATGCCTTTTGTAAATCAAATTCATCACTTGACTCTAAGCTAGAATCACTTACTTGGCTTCCTGCATCTTCTGAGTCTGCCATTAAGCACAAATTAGCTTCTTCATCTGAATTGCTTGAACTTGAAGAACTAGAAGCATTGTCTTCCCAAGCTATGTAAGCTTTCTTCTTCTTTGAAAATTTTCTCTCCTTCTTTTCTTCACTTTTCCTATTATTAGGACAATCAGTCTTCATATGTCCTCTTTCTCCACATCCATAACATTTAACGCTTGATGGAGATCCTTGATTTTCTTTCCTTTCTCCACGGTATTTGTCTTTTCCCTTTGCTTTCATAAATTTAGCAAACTTCTTAATCATAAGACTCATGTTTTCCTCATCGTTATCGGAATCATCATCCTCAATTCTCTTATAACTTTTTCCTTTTGAAATTTCAGATTTGAAGGCAAGTGTCTTTCTTTTGCTTTGATCCTCTTCTGTAGTTAATCTTTTCAGCTCAAGCTCATGCTCACGAAGCTTTCCAAAGAGAATCGCCGTTGACATCTGAGTGAGGTTTTGAGACTCCGAGATGGCAGTCACCTTTGGTTGCCAAGACCTGTCTAATGATTTCAAAATTTTCACATTCAATTCATCAGTGTCAAAAGTCTTACCTAAACCTGTTAGGTGGTTCACAATGTGAGTGAAAAGCTTCTGGACATCAGAAATTGGTTCTCCAGGTTGCATTCTGAACATCTCATACTCCTGGATGAGTGTATTCTTCCTTGCACGTTTCACGTCGTCTGTACCCTCATGTGTGACTCTGAGGACCTCCCACATTTCCTGTGCTGTCTTACATACTGAAATTCTATAAAATTCATCAAGTACAACAGCAGATGAAATAATATTACGAGCCTTAATATCAAATAGGGCTCTTCTATTTTCCTCAGGAGTCCAGTTAAAGTATGGTTTTTCTACTTCTACACCATCAACAGTTCTTTTAGGAATATAGGGACCATTTAGTACAGCTTCCCAGATGCCTCTGTCAACAGACCCCATAAAAATTTCCATTCTGACTTTCCAGAATGCATAATTATCACCAGTAAAGAGTGGTGGTCTGTTGATGGAAGCACCCTCGGCATATACTTGAGTTTGATGACCGGCCATTTTCGAAAGGATTTGAAAAAATATCAAAGCAAGCTCTGATACCAATTGTTGGAACAATCGGTACCGTTATAGAGTCGCGCAGCGGAATAAAATACTTAGAAAGCGTGTTACGGTCACAAATCAAGTTTAATGGTCCGTTTTAGAAAAACAATTTTCTTAGAGAAAATTTATCAAACAGTTGATATGCGTAAAAGATAAAGAGTGTAGGGAATAGAAAATCACACAAGCAATTTTTATCCTGGTTCGATTCAAAAGAATCTACGTCCAGTCGTTAATCACTATAAATAGTGATTAACCTTTTTCACTAAAAATGGTTTCACAGATTACAACAAATAGTGAATAAAGCAGATAAATAAACCTTCCTTCGACGAACGAACAGGAAGAAGAACACTCTGCCAACTCGAAGAGAGACGCTCCGAATATCGACAAACGAAACGCGAGCTTCTCCTATTCACGAGACCAGGCAGAGCACCTTGCTAACTCGAAGAGAGCTTGCTCCTACTATCGACACACGACACACGAGCCTCTCCTGTTCACGAGACCAAGCAAGGGAACTTGAACTATAGCTTCTGAGAACTTCTTCTGACAAACAGTATTCTACAAGAGCTTCTGTTCAACAACGTTCCCTTCTGATTTCTCCAAATCAAAATATATAGCCAAGTACACTGAATGCCAAAGGACAACTCCCAACTGCCATGAATAATCGATTATTGTAAGTGATAATCGATTATTCAAGTCCGTTACAGGTTTTCAAAAATGTGATAATCGATTATATGAAGTGATAATCGATTATTCAAGTATGACTTGTGATAATCGATTATTGCTTAATCATAATCGATTATTGCAGGTTAAAAATGCAAGTTTTACAAGGTTTACAAGAATCTCCTACTACATTTAATTTCTACAACTTGCTTTTAACTAATTCTAATATCTTCTTCAACTAAAACTTCTTGTAGCATCATCAAAACAAATTTCTTCAAGATTTACCAATACTCCTTATTGGTAACAAAGGCTCCCAAGTTGCTTCCTCGAGGGGTAATCCCAACCACTGTATGAGGACCTGTATTTGAGGGTCGGGGGTAGAATTATCCCACTTTCAATCTAGAATAGCCACGGGTTCCAGTATGGGTTGATGCTTGTCAATTTCGGGAGGAAGCTGGAGTGGTGGATGGGGAAGAGGGTCTTTGTGTGGGCGTAAGAAGCTAACGCGAAAGACGTGAATTCGAGCAGAAGGGGAAAGTTCCAATTCATATGCGACTGCCCTAAGTTTGTTGGTGACTTTAAAAGGGCCAAAAAAACGCTTTTGGAGTTTGCTAATGTAAGGACTAGCAATAGAAACTTTCCTGCGGGGGCGGAGGCGCACATATACATAGTCACCCACACTGAATTGAATGTCTTTACGATTAGTGTCAGCCCATTTTTTCATAGAAGCCTGCGCCTTTGCAAGATTACGCTCCAGTTTTTTCAAAATATCTGCTCTAGTGGCTAATTCGAACTGGATAGCAGCGTTCGATGTGCACTCGATAAAGCCAAACAAAATGGAAGGGGGCTTACGCCCAAATATAACCTCAAATGGGGAGAGACTAGTGGATTGGTTGTGTTAAAACTTCATTAGGCCCAAGCGAAGAATGTCCCCCATAATGAGGGTTGATGGTGGACAAAACAACGAAGGTATTGTTGAAGGACTTTGTTAGCTACCTCCGTTTGGCCATCACTCTGTGGGTGATACGCTGTTGACATCCGAAGCTTAGTGCCGCTGAATTTGAAGAGATCCTGCCAAAATTGACTTAAAAATATCGGATCGCGATCCGAAATCAGACTGCGGGGAAGGCCATGGTGTTTGAACACTATATTGACGAAGACGTCAGCAACTTGAGTGGCAAAGAAGGAGCACAGAAGCATTCCAAAGTGGGCAGCCTTCGAAAAACGGTCGACCACCACTAGAATGGTTTGTATGAAGGAAGACCTACAATAAAATCAAGGGAAAGGTCCTCCCAGCATTGTGACGGCGGAGGAATTGATTGAAGAAGACCCGAAGGCTTCTGTGCTGGAATCTTTGTCTGTTGGCAAGTATAAGCTAACATTTAATAAACATTTTTGTTCAATAATTTATTATTTGTATAAGCTAACATTTACTCTGACCGGTGGAAGCGGTAAAGGAAGTTTTTCAGCATCAACCGTCTGAGGGGACGACATGGATGATACTAGTCCATGTTTGCTATATGTTTTAGATGGTACTGTTTCGATGTTGGTGACTCGTGGAATAGATTTTCAGGCAGCAATGGTTGTTTATGGTATAGAACTATCAGAGTATGAGGTCAAAGTCTTAGTAGACGACATAATAATACCAGATACCTTAGTTCCTCTACCAACAGATGAGATTTTCACTCTGACACAGGCATTCCAATATTTTATCTCTTGGCCTAAACACTTGGTTGGTTTTCTCACCCCTCGGTATGGACTCCTACTTTAAACTTCTCAATTTATTGTTTACATGTTATTGATGTCAAAACTTATCCTATTTTTTCATGTAACAATAGACGCATGAAGAGGAGAAAATTCGTTTATCCGAGGACGATCCTCTTGGTGCATTACACCAACTTTGAGACATCATTATAGATAAGTCGATGATGGTTGAATATGATTCTAATGTATTTTGAAGAGGCTCTGAGATCTCATTGTACTTGCATAGCCAATATGTTACAAAGCTTGCATCGGGGAAAAAAGAGTTGAATATTACATTAATTCAGCTATGGATGATGTAAGTCTATGAGTAATTATTTGTATAAAATGGATTTACATATGAAGTTACTTATATCAAATGTAATTTTTGATTTCAGGTATTTGTTTGGTGTAAGTAACAATTTGGGGTACAATGATGTTTATGGGTTGATTGATCCCCAAGGGACTCACGAAGGAAATAAATTTGATGACATCCAAACATATCTCACTAGCAACTTTTGGAGGGGGAAGGAGATGTATTTTGTCCCTTATATATTTGGGTAAGTGAAGTTTGTTGTTAACTTCAAAGTTCCATCTCTAATTTTAATATATAATAATTAAGTTATTATCAATTTTAGGCACCATTGGCAGCTACTTGTTCTTTCTATATCATAGAACATTGTTGTGTGGTTATGCTCATTGCACAAGTCTTCTCCCAAACATCTTAGACAAGTATTAGATTGGTAACAACCTCAATGTTTAGACTTTATTTGTTATATAAATGAATGCTAAACCCATTTTTTTAACAGTTCCCTTGCAGCACATATGATGTTGTCCAGGAGATCAACTGCTAACATTAAAAAGCTTGCATAATTGTCTCTCAAGGTTTGACATTTTGGTCCATACTTTCTTATAATTTTTTTGTTCTAATGATTTTCACTAACTATTTATAACTATGATGATATATTGTAGTGTAATAGACAAAGTAGGTCATATGACTGCGAATACTACGTAATGTATTGGATGACACACACTATTCATGCCCATATTACAAGTGGCTGAAAAACGGTAATATTTCGATTTAATAATTTTTTTCTCCATCGTTTGGAATTCATATACACTAGTTAATATTATGTGTCTTGTGCAGATATTAAAGTAAAAGTATGTGATACCAGAATCATCAAGAATGTTGTCACCAAGTGTGATTCTCCAAGAAATCCATTATATATAATGGTTCTTTCTATTATATGAAATTGAAACCTAAGGCTAGTGCAAGAACTGAAGTGAAAACTAAATCCAAAGTATGGTGTCTGTCACCCATCACTCGCTACATATTTATCACGTTACAAAATCTCCCTTTTTATAGGAAACACAAAAAGGAGGGAAAGGGGGAAAGGGGAACTCACAAATCCTTAGCCTGTCCAATCCCTTCTCAAGAACCTCATTCTGCTTTTCCCTCTCTATAAACCTTCCTTTCAAACTTGTATCGTCGACCTTGGCAACAACGTCGTTAACCAATCTTTCTCTTGTTGAAGTTCTGGAGGCCGCAAAAAGGATGGCTAACATCCTCCTATCTGAGAATGACACTCTTCTCCTAGAAGACATAATAACACTAGCGAAACTTCAAAGCGATGAAACTGAGTTGTCAAGAATCATATAGCATGTTGTAGAGAACTACTTCCCTTGGGACGAGCACATTCTTCTAGAGCTAGTAAGAAAGTTCTGGAGGAACGCTCAAGATGAGTCTAACTATATAGTGTCAGTGGTCGCCGAAAGAACTATGGTCATCAACGTCAGTTCCATTGTCCCTATCTCATCTTTCTTCATATGTCGTGGACCATGGCTAGCTATGAGGCCAACCAAGAGGGACACTACTGCTCACGTCTCACCTTCAGGATAATATCTAAGCAAGGAGTCATGAATCACATATCGACTCCATCCTTCCCTACCCCAACTCTGGAAAATATTCTCTCTCAAACGGTGTTGCGAGAGTAGAACAGCCCTAGGGAACACTCCATGACGGTAGGAGAACCATTTGGAGAAAGGAAAAATCTGAAGGGCAAAATGGATGCTCATCCTGAGCCAAGTTTGTCAAGTACATTAGAGGAATCTTTTGATGAAGAAACAATTGATCAAATTAGACGATTAATTGTAAGAAATAAAGAGCGTCTAACAAACATGATTGAGAAACTACTGAAGGAACATAGAAGGGTACAAAACAATCATATTCAAAGCCATTTGAAGTCCATGCAGGATAACCTCTCAAAACCCTATGATAGTTTGAGTCTAGATCTTTTTTTATCGTTGTTGTGTTCTTGTTGCTTTAGTTGCAGTTTATCTTTTTAGTTGCTTTGTTAATTAGGATGTTACGATGAAAAAGCATGTAATTACTTAGTTTATGAAACTTACTTCTGATCATCAAGTCATGTTTCCTCAACCAGATAAAACTTAGGTAAGAAAGGTCAATAACAAACAAGTAGGACAAAATGGCCCAACGTCTAAACATACAAGACCCTAGGTTCCCTCAACATCCTAAACCTAGAAAAACTTATGAAATATATAACAACTCCCATAAAACCATCAAAGCAGAAAGTACTAGACAAGAAAACACTAAAAGTAAAAAAAAAAAGGTTAGATGAGTCTGAAAAACTAAATCTCCAATAAACCCATAAAACTACTCAAAGAATGCAACAAAACAGAGGGAGTTCACAAATAGAATTCACATCTTTTTTATCTTTTACAAATAAGGGGGAGAGAGATATAACAGTAGAACTCTTTGTTTAGCATGTATATTTCTTAAACGTAAAAAAGGGGAAGATTGTTGAGACAATACAAGCTCTTCTATAAAGCCATTGGTTTTGAAGTTTAACCAATCACATGAAACGAAGTAGTTTTGAATATGTGTGTAGAAGAAAACCAAAACAACAAATGCTAAGATAGAAACCCTAAGTAGAAAAAAACAAGTATTCGTACAACAAGTCTAACATATTAAATCCATTAGGAAGAAAAGTTGTAGATGACCTTCCAAGATAAAAATCTAATACACAGAAAACCACGGTAAGGTCTAACTAGGATACAACAAGTAGAATAAGCAAAAAACATAAGAAAAATAAAATTATATAAAAACACAAACTAGGCTTTAGAATTAGGCCAACATAGGAAACCATGTAGGATTATAGAAAATATCTAAGTTAAACATGCAAACGCAGTTTAGTTAAATACGTAAGCTTACTATACCCAAGGGGTATTTAGTTGAACTCTCGGGAAAATAAATAAGTGTCAAGACAATGTCTTCGACAAAAACAATCTAAAAACCTATACCTAAAATATAAAAGAAGACATAGCATGTTAAACGATATTGCTTTAAAAAGAAAAAATCAGAAAAAACGTTTACATTAGGCTAAACGATACCATGAGCTAAAACTCTTAATTTGTCCAACGATGAAGTTCTTACTCAATGCTTGGTATCTTTAGAAGAAAAACTTACTTGTTAAACGCTACCTCAACGGTAGAAAATAAAAAGCACTTTGTTGTTTTGAGCAAGTACTAAATGACAATAAATGTTTAATGTTAAAAAAACAAAAGATTAAACGACATTAAATGCTTAACGTTAAAAAAACAAAAGTGACAAGAAGCATCTGATGAATGTATTACACGCAAAATCTAAATATAGTACAACCTACCTCTAACAAACTCTGAAAATAACAAGTAAAACACTAACCAAGAAAGAGTTTATTTTTGGGCTAAATGATATCGAAAGCAATAGAAAACATAAAACCGTAAACAAACTTTGAACAACATTAAAGGCTCAATGCTTAAAAACATCAAAGTAAACATGAAATAGGATATTCTTGTTGTACAAACCTTTGTTCTATCATGTGTAGGACAATTTCTATAAGCATATATGAATAAAAAATGAACGTTGATGTTGATAGGGGAACTATATCTAGCTATACTCATCTCACATATATGTTTTTTGATAATGAACAAAATAAATGTTTTATGGTTTTTTGCACAACAAATGGCGTAACAATTGCTTTATCATTACTGTGTTCGTGCTTGAAATGCTTGATACATGTATTCATTGTATGTAAATGAATCAAAAGTTTAAGCATATTTCACATTGCATTTCTAGAAGACATAATTGATTAAACATTGTATATAATCTGTTATATTTCTTCAGATATCTGTAAATGCTTAACAGGGGAAAAATAGATGTGTTGTAATCGATTACATTAGTTGTATAATCGATTAAAACACGTTGCTATGCTAACATGTGTTTGTTAAGTGCACTAATATGTTTGGAATGAAAATTGATTTGGAAATGTGCTTAAGTATGGAATATAACGATCACATAAGTTTCTTAATCGGTTAAATTGTTTATCTTGGGAAAATCATTTTCATTAAAAGCCTTAAGTGCCTATAACAGTCATATTAATTGGTGGTTGACTTGTATGATTTACATAATCGATTGCATGCACTGTTTGAGCTGTTAAATCTTAAACAAATGTAAGAATGTTAAAGTAGAAGGGAAAACTTAACAAATTACATTAATTGCGTAATCTGTTAAAGTGCGTCAAGATTTCAAAATCCTATAAATAACTGTCTTGTGCATTGTTTCAATACAATTATTATCAAATCTCAAGACAAGCTTCGTCAAAACGGATATATCATCAAGGTGTATAAATAGAACATCTAAAGAAGAAGAAGATGATGATGATGAAGAGATGAAAATGAAGAGCATTAAGGGATACCAGGAGTTGTGAACAATCCTAAGTGTTTTCCTATGTTGGTCTAATTCTAATGCCTTGTTTGTGTTTCTCTACAATTCTATTTTTCTTATGTTTTCTACTTATTCTACTTGTCGCATCCTAGTTGGACCTTACTGTGGTTTTCTGTGTGTTAGATTTTTATCTTGGGAGGTCGTTTACAACTTTTCTTCCTAATAGATTTAATATGTTAGACTTGTTGTGTGGACACTTGTTCTTTTCTACTTATGGTTTCTATCCTAACATTTGTTGTTTTGGTTTTCTTTCTACGCACATATTCAAGACTACTTCGTTTCTTGTTGTTTGTTATAATTCAAAACTAAGGGCTCTATAGACGAACTTGTCTTGTCTTGTCTTAACAATCTTTCCCTTTTTAATGTTTAACAAATACTTATGCTAACGTAAAAGATAAATAAGAGAAAGAATAGAAATATTGATCAGAGCAATTTTATCATTCTAGTTGTTCACCTAACCTTTTATACATTTAGTATATCAGAGCATTTATACATACCTGAATGTTCATTTAATAATTTATATATGAGTATAAGATATATATTCAATTTTGATCATAGCGATTTCTATATTAGACAATTGTTTTGGAACTATTGTGTTTTGAATAAATTATGAAAGTTTAAGTGATGAGATTTTCAAAATACATTTATGCGAAATGATAAAATTTTTAAATTTATCTATTTTGGAATAACTCGTGACTATATTGTTCTAATATTAAATTATTGAAAAGAGAGATTTAAAAAAAATTGAAAGTTGAGTTAAGTTTGGTTAATTCATATACTTATTAAAAGAAAATGTTATAATTAAGTCATTGATAATGTGCTTGTAATTACGTATTTGCAAATAGATTCAATAAATAAGTTTTTTTTCATAAAAACAATAAATATACAGTACAGGAAAATTTATGTAAATTTGCATATCTCTATTTTTCTCTTCTTGTTTACTAACAATTAAGGGAAATAAATAAATTTAACTTATAAAAAGAAAAAGTGCTAATATTTCTAATATTAACCCACTGTAAAACTACAAAACATCACAAAAAGATAAATACACAACATAACGATAAGAAATATTAAATTATCTTTTAAGTAATATATCTAATATTATTTAATTATTGTTCTTGGGTTTGTTAAAAATATTATGTAAACTGTTCTATAGGATAAAGGATAAATGTTATTGAGCTGGAATCTAAGAGGGTCCAATCAGTTAAAAGTTGTGATGGTATAGGAAGATTTTGAGGTCAGTTTTGCGATTATTTTTTTTTTTTTCATGACTCATGTTTTGATTAAGATAAGAATGTTTGATGTTACGGTAACTTTTTTTCTTTACACGAGCAGGTGCATGCCGAACACGTGTTTGTTTTACATAGATAAAAGTGACGGATGTCGCTTTTAATACTTCATCCATTTGATCAAACTATACTCTTAAGTGTTGGTATAGAAATTAATTTTAAAAATAAAATAAATTTAATTAATTAAATTTTAAATGATACATATTTAGATTATCAGTGAATTATAATGTGGTTAAATATAAGGCTGAATTGAATTGTGGGTTCTTCTTTATTTTTTTTATCACATATTTTGTTTTCAAGTTTAGTATCATTTTTCATGAAATCTTTAACTTCAATCATATCTTTAATTTTATATACATTGTATCTCTCTATTTAATTTTACATACATATCTTAGGTTTAGAATTAATTAGTAAAAGTTTTTGAAATAAATGTATGCAAGATTAAAGGTTAGAATGTGTAAAAAGTTATTAAAAACAACAAGACAAAGATGGCTAATACTAAAGTTCTGACATTAATCTATCATTTTAGTAACAATTTATAACTAATAATAATATAAAATTTGTTCATGCATATATGTTCAATTTTATACCATAAGTATCAAGATTTTGCAGTATTTACTTAACATTTATTTCTCTAAGAATGAGTAAAGCTTTTACATCGACAAATATGATGAAAGTTAAAAGGTTTTTGTTTAACTTTCAATTTAGATGAACAAAATTGGTTGTCAAAGTTAGGGAATCCTCAATATTAACAGATTCTTAATTGTAACATTGTTTTGAAATTTCCTTTTATTTTTTTTATACCTGTTTATATTCTATCATGGATGAGAATGTGAATGAATACTAAAGAAAAAAAGGAGGGAAAATGTGGTTAAGAAGAAGGATATGGTAGAAAATTTGCTATTGATTTAACTAACTAAATAAAATAAAACAAAATAATTAGGTAATAACTGAATGAGCAAAATAACCTTAAATAATATTTAAAATAAATAAATTAAATTTGAAATATGAAGTAATTATTTGATAGAAATGGAAATAATAATTAAAAATTAATTATTGTAAAAATATTATTGCAAATATTATTAAGAAGAGAAAAAATTAATGAAATATATTTTCTAATGTTGATATTTCAAAAAAGTCAAAATATTATTATTGTTATTTTTTTCAATTATATTAAACATATTTTTTTATTAAAATATAGTAAAAATGTTAAAATTTTATGTATTTTTTATTTGTTGAAATTGGTAAGAAATAAAACTTTTACTACTATATTATTATTATTATATTATCACATTGAATAAAACTAGTAAACAATTAAGTCACTACAAAAAAGTATGGCATTACCGAAGGCCAGAAGCCCTCGGAAAATGCCAAAAGCCGTCGATAATGGGTGTTTACCGAAGGCCTATCGACGGCCAAAAATCCTTCGGTAAATCCCTTGTCGCTAACCATTACCGAGGGCTTTCGCCCTTCGGTAATTACCGAGGGCCAGAAGCCTTCGGTAATTACCGAAGGGCAAAAGCCCTCGGTAATTACCGAAGGGCGAAAGCCCTCGGTAATGAGCATACGATGGTATTTACCGAAGGGCTAAAGCCTTCGGTAATGGGCATATGAGGGCATTTACCGAAGGGCAAAAGCCTTCGGTAATATGCAGGGCAGGTTTCAGCAAAATGGTTTTTGTTGTGCAACCCAGACCTGTATAACAAATTTCAATTGAGACTTGAAGCAAGTTTATATCATCAAATTGGATGTGTGCAAACACTTAAACACCCAAGAAACAGATTACACCAGAAAATCAGTGGTCCACTTCCAATTATAGGCTAAATTTGGTGGTTTAAGGGGTGATTCTTCATAAACACGTTTGGAAATATAAATTGATGTTTTTAGCAACTTTGTATCATCATTTTGAAGGTGTTTAGACACTGAGCTAGCAAAGAAACACATTGCACTCAAAAATGACTAGTTCACTTCCAAATAAAGGCAAAATTGATGGTTTAGAAAGTGATTTTGCATATGACCTCAAATTTGACCAAATAAACAGTGCATACATGTTTCTTAACTTCCTTTAACAACTTTAAACTTGTTAGGATGTGTATAATTGAAATTTAAAGATTGCAAATTTTCAAACAGCAAGCCAAAGGTGAAAAATTGCACCAAAAGGCTATAAAAAAGTGGACTACAGTGGTCAAAATGAATGGCAGTGTCTCTAAGGCTCAATTGAGACTTCAAGCAAGTTTATATCATCAAATTGGATGTGTGCAAACACTTAAATAGCCAAGAAACAGATTACACCACAAAATCAGTGGTTCACTTCCAATTTTAGGCCAAATTTGGTGCTTTAATGGGTGAATCTTCATAAACACGTTTGGAAATATAAATTGATGTTTTTAGCTACTTTGTATCATCAATTTGAAGGTGTTTAGACACTGACCTAGCAAAGAAACACATTGCACTCAAAATTGACTACCTCCCTATTCCAAATTAAGGCTATTTGATGGTTTAGGAAGTGATTTTGCATATGAACTCAAATTTGGCCAAATGAACAGTGCATACATGTTTGAAAAGGTGAAATACACTTGGAAAAATGTTTAAACTGCACTGAAATGGACAGATTATAAAAAACACCCCTATTGTAGCCAAATATGCAACACTTTTTACACAAAATTTGGACCACAATGTACAAATCAATGGAATCAAAATTGGACAGTAGAATCAATGACTCAAGGAGGTCATAATACACTAGATCTAAAGAATAATGTTTGGTAAATTTAAAAAAACACATGAAATGCCCACTGCACTAGAAAATGACTTTCAAAATGGTGGTTATAAGGCCAAAAATGCTTGGAAGTGTTTCAATAGCAAAAGTGATGCTTGAAGCAAGTTTATATGATCAATTTGAAGGTGTGCAATCACTTAAACAATAAAGATAAAGACTACACCACAAAATCAGTGGTCTACTTCTAATTTTAAGCAAAATTTGGTGGTTTAAAGGGTGATTTTGCACAAACACGTTTGGACACATAATTTGCACATTTGAGCAACTTTGTATCATCAATTTGGATGTGTTTAAACACTGAAACAGCCAACAAACACACTGCAGCAGAAAATCACTAGTTCACTTCCAATTTTAGGCACATGACTTTAGACAAAACTAGGAAATGAATATGTAAGCTGGAATTCAACTTAGCCAAACCAAATTCACTGATTAAGATGATGAAGTAACACTAAGGAACACTGAAAGTACAAGCACAACAAGTAGAAAGACGATTTAAACCCATTTGTCTCCTTTTTAGTAAACTTTTTTAGGTTCTAACAACTCAAAAATTGAGTTTTAGGTCAATGTTTGCTTTTGAGTAGTTTCCTAGTCTCATTTCACTACTTTAGACTTGTTAGGATATTTACATTAGTTATTGTTAGTCTACTTTAGCTTAATTGCCTCTTTCTCACCCTTTTAGTAGACTTTTAGGTAGTCAAATTTTGAGATTTTGCTACTTCATCCAATTTGACATCTCTATTAGCTTCATTTAAGTACTTTAAAGTTGTTAAGATAACAACAATATACTTTCATTGGTTATATTAGGTGAATATCAAAATTGTCAACTATTTTTAGAACACTTTTTATGTTTTAACTACTTCAATTTTGAGACTTCACAATTGAAGTCCAAAATCATATGTTCAACTTTAAGACACGTATCTTTGAACATGTTGAAGGCCAAATTAATCACTGGAGTGCCCTTAACCACTACCAGGTGGAGTAAAGTTAATAAAGTTTAACCTAAGAGATGGTCTACTTTAGCCTTAGTAAGGAATTTTCAGTTTTTTAGTTAATATATAAATTATAAAACAACTATAACTTTGGTTCCTCCTTCTACTTTCGTAACTTGGGGGATTCATGATAGTATATAACCAACATATATGCATGTTGGTTTGTCCTTGTACTCTACTTCATCCTTATAGTTACTCATTTTAAGTCTTACCCTGTATTGAAATAAAATTTTTAAGGGTGTTGTCATTGTCTTTTTCCAAGACGGAATTTCGGTACAAGGGTGGGGAACAAGGTATGGACATTATATATAAGAAGAATATGCAACACAGACAACATAAGAGAGAAGACAAAAGCCAAAAGAGAAATGATGGAGGGACCACTTTGCAAGTGTTCACGGTTTTATTGAGAAGCTTATATGATGATTGGCAAAACAAATTCAGAAGAGTAGCTTGCATATGCACGTCCAAACCAAATTGAAAAGCATCCACATGAACAATTCTTTTGGAAAACATGGGAGCCACCACCTAGCATTGGATAACATTTCTTTGGCATAAGGAAATTGTAAAATAAAATTGGGGTCAACACTTATTAGAACCTCACCATTTTATACCTAGAAGAAAACAAATGTGCTGCCACATTAGAATGAAGTGTATACGTAAAAATGGATGGAAAAGAGGGGACCACATGTTGAAATCTCACATCCAAAAGAAGCTACAAAGTGCTGAATTTTATTCAATGTTTCACGGCTGCAACTCCAACTCCTTTCTTTCATAATTTTGCAAAGGACAAAGCTAAACAAATGGAACAAAAGTTGGGGCCACCCCATTCTATTGTTGGCTGTAAACGTGGTTTTCAATTGGTTTGGGAGAAAGCATTTCATTCTCTTTGGTGCTGTTACGAAAAGAGAGAAAGTTGCCACATCCTTCTTTGCTGGAACAAAAATAAATAAATGGTAGCAGAGAGCACATCCAGCTTGGTTAAAGACGGTCCGCACCTTGCAAGAAGCAGCTAGCTGCATGAAGAGAAGCCACTTGCAGCGTGAATGAAGTGAAGAAAATTCCACCAGCAGCTGCAGCTACCTACACGGTCCAGTTTGCAGCAGTCCAGCCACGTAGAGAAGCTTCACTCACGGCCTTGGAAGGAGGGGAAACATGTCCAGCAGCTGTAGCTACCATCACATCCAGTTGGGAAGAAGAAGGAAGCTCACAGTTTCTTTGAGAAGCATGGCAGCAGCTCACGTTCAAAAGAAAGGCTTCTATGGAGTGGAATAGCTAAGAGAGAAAAGGAGATGAGTTCACGGCTGAATGGAGTTGGACGTGTGAAAGAAGAGGAATAGGGAAGGAAAGTCCAGCCACCACTCATGGTTGGCAAAGCTCACGGACATTAGAATTTTGCAAGGGAAAACACATGGGAAAAACATTCACGGTCCAGCAGCTTGGAGTTGGAACAACTACAACCACTTCTTGTTTGAGAATTGACTCTTGAACGTTTTTAAGGTAGTGAGCTGGATGGAAAGAAGAAGCATAACCCATGAGTAGTGGAAGCACAACCAGCAGCAAAGGGTTGAACGAAGCAACAAGCAGCCGTGTGCAAAAGAGCTGAATGATGTGCAACGTGATTCAGGAAGATAAAAATTGGAGGGCCCCCACCTATTTTCATCCAGCTCTGGCCTCTTTCCATTTTCCAATAGGAAGCTCTCTTAGTTTCCATTATACAAGATCAGGCAAATCAAATGAAAGAAGATAAATGGAACATAATCTCATGTTTCTCATTATACAATTACAAATTCATCAATTCAATAATCACAACAATACAGAATCACACACCAGACCACATTTCCAACACATGTATATCATATCTGTAGGGTTTCAGGTGGGGAACGAAGGAATATTACCTCGCGAGTGAAGTGTCCCGAACAGGAGTCCTCAAACCGGAAGTGAAGTTCAGGCCAATACAGGTTTGCAGAGGCACGATTGAACTGGCAGTTCACGAGCTCACGTTGCGGTTGAAGCACAATGGAGGGAGGCGAACTCCAACACCCCGCGCCTACGGCCCTTGGACCAAATAATTGTGACCATTCTTAGATTGGGGAAATCAGAGAAGGGAGGGCAAATGTGTTTGAATGCGAAATGAAAATGTGAGAGGGAATACCTGATTTTCGCCTTAATGATAATGTGAGCGGCGAACTCCGGCAGCAAACGCAGGCGAACACCGGTAGCCAACGACCAAGACCCTTTGACAAGATGACTCCAAGGACGTTCTTGGAATGGTCGGCCGAATGACGAAGATGGCTTGCTTGAGTGAACAACGAGGCTAGAGCGCAATGATGGTGGACGGAACAGTGTGCACAAGCAGTACAGGGAGTTCGGAGAAGGACTCAAGGGAAGAACGATTTGGGAGATTCTGAATATTGGGGGAACAAGAGCTTTCGCGAAATGAGGGGGAGGGAAAAATTTTCTTATACACCAACCACTTACCGAAGGTCAAGTTCCTTCGGTAATGTCCCATGTCGATTACCGAAGGCCAAATTCCTCCAATTATGTACTGCTTTACAGACCCTCGGAAAATCCTTCGGTAAAAGAAGTTTACCGAAGGCCTAAGGACCGTCGGTAATAGCCCGCCGGTAATCAACGAATTTCCTGTAGTGAGTAAAGTGAGATAAATATTTTAAATAAATAATATAAAAATTTACCTTCAACTTGGTAAAAAAGATATTTTTAATAATATTTATTATTTTATTTCATTCTATTTTTAATATTATCATAGTAACACATAGATAAACATTTAACCAAATTCAAATAATAATAATAATAATAATAAACTATACTTGAGGAAAGCTTACCAATGTTATTTTCAGTTACTATAACAATTTGTTTTGATTTAGTAAAGACATTCTTCTTAAACCTGTTCTTGTGGGCCACAACTTTATTGTTTTATTTTTCTATTTCAGTGTTCTTCCCTTAAAACAAATTACTTGTTAGTATATTCTTCTAATTATATTTTTCATTAACAATGTTTTACTAAAGTATCTTAAACTAAACTTAAATATATTTTTACTCACTCCATATTTAGTTTTCTGACAACAAAATTTAGTTGATTTTCATTCCTTAAATGGTTGAAAATTCTTTGGTGTCTATTATTATTGGTATTTGTTAACTACTTATATGTTCTGTAACAAAGGCCAAGTTTTTATCCTAAATTACTAGCTAGTATATATTTTTTCAGATTTTTTTAAACTCTTAAAATAAATTTTATTTTTTTATAATTTTAGTTTCATGGAAAAATTAAATTAAAAAAAATATTTCATGAAAGAAATAAAATTTTCTTCATTCTTTAGAAATTAAAATAACATTTTTAAAATTTTAGATAGCTAAAACATAAAAAAAATTAAGGCCTAAAATTAATAGGAAATAATTATTTAAAAAAAATTAATTAGTTTGATTTAAATATTTAAACTTTTCTTCTGTGTGGAATGTAGTTGAATTGTTGAACAGGAATGGAGGCAAACTCTTTTACATGTTTGTGAAAGATAATTATTTTGGCTACTTTACAATAATATAATGTCTGGTTTAGGTTAAACTCCAAATAAATATTTAAAAAAAACAAGTATTTTAAAGTAATAATTGGTTTGAATATTATATAAGATTTGTTTGTTAAAATAAGTAAAAAACAGTCTAGTTCAAAATAAGTAAATTATATAAGTAATAAAAGCAACTAACAAACTCATTAATTAATTATAATTAATGAAAAGATTAATCAAGAGTAAGTGAAATGTTAAGAAAAAGAAAAAAAAAATAGAAATGGGACCCACAGCAGGTGCAGAGGAAAATCCAAAACAGGGCAAAAAGGAAACAGAAACAGTCTCTAAATGCACAGAGAACAACACGGAGCCATGCAAAGTTGCCGTTTCCAGCGAGGCCAACCTCTCTGTTCAGTCGTTTGAGGTAAAACGCTTTTCAGTGTCTTCACGAAGCCACCTTTTCTTCTTCTCTTCTCCTCTCTTCGACCAACTCAACAGGGTCTTTTTCTTTTCAACCTCAAACTCTGTCTTTATAATCTCTGCTCGAGTTTGAGTTGGGCATGTCCAATGGGTCGAGGGAAGATCGAGATCAAAAGAATCGACAATGCCAGCAGCAGGCAAGTCACCTTCTCCAAGCGCAGAACAGGCTTGTTCAAAAAGGCTCAAGAACTCTCCATTCTCTGTGACTCCGAGGTTGCCGTCATTGTTTTTTCCAACACTGGCAAGCTCTTTGAGTTTTCCAGTTCAGGGTGCGTCTCCTTCTCTTCAACACCCCCTTGCATGTCCTCTTACTTTTCACTATATCCTTCTACCCTCTCACTTTTTTTCTTCTATCTCTTTGTGTCTACTCTAAAGAATTAATCTTTTGTAATGAGGAACAACTCCTGGTTGTAAAAATCGTGGCTTTCAAAAGTTGTAGGTGATTTGATCATGATGATGTTGTTGCAGGGACAGGAACTTCTGTTAACATTAGTGGTGTTGTTTGTAAATGGATTTCAGATTTAAAGAAAAAAGAAAAGAAAATTAATTTGATTTCTTTCCTTGATTGTGTGTAATGTATGAAGATTATTCTGATTCAATTGGTTTTAAATTTGGTGTGTATGCAGATGATTTTGATTTCAATTGTTTTAAACTTGGTGTGATGAGTACTTTTAAATATGGTGTATAATGTATGAAAGTGATTTTGATTCGATTAGTTTTAAGTTTGGTGTGACTGATAAATTTAAGTGTGGTTGTGTATGAAGATGATTTTGGTTCTGTTGGTTTTGAATTTGGTGTGATTGGTAAATTTTGCAGTTGAGGACTAAAATTTAGAGCCTTTAGACTTGTGTGTTTAAAACATTTTTTGTGAGTGTATGATGGTTTTGAAGTGAATTATTCGTAAAAGGTTGAAAAATTCTCCGTTTGTGTGATTCTATTGCTGCTAAAAATGTCTGTTGTTTGAACTTCATTGGTGTTTGAACTTCTATCCACTGTTCAGCACAGCTCTTGTGAAATAAAATAATTCAGGGTCAGGGAACAGTTCTGGGCAGCTCCATTATGGGTTTGACTGTTATTGTTCTCAATTTTATGATTTTGTTTTATAAAAATAATAAGCTAAAATTTTTAAAATTGCTTTATGTGTGGCTCAATTTTAACATGTTTGTGAAGCTAATTTAATTAAAAATACTAAAATTTACTGTTTATACAAGCTTTCAAAATTCAATTCTAGAACTACTGTTCTGTCATGCAAGATATCTTTCTATGAAAGGCTTGATTCGATATTGAAAAATATTATGAAAAAGAGAGAAAATGAGTGATTTTATTTCGAATACTTATGTTGTTGAAAAGCTAATGTTAAAGGCAGATTATAAAAGATTTATACAGTTAATAAGATAGCCTATGGATAAATGGAAAGAGGAAAAGTAAAGTAAATGATTTGCTTTGGTGTATCAGTTATCTGTCTTTGTATTATTGTCTGTATAATACAACTGTCATTAATGTTTTCCCCTGGTGAAATACAAACTGCACTGATAAGACTGTCATGTTTGTGTGAGGTTGGAGCTGAAAGAATCAAATCATAAGTGAGAATTTTAAATACATAGGAGGGAAGAACTAAACATACCATGCCATAAAGGGTACATGGACCTAAGATCCTACTTAGAAAAGAGCAGAGGCAGTTATGTCCTGTTTGAAATTATGTTGTCTTTTGTTTTGGTTGTGACTTATCAAGTAAATATTTTGCTTTGCAAAAGTTTTGAAGCATGACATAATATTGAAGGAGTCTGTGAGAGCTTTTCACTGGATTCATAAATCCTTAATAAAGGGTAAGATACAGAAAAAGGCAGTGCTGCTCCCATAAACTTATCTTTACTGTTCTTATTAGAGTTTATTATCGTTTTGGGGGATTTTGACATCTCAGTCATCACTCTAAGTAACTTACAAACTTTTTTCAATTTGTATTCACTATTATCATGAGTTTGTCTAGCTATATTATTGTGTTGTTTTATCAATAATTTTCTTTATCTTCTCAGCTGGATGTTTGAAGAACATTTTTTTTTTCTTGCATTCTATTAAACTAAACAGTAAGTTCATTGAAAGCTCTCACAGACTCCTTACATATTGTATTTCATACTTCAACTTCTCAGCTGGATGTTTGAATCAAATTTTGTTAAATTCAATAGTAAGCTTTAAGCACTTATTTATTAGTGTTATTAGTTGAGATGATCACATGTAGTTTTATGCACAAGTTACTGTACATATTTGAACAAACTACTTAGTCAGGAAGAAGAAAAAATTAAAATTATTCTATAGAAATTCTTTCATGTAATTTCTTCAACTTTTTTATTTCACTCTTCTTTTTGTAAAAGTCTTTATAAGTTTGGAAAACCAAATAATGATAGATTTAATCAGGATCCCTTCCATAATCCAAAAACACAGTACAAGAATAATAGTACAGTAAATAGATTACATAGACCTAACAGAATATCTTCAAACAAATGTTTAGTTACAGAAGGAAAATATATATAACTACTCTAAGAAATTAACACATCGGAGGGTATATTTATTTTGAATACTTACAATCCTTCTTTTATTTTGAATACTTACAATCCTTCTTGCAGAATGATGCAAACACTTTCAAGATACAACAAATGTCTTGGTTCTGCGGATGCTACTGGTGTAGCAGAAATTAAAACACAGGTACTCTCTTATACTTCTGTATCCTACTGACCTTCATGAACGTTTCACTATCTTACAAGCTATTATCGTAGTCCACACAAAACTTTTGATCAAATCCATTAACCCTTTGAAGAAAGGGTTTTTGATGTAACACAATTGGGTTGTTTAATTAATGCTACAAAGTGGTATACAAATTTCATTGTTTTTGTTATGGAATAGTGCATTTTATTTTTGGCTTTTTATTATCATAAATAAGCAATGTATTGGTTATAGTACAAACATTCAATTGCAAACTAGAAAATAATAATTTATTTTGTATAAAATAAACTTCTCTACTTTTGGTTTTCTGCTCATAAATCTCAAGTAACTCTATAAAGATCAACACTAAGAAAGAAGAAGTGGAAAATGGGTGAGAATGAGAATGTGATTGAGTAGAGACAAATGTGAGGGCAGCAGAGAGTGAAGGCAGCAAAGAAAAAATTTTCATATCTGATTTGTTTTCTTTCATTATCAAATTTTATCCTTTCTTCTATTTTATCCTTGTAATTTAAGTACTATTATGAGTATTTTCTACGTATCTGCAGTTAATTTTATCATCTGCTAACTCATTTAGGGTTCCTGCTACAGTTCTTCTGTTGATTTAAGCAGCGCATCATTTCCTTATTTAAGATTCAGACAAAATTTAAATCACTCTAGTTCTTAAGAAAGACACTTATGTTTATTTTTGCACTACTTAAATATTATTAGGGTACAGCTTTAAATGAATATTTTTTTCTAATATTCAAATTATATAGTATTTGTATTGTATTCAATTAATGAAATCTAAATTTAAATATAAAATATTAATATATGAACTAGGTGTGGAGTTTTACTAGCGTGCTTCAAATATGTGATTAGTCTCACAAAAATTGCATTTAAGTTCTCTTTGTGGATAAAATTGAATCTATCACCAAATTCTGGCATAGTTTGTACTTCACATTTAGACTAGAAGATTTGAGATGCAAAGAACTACAAGGAATTGACAGTTCTAGTTTAGAAATTAAATGATCCTTTTCTTTGACATTTTTAGATAATCTCTTGACATTCTTGTGTTGTTTTGTAACGTCAGTATTGTTCAAGGACAATTACTCTCCAAAACTAATCATTTATGCTGCATTATATCCCTCAGTAGACATTTCTGATGATTTTTTTGAAGATTTTTTGTATGTTGTAAAAAAGCTAATCACAAAATGTATAGTATTGCTCTAGCATGCAATTTTGTAGAAATTACTCCAACTGGAACTCTGCAATTAGTGATTAGATGTAATGTAAGAACCATGGAGTCAGGTACTGTATGATCAAACAATCCACTCCGTTTTCCCTTAAGCTTGTGTTACCTTTCTATTAGCACTCAATACACTTCTCCATTTTATCCATCAATGACTTGAATCCTATCACTTGGTCTTCTCATTTTTTTTGCATGATACGTACTTGATGTGGTGTTCTTTGAAATTTTCACCATAATTACATAAAACAAGGGCAACTCTTATGTCTTGACATTCGGCTGCCATTATAGATTATCTATTAGGTAGTTTTGTTATCTTTGTTGCAAATACTTATTTTGCTTGACTGCATCGTTTTTAAAATGTCTTTCATTTGGTGCTTGCTTATCATCATTTCTCTTTAGATTTAATGGAGATTGCTATACTGATATTTTTTTTCTTTAGAAGGAAGATTCTAAGATGGTGGAGATTCTAAGAGAAGAAATTTCAAAGTTAGAATCAAAGCAATTGTATGTAATCTCTTAGAGATTTTCTTTTATATTATTATTTTGCATTCTCCTCTCTTTTTTGTGTTGATAGCAGTACAACTTACCTGTGACTATAGACAGTTATTGGGTAAGGATCTGACAGGATTGGGAATAAAAGAATTGCAAAATATAGAGCAGCAACTCAGTGAAGGGTTATTGTCTGTAAAGGCAAAAAAGGTCACATTTTTTTTATCCCTTTTCCATTTCTCTATCTTGTTTTGTTTTTTCCTTTTCATTGAACGTCATCAGTAAAACATGGTTAATGTTTTCAGCTCAGAGCAATGTTTTAACCCTTAATATTTAACCTTTCAGGAGGAATTACTTATGGAGCAGCTGGAGCAATCTAGAGTTCAGGTATCAGAATCAGATGTTTGGTTTATAAAGTTATAATAAACCTCACAGACCTAGGAGAATTGGCAAGGGAGTTTAAAATAGTTGAGAATATGTGAAAATGGTTTATTAATAGGTCTGATGTAGTGATATGCACCCTTAAAGCATTTAATCAAATCATGCACTCTATCAGTTTACATGGTAGTGAATATATAGTAATTTGTAAACAATAAACCAATCCTTTCGGCTGGATAGTTGTTAACTTCAAACCCACCACGGCCCATTCTTAAGAGGCCACACAAGAACTCAAAAGTCCCTATAAACAAACAAGGCCTAATTTCAATATTGTAAAAAAGATACAAAAATCCTATTCTAAGCCTCCTTCCGTTTTCTTGATCTTCATGGATAGACCTCCATCAATAACATCGAAGTAACAGAATTTCATATTTGATATTTATGAACTGCACCAGATCAGCCTGTTAGACATTTCACATTGGTGTGCACATACAGTTGACAAGCATGGTCCTCATATTAAAAGGCTGAAGTATTTGATTTCAGTGCTTAGAAATTTGTGGGTTAAATTGAAATGTGTATCAATTTCAGGATATAGTGAACTTGGGAATATACTATTTACTTAGTCATAGTAAGGGCAAGAGAAAAATGTTCCTTTTTTTCTGTAATGGTAACTTGTTTGGTCAATTCTTTCCAGGAACAGCGGGTCATGTTGGAGAATGAAACTTTGCGCAGACAGGCAAATATTATTCACTTTCTCTATGTTGTGTACAATGTTGATCTTCCAGCTTCTTATCTCACTAATAGCTTTATCTTTCTTCCTATATCATGTTATAGATTGAGGAGCTTCGCTGTCTGTTTCCACAAACAGAATCAATGGTTCCGTTTCAGTATCAACGTCCTGAAAGAAAGAACACTTTTGTAAATACCGGTGCCAGATGTCTCAACTTGGCCAATAACTGTGGAAATGAGAAAGGAAGTTCAGACACAGTATTTCATTTGGGGTACTATGTTTTTTCAATTACCACGCCTTTAAAATAAATTGAGTAGATCTTCACAGCCTATGTTTTGTGTGAAACTAAAAACAATACTTTTCTTGATTTTCAAGGATAAAATACTTTCACTATGATTTGGGTTGCAGACAGTCTCAAGCGGCTGAAACCACACATGTTGTTCAGTACTGTTATAATGGTTTTCAATATCACATATATTTACAAAACAAGTGTCTTGCATGAATACTGCATAGGGTGATTTTGTGGGATATATTTTGAATTCAACAAGTTTTCTTGCATTAGTTTTTTGCATCCTTTTCTTAACCTCTTTCTCAGTTTTTTACCTATAGCATTTTCAGGCCTACCTAATTAGTTTGTTAGCTATACACACTTTTTAGTGATTTGAATGCACTTAAACACTAGAATTCTGACTTTACTGTTGTTCATTTTCACAAAACACTACCTAATTATGAGGATTTTCCTCCTATTTTATGTTCATTTTCTGACTTTACTGTCTCATTCTTTAGGTTGCCTGCTGGTGTTCAAGAGGAAGGGCCCCAAGAAAGAAATCTTTTCAAATAACTTTTCAGAGTTCTGATTTTCTTATTTCAACAGGGAAAATAGAATTTCAGACATTTATTGCAGTTGTAGTTATGTACAATATAGATTAGGGAGAAAGGTTATGACTAAAAGTGACCCTCAAGTTATAAATTGGAATTTGGCTCTTTTAGAATATGCAGATTGACCATTTTTACCAAATTGTGGCTTAATTAACAATGATTGTGAAAGGTCTATTGAAGACACTGTTTTGTTTTTTTACTGTTCCGCATTAATCCTTTATGTTTTCTTTCTATCTTAATCATAACCAAGTTACTTATTTCATCATTCACCAACTTCGATTATTTATTTTAACTGTCTTAAATGTTTAAGTTTATATTACTCTTCCACATTAATCTTTCTTAATGTTTACTTTCTGACTTAAGCATGTACAGTCAGCAAGTTGGTCGAATGATCCAAGGCCATTCTACATTTTCGTAGTCTTCTTGGTTCATGATAAGAGTTTTTTTTTTTTTTTTTTCTCTTACTGAGACAAATCATTTTTCTTGTCATTGGATGAGAATGAACCTAAACTACTAAAACAAAATTAAATCCTTGTTTCATTTCATTGCTTATTTTAAGAAGGCAATCGTTTTTATAGTAGAGATTTGTTGAGAATAAAAGTCATTACTTTGTTAAGTTTTCATTAACTACTTTCATTTTCTTAATTTCCTAGACATATTTTTGCTCTCTTTATGGTGAACACAAAAGTGTAAGAAGTTACATAATTCTGAAACATCCGAGAACAATTCATAGTACTATAAATTGTATCTTTACAACCATATCTTCTATGATTCTTATTTCAAAAGTATTACAGTTGTCCTTCAGTGTGCAAATAACCACTGTATATAACATTACAGAAGTAATCAAGAACTACTGTTATATACATAATACATGATAACTACTGCTATATACATAATGTATGCTATATGATATCAGAAACTTGATTTCTGTGGCTGTTACTGTAGTCGAAAGCCGTCAATTAATTTAGATCTTTGAGTCATTACATTGGCAAAAAGATTATCCACCTCCTTGCTTATACTATCAGATAACTTCTCCAACACTTGCAGCTTGGTCTGCAATTCCTTGGCTGCATAGTGTCTTCTTACTTCATCAGCAGCAACAAGGTCAGCAACAGCATCGTTGACCTCTTTGATCTCAGCAAAGATGAAAATTTTCTCCATGAACTGTTCACCAATTTCGAAATCAAGTGTGGCAACTAGAGAACTATCAAACCCACCAGCAACTTTTCTCAGCTCCATGTATGACTTACCATCACCGAATAAACAAGACAACAAAACCCCACATACCCAGAATCCAATACTCCTCATCTCCTTCACAGCCTCATGAACAATCCTCTCCTTGTCAGAGAAAACCCTTGCTTCCTCAAGATCTTTACCAAGGTTGGTACTGAAACCCCCTGGTTGAAATTGAATTCCTTTCAGATAGTTTCTAGCCAAAGAAGGTGAGTTCTCCACCAGAGTCAACCCATGAGCCAGAGAAATCCTAGCTTGGCCAAGATGAGAAAGACAAGAAGAAATAGAATTGAAAAGCTCTAACAAACTCAAGGTGTAGCATAGATACCCTTCAGTTGAACCAACCCCCCATTTGCTCATTGGGTAGTCCATATCTGCAACAAGCTTTGCAAAAGCCTTGTTGATCAAAGGCAAGAGAGCTAAACACCTTTCAAACCATGTCAAGGACAAGGTTTCTGATCTGGCCTTCAAATCCAATGCTAATTGGTCAACTGATTTAGACACATGGGATTTGAAAGCCAGAAGTGAAGAAGATGATGGTAACTCCTCTGGCTGAGGGTGTGTGATGGAATGGTGGTGATTCTCCAGCTTGAAGAAGCAATGTTTTGCTAGTTTCTCTATCAAAAGTACCATTGTTTTTCGGTTTTTGGAAGTTAGAACAGAGAAAGCCTTTAAAAAGAGGTGTTCACAACTCAAATTCAAACAAGTGTTTGAAAGTTTGGTTGCGTGAGTAAGCTTAAATAATAATTAACACGAGGGCACGTTCACTCACACACGCATTCAGTATTAATTAGTATAAAAAAACACGCTTTCACTTACTACTAAAAAAAGAAAAATATAATTTAAAAATTAGTGTAACAAAATCAATTTAAAAAATGATAAAAACTATAAACATTTATATACATAAAAATAATCATAGAATTATAATTTTTTTATTAATTTTATAATTTTTTAATAAAAATACCTCTGCAAAATAAAAACAAAAATTATAATGAAATACTCATAAAGGAATAGTCATACGATATTTCAGTTTTTGAAAAAATTATAATCATTTTGTTTTCGGTAAGATTTTTAGATAATGAAAACTAAAAAACTCGTTGATGAATATACCTATGTAAATGTTAAAAAAAAATTGTCAACAAAAAACAGTTATAATATTTCATCTTATAGATTATAAAATTTTAATATTCTAAGAAAAATTATAATCACATAATATAAAACTAGTTATGTTATCTCAACAAATTTAAAGATAAAATACAAAATAACATATTTTATTTAGAATAACAAATTTCACTTATATAATAAAATTGACATAATCATACCATCTTATATTATTTTACATTTTTTTATTTAATTAATTAGTTAGCTTATTAAGTACTTTTGATTTAAAAAATTAGTTTATCAACTAACTTGTAAGCTTTGTGTAATAGATGTTTCTACAAGAAAAACATATATTAAAAACACAAAAGAAACATGGGATACATGAATTTGGCGGCGGTCAAATGTTTTTATCATGTATGGTTTGCGTAGAACTTAGTTTTGCGTTGAAGTCTAAACTTGAAAAGCTTTAAAGGCGCTGTTGCACTTCAACTTGACAACACAATTGGGTTGGCTTTCGGGTCCACTTCTACAAATTGTGTTTTTCAAGTGTTATTCACATTCTTTGACCTTTCACTAAGAATTTTCCATTCTAAAAATGCATTCTTTAGGTCAAATATTCCGAAAAAGGCATGTGTGAGTAGAACATCCACCAACCTTTCGTAATTACCGAATTAAATTTCTGAAATAATTTAAAGTATATTAACCTTTGTTTTATAATCTTATCCTAATGTTAAATGTTCTAGAATAATATTTTGGGATGTTTAAAAAGTGATTAAGGATAATTCTGTCTTTTAAAAAATTGATTTAATGTAGGAAGGTTCCAAGTGGTTAACAGGAAACAACAATGTAGGTGTTTCTTTTTTAGCAAAATAGTGTAAAGTGGTGAAGGATGAGTTTTGACTTTCTACCAAACTTCACACAGTATATTTTAAGTTGCAACAGAATTTCTTTTTTTCAATAATATACCTTTTTCTTGAAGAAATTTATGGGGACAATAATTCATACCTAGATTATTTTATAAGGTATACCTATTTAGTCTTCAAATTCAAAATTCAATCTCATTACATGTTTAATGTATTAAAAGAATTAAAAGAAATAAATTTTAAGTTTAATTCATTTTTATAAAATTAAATTAAATTTAAAATTTATAATGAAATGTGTTATTTATTAAATTTATTATTTTATTTGTTACTGAATTATTATTAGATTATTTATTAATATCTAATCTTATATTAAAAAAAATATATTTTAATTTGAAATATATATATATATATATATATATATATATATATATATATATATATATATATATATATATTTACACAATTCAAAAAATATATATTTTAATGTAAGAAGAGTGTATTGGAAGTCTTGTTTACTTAATCATAACAAAATTCACAAACTTAAGAGTTATGATCTTTTGCTCAAGGATGCTTTTAACATCTTCTATACAACATGTTTTTTCGTAATCATGTATCTACATTACGATGTCCTATGGCATGGGTAAATTAGGTGAACATTTAACTTTCTGTACAACTTGTTAGATATAGAGATTGTTTTAGGCATGTACCATGGTGTTCTTATGAAAACAGGGACAAATATTATTTAGGGAGGCATTGAACCAAATAAAGAAAGCTATAGGAAATTTGTATTAAATGGGTGAAAAGAAATGGACAACAATGCATTAAGTTCATCAAAATGAAACGCTGATTACCACCTAAAGGAAATAGACTACCCACCTTTAACTGGATTGGACAAAAGCAGGGACATTGCTACCATGTAAAAAAATGAAATCAAATCTTTTACCTCATGCATGGATTTTTTTTTGTTAAAGGAAGTAAGAGTTTTGTAATTTATGTTGAGTTTAATCTTTCTTTATTTACAACTATATATATATATATATATATATATATATATATCGTCTTTTGTTTTCTAATTTTACTCTTTTAATTACTACTTTTTAAATTTAAATAATTATTTATAATGTAAAAACTATTTTTTAGTTTTATGATTTTAGTAACTATTTTTTTAATTCAAATAATTACTAGTTATAAAAGAATTATTTACTCGTTTTATTATTTTAAATAAATACGGTAGGAACCTAGAAAATAGAATATTAGAGTAGATAAATGTTTTAAAATAATGAGAGAAATTATTTTATTTTAAAAATAAGTCGATATTGTAGATAAAATTTCATACAGTCGTCTCATCACCTAAAACACATTTTATCTCTTTAGAACTCGTTCTCTAAACTCTCTCTACCTTCTCTCTACATTTTCTCATTCTCTGATCTTCTGTTTGACGATCAAGAGGTTCCTAGAGGATCACAACAAAGTACTCTCCACTTTCAACTGATTGATTCTCTGTTTAGAGTAAGTAAGTTTCTACCCATTTTCTCAGTCTATCTTAGGACTATGATCATGCGTACCAAATTTGCTCGCATGTTTCAATTGAGCTTTTTCTTTGGTTCTTGGTTAATTATGGGTCCTAAGATTTCATCTCAACAATCATTCCGTAAATTGTAGGTGTTTTCTCAAAATTCTTCGTGGTGGGAGCGTAGAGCGAGAAATTGTTGAACTATTTTAGTTTTTCCTAAGATAAGAGAAGCTAATTTGCTTTTCATAGGTATTGTAAGATGTTTGAAATCTGTGGATTTTGTGTATGTGATTATATGTTAAATTTGGGGAAAAGTGTTGAATGCTTGTAAATTTATTATGTGTTTTGAGAATTATGAAGGTGTGGTTGCTGTTATGAGTTGTTGCATGATGAACTTATTGTATTGTTGAGATAAAAGGGTATTAATAATGATGTTTGGAAAGGTATGAAAACTACAATCCAGTTTGTAGCTTAAATTGATGAAGTGGATATGTCAATTTTTGGAATAATGATCATAATTTGAAATTTGTAGTTTGGTATTTGTTTTGGAGTGGTTTATGATTAGCTATCATCATTAGATGGTCAAAATTTAGAAGGTTAAGGGAGGAAGATAAAATGAGTTCAAATCTTACTTGTTTTGGAGTGAAAATTAGGGGTTTTGGTAGGTGGATTTATGAGTAAGCAATGGATTGGGTAAAAGGGATGTTTAGGGGTTGTTTTGAAGTCCATTTGGACTTGTGAGAGTGGTTAAACCAATAAAATTTTGGTTTATTATGAAGAAATGAGTTGGTGAGGATTGGTTGAAGTGATTTCAAGTCCATTAAGAGGATTTTGGGTAATGAATCTGTAAAAGAGCAATTCTGTGAAGTAGGAGTTGGCTTAGGGTCTATTGTTGAGTCAATTTAAACTTGTTTAAGCAGTAAAAATCAGTAATATGAGTGGTATAAGAGGTATAATTGAAATTGGGTAGTTTAGAGAGCTTAATTTGGGTTGGAGTGGCAAATCCGAGTACAATGATGTTTCCAAGTGTTTCTTAGTGTTTATAGGGTCTTAAGAAGTATTAGAAGTTGAGGGTGAAGGGTGTAAGGTCAAAGAAAAAGAGGAAATGAGATTTGTCATGGCGTTGAGTGGTCCCTTTTTGGACGCTTGGGCCCCAGCTTTCGGGTGACAATACGCTGAGCACCATTTTAGGGCGCTGAGCGCCAGCCAGTGGGGTGGATTTTTGAGTTATTTTGGGTATTCTGGAGCACTAGTCTATGTTATTTTGTTTCTTTAATTAATGTTTCATGCTTTAAATTGTGTGAATGAAATGTGGAATGATGTTATCGAGGTATGAATGAATTATTGTGAATGAGAATTCTAAGGAGGAATTTTTTATCAGTGGATTCATGTGTATAAATAGAATAAATTGTAAGAAGCCGATATGGGGTTATCCTGACACTCTAATGGACATCCATGCCTAATTAGAGAGTGATGAGCCATGTGAAAGGAGTAGGAGGTCTTAGTCTGGGGCCTTTCTTCATGGTGGCAAATGGCGTTTTAAGGACTAACCTTGTGTGACAGCTTTGAGTGGGTTAGTTGTTTCACCACACAGGTGCAGAACTTTCCATGACTCAACATTTATACTTGATAATAAAGAGTTTGGCCAAGTCTGAGTTGGTATATGTGAAGGGAAACAATGTTATAACTATTATGTGCTTGAAATGGTATATTGTATTTACCTTAATATGAATAAACATTTTTCAATTAGTTTACCCATGTATGTTTCTTGGTTTTTTATTGTATGTGTTTTTCTCTTGGCGATGATCATCTGGTAGGTGTAAACCTGATGATGTGATCGTTGAGCAAGCATTAGGCGACAAGTTGTAGTTTTAGTATGTTATTTTCCTTAGTAGTTAGCTTATAGTGGTGGTTTTTGATACATCCTTCTTATGCATAGTTTTGATACTTGTACTTGTTGTATATAAAGTTAGTTTTATGATTATTTTTGGATGACTCTATAAATGACTTTATATTTCTTTTTCAGAGCGGCTGCAGCGGAATTGTTAGCATGGAATAACAAATCAAGAGGGTTTTTAATACCAACGTGTGCCTTTTAATTTCTACTCAATTAAACTTACCAAGCAAATAATAATATCAAATAAAGAGAGTAAGGTTAAGAGAAATTTGCACATATGATTTTATCCTAGTTTCGGATCTTACCAATCCTACATCTAGTCACTTATCTCAAATCAAGATAAACAGTTCACTACTCACAAAACAATTACAAATTATAATCACAAAGAAACAATTTGTAAAAATTTAGAAACCACCTCTCTTGTTATCCTAAGAGATGAAAGTCACTTCCCCTGTAACCCACAAAGGATGAACATCTCCTCTAGATCTTCAAAAAGGATGAACACCTCCTTTGAATGCTTCATGAAGGATGATAGGCTTTTAACTCAGCAACAACAACAACACTCAATCACACTCCCTGTGAAAGTTCTCGCTCTATACCAACACGCCAAGTTCTCTAAGTCACAACACAAGGGTTCAACAAACCCTAGAACACTTATCACTGCATACTGCAGATAAGATTTTTCAAAATACACTTATTTCGTATTTTGTATTTCGTATTTTAGAACGAGAGTCTCAATCTAATTTATAGAGATCTCACTCAAGGATACCTCCAAAAATTTGTTGTCAACTAATTAACGTGTGATAGTCAATTATCCAATTATGGTAATTAATTATACATTTAATGACTGCACAACGGTAAAAAAACTTGCTTAAAATTTCTCATAAATTCTCATTATAATCAATTATGGCAAATCATAATTGATTACTGATAATCGATTATTATAAATTGATAATCAATTATATAAAATGAGGTTTTCTAAATCAAAATAAATTTTAATGCAACCTAAGGCAAATAATACATGAATCAAATATAAACCACATCCCATACATAAATCTACTAAATTATAAAAGCTTTAATATAAAAACAAGTCTTCATGAAGATCTTCCTGCAATAAGAGCACTTGAGACTTGACTTTGAAACATCATCAAAAATTTTGTTCTTTAGCTTTATGCTAACAATCTCCCCCTTTTTTATGATGATAAAAAATATTTTAATTTAAAGTTTTTTATAACCTGTACTGATCTGTAACTCATACATAACTTAAAGAAGAGGAATTAGTAGACAAAAGATAAATATAATTAAGCCTGTAAACATATTTCTCCCCCTTTTTTATCATTGTTAAAAAGGTGTTATGTATGATATAAAAAAATTTCTCCCCTTAAATATAAGAACCCCCCTTGAATATAAGTCATAAACAAATAAATAACAATAATCATCATTTTTATTAAATGAAAACAGGAGGCATAATTCAAAAACATAGAAAATACAATAAATTTAGAAATCATAATAAATAAATAAAAACAGGACAAAGAAATACTCCTCTTTATTGAGTAACTTAAATAGAATTAAATTGCATTTGATTCTTTAAGGAAGAAAGAGAAGTAGTTAAAAAAACATTATCAAAATTTTCTTTTCAAGTTAAAAACTCCCCCTTAATTTGAAAAATCATACTTTACCAAGTTTTGGTGCACACCCAAAAACTTCTTTCTTAATTTTGAAATAACCTGCAAAATAGAAAAAATAATATTTTGGTACCAAAAAAATACTTATTTGGGTCCTTTAAAGTTAGAGACAGATTATTTTATAATTGAAATTCATGCATATTGTCAAACCCTGAAAATGACATGTGGAAGGGAGCGCAGATGTCTCAAATAAAAGAGATTGAGCATTTTATAGAACTTTCCAAACCACAGCTCATCTCAATTTCTCAGAATCTGTATCTCTCTAAAACTCAAGTCTTTTCTTTTCTTCTCCTTCTCTCTAGAAATTCTTCATCTCATTTCATCTTTTCAATCATCATACCACACTTAATCACCCCTGGTATCAAGAACTTCAATTTTCACCGATCAAAATCTTGTTTAGAACGAGTAAGTCTCAATCTCTGGGGTTCTTGTGGGATTCTGAAGCTTTCTGACACATGCAAGCCACATTTCTGGTTGCATGTATTCATCAACTTCTTCTTCTTATTTCTGATCACTTTTCTGGTATTTTGGGTTGGTTCGTTACCGAAAATCAGTGAACTGCAGGTTCTTGAGATTTTATGGTGTTAAGAGCACATTTCTGAAGTGGTAGGGTTATTCGGTCCGATTAATAGGTAAGGGAAGCTAGATAATTTAATTACTTAGTTTTGATGTATGAAAATGTTGTTTGATGATGTTGCATGTAAGTGAAATTGAATGATTTGGTCTTCGATGCTATTGGTGCGAAATATTGATGTTGTATTCATGATGATTGTGTTTCTGCATGATTATGGTTCAGTGGCCGAGTGAAATTGGAAGGAAGTGTGGTAGTGAAAATGGGGGAAATGTGTTCGGTTTGAGTTTGGTCTGTATAGGAAATCTAATTCTCGGTCATTGAGTTCATGATTCTGCATAATTGAATCTCAAATCTGTGATGAAACTCTCTTAATGATGTTAGAAAGGTTTAAACAATCTTAATCAAGTGTAAATGAAGTGTTTGATATATGTTTGGAGGATTAGAAGTTGGAAGATTGTAGTGAAATTAGTAAGGATTGGTGTTGATCATAATTCTACAGTTATTCTGCAGAATTATGTAGTTCGTTGAGGGTCTTTAATTGACCGTTCGGCTTCTCTCTAGTTCTCGGTCTTAACTGAGTTCTACTTTTATGGATTCTTAGTTAATGATTGATCGGTCTTGTGTTGATATTCAAGTGAATATAACAATCGGCCTAGACATAACATTTGATTGTAAACAACGTTCGATCTATCATAGGCTTTAACTATTATTGACCGCTCGGTCATGTACTGTCTTAGTAGTGCTCGATCTTGTACTAAACGCTCGGTCTCAGTAGTGCTTGATCTTGTACTAAGCGCTCGGTCTCAGTTGTGCTCGGTATTGTACTAAGCGCTCGGTCTCAATAGTCCTCGGTCTTGTACTAAGCATTATGTCTCGTCATAATACTCAGTCATGTATTTGTATTAGGTACTAATGGTATTCGGCTTAAGCCAATAGTGTTCGGCCTAAGCAAATGGAATTCGGTCCAAGACAATAATGTTCGTTCTAAATTATAAGTTTTTGGTCTAAGATTCAAGTGCTCGGGTTTAACTTTAGTATGTGGTTGTTCTAGTGTTCGATCCTAAGATCGTGTTCAATCCTAAAATCGTGTTCGGCTCATGCTTGAGTCTTACTCTTTAAATGACCGTTCGGTCATGTTCACATATGGGGAGGGTTTACCGTCCGGTCTTGTTCATAAGATTTGTTGATCTTTCCGTTCAGTCGTGCTCAAGGGTGATGTTTGTTTTACTGTTCATTTTGATGTTATTTAAATGTGTTATGGATGAGGAAAAATGTTGGAATTGAGGTATGGTATTTATAATGTGATATGAAAGAGAATTCCAAGGAGGAATGTCTCAATGGTGGTTTCGATGTGGTGAAAGTATGAATATAGTCAGACTAAGCTGACGTTCATCCTAACATTCTAATGGTCACCGAGTCTCAGGTGGAGAATGGTGGCGCATGTGGTGAGAATAGCAGGAGGCCTGGTCGCGTATAGCTTGGGGTTCCAGCTAACGGACTAAACTCATGTGTAGTTTGCGGTTTCCAGCTATAGTGAGGGATGAAGGGTTAACCTCGTGTGGCGGCTTGGATTTCTAGCTATGGTATTCACGAGGTTTCCAGTTTACCTTTCCACGAGTGCAAGAACGTCGTAGCTACATATTCATACAGTCCGGACAGTCAGAGTAAAAGTGGTTCGTCATAACATGCTTGTATGATTTCTATAGATGTATGATTGTATTATATGTTTATATGAATTGTATGTTTACATAGTTAATTAAATTACACTAGCTTACCCTTATTTTCCTGTTTGGTCATGTTGTCCGTTCGGTCGTCTTTGCCATTGCAATGATCACCCTTTGGGTGTGAGCAGAAGGTGAGGAGTGTTCTCTAGAGCAGGCGCTGGCAAAAGAGGATGGTTTTCGTTATGAGTAAGACCGTTCGGTCTTGTTCTTGTTTTCGTTTTCAATGTAGGACCGTTCGGTTGATACACTTCTTGTATGACCGATCGATATGCTCTTATGGTTTGTATCAGTGTAGGTTTCTGTAAAGTTTTTAATTTATAGTTATTTTAGGATAATTGTAAGTTAGTTCTATTTCCTGTAAATGTTCTATTTTATTGTAAATGTAAAAACTCTTAAATATAGTTTTGGGATGTTACACATATATTCCATTTGGAACACCATAATATTTTATTCTACATTTATTTGATGTATGACCATTTTTCATGCAATAAAAACAAGTAACATCATTTGGGTTCCTATAATTTCTATTTTTATAATTATAATCATAATAATTTTGATTATATTTTTGGACATACTTGATTTTATTTTTATATTTATAATCATTATAATTATATTTAGGAACATTTTCAATTTTATTACCATAATCATAATCGTAGTAATTATAATTATATTTAGGAACATTTTTATCAACCGTTTTAATTTTTGAATTATTTTTACTACTTTCAGCATGAGTTGTTTCTTGTAATTTATTCATATTTATACAAGATATACATTCATCATTACTAACAAAATTTCATTTTTTTAAATAGGAAATTTTATTTTTTAAATCTTTATTTTCTTCAAAAATATTTTCAAAGTTTATTTAAATTTTTATTTTCTTCAAAAATATTTTCAAATTTTTATTTTCTTCAAAAATATTTTCAAATTTTTATTTTCTTCAAAAATATTTTCAAAATTTAATTTTAAATTTTTATTTTCTTCAAAGATATTTTCAAAATTTAATTTTAAATTTTTATTTTCTTCAAAAATATTTTCAAATTTTAATTTTAATTCTTTGAAATCCTTTTTCAATTTTAATTTTTTAGATTCTTCTATTAAAGCAGCATAAGTTTCATGCAATTCATCCTCACTATATTGACTATAATTATCATAATCGGTAGATGTACTTACTTGGCTTCCAAGAGTGTCGTCGTTGGCCATTAAACAGATGTTTGCTTCTTCATCAAAATTGCTCAAGTCAGAAATTGTTTCGTTGTCATCTTCTCATGCGATGTAGGCTTTCTTTTTCTTGAATAACTTCTTTTCTTTTATTTCTTCGCCCTTCTTTTGATTTGGACAACCAGCTTTTAAGTGCCCCCTTTCTCCGCAACCATAACATCTATATTTTGAGGAAGATCCTTGATTTTCTCTTTTTTCGTATTTGAATCTTTCTTTGTCTTTTGATTTCATGAACCTGTTGAGCCTTTTTATCATGAGTCTCAAATTTTCTTCATCTTCTGAGTCTTAATCTTCTATTTTGTTCTTGCTTCTTTCTACCTCAAATTTTAAGGCTAGAGTAATTTTTTTTCTTATTTTTTGCTTCTTCTTCATCTAGTCTTCCAAGGTCAAGTTCATGCTCTCTCAATTTCCCAAATAATGTCGCCATAGTCATTGTGTTGAGATTTTGTGACTCAGAAATTGCAGTCCCTTTTGGTTGCCACGATTTGTCTAAAGATTTCAATATTTTTATGTTAAGCTCATCATTTTCGAAAAACTTACCTAGTCCAATGAGATGATTAACGATGTTGGTGAAACGTTTTTGAACGTCTGATATTGTTTCTCCTTGCTTCACCCTAGACATTTCATATTCTTGGATTAGGGTATTCTTCCTTGCTCTCTTTACATCATTTGTACCTTCGTGGGTCACTCTCAGCACTTCCCACAATTCTTGAGCGGTCTTACAATCAGAGATCTTGTACAACTCATCAACGGTTAAAGCAGAAGAAATAATGTTTCGAGCTTTCATATCATTTTGAAACCTTTTCTTTTCTTCAGCAGCCCACTAAACACGGGGCTTTGGTTTCTGCATATTGTCAGTAGGAATAGACGGACCAAACGCAATAACTTCCCAAATATCACAATCAATAGACTCAATAAATATTTGCATTCTAACCTTCCAGAATGCATAATTTTCACCTGTGAATAAATGTGGGCTATTGATAGAAGCACCCTCTGCGAAAGTTTGATATGATCCTGTCATTCGAATAACTATCAAATCGAGCTCTGATACTAATTTTCAGAGCGGCTGTAGAGGAATTGTTAGCGTGGAATAACAAACCAAGAGGGTTTTTAATACGAACGTGTGCCTTTTAATTTCTACTCAATTAAACTTACCAAACAAATAATAATAACAAATAAAGAGAGTAAGGTTGAGAGAAATTTGCACAAATGATTTTATCCTGGTTCGGATCTTACCAGTCCTACATCGAGTCGCTTATCTCAAATCAAGATAAATAGTTCACTACTCACAAAACAATTACAAATTACAATCACAAAGAAACAATTTGTAACAGTTTAGAAACCACCTCTCTTGTTACCCCAAGAGATGAAATGCACTTCCCTTGTAACCCACAAGGGATGAACACCTCCTCTGAATCTTCACAAAGGATGAACACCTCCTCTGAATGCTTCACGAAGGATGATAGGCTTTTAACTCAACAACAGCAACACCACTCAATCATAGTCCCTGTGAAAGTTCTCGCTCTATGCAAACACGCCAAGTTCTTAAAGCCACAACACAAGGGTTGGGCAAACCCTAGAACACTTATCACCGCACACTATAGATAAGATTTTTCAAAATACACTTATTTCGTGTTTTGTATTTCGTATTTTAGGATGAGGGTCTCAATCAAATTTATAGAGATCTCAGTCAAGGATACCTCCAAACATCCGTTATCAACTAATTAACGTGTGATAATCAATTATCCAATTATGGTAATTAATTATGCATTGAATGAATGCACAATTGTAAAAAAAACTTGCTTAATTTTTCATAATTGCTCATTCTTATTCAAAATAAATTTTAACGCAACTGAAGGCAAACAATACATAGAATCAAATATAAATCACATCTCATACATAAATCTACTAAATTATAAAAGCTTTAATATAAAAACAAGTCTTCATGGACATCTCCCTGCAATAAGAGCACTTGAGACATCATAAAAATTTTTGCTTTTTAGCTTTATGCTAACAATTTTTTTATGACTCTATAAATTACTTTACTTTTCTTTTTCAGCGTGTTAACTTGTCTATATTATTGAATATGTGATGTTTCCTTTATGGTTTAAATATTGTATTTGGGATGTTACAATTACTCATAATGTTATTTATACAATATTAATTATAATATTTTTTATTTCAATAACTAAAATTTATTTTATATATAACTATATTTATGACTATATATCTATAATTATATACACCTTTTTTTTTAATTTTACTCTTTTAATTACTACTTTTAAAATTTAAATAATTTACATATATTTAAAAAATGCATTTTATAGTGCTGTCAAAATGGATCATCTGTTCTAACTTGACTTGTCTCACCACAGGTTGGTCGGTCACTTAGTAAGTTAACCCAACCCGACTCACTTATTAACGAGCTGAAATGTGATTAAACAGTTTGACCCATCAGAAAGTTATGATTAAACAGTTTGACTCATTAATTCACTTAATTACAAGTTTTTTTCAATTAAAAAAATATGTTTTTAATTCAAATCTAAATAAAAAAGAAATGATCTTAAATTAGATTGAGTTACTAAGTATAAATTTGTAAATTTTTTATGTTTCCTAATTATTCCATACAAAATATACAAAAATAAATTCACATGAAATTCTCTTTTAATATTTTATAAAATAACAAACCCAACAAGAGGTACTTATTAGAAAAATTAGGTAGGTTGACCACGGCTCATTACAAGTTCAATATGGTGATGATTCTTAGTGAGTAGAGTTTAAAATTAATGTGTATCAAAATTTCAAATTTTTTTTCAACCCAATCCGATTTAAACTTATTATATATCGGGTTGGTTCACGAGTTCCAGTTTCAATAGTATGTACACACGATAACATCTATGTTTATTATTATGATTATTATTATTATTATTATAAAATTAAATATAAATATTTGATAATTTTATTGTAAATAATTTTTATTTATTTTATAGATGATTTTATAATTAAGAAGTGGTTAAATTTCAAATAAAACAGTTAAATTGAAAAAATAGTTGAATTTAAAATAAATAGTTACTTAAAAAATAAATTTATTAGATTAATTATTTTAATTTTAAAAAAATTATTTAAGAAATAAAATTAAAAAACAAATGTAATATTACAAAGAATAATAGTATTATAACTATTAAAATAAAATAAAAAGAATTGTGGTTTCCGCTAGTTATATAAACAAAATTTATACCGTACTTTTGTAAACAAAAGTCCATGAACACATAATTTAGTTTAAATTAAATTTTAAAATTATATTTAAAAAATTCAAAATAAAAAATTGTATATATAAAGTTATATATTTATGTATATTAAAAGAAACATAAGTGTTATTGAGTATATATCTTATTCTTAAAATATTTATATTATTATATAAATTATTAATATTTATAAATGAATTAAATTGATATGTAAAGTAAATTTTATTATTAAGAAAATCAAATATATCTTTACAAATATAATGAGAAAAACAAAATTAACAAATTTTGAAATATCAATTATTCTTAAAAAAAATAATTAAGAATAATTATATTATAAAAATAAAATATAAATATAAATTATATACGTAAAAAGAAAACCATTCTCTCTGTATTATATATATGTATATATATTCCTGTATCAATCAGGATACATTATTATATAAAAAAAGAATACAAGTTCATATAAAGGATAAAATCCTTCTTATTCTCCCTACATTCTAAAGACAAAATAATAAAAATAATAATAATATATTAAACACTGTATAATCTATATCCTGTAGATCAAACTCTATAATCACCACGCCATAAATTTTCTATACAAACCAACGAAATCCACAATTTCAATGCTTCAAAATAATCATCAATGAAAGCACAACCAAAGCTCCGACAACCGCCACGGAGCTTGAAACAGATGCCGCCGCTCCAGCGTCGGGACTTGGCGCCGGCGACAGGCCAAAGTCTTGAGCATTGACGGCGGCGAAGAAGAGAGTGTAGAAGAGGAGAAAGGCTGAGAAAGTTGCCATGGTGAAGAAACTGAAAAAGGTTTGGGTTAATTGGAAAAGTTGGAAAGTGAAGCTGAGTGTAGAATGGTATGTGACGCGTTTGGTAAAGATATTTATAGGGACCAGGGAATGTGGAGACCAGTGAAACGTGGACACGTGGCAAGCGAAGAAGGTAAGGCATTTTGTGAGCTTACACGTTTGTTTGGCTTTGTTGAAGGACTTTCTTTGCTTATTGGTGAGACTGCTTAGCTTCCAAGTAAAACCTGGGCACCTGTTAGAATTGGACTTTGATTTTTCTCTCTTCTATTCAATCATGTTAATGTGTATTAACTAAACTTAAATATTTGACTAAATGATATTGTTTATCATTAGTTGCTCGTGAAAGTCAAACGTAATCAACCCTAATAAAACAGTGTTAGAAATTACTAATCAATTATATATAAAATCAATTTACATTAGTGAATTTTCACTTTATAAATCAATTTTATGAAATTTAAACTCATCATAATCTTAACGCTCCTTCAAATGATGAAATAAAATTGATCTATATATTTCTTAAATGGGAGACCAACTTAAATTAATTTCCAAATAAAAAAAATTGAGATAATTTCATGTAACCCAAAACTCAACTAAGAATTCTTAAGACTAACACCTTGCGTCTGCTTAAAAAATGGGTACATGCAAATTTCAATTACGCCGAGAGACCGTTAAGTTAGAGTTCAATTAAGAATATCCAGAAAAAAATAAATGATTTATTTAAATACTTTTGAGGACTCATTACAAAAAAATAAATTGATTAGAAATTGAATAGCCTCCTTCTTTAACAGACTAATTTAATTATTTATTTTAATGTTGGAACTTACAAGCTTCTTTTTAACTTTTAAATGTTATAATTTTATTTTATTTTATTTTTATTTAATTATCATTGAAGAAATCATTACTTTATCGTAATTTAATTCCTTATTATTTATTTAATCTTTAATTTAGTTTATGTAAAAGTTGTCAGTGTCTAAATTGAAAAATTTAAGACGCCAGCTTTTTGCGATGTTACCGAAAGTCTTTTCCTTTATTATTGCACTTAATCATGGATAGAGACTATCAAGTGTACCTCGACCATACAAATACCCACACACATATATGTCAATAATAAGATTAATTACTGTTTATTTGAGGATCTTAACTAATCTGCCTTCAACATAATATATATAATTTTACAATATTTAAATTCAAAATAATTACAATAAAAGAATTAAGTTTATAGTATTATTTATTTTAATTATTTAATACTATATTGTTAATATTAATTTTTAATATTAGGGAAGTAAGGGAAGAAAATTCTTTTGTGTGGAAGTCTAGTTAATAAATTTTTGTTTTTTGATCTAGGATTTTACGTTGTCGTGGGATTAGGGTGAATTATGATGTTGATTTTGTAATTTGTAGTGTGATAAAATTTGAAAGCAAAACTTGGAGTTCTATGTGGAGGAATACTTTTTTAAAAATCTAATGAACATGTGAGTCATCTTTAAAATTAGGATCAAAAGTTTGTGGTTTTAAGAAAATATTGTTGCTTATAAAGGCAATTAGGTTGAAAAACAAATGAAACTTATTTGGAGATGAAGAAATTGGATAATAAGTCAAGTCATTATTTTTTAAGTACAATTCCCTCAATTAATGGTTCCTTGTTTTCAATACAAACCAATTCACATTGTAACTACTTTGAATGGGTTGATGAAACAAAATCTAAAATTGAAGGTAAGATAGAAACAAAAACATAAACAAAACAAGATGAAATTTGTTTTTGAAGGGAAATTTTTTTACTGAACTTGATGAAGAAGAATGATAATTTAAAGAGCAAAATTACATGAAAAGTTAGAAAAATTAAGTTATTTTTGTTGTATCATGAACATTAACAATCATGTTTTGTGTGATGTTTTTGTTAAAGATTAATTGTAAGTAGTGTTTGTATGAGTTGTAACAATGTCAATTGTATCAATGTTTGTGTAAATATATTAGTTATAATGTGTTGAATGCTAATGATGAAAGAATAATGTTTGTGTAAATATATTAGTTATAATGTGTTGAATGCTAATGATGAAAGAATATCGCCTTCTTATTCTTATTTCTTAACATTGCATTGTACCCTTTCATTTATATAAGGTATATAATATTGTTGCTTCAAAGAGATTTTTATTTTTCCTTTACATTTATTAATGTATATAATATTTATTACAATTTTTTTTCCACTTGTAGTTGTCTTCTTATGCCTATGTGTGTTACCAATGGTGTACTATAATTAGATTGAAGGGTTGTATTAATAACAAAAGTATTTAAACTTGAAACTTGAAATATGTTATTTTACCTATGATTTTCTTCCTCTTTCCTAAAACTTATGATATTGTGTCTATATTGGTTACATTTGTTATATCTCATGACAATATTTTTCTTTGACAATTTTGTATGGGACGAGAGGGGACGGGGGAGGGGGCACGGGGAAGGTGGGGCGGGAGGAGGAATGGTTTTTGGAGAATTATTTTTAGGCCAAAGTTTTTGCCCATTTACTAGGTAAATTTGTGGCCAAGACATATCTAAAAGCTGATATACTTGGGCTTGTTTTTGGAAGCCCGATCCACTTCCTTTTTCCTCTTTTCTGTTATGTTTTTTTTTTCCTTTTGTATATTGTTGTAACCTTCGAGACAATGCAAGGTTTTAACTCAGCTTTTCTTCACGGTCTACTTTTCCTCTCTTTCTTTGGGTGTATGTTTCTTGCCTTTGTTTTCCTTCTTCTTTATCGTTGGTTTATGTCTTCTTCATCATGAACTTCACTACATTTTTCTTGATCATGCATTATGTTAATTGCATATACCATTGTGTTATGGTATCTGAACTCTTCCTTTGAAGAGCTTTATTGCGCGTAACTTTGTCTTTTTCCTTTTCTTTTGTCTCTTTCTCTTGCTTTTGTTTTCTCTGTCATGACAGAAGAAATCTACTATCTCTACCTTCACCTTAGTGAAAGTCCTGCCACTACCTTTTTCTTGCATGTTCTTGATGATACCAACTACCATTCTTTGGAGTCGATCAATGTTGACTACTCTCAGCGCTCAAAACAAGATTGAGTTTGTGCTTGGCAATATTCATCCACCTGAAAAAGATAAGCCCAAACATGTTGCTTGGATTCGAGGAAATAACATGGTTGTGTCATGGCTTGACCATTCTGTATCCATGACCATCATACAAAGTATCATATGGATGAACAAAGCTTCAAATATTTGGAATGACCTAATGAATAAATTTTCTCAAAAAAGCTTATCTCGCATATCAAGCCATCAACTTGACATCGGTACCCTCCATCAAGTGACCTTACCATTTATGAATAGTTTACTAAACTTCACAATCTTTGGGATGAGATCGAATATTTCCGGCCAGAACTTGTTTGTATCTGTAACCTAATTACGATTGTCAAGTCTTGAACATTATGAAACAAAGAAAGCAAGAAGATCAAGTTATGCTATTCTTACAACGGTTAAATGATCAGTTCACTAATGTTACTTCGCATGTGCTTCTTTTGGATCCCATTTCAAACATCACCAAGGTTTTCTCATTAGTGGCTCAGCAAAAAAGACAATTATCTTTTGGAAATTTGATTGATGCGACCAAGATTCAGGATAATAATACTTCTAATAATGCTACTGCTTGCACTGCTTCAGCCTCTTCCACTGCTTGCAATTATTGTGGTAGATATGGGCACAGTGAAGTAGTGTGCTATCGAAAGAATGGTTTCCCTAATCAAGAAAAAAGTTTAAGAAACACTCATACTATCAGAAGACATTGCACTCATTGCAACAAAAGTTGTTATACTATGGAGGTCTGCTATAATAAGCATGGGTACCCTCCATGACATAAGCTCAACAACAAGAGTGCTAAGATTCACCATACCTCTAGTCAAGAAGACAATGGAAATACCAAAGATAGTAATTCTGACAATATTGAACCCATTTGTCTCACACCACAACAATTTAAAGTTCTGGCAAAGCTCTTGAAAAGCCACAATCTAAATGACTCCTCAACTTCGGCTCAAGTTCACCACATCGGTTTTGTCTCAGCAAACCGATCCTTTTTAGGTAATATCAGTCATATTCTTATTATACTACCACAATCTTAATCCACGTGGATGACATTGTTCTTTCACGAAACAACGCCACTGAGATACAACATATCACCATTTCTCTTGACAATCTCTTCCACATCAAAAACTTGGGTGATCTCACTTATTTTCTCAGCTTGGAAGTTGCTCGAAATAGTTCTAGCATTCATCTCAATCAACGCAAGTACACCCATCTCCTTATAGAAGCTGGAATGCTACATTTTGCCCCTATGGCACATTCCTCTCAGTTAACCAGTCAAGGAGACCTCTTTAATGATGAAGACGCGTCATCCTACCAAAGACTCATCGGACGCCTTATATATCTCACCGACACCAGACCAGACATCACTTTCTCTATCAATCTCAGCCAATTTGTCTTCACTCCTACCACCCTACACCAACAAGTTGCCAACTGCATCCATCAATATCTCAAAGGCAGTCCTAGTAATGACATCTTCCCCCAAAGCAATAACATCAATTAGGTCAAAACTTATAGTGATTCTGACTAAGCCACCTATCCTGAATCCCAGAAATCCATTACTAGTTATTCAGTCTACTTTTGTAATTCTATCATCTCTTGGAAATCCAAAAAGCAACAAACTGTCTCTAGAAGCTCCTTAAAAGCTAAATACCGGGCTCTAGCCACTGTCACTTGTCAACTACAATGGTTAACCTATGTTCTTCAAGACCTTCACATATCCATTGTTTAACCTGCTATTTTATATTATGACAATCGTTTCGCTATTCGGATTACCTTTAATCAGGTGTTCCATGAATGCACCAAACACATAGAAATAAACTATCATATTGTAAGGGACAAGATCAACAATGACCTCTTAAAGTTGCTACCTATTTCAACTACTCAGCAAGATGTAGACCTCTTCACCAAACCTCTAGCTCCAACTACTTTCAAATACCTCCATTCCAAGCTGGGTATGACTGATATCTACTCCCAGCTTGAGGGGGATGAAAGTTGATATACATGGGCCTATTTTTGGAAGCCCGACCCACTTCCGTTTTCCTTTTTTCTGTTTTGTATTTTTTCCTTTGTACATTGTTGTAACCTTCGAGACCTTGCAAGGTTTTAACTCTGCTTTTCCTCACAGTCCAATTTTTCCTTTCTTTCTCTAGGTGTATATTTCTTACCTATGTTTTCCTTCTTCTTTATCGTTGGTTTTTTTCTTCTTCATCATGAACTTCACTACATTTTTCTTAATCATGCATTATTCTGTTAAACACATAATAATCAACATTAATCAACATGCTTTTATCAAAGTGAGAAGGGTGTTGCCATCCATTAATAAAAGAAAGCTGAGAATAACTACTCCAATTGAAGTGAAAAAAATATAACAATAATTTTCATTATGTAAATTTTTTCAATATACAAGGATTTACTCTTGCTCTTTTCCAATGCCAACCACTTCCTTACAGTCACTTGTTGCAAATGGAGGAACTTAAACACCTAATGCACGAGATAGATATTATTAAGAATAAACAAAAACAAATAATGTACCTAGAATTTTGTTAAATACACACATAAAAATTATATGCAAAATATACATATATATTGTTAATTTTAATTATTTTATCATAGATTTAAGATAAACTTGGTTTAAACCAAAAAGTAATCAACTACTGAACTACTGAACACGGCGTTGTTGGTTACGGACTACATGCATTTCGGTAACCTTAGTGAGTGGTTTGATTTGTGGTCTTCTTAGTAAATTAAACATAAAAGAAGAGTGTTTCATCCTACACCTCCAATATCTCATCCTGCACCTCCAAAAATTACAATTTTAACCTTCTAACATCTTGATGGCAAATCCCTTAGCCATGGTCAAGCACTTTCGAGAGAGTGGAAGGCATCCATGAAGATGACATCAACTCTACCTTGTGGGTCACCTTTGGAGCCACCATGAATCATGGATTGAAGAGTAGTGTAGGAATTTAGGTCATTGTATTAGGCCATGTAGTGAAGGTTTGTTTAAGGCTTGTATTAAGGCCTAAGTAGCATAGGATTTTCCTTAAAAGTTAGACATCCAAACCAAGTGGAAAGTGTGTGCCATGTGTCATGCTTCCATTGGAGAGGATTTACTTTTTAAAAGGTAGCCACATGACACCTTAGGAGTAGAGAGTTTTTGCTTTTAGTAGTGGCCATATGACACTCTAAGAATGGAGAGGATTGTGTTTTGTGAGTGGCCACATGTCCTCCCATCATTGGAGAGGATTTGTGAACACTTGTCCACTCCTTAGAAGGTCTCATTTTTTGCCAATGAGAGCAAAGGTGGGAGATCATGCTTTTAGGGTTAGAAGGAGACACCCTTGGCCTATAAATAGAGGTGTCTCCACCCTTGTATTTCATCTTTGATGTTGAGTAATGTTATGCTGTCCATTTTTGGTCATACTACTCATCTTAGATCAAGACTAGAGCAACCCACGAGGCCCCTCTAGTCACCTTCCTCCTTAAGTTGGCCTAACCTCTCTTGGAGCCACCAAACACTACACTACCATCACCATATCTCCTAGAGGCCTTGAGCTTCTACACCATTCATACATTAGCTCATCATCCTTGGACCATTTACCACCACATTTCCGCACCATTCATCCAAGGAACACCCCTCCATGCACATCTCCTAGCTTTGGCCCAACCTAGTCAAGGAGGTTGCCATCACATCTTATCATGAATTTTTAACTTTTTCAAAAATTTCATTTTATGTGTTTTACCCTGCACCTCCAACATTTCATTTTACACTTTTAATTTTTTGGCCGGGTTGAGTTTGAAAAAATTGTATGTTTTTTATGCGGGTCAGATTTTAACCCAGCTCATTTAAACCCAGCTTATGCGGGTTGAACCCGTGGTGGGTCGGGTTGGCCCACTAACCCACCTACCTAATTTTATTTTATTAAAATATAATTTTAATTTTATAAAAAGATATTTATTATTTTGTTTTTGCTTGAAAAAATTATTTAAGTTCCTTATTCCAAAATTAATTAAACACCTTTGGAATGAAATTTGTTTAGATTTGAATTATAGAAAGTTTGTAATTTTTTTTATTTTAAAAAAAATTATAATTAAATGAGCTAGTGAGCCAACCCATTTACCCACCAACCCGTGGTGGGTCGGACCAGGTTCGAATTTTTCTGGCTTACTAATAAATGAACCGGGTTGGGTTGGCTCACTAAGTGATGAACCCATGGTGGACCGGGCCGGGTCAGGCCCGATGGCTCGTTTTGACAGCTCTATTCTCTAACAAATTTTTAAAACTTTGTTTTTTATTTATAATTTAATAACTATTTAATTTAATTTTAAAATCTAATATAACTTAGTATTTTTTCATATTTTAATAATTATTAAAATATAGTTTGTATTATTATAATAATTATATAAAAAAGATTAAAATTAAAATAATTAAAATAAAAGTAAAAATAAAAAAGCAAAAATAATAATATAAAATATGATTTAATATATATAAAAATATTAAATTATATTAAAATATTAAATTAAATTAATTTATTATTAAATTTTAAACAAAAAATAAAATTAAAAAGAAATAATCATCGAATATTGATAGAAAGAAATTTTTTATAAATTTTTCTATATTTATAATTTATTAACTATTTAATTTAATTTAAAAATTTAATATTATTTAATATATTTTATATTTAAATAACTATTAAAATATAATTTATTTTATAATAATAATGTTAAAAACATTAAAATTAAAGTAAAAATAATTAAGAAATCTAAAAATTTTGAAATCTTATTTCATTAATTTAATATTTTAATATACTTTAATATATTTATATATATTAAATCAGATTTTATATTATTATTTTTAGGGTTAAATATGTTTTTAGTCCCTAAACTATTGGTCGTTTCTGGTTTTCGTCCCTCTTTTAAAGTAAGGTACAATTTGGTCCTCATTCTTTTCGAAACGTTCGTTTTGGTCCTCGGAATTTTGGTTTTAGTCCTCATTTTTTACTAAATGAGGACCAAATTTTTAAACAGTGTTTAGTTTTCGAGGATTAAAACGAACATTTCAAAAAGAATGAGGACCAAATTGTACCTTATTTTGAAAGAGAGACGAAAACCAGAAATGCCCAAGGGACTAAAAACATATTTAACCCTTATTTTTATTATTATTACTTTTATTTTAATTATTTTAATTTCAAATTTTTTAATATAACTATTATAATAATACAAATTATATTTTAATAATTATTAAAATATGAAAATATATTAAATAATATTAGATATTTAAATTAAATTACATATTTATTAAATTATAAATAAGAAACAAAGTTTTAAATTCTTTTATTAGAAGAGTGTAGAGTTAAAGAGATGCAGAGTTACTTTAATAAAAAAAGAAAAAAATGTTAAAAAATATTTACTAAGATTAGGAAATGATTTTTTTTTTTTAAAAGTTGAAGGTGTAGGATGAATATGTTAAAAGGTTGAAAATGAAATTTTTAAAAGTGTAGAATAATATACTAGAGGTATAGGATGAAACACTCCTAAAAGAAATACAATGAATGTCCTTTTGGTCCAACATTTGACCATTATCTGGAGAATATATGACCTAAGCTCAACTTAACAAATTCTTGGAACCTCTCATCAATTACTATAAACTCTTTTTGACTATTAATTGTCACCTTATTCTTCTTTTATGTTAAACTTTTTCTATAATATTAATTTTATTGAAATACATTTGCTCTCAACAAAAAAAAGTAGTGGGTTAGTATGTAAATTTTGTGTTTTTTTCTATGGACATCAAGGCTGAGCATTTTCTTTTATTGTACTTTTATCGAACTCTTGTTATTAAAGATAAGTGGAAACACATGGACTATGCAAATTTTTTTTATACTAATAAAAAGTAATAAAATTATAATTTTAAAAATAAATACAAATATTTTTATAATTTTATAATAGATAATTATTTTAATTTTAAAATATAATTAAATTTAAAAAACAGTGAAATACAAAATATTAATTTAAAAAATATCACTTAAATAATAAAATGAGTAAAGTAATTATTTTAATGTAAAAAAAAACAGTTATTTAAAAGATAAAAATAGAAAATAAATATGTACACTAAAATGAAAATCTCTTCTATAACATATAGATACAATTCAACTAAATTCTTTACAAATATTTTAAAATAAAAAGTTACATAAAATAATTTTCAAATTAATTTAAATATAAATTAATTATAAAAATTCTCTCCCTTATAACTTATTAAATTTTCATAAATTATTTTAACCTTTAATTAAATAATTTCATTTTCTTTAAGTTAGTATTACAAAATGGAACTTAAGTGATTCTAGCACCTCTGGAAACTCTCCAATAACTATTAATGGGTCACTATAATTTCTATAAAATTTATTTTCTACAATCCTTCATAAATATTTTAAAAAATAAAAACAAATTTTTAAAATTAATTTAAATATCCATTAATTGTAAAATATATCTTGTATAGTTTATTTGAATTTTTATTTATGTAATTGATGTATAAATCAATTGTAGTTCTAATTAAACACTTTTATTTTTAATTTTTAAGATTTTATAGATAAATTGTACAAATCAAATTTATAATCAATTACATACCTACTCTATTAAGAAAATGAATTAAAATTTAAATTAGTATCATAAAATCAATTTAGTAAAGTCAAATGTATTCAAGTTGAAATGAAATATCTTACAATAACTTTGTCAATCGAAATTTCAATATAAGATTTATATTATTTTTATACGAGATAGTAGATTTAAAAAAGTTTGATAACCAACTCAAATACCACCCATGAATCTTTTGAAAAAGAATTACTAAGAAACTTAACACCTAAATACTTGAGCCAAATTCATATAAATTGATACACATCGAACTAATTAATCTTTAAGATAATATTTTATGAATCATTCTTATATATTATTCAACTTTTTCATTTCTAATACTTAATTCCACACTTCAATTTTCAATAAGATCAAACAAATTAGATAAAAATAAATTTTAAATGAATCTCATGTCATTTAGAAAAAAAAACCTTTAAATATAATTCAATCTTATAATACCAATTAAGATGAAATTTATCCACCAATATATTATAATTTATATTTTAATGGATGTAACCTCTAACACCCCACCCACACACACACATTATATATATATATATATATATATATATATATATATATATATATATATATATATATATATATATATTATATGAAAATAGATTAATCTAATTAGGTTTTAATGTAAATAATATCAGAGAGAAACTATTGCATGAAAGTAACGAAAAAAAGGCACCAAAATAAAATGAACAAACACATCATATATATTATAATAATTATACAAGAAAGCCTAAAAAAGAATTACATCACAAAGGATAAGATCCTTTGTGAATTATTTCTCCCTATCACCTACAATTAAATAACACAAGTAAATATAAGTGAATACTCTCTCATTTTCTCACGGTATACACTATATACAAACGCCAAACTCACCAGAATCATCACTGAATAAGACTGTATCATAGAAACGGATCATTTTGTAAACAAAACCACACAACATGAATGAACTCATTGCTTGAAGATGGCAAGCATGGACAAAACAACCGCAGCTCCTACCGTCACAGCAGAGCCGGAAACTGATCCAGCTGCGCCGGCGTCTGGAGCCGGAGTTGGGGAGCCCTGGGCGGACACAGTGGTGGAGAACACGGCGAGGAGGAGGAGGATGGTGAGAGACATGAACATGATTTTTGATGATGCCATGGGAAAGTGAAGAGGGAGGAAAACAATGAGAGATTAGATCGAAGATGTTAAGATGGAGACTAGAACAGTGGAAGGTGGAGATGTTGGTGAAAGATGATGGTGCGAAAGGGTATTTATAGGAGGAAAATGTGATGGCTAAAATTAAGAATATTAGTAAGTAGAGAGTTATGGAATTACCCAACAAAAGAAATAATTAATCAATTTTTATATTCTTATTACACATGTACATGTTGGTAATTTTTTATTTGGAATTATTACCTGTTTTATATCACAAAATAATATTTATGTATTTTCAACTCGATCTCTTTCATTATGTACCTTCGTCCAAGAATAGGAAAATGTGATAGTAATGACAAACTTAAAATATTAATATTACATTGTAAAATGTAAGATTAATTACATTTTAATTATATTATAGATTTATTTTTAACCTTTTTTTAGTATGTAGGTTTTTTTTATATGAATATATTATATTTTTTTATTGCTATTAAAATGATGTATTATTTTCTTATTAATGATAAAGTAATTGTTACTTCTATCTTTTTATTTCTTATTATTCGTTGATCATCTCACTCTTTCATTATTCAATTTTTTCGAACTTACTAGTTATTTTTTTTTTTCCTTTCAAGAACGAATTGATCAATAGACTAGAAAAAGTTAAAGAAAAAAAATGTATAATTTAATTAATGAATTAGAGATAAAAAGAAATGCAAATAACTCTTATGTTATCCATTCACAACAAAATACGAGTACTTTTGATAAAAATGAAAAATGTTTCATTTAACAAAATATGTTAATAAAAAGTTAACATTAATTGTAAAGTTTGTAGATTATGTTAAAGAAAATGAAAGAATGACGAAGTTATTAAATGAGTTTTTTATTGAAAAAAAATGGAAAAGCAAGGGGCGTTGGGAGCAAGGAGAAACGTGGACAGGTGGAGCATGTGGGAAATAAGTAATGGTTGGTGATGATTTGTCCCTACGTTTGTGTGCTGTATTTCTAATTATTGGTGTTTTATTAAACAACCTTGTTTGTTGGAGTACTTGTCGTCCAAGTAACACCACTGCAGATGTTGATTCATCCACCTATTACTATAATGTCCCCAAGATTCTAAGTCATTCACTGCTCTTTGTTTCTACATAGGACACAATTCAAATTAAGCATGTTACTTGGTAAAGTTATTATTTGAGTAAGACTAATTGATTATTTGACAGCTGGTAATTCTTATTTCTTATCTAAGTCTTCAACAACTTTAATCTTTCTAATGTCTAAGCATTAAATTAATTACTAACAGTAGTAAACACTTTTCAAGTATATGAAGTTTAAATTAAAAGAAATTTACGTAGAGATTGCAAATAATTCTTCATGACAATCATTTTCGGGAACCTAAAATACATTTTTCAATTTGCTTGATTAAGAAAATTATTGGACGTTACATAACTTGTTTATCAAATTAATTGCTTGGCCATCTTTATCAATTGGTTGGTCTCTTTTCTTTGGTTCCAGGTGGGGACTGCTACTGCTATTTGTATTTGTTGGTTGTACCAAACTAGAAGAAAGTGACACAAAAGACAATGGGACGGCTCAAAATTGTGTGTTAATTAATGCAAAGTACAATTAAGCTATTAGTTAATTGATGATTGTTTGAAAATAAACACCATGGTCAGTTTTTTCATGTGTTTGACAAAGACAATTGCCGCAATTGAAGATGTTCAAGAAAGCTTTTTCGATTGGTTGGCATTCTTATATTAGAATGATGTGTGTTAGGATTTGGTATGCTAAGAAAGTATACCTTTTTCGGATATATCATTTTAAGAATGTGTTATGTGAATTTATGGAAAATACCTATTCCTTTTTTATAAGTTATATTTGATGAAAAACCAATCAAGTAAGAGTTAGAAGATAGAAGATTATAACTTGGAAATCATTTTCAGGGGTCCCTAAGACTCTTGGTGTCGGGTGCCACCTTGTTTTCCAATTCCAATCATCATGAAAGAATTAGGATTTTCATTTCATTAACTATTGAATAAAGCTGAAAATTTTACAATTGGTCTGAGACATAATTCTTCACTTTGACCATTCGGATATTTGATTAGAGATCTATAGTTAAAAAAAGTTAGTCGTTTATGATTGACTTAGGTTACTATGTTTCTCAACTGTGAATAATATTACTACTTTGGTGTGTTGGCTAGTTGTTAGGTACTTATTTGTGATTTTAGTTTGATATTGGAATAAAATAGTGTATATTATAATTTGTGATTTGTAGTAGGTACAATTAGGTTTTGATTGATGGAAAAAACTAACTTTGATATGAAATGTAAAGTATGTATGCTTCTATATTATGAATGATGAATGAATATGATATGAAATGTAAAGCATGTATGTGTTATATTGTGAATGATGGAGGAGTGTGATATGAAACGTAAAGCATGTATGTTGCCATATTGTGATGATGTTAGTGATGAAAAAATTGTATTAGATATATGATTGTGATGTGGTGAAAGTGGAATGAATTTTCAAGGGAGAAAGTATTTTACTCTTATGTGTAAGGTGTATTGAATAGAGACTCAGAATGAGATTAACCAGATTCTATTAAGTATTCTAACTCACATAGCAGTTCGTATGACTAAAATTAGTTTAGATGTAATAGATATAATTGATATAGATAAATGTGAATATTTTAATTAAATTCTCTCTAAGTGATATGCTAAATTAGGATGTTATAATTTTTTTCGATCTCAAATTTGTCGAGTTACATCGTTAAGGTCAAACTTGAATATTTTTAATGTAAATTTGAATTTGTTTAGCTTCTATATGATATTCTAGTTTGAGAAATTTTGTAATTAAAAAATTTTAGCTTATATATATATATATATATGAGTGTTTTGGATTTTAAAATAAGGTTAAGGAGTTCAAAATTTTGCAACCCAATTAAGGAGTATTCTATATTTGGAAAATAGGTTGAGAGTCCTCATAGATATGTTTTTTTTTAATTTGATTTATTTTGTTTTATAAATTTGTTGTTGATCTTCATTTTAGATATTATTATTGAAAAAGTGTATGATAATGTTATGTTGTAGGTGGTTACAATCTTGGTATCTAAGATGGAAGACTATCCTTTAAGTTTTATAGAATCACATGTAAATGAGAATTTCATGTAAGATTTTTCTTCTTTCTTTTATAAATGAAATGTGTGAGAGAGATTATATTGATGATATTTTTCCTACACGTGATGAGTTAATTCAATGGATTAGAGGGTTTCTTTTGATCTTGGTTTTGTTGTTATGATTGTAAGATTTGATAAAGCTAATGGTCAACCTTGGAGAAAGACATATGTATTGTTAGGATGTGAAAAAGGGTGAAAAATATAAGAAATACAAATATGATGCTCAACCTAGTATGTATGATACATGTGATTGTTCCTTTAAATTAAGAGGCAAACCAATAGGTAATGGAGATGGGTGAGTCTTGAAGGAAATGTGTAGATATCATAAGTGTTGAATATAGTGAAAACTATGAGATCAATCTCTCTTGTGTTGAATATACACATATGGTCCTGTGTTTATAATAGAAGAAATAGGGACTAAGTCCAAAATACAAATAAGAAATAATAACAAACTAACTAAAGATAAAAAATAAATATAAAATAAAGATAATATATCTAACACTCCCCCTCAAGTTAGTGCATACATATCATATATATCAAGCTTGTTATTAATATAATCAAAGACTTAGCGAAAATATCTGTTTCTGCACTCGAGTGACACAAAATTGCTAATGATTTGCGAAGACGACATAGAAGACGAAATACCAACCTAGAAGACTTTCCTTGAACAAAAAATATGGGAGGTTGCTCCATGTAAATCTCTTCTTGCAAATCGTCATTAAGGAATGCAATGTTGACATTCAATGGATACAAAGGTCATTGTTGAAAAGCCACCATGAATATAAATAAACTAACAAAAACTATTTTTGCCACGGGAGAAAAAACATATATGGATGGGTCAAACGTAATGGTGACAGGAAGGAGGTCAAAAGAGACAACAACCGAATAAGTCATTGATGAACAGGAAAGAGAAACTTAAAAAAATCCAAGATTCTTTAATCAAGGCACCTGAAAAAGGAAAAATAGCAACCTAAATGCTCTAAATAGCTCTTAACAGGAGACGGGATGTGCGACCACGCACGATGAACCTCAAAGAGGAAAAAAATGACTTTGAAGTTCTAAATCACTGCGAGACATGCCACCATGCACGAAGCAAAAAAGAGTGGATCCAAAACTTGAAAAGGCGATGAAGGTATCATTGACGACAAGATAGTCACCTGGCCAAAATGATCAAAATTGTGTGATCGTAAGTCAAAACTAAAACTTCGGTAGTGGTAGCTGTAGATGATGGCTAGACGATGGCACCGCTAGCAGTGATAGATGGCGTCATTGCTGACAATGACGGGTTTATTGGTAGAGGTAACAATTTTTTTTCTCAATAGAACCTTAGGATATAGATACCAAGTTGAATATAGTGACAACTATGTATGAGATTAATCTCCTTATTGTTGAATATACGCGTAGGTAGTTCAACAAGATGAAAAGCTTGATCATATGGCATTGAAGTCATTTAATCTTTTATAGAATCATACGACAAATTCAAGTCTTTAGAACTTATGACCTATGAAACATTTTAGGATCATTTTCGAAACCAATGTTATAATTCGATTCTTATAAACACACTTCATAATCACTAATTTATCGTTTGATTAAGAGGGTTGAACTTCATTGTGATCTTTTTCAATATCATGAATTAAATCACCCTTATTGATCAAGTTATTTTAAAGAAACTTCACAGTCATTGATTCTGCAATTCTAATGCTATGAGATGGACAATAAAAAACTATAACCTTTGGACTTTTCAGCATACCTAATTAAATATCGACTAATAATATTAGGGTGTAGTTTCTTCTCTTATGGGTTATGAATTATCAGTTCAGATGGGCATCCCCACATGTGTATATGTCATAAACTGGGTTTCCATCCTTTGAATAACTCAAAAGGTGTCTTTAAAACAACCTTTGTAGGAACTCAATTCACTATATACACAATTGTCTTAGGTGCTTCAATCCATAAGAATTTAGGAAGCTTTACATTACTCTTCATGTTTCTTAATATATCCTTTAAAGTTTGATTTCTTCTTTCTACCACATCATTTTGATCCGAAAACCCAGGCATAGTGTATTGGGAACAATCCCATGTTCTTGAAGAAATCTCACAAATGGATCATGTGCTTGTCCACTCATAATGTATCAACTATTATACTCTCTACCTCTATTCGATCTCATAATCTTAATTTGCTTTCTGCATCATAAGTCTACTTCAGTCTTAAAATCTTTAAAGACATCTAAAGCTTGATCCTTAGAACGATGTAAGTAAAGATACCTATATCGTGAGTAATCATCTATAAAGGTGATAAAGTATATCATATTACTTGCCACAATAAATATTTGTGTTATTGATTTCTAGTACATTTAAACTCCTTTTAGCATCCTTTTTACACTTGTTGATGATGGTAAATTCCTCAGTCGTGGTCAGTGCAGATAAGAAGAGTAAGTTTCAATTGAGTTGAATGGGTCAACCTCTTATTTTTTGAATAGGTTTCTTTTGGATATTCGAATAGGTTTCTTTTGGACTTTTTATTTTGTGCGAAGTGTTATGGATTTTCTTTAGCCTTTGTATTTAGGCCTTGTTTGGGATTGGGTCTAGTAGTGTAGCTTTAGGCCTAAAGTAGATGAGCTTTTGTATGAGACACATATAATTAGGGTTTCCTTACCCTAGAGTGCCTTAACCTTCTCTCTAAGCATGGAAAGCATAACCTTGCCACTTAGTAAGTCACACCAAAAGCATGTCTCCTTTGGCTCCAAAATTCAAACATTTTAATTTAATTTTGGCTCTCCTTTAGAGACCACTCTAGGGTTTATTCGCCTATAAATAAAGGCTTTTATTACATGTATTTTCAACTTGAGTTTAGTGATGAAATGTTGCCCAAATTTTGCCATTCACCAGACTTTGAGTTCTCTCCAGAGTAGCTTCCTCTTTTAGACTATTCTAGGCTTCCTTTGTTAGAAGTTGGCCTCAATATCTCTAGTAACTTTCCATAGCCAAACCATACAACACCTTATCTCTCACCAACCATAACTTTCGCACAATTTTCTCACCATGGAGCCATCCATCTTCATGTAAGACTTCAAGGAGTTAAAACGAAAGACCATTAGTTAGTTTGGTTATCCTTAATGCAATTCACACAAGTCTCAAAATTAGAAAGTTCTAAAGTACTAAGTACTCAATTATTTACTAATCGCTTGATTCTCTTAATGGAGATATGTCACAACACATCATTTTAACCCAACAAAAACATGCCTTGAACTATAAATGTGTAATTTTGTAATTTAATGGAGTAAAAAACATCACATAGTTTACCAAAACCAACATCTTTCTATTTATTCTATAAATTAAAACCATAATGCATAAAATTAAAGGAGAAACTCAAAGGTGCAAGCTATAAAATGAAAATTAAGTTCTTATAAAAAGTAGGAACATAGAAGCTTTACAAAAGTAGGAACATCTTTCCCTTGTGATTGACCTATTTATTCTTATTATTAAGTCTAGTCAAGTTCATCATTCACCTTTCTTCATTAGCAATCTTTCTTCCTCTTGAACACATATGGTTAACAATTCATTAATGACCACCTATCCATATATGTGTTATATGGAATTTTAAAATAAGCATATTGATGAGGTAAAGTAAACAAAATATAATGTACTAGAAAGTAATCATACATGGTAACCTTTAGGCTTTCAATTGAGCTACAATGCCCTTTATGTTCATAATGTGATCACACACTTCATTTTAATGAGCTTTAAGGATGGAATGCATGATAATAGTGTTGGCAACAAATTGATCAAATGTGATGAATTTTTCATTAACAACCTTTAATTAGTAAATCTCTCACATTTCCACTTTGATCAACAACCTTTAATTGGTCTTTATGAATGTTACAAAGATACAATTTGACCTCTTCCACTTTTCATAAAGATCAACAATATCTCGAGTGTAACATCCCTAATTTTGGGATATCCCGATAACGAGTGTAATTTGAAAATTTTAAAACCATAATACTATTGCGGAAATTCACTTATATAATACAAAAAAAAAGACGAAATAAAGTAAACCCAATTCCATTGTCGCTAACATTTATAGTACAAAACTTTAAATAACGCAAGTCTTTTTTCCACTCTCGCATCTCTATCAAGCATCTGGAGCATTTGCAACATCTACACCCCGCATAACCAAAAGTTATACGATCATCACAAGACACACACAACCACAAACACACACAAATATAGGTAAGCTACCCTAGCACAACCAATAACAATAAAATTTATATATAGGAAGTAAACACAACTCAATAACAAATCAATCATCTATAATATTATCCTACTAACATAATTATTTATACACCATGATCATTACCAACATCATCATTAACTATATCATGACTATCGTCAAAGTCATCCTTATCAACATCATCTCTAAACACATTGTCACTACGAATCATCATTACATGTACCTCTATTAGAAATAACCTCATCATAAATAAAACCACGAGTCTCCACAATACCATAAACTTTATAATAACAAGAATGAGTCACATTCATATACATTCCAACATTTACTCATTTCAATTATCAATCAAAGTTTCTCATATTCCTAAACACCACCAATATTCTCATTCTCTACTTAACTTTATCCATTCATCAATATATAAAGATTATTCAAAACTCAATATAGTTCTCACAGAATTTCATTCAAACAATAAATGAATAAAACAAATAAATAATCATCATTAATTATCCAAAAATAATAAATAATTTATTATTTTAATCAATTAGTAAAATCAAATTCCAAATTAATTTAAAATCTCATTAACTTCCTTTTTGAGTCAAATTAATTTCTCTTTCTAATTTTAATTTAAATTAATTTGATTACCAATTAATTGCTAAATCAATAATAATAATTTTTTCTCAAAATTATAATAATAATTATTATAAATTAATGTTTTCATCTCTCCTTCATAATTTATTTTCATTAATTAATGTCAATAATAAATTAATTCTATTTTCTATTACTTTAATTTTAGAGACATAAAATATATTTTAAATCCTCTTATCTTATTCATACTATTACTTTTGAGTCTCTTTTTCAAATCTGTACAACCAGAATTCTCACGGCCCAAAAGACCATCCCAATTCAAAACACAATCCATCCTAATTAAACTCTTATTATTCTTATTTGTTTTTAATTATTTTACTTAAGCTTGTTCCGTTATTTCTTTTTCTGCAAAGCAAGGCTCCAATTAAAAAGTGCAATCACGCCCAACAGGCCCAAACCCTCATTGCCACTGCCAAAGTCCACGAAGAACTCCACGGCCAACCATCATCGGCTGCTCCACCTGCGCTACCACCAACAGCCACGACAACAACAAACGAAACAGAAAACCCTCCAACGTGCCAGAAAACCCAAAACGTAAAAACAGAACCACCCCCAAATCAAAAATGAAAACACCACCATCGCTAAACTCAAAATCAGAACAAGATCAGAAACCCAATTTTAGCAAAACCTAATCCCCAAAATCAGATAACAACATAACCCTAAAACGCAAGAATCAAGAATCCCCACGGCTCATCGTTGACACTGTTGTTGCCGGAAAACTCAGTCCTTCACCCTCGTCGTCGTCGTCGGTCACTCGCGACGCGTTGCCGTCGTCTTCTAACATCGTCACGACGCCGTTTGCACTCAGACGCGATCAAGACTGAACGCGCGCCCACCATCGAAGGAGGAAGCTTCCGCAACGGCCACCACTCCGTGGATGCTCACACTCAGAGGTCTTCACACTTCCATAAGCCGCCACTTTCCTTCGCGCAACTGAAATTCGTGGCTCTCCACACCGAAAACGACCACCGTGCGTAGTGTAGGTGTGTCACGCTTGAGTCATCAAACCTGGCCTCCACTCCCAGTGAGAAATCGCAGGAAATCAGAAAAGAAGAGAGGGAAGAAAGGTTCCCTGTTTTGATTCGAGCCCTTAATCGAGAAGTGGAAGGGAAGGGATTTTCCGTGCGTGCCGCAAGACTCCCATTGCTGGAGTTCTTGGTTCGAGAAGAAGAAATGTGCTACCACAACTACCTTTTGGCGCAGAGACAAAAGGGAAAGGGAATGAAGCTTCCCTGCTCTACGAACCAGACAGCCCAAAGCTGGGCCTGTGAGAGAAGAAATGCCCAAACAAAATTGGGAAAAGGTTTGGCTTTTGAATAAAATGCCCAATTAGGGTTCTGGAAATAAAATTCCAATTTAGGGAAAATAATCAGTGACTGATTAACAATTTAATCAGAGTTTAGAAAAGGACAATTAACATAAGAACCCTAATTCCCTAATTATAATCAGAAGGAAATTCCAATTCTTAATTATAATGGAATAAAACCTAAATTCTCATGTCTCGTTATCATTAGAAATAAATCATAAACTTAATCTCATCAATTAAATGTTACTGATATGCCTTTTTAAAATGTTCTCTTTCTAAAAAAGTTATACTTTTAGAAAGAAAAAGGAAACATCATGAATCATCTAAATATAGCACAATCATCACACCATCTTTCAAGCATTTAAAATTAACAATTTACAAATATCAATAATTTAATTAAGATAGTTTCCCAGCCAATTAAAACTTTAAAGATAAATATCAATTCACAATAAGTCTTCATGCTTCTCCTATTTTTTTTAAAAGAAAATATTTCTCTTCTTTTAAAGAAATTTTATGTCTTACGATGCTCTCTTTATTTCTCTCCAACTTTTACGTAGCTATCTCTCTACGCTCCCTCCCCTTTCTTCTATTTCTATTTTTTTTTTCATTTTATAAACCCCTTTTTTTATCTTTTAAAATTAAATTATATTATAACTTAAAGAAACCAACTAAGTAGTGCTCCCTATAATATATCTCTAGTGGTTTGAAAACATAAGGTTCTATTTTTTCTAATCTTCAACTTCTATTATTTAAAGTATCTTTCTTTATTATCTACACTCTTATTTATAAACTCTAAATTTCTCGGGTCTTAATAATAATGGTGGTTCTATTTTTTCTAATAACATGATCAATGTTCACCCAACCCTAATGGAGAAGAACTCCCTTCTCCAAGGCTTATAATTCTCCAAGACTTATTACAATTGATATTAGAAATATTAATAGACTAAGAAACTATAAATAGATGCATGACTTAATCCTCTATAGTGTTTCACTTTATTTTCTATAATTTGATTGCAATAATATCAGGAGAACATCCATCTCATGGTGATAAAGGAAAGGGATAACAAAACCAAGGAGGCAGCCAAATTACATTTTATGGGTTCCTCTAGCATTAATTGTCATAACTCCACCTGCAAGTTTGGTCATCACATGTAGCACATCTTGCTTTGGTACTAACACCACACCCTTTTGTGGATCCCACATCATACGCTTTACAAACCCCTTTTATACCCATTTCATCCTCAGTATTGTCTCTAGATATACCTCATCCATTAGATTCTCTTGGTTCACCTGTTAATGGAGTTTACTCTCATCTCCATGTTGATCGATGATTGAACCTTATGGTCGAGAATAATACCCAATAATCTTTGTAACTAATTTCTATTACATGACTTGTTTTACTTTGCCTTAATTTTGATCACTTTGTTGCATTCATATTCAGGCTTTGTTCTTCTAGAGTTACTTCTTAGGCCATCTTAAGGTCTATTAAGAAACAATTTCTAAAGCTTTGGCCATCATAAGGAGTAATACCTCCATAAGACAAAGATCCATTATGGTAGTGATTTAAGGTAAAACATTATCAAACCAATTCTTATTTTCTATTGATGTATGTTAAGTCCACTGCAAAATAGAGTACATTAATTCCATTTGAACATGATTTTATTATTACACTTGAAGGTTCAGTGGAGACCTAAGCATGAAGTTCAAATTTAGAAAAATTTTCACAATAGAACATCTCATAGGCTATTTAAGATGTTTAGAGATGCAAAAAATGCAAAAGAACACCGGGTTAAGGAGAATATTTGGAACTCGTTGAGAGCATATTAGAAATCTTCATATTATCGCAATAAGGGTGTTGTTCTACATAATAGGTGGTTCCATTACCACTCATGAGCATGTCATTCATATAGTACAAACCTTCGTTCATTTTCTATCCATTATTCTATAACTTCATATTTTGTTGCAACCACAAAAGTTGGGACGAGTGTGGACATTAATGAGGTATTTCAACAAACTCATCTTCAAAAGGGATCTGCCCAGTTTGTTGATGATAAGTCGTAGACGACACATGTAAACAAACACTTTTACAAACTTGAAACTTGTATTATTATGTTTCTTTTAAACTTCCCCCTTTTATTGAAACTTTGGAAAATATTTAATAGGAAGAATTTTCAACTATACTCTCATAAGTCCGATAGGAGTAAGGGTCATACCTGATGCATCAAAACATCATGATGATGATCACATCATTATAACACAGTACTAGGCTGACATTGTCGATGAAAAATAAAGGATGACTATATGAAGTAGGACAACTTTCTATCAATTACAATGTTGCAAGAGGTATGCTAAAGCACCAACCATATACTTTCGACAATGTTAAGGAGGCCGTTGTCCACTTCACCCAACAATTTGAAGCATATGACCATGCTTATGATGATCTGAGACAACATTTTGTGAATTTCCAAAATCTGGTTATGAGATTCTTGTCTGTAAAGCGAACCAAAGAAACGAAGAGCACGAAAAACTCCCTCGCAAGCCACAAAACACATACTCCAAGAAGAAAAAGAACAGAGAAAAGGAAGGGAGCCTTCCTCTTGTGACACTGCTTTAACTAGAGCGAAAGAAGAGGAAGAGACTATGTCCGAAGAAGAACCCAAAGTTGGGTTTTGTTCGAAAATCAAGAGCAAACGATAATTGGGAAAAACAAGTATAATTAGGGTTTTGCAGAAAATTTTTCTTTTAGAAAGAAATAAATTAAAATAGGGTTTGTGCTATTGGGGAAGATGACGTTGACGTGACAAAGTGATGTGTTACTGATTTTAAAAAACTGGTCATGTAAACGTTTCAACTCATAAAACAAAGTATCTCAATTTCTATTAAGATTATGAAATCAAAGTATGAGTTGATGAAACATAAAATAAACATTAAACATGAAACAAAAACGATTAATTGAATTAATCAATCTTATTAAAAATGAGACACAATGTGGTGTTTTAGTTTTGCATGATGTTCAATTATTTGGTTGGACCTGTATCTCTAAATTTATAACGTTTGGGATAAATATTTTGTCTTGCAACTCACTCACATTGTACCTCTAGGTTCATCTAAGTATTCATATTGTCCCAATAATTTTAACTTGTTATTTTAAAGACAGAGTGGTCAGCTTAAACATTTTCCAAACTTCTCAAACGAAAGCCCTTCAGCTTTATCCTTGCTTCATTCGCTCAAATTCGTCTAAATCAACTTAACTGTCACTTGAACGAATGTCTTGTATAATTATTTTCTTCTTAGCTGATCACTCGAACAACTCTAATTTCAATTTAAGCAAAAATTCATTTTCGTGAACTGGTTTACTAAAATAATAGTAAGAAAAACTTATAGCAACAAATCTCTATAAAACTAAATTAAAAGTAATAATAATAAATAAATAAAACTGAAAGAATGACGTATATATATATATATATATATATATATATATATATATATATATATATATATATATATATATATCACATATAGCTACCTTTAGATCAAAATATAATATATTTGAAATTAATTTTTTTTTTCTTAACCAAGAATTGCATCTTTTTTCCTGTTCAAAATGATAACCAACCACACAACTCCAACCACCTCGAAAGGTAATATGCATCATCACCACCCCACAAAAAAGATTCAAATTTAAACGTGGCAACAAAGTGGTCCTCACTCCCTTCCATAAAACACTCTTTAAGTTCAAACTATTGTATGTATATTTCACAAAATCCTCTTTCTTAACAAGTCAAATTCAGTGATACTACCTCAGTGATGAAGATGAAGAAGGCTACTTGTGTTATCCTTTTCGCCGTCGCTTGCATTAGCACCGTCATGGCACACGGCGGCCACGACAAGGCGGAAGCAACCGCCCCGGCAGAAGCCCCCGCCAGCCTTGCCACTCCGGGGGCACCCGATGGCGGCGCCGGTGCTCTTAATCCATTTCTTGCCGTCTCACTCCTCTCCTTTGTTGCTTACTATTTGCAATTCTAAGTCATGATATACGTACCTAGCTACGTGCATGCTATTTTGTAACAGGATAAAGGGAAACAAAAGAGGAAACCCTAGATCCACCTACAATAAAAGGATCTCAAATTGAGATTCAAGCCATTATTTTCTTTTAGTTTTGTTTTGCCTTTTCATTTTTTTCATGGAAAGTATATCCTAGGATTTTCGGTCCGATTATTGTATTAATATTTGTGTGTGTGTACTATTACATGTTTTGGTTGGTTTTTAATTCCACTCATGGGACATGTTTCTTTGGATTGTGATTCCATCCCCTGCAGATAGGACCATTGATTTTGAAATCAACCATTTTAGTAACATAGTCTCTGTCTATGTCTATAACCGAGTTATTGAGCTATATATTTTTCTGTGAGAAAATCTTTTCTTTCTCAAAAAGTTTATAGAGTAAATGGTTAATTCATTTAGAAAATAATATTTTTTTTTGTTTTTCTCTTTTATATAATTTAATAATAAAATTTGGCCAAATAAATCATAAATAACTGTTGACAGATGATTTGAGTTGTAAAAAAGGTTTAAACATAAAATAATAGCTTAACAACATATTGATTTTATTCGTTAAACAGATATAGTACAAGAAGATAAAATAAAATTCTTTTTTTTTACCATTACCTTAACTCTCTTACCTGAACTTTATAGGCAAGATAAATGTAATGTTTTTAAAATTTACGTATATGCATGACTAATATAAAAAGAAACAATGTAATAAGATAGTGTTTTAAAAAAATGTTTATGTTAGAACTTGAAAAATAAATAAATTAAAAAGTAATATAGTTTGAAAATTCTTCGAGAATGTTAATATAATTTATTCTTTATTTATATTGATATTTCCATTTAAGAAAATAAAATAAAATAAAGGAAAATAAAAATTGAGTTGGCTTTGGGCTCCCAACCCTAAAATGTAGTTGGCTGGAGCATTCCAAATTAATTGGTGTTAAATGAAGTGGGCAGTCGACCTCGTATCGGAGTGGGACCAAATAAACAAGTAAAAAAATGGCACAAGGGGAGGTTGTAAGTTAGAGTGTTGCTTCGTGGACCACTACTCGATGCTCTTTGTACCATCCACAGTTATTTTGCCTTTCTTATAAAACGGATGTTAACATCTCTTTCACTGAATATTTACATCTTAAACCGAGGTTGACATTTGTTTACATATTTTATATTTTAATTTATTATTTTTATTTTAAAAAAAAAATCTTCAACCGATTGGCCACATCCGTTAACATCTGTTTAATAGATTTTTCAAAAATATTTTAATTATTATTTAAATAATAATACATAAAATAAATTAACAATAATTATTTTATGAAATAAAATAAAATTAATTTATAAATAATTAAGTAATTATTTTAAAAAATTAAATATTATTTATATATTAATTTAAAATATAATAAATTAAAAAATTAAAAATTAAAAAAAAACTTCACGGGTGTTGTCACCTTGGCAAATCTGTTTTAAAAATTTTTTTAAAAATATTTTAATTATTATTTAAATAATAATACATAAATTAAATTAATAATAATAATTTATTAAATAAAATAAAATTAATTTATAAATAATTAAGAAATAATTTTAAAAAAATTAAATAATATTTATAAATAATTTAAATTATAATAAATTAAAAAACTAAAAACTAAAAAATAAATTCATTGGATATCACCACATTCGAATGTGACACATCCATTTTAATAAATTTTTATTTTAATTATTATTTAAATAATAATACATAAATTAAATTAATAATAATTATTTTATTAAATAAAATTAAATTAATTTATAAATTATTAAGTAATAATTTTAAAAATTTAAATAATATTTATATATTAATTTAAAATATAGTAAATTAAAATCCTAAAAATTAAAAGACAAAAATTTCAATGGATGTGCCACCTCAACGTTACATCTGTTCCACATCCGTTTAAAATAAAAGATAACGGTGTAAGAAGTAACCCTCTCTAAGTTACGGTGTTTTCTTGAAAGAAATCGGAGATAAAAGAAGTTTAAGATTTTCTTAAAAAAATGTCATTTAAAAACTCGACGAGTAAATTTTTTTAAGAACTTTTATAACAGAAAAATAAAATAAAAATAAAATATTAAAATTAATTTAACGATAAATTAAAATTAATTTATATAAGTTTTTTTAAAATTTAATTTAAATTAATTTTAGTTAATGAAAAAGTTTATTTTATTTTCATTTTGTTTTGTTAAATAGCGATTCGCCTAATTAATTACATGAATTTATCTTTGAAATTTTAATACGAGAATAATTACATTTTATCTTAATTATTCCCCCAAGTGAATTATAATCTATTTACTAATTATAATTGTTTAACGAATTATGATTTGTTCAAAATTATGCTAATAAAAGAAAGAGGTATGTCGTATGGAGGATGTCCAAATTATGCGTTATTTCCTTTAACTTCCTATATATGAAATTTTAGTTATACATAATTGGAGTTCTTAATCAGATATTTGTAAGTAATAATTAGAGTGTTATCACTATGATGAATATATGTGTTATGTAGGTAGTACAAAGATGTAGTACTTAGTTTTGGATATTTAATGTAGGAAAAAGGAAAGAATAACATATGAAAGAAAGAGGCTTATTATTTATCAAAAAGTGTTTATTACATGGAATCCAAACCCTTTATATTAGGTAATTAATAGAAATTTGTAAATATATGTTTACATAAGATGCTCCATTAAACTCATGGAATATACACTAGTAAAAAATGAGATTTTTAACTCGTATATTATGACTCAGTTTTTGTTGAACCGAAGCATATTAAACACGGTGGCAGGTTCGTAATTTTAAAAAGCATTATATGCCTCGGTTGATTAATAACCGGTGTCTAAAAAGAATACTGGTTCGGTTCCCAGAGTAAACCGAGGCATAATCTTCACGTAACACAGATATGGCATCGGTTGACATAGAGCCCGAGGCATATTGGGCTGGACTTAAATCGTGAAAAAGCTGGGTAGCCAAATCATTTCCCCAAAACACCTCTCCTCTTCTCCTGCAATCTTCTCCTGCGCGACGACCTCCTATTCTCCTCCCCTTCTCATGCGATGTGCGACGACGGTGGACGCGGCGAGGCAGCACCAACGGTGGACGTAGCGGTAGCGAGGACGCAGCGGCGAGGACACAGCGGCGAGGACGCGGAGGGTAGAGGTCAGATCTGGGCGGGTGGAGGTCAGATCTGGGCGGGTGGAGGTCAGATCTGGGCACATGGAGGGGCGGAGGGTAGATCTGTGACGAGCGGAGAACCACCCGAGGGGACGACGGAGGGGGAGCAGAGGAAGTCAGTGACGGTGGCGAGGAGGGTGGGAACGACGGAGGATATGCTGGCAAGCTTCGTGAGGACGGTGGAGAGGGAGCAGAGGAAGTCAGTGATGGTGGATGCTGACAAGCTTCGTGGGGGAGATGGTGGTGGTCGGAGATGCTTATGTTGGGGGAAGAATAGAGAAACCCATGTGTGAAGAGGAAGAAATTTGATCTAAAACGCTTCAGCTTAAGTCCATGTTCATCGATGCTTCTGAGTTTCTGCTTCTGAATTTATGCTTCTGAGTTTCTGCTCATTGCTATTATCATTGGGTTGTAATTTTGGGTTGTAATTTTGACACTGGTTGTTTATATGTATGAGCTCATTTGCTCCTTCTCTGTCCAGATTTTTGATATTGATTGTTGTAGATATTGATTGTTGGAATATTGTGTGTTGATTGATTCCTGTCAGTGTTTTCTTGTTTGTTTTAGATTATTGAACATTGGGAAATCTTGAGTTTACTTAGCACGATGAATGAACCGTGAACCTAGTCTGAATCCAAAAAAACACACACGCAATTGCCTCGGTTATCTAAGAACCGAGGCATATTCGTATTACGTTTTATCTCGGTCAGTAACCGAAGCATAAAACTTAACCTTTTTACCTCGCTCGCATATGCTTCGGTTGTAGAACCGATGCATATAAACATATAGAACCGGTGTCTTTAGTCTTTATTGTACTAGTGATAATGACCTTGAGTTTATCTATGCAAAGAAGAAAAGAGGAATTAGATAAGGGTTTGGTTAAGGTGTCAACTATTTGAAAAGGGTCACGTACAAAGTATAGGTCTAGCTCAAAGTGTTTTGTTTTGAAGTGAAAAATGGAATTGAATGCGAGCATAACAATACTAAGATCGTTAGAGTAAATTTTTGGTATAGAGGACTGTTGAAAAATTAATGAACATCTTCTTTTAATGAAAAGTTTTAATGATGATGACTCATAAAGAAATGTTGAAGACTTAAAAAATGCTTGAATTCAACATATACATTGAAGACTTAAAAGTTTAGTTGTTGAAGTTTTGTAACTTTTGTATCTTATTTAAATTAGTAGGTCAAGAATCTAAAGAGAGAACTCAAGCAACAAAGCACTCTAGGAAAACTTTATTTTTCATAAAAACTTCTATGATAATTGATTATAACTATTGATAATCGATTAATCAAATGAAATTCAGCTTTTCACAAGAGACTCTATGATAATTCATTATCCACTTCCGATAATTGATTATCACATCAAGAACAGGTTTTTAGAAAAGTTTATATAATAATCGATTATCTCTTGAAATAATTGATTATTAGTGGTTGATGCGACTTAACTCTTCAATTTTTTGAGCTAATTTTATAAAGAGAGAGTCTATATATTTTGGCTAAATCTAATTTCTAAAGTAACTTTCACTCAGAGGTTTAAAGTTGCGACTGCTAAAGAAATTCTGTGTTTGTGAACAAGTACTTTGGAAAACCTAGTATGGGTAGAGCGATATCTTTTACCAAGTGGGTTCTTAGGTAATTAAGTGTTGTTGTTGTTACTAGGAGAAGTTATTCATCCTTTGTGTGGTTAAGTGTTGTTGTTGTTACTAGGAGAAGTTATTCATCCTTTGTGTGATTCAAAAGAGGTGTTCATTTCTTGTAGATTCAAGGAAGGTGTTTCTTTATCTCTTGTGTGATTCAACAAAGGTGCCTTTATCTTTTGTGAGACTCAAAGAAGGTGTTCATCCCTTGTGGAAGGAAAATGTCTTTCATCTCTTGTCACTTCAAGATAGGTGTCTTCTAAACCTAAAATATCATCTATGTGACTATAAGTTCTAGTTTATTTTACTGATTGGTTAATCTCTTTTTACAGAGATTAACAACTAGACGTAAGGTCTTTTTTATTCGACTAGTATAAAATTACTTGTTCAAATTTCTCTTTTTATACACTTTTTATTTATCAGCTATTATCTTAAAGATATTATTTTTATTGCTACGTCAGACTTTAGAAATGGAAGATTTCTTAAAAAACATAGTTTTGTTAAAGAAATCAATGCACCCCTTCTTGGATTTTAACCAAAAGTAATTATTTCATTGCATGATTCTAATAAGGATTTGATACGACATTTAGTTTGAAGAGTGCAGATCCACGGTATTTCAGATAATATAGCGATTGAGCTGCGATACTTAATTTTTGTTGAGTTTCATGATATGACTTTTTGCTTATGTGAGGACGAGAAAACAATGTTTGCTCGAAAGTAAACACATTATCCAAGTATATATTCTCTATCATTTGGATTGACACTCCAATCTGCATCACAAAAGGCATGAGAGTAGATCGGAAGAAGGTTGAAGGTGTAGGCCATGATGTTGAGTGCCAACATGGAAATCAAGAATTCATTTTAGTGCATGACAATGATGTTCTTGTTGTTAGATAAACTTTAAATGAGACCTACCATGCTGATTTTTGGATCAATGTCTTCCACTCCATCAAAAGTTGCGACAATTGCTCCTTCTTTTCTAGATTCTTTATTCTTCTTTGGTTTATAAAATGGTGTGCAATATGTGAAGTATCATGTGGCAGAGAAAGAACTAAGTGTGTGAGTGTGTATAAAGCAGAAAGAGAAGCAATATGCACACACAAGGCAAATTCGAGAAATATCAGCGTGTATGCGTGTGAAGAAGAAGGACGAAAAAGTGGCCACGATTGTAGAGTGTGAGAGCTCGACCATTACCAAAAAGAGGAGCTTCGCTATGTGTTTTACAATGTTGTGAGCTTGAGAGGTAAGAGTATAGTATTTGAGTATTGTAGATTTCCAAAAAATTCTCTCAAGTTCATCAATAAGAGAATTATTTTGATACCAACAAATTGATATTAGAGTTGTGAGAGCCTAAGTGTCCGAGTGAAAAAGAGAGAGTGAGAAATGGCCAACCTTGTGTCCTTACATCAGTTGATAGAGAAAGTCAATTATGATAATTCGAGTTTACAAATGAAGGCTCTTGTTGGAAATCAATATGTATGGGATGTAGTAGAAGGTAGGTACTAAGAACCCATAGAGAATGGAAAGCAGACTGTGGCCTAGATTAAGAAAAACGTGAGTGAGGATAAGTTAGCTTTGTACACATATTGTACCGAGCTGTGGAAGAGTCAGACTTTGAGAAGATATCAAACGCTAAATCTTCAGGAGAAGCATGGGAGATCCTGAAGAAGGCGTACAAAGAGGGTGATAGAGTTAAGCAAGTTTGACTTCAAAATCTTTGGGGCAAGTTTGAAAACCTAAGAATGAAAGAGAAAGAAAATGTAGTTGAATATATAACTCGGGTGGAGACCGTTGCAAATCAACTCGGCAAAAACGGAGACTCGTTGTTGAAAATTCAGAAAAAAAAAACTAGAGGGCGAAGGGGGTTGAATAGTGTTTTAAAAACATTTCACAAATGGCGTCTGACAAGTTTTCAAAAGATTAATAAACAAAATATATGTTTTGATAATGGTGTTTAAAAAGAGCTTTTAAGAAAACTTTGTAAGGAGCAAAGTAGTAAAGCACAAATTTTTTATTGGTTCACTCAACCTAAGTTACATCTAGTTCTATCTTAAGAACTCTTAAGGGGTTCCACTAATCTTTCAAAAAATTACATGAGTTCTAACACTCAAGGTTTACAACGAGTATTAGCATCATTCTTGTTAAGATAAAATCTTCTACACGTTCAAACACTCTAATGTTTTGAAGTTTAATTAAATAACATTAAACGAGATAAGAATCTGAAAATACCTAAGCCTAAAGAATAGGATATGTAGAAACACAAATGCTAGAAACAAGTTTCCTAAATCATCCGTCAACATAAAAAAGTCTTAGGAAAACACATAGGAAAGCAATTAGGATAAAAGCTTCTAGATGCAACGCTAAATGACTTACAAGTGAAAGCATCGAAAGAGAGTTAAGCTAAATGCAAACACATAAGTTATATGTACACAAGGGTATTTAGTTAAACTCGCAAGAAAAAAAAAGGCGTCGAGACAATGTCTCTAGCAAAACCCTCTAAAAGCCTTAAATAAGCTCAAATCCTTAGGAAAGTCATATGACAATTTCGACCATATTGATAAAATCTTATGAAGTCTTCCGAGACAATGGAGACCACAAGTCACAACTCTTAGAATGTCAAAGAATCTTGACATAAGCAGGTATCATAGCTTGATTGGAAGTCTATGGTATTTGGCGAACACAAGGTCAGACCTGATGTTGAGCATGAGAAGCGTAAGTCGCTTCATAGAGGAGTCAATGTACTCCTATTAGAAAGCACTAAAATGAATATTGAGGTACATGAAAGGAACTATGTCATTCAGGCTATTTTATACCAAGTTGGACAACTACCAGCTTAGCCGATACTCGGATAGTGGTTGGTGTGGAGACATGGATGACCGAAAGAGCACGAAGGCTATATTTTCTTTATGGAGAACATGATTTTTACTTCGATATCAAAGAAACAACCCATTTTGGTTCTATTAACATGTGACACCGAGTATGTAGCAACATCCTAGAGTGTGCAGCATGCAGTATGACTTAGAAATCTGCTAAATAAGTGGAAATAAATTCGAGTACATAATAAATCAACAATTGAGCGTGCCAAGAATCTTGTCAACCATGAAAGCAACAAGCACATTGACCTCCGTTTTCATTTTATCCAGGAGAAGATAAAGGAAAGAAGTGTAGATCAAGTTCGTAGGGAGAAAAGAGTACATAACTGATATATTCACAAAAGCATTGCCTACAACATCATTTCAAGAGTACAAAAAGCTAATTATGATGAAGAATGGAGGAATTTAAGTTTATGGAGGTGTTTTGTTGGATAAACTTAAATGTGGGGTAGTTTAGTAATTATATTTAAGTTATAGTTTATTTGGTACATGATTACCATGTTACCGTTTTCATTTATTGTCACAATCTACTCTAATTTGATTATGTCATTATTACTGATTTTATGCTTTTAAAACGTTAGGATTATTGTATTTATCTCCATTCCTTTGTGGTTTTTTAAAGCTTATGGTATTCATCAATGAAATACATAGAATTGCAAAGTTCAATTATATAGTGTATATGTCATCTTATATTTTACACTTTAGCTATAACATAGGGTTCACAAAAAGTACTTTTGATAGGACAATGTATTTTACATTCACGTAATGCAGCATAATGTTAAAATATGCATGGCTAATATTAAATGCCAAAGATGGAACGAAGGCACCACAATTATGCTGCAAGAGAATGAAAAACAATGAACATGTAAAGCCCATCCTAAAGTATGTTGTGAAGAAGTATCTTCTTAGTTTTGTAGCGTTTAACAAAGCAGCAATGAGGATAAAACTCAAAGTAAACATCGTTATCAAGAGCAAATTTAGAAACAATTAGGATATTTTTAGATAACAATGGTCATGCAAAAAGTGTTTAAGATGAAAAGTGTGAGATGTGTAGGGGTTTGTGTATGTAGGAAACCCAATATGATTAATGTGCATACTTACACTTCCTATTTGAACCAATTTAGCACTATATATAGTTGTTTCTTGGTGAAGTTAGAGGTATTGTTTATCATGTGATGTGTTGTTCCACTATCTGGATACCATATACTAAGGAAGAAAGATTCCCAAGAATGGAAGGTTCATTATTATCTTATGGTAAAAAAGGGAAAAGGGAAGCATTACCTTGGATATCAGAAGGGAAATCATGTTCGTAACTATGCCAACAACCAATTGTTATGTGGCCACATTTTTGCATATCTAAAATTGAGGGCAAATTGTATCCCAAGAATTTTGATTGTTGTGCCAAGAAGTGTGCCTTGAGTTACATTAACCATGTGACTTGAAGGAGTGATGCATGACTAAAGCTACGTCCTCTATAAAAGAAAGAACCACTACAACGTGTATTATGTGGAGGTTGTGTAGACATTGTAAGATTAGTTTGGAACAAAGAGGTTAGTGTTTTTATGTTTCTCCAATCTTTCTTCTTGAGCTAGTAATAAAGCCTCGATATCTTGTACTGTATATGGATCCAAGCCTATGGTAAGAAAAGTGATGAAGGGTCATAATTCTTTTAGAGACCATCCAAAATAGCATCTATGTGTTATTCGATTGTAAGCAAAGAGTCAAATGTTGCTAGAGAATATATAATCTTCTTGATATCAAAAAGATAAATTGTTATTGGCCAATCTTTCTTATACTGTTTGAGTTGAAGCAAGAGATTTTTCACTTGAGCTCTTGTTTGGGAGGCATAATAGGTGTGAAAAGTCATCCAGATTTGAAAGGAGGAGAATGACCCTACCATTTTGATTAGAAACAATATGGTCACAGAGGTAAGTAACCAGGCTGCTATGAGTTGGTCTTGTTGCTCATAGTTGATGAAATCTTGATTGATGGTGTTGGTTGAGAAATTTGTTTCAGAAAGAAGGTGAGGAGGATGAGTGTCATTAACAAACCTATTGAGTTTGAAGCCTCATATTATTATTTTTGGCTTAGATATTTATTATCTAATAGTTTCAATGTGATTGGTCTGGTTAATGTTTGAGGAAGAAAGGCGGAAGATGTAGTGAAAACAGAGGTAGTAGTGGTTGATGAGGAAGATATGGTGGAAAGCCAAAAAAAAATGGCTCTTGATACCATAAAGGAAAGAATAACATATGTAAAAAAAAGAAAGAAAGAAGACTATTATTGATCGTAAGTGTTCATTACTGAGAGTGTATAACTCATTATATGGGCAATGCAAAAAAATAAATTAGTAAACATATGTTTATGTAACATCACCCCGTAACTCATGGAAGATGTAATATATAAAGAGAATAGATTCACAAATATATTTTATTAAGATTTTGAGTTTAAAGTGGTGTCATGTTCTTTTATGTTGTTGGTTCAAGGCTCATTTCTTATTTATATCATCATTTGTTTCTCTCCCTAATTATGTAACAAATTGGTATTAAATCTAGTTTTGTCCTACTAGCTTACAAGTACATCTATTTGAGCTAGTTTAGTAGTCACTTATAAGAACTTCTAAATAATAAACTGTAAAAGTAATATATGTAAAATAATATGGGTAATTCATTCTAAAGTACACTGTGTGTAATTCATTATAAAAGTACTTGTATGTGTGCCAATGCGGAATGACCTCACATTAGAGAAAAATTTTGAAGTTGATTGTGTGTTGGAATCCCATATTATCTCTATTATCTTTTTATTCCTAAATATGTAACAAATTGGTATTAGATATATTTTTTTCCTAGTGGCTTACAACATCTATTTGAGGCTCAAATTTTGAGCTAATTTAGTCCTAGTCACTTACAAGTACATATGAATAATTAGTTGTAAAAGTAAAATATTTCAAACAACATGGATAATTCATTATAAAGTACAATTTATACTATAAAAGTACTTGGATGTGTACCAATATGGAATGAACTTACACAAGAGAGGTAAATTATAGGAGTTAAGTATGAGTTGGATTCCCATATTGAATATATGTAAAAATTTATTTTTTTAAGTTTTTGGATTGAAAATAGTATTGTGTTTCTCTTATATAGTTGTCTCATTACCCACTTCCTTTATACCTCCACATGTGTTACTCCAACTCAATCCACAATGACTACATATATACATGCTTATGTTCTTTTGTATTGGTTGTAAATATTTAGGTATGTAATCTAAACATGTTATGTATATATAAGTACATGCACCAATATGTATTTGTAATTTATTTAAACTTCAAACTTTTTTGAATTATTACATTTATGGTGTTAGAAAGGGTTATATTTTAGATAAACTTTAGGGAAATTAGTTTATTATGTTACCTTCATGTGTAAATGTTTTTTAGTATAGTTAAATGAATTTAATTATAAATGTTAATATGATTTTCTAATCTTATTTCTTTTGTATGCTTAGAGTTGGCTTGTACACCAATTACCACCCTCATATTCCTATAACATATGTTCCTCATATGATTATAGCATATAAATTATTGATGTAGCTTAACAACAATAGAGTGACTCTAATGCATATCAAGTTGTCTTACGTCAATTGGAGACTTCCAAGTAGAAGTTAAGGTTGGCCAAATAGTTTGTTAGCCTTGTTTAACAAGTCTATATGAATTTATGAGACATAAAGCTCTTAAGTTCAATGGGAGGTTTAGTCTTGAAGTAGCATATCACGGTCACTCAATGCCCTAAAGAAAAAAAATTGTCGTTTGTCATCTACACTTTGATTGGAGAAGCAAAGTTTTCATAGATAGATATGGAGAATACGATTGTTAGAGAAGAGTTTCATGGTATAACTTTAGGAAGACTTTTCTAGAATTATATTTTTTATATAGTATCAAATATGAAAAGGATGATGGAATTAATGCAGTTAGAGGAGGGTAACTTCTCTATTTGGAGTATGCAACTAGATTTAAACATCTAACAAGATTCTATACTCATACTATTTCTAAAGCTTGAAAATGTAGGAACCTTGAGAATGGATTAAGATATGAAATTAAGGAAATTATATTTCCATGATTATTTGAGAGTTTCTTACTTTTGTAGAAAAATTCAAAGAAATGGAAAATGTTAATAGTGATGGGAAAGGGCCAAAAAATATAACAACTTAGCAAAGAGTAATAACGCAACAAAAATTCAATCCCCTTCTTACGAGAATCTGTGAGGAGCACCTAACAAATAGAATAAAAAATAGAATCCAAAATACAAAGAGCCACCAACAATTTTTAACCTTGAAAACCCCTTAATGCAAGGGTAAAAATCACAAGTTGTCCAGACCAAAATGCAAGGGTAAAAATCACAAGTCGTCTAGACAAAAAAAAAATCCACTATGATCAATAATAGGATACAAAAGAGTCTCCAATAATAACATCAAATGGTATTTTCAATTAGCTAATTTAACTAAGCACAAATGCTTACAAATGAGAACAAAGAAGATGAAAATTCTCCAAAACAGGGCTACTAGTGCGGGACTAATTTATCCCAAACTAGATATCTGATTGACAATGCGAACGGTCAGAATGAAGAACCATATGTTTGAAACCCACTATGTAAAAATCAGCCTAATCCAACGGTGAAAGACTTCTCAATGACAAAAACACCAATGCAGGTTTAGGGTTATGCGGGAAAGGTTTTCTCTCTTCCTTTTTCTCTCACTTGGCTTTTGTCTCTCTTCAAATGACTCTAATATGCCCTACTAATTTGACCCATCTCCATTTAACCTAGTGAGACATGATTATCCACATTATTTGGGCCTATTCTCCACATAGGAAGGGAACCCAATAACCCAAGAAATCTTCCCCTCGCGACTATGTGGAGATATCCGCTAAACTGGCGATCTCACAACAAACTTCAAACTTTCCTCTTAACAATGTCTTGGTCATCATATCAGCACCATTATCATTTGTATGAACTTTAGCTAATTCCAACAACTTAGCATAAAAAAGATCACGTATCCAATGATGTCTCATATCAATATGTTTGGATTTAGAATGCAAAGTCTAATTCTTATCAAGATTAATAACACTTTCACTGTCATAATACAACAAGTATTTACCATGCACAAAACCAAGCTCTTGCAAGAATTTCTTCATGCATAACAACTCCTTACATGCTTCAGTAAGTGCAATGAATCATGTCTCAGTAGTAGACAACGCTACATATTTTTGCAACTTTGATTGCCAAGTCAAGGCTCCCCCTCAAACTGAATCAAATAGCATGAAGTGGACTTTCTATAATCAATGTCTCCAGCCATATATGAATCTGAGTAACCTACCAAAGTAGGCATATCACCTCCAAAACAAAGCCTCAAACCACTAATACCACTAATACCACGAATATACCTCAAAATCTATTTCACAACATTATAATGCTCTCTACCTGGATTTGACAAAAATCTACTAACTATACCAACGACATGTGCAATATTAGGCCTTGTATATACCATTGCATACGTCAAACTATCCACCGCAGAAGCATAAAGAACTTTGCTCATTTCTATCTTCTCAGCTTCATTTGAAGGACTTTGTTTAACACTCAACTTAAAATGAGTAGCAAGAAGAGTACTTACAACTTTAGTATTTTCCATTTGGAATCTTTGCGACACCTTCTGAATGTAGTGCTCCTGTGATAGCCAAAGTTTCTTCTCTTTTGTATCACGAGTGATACTTATACCAAGAATCTTCTTAGCAGCTCCCATGTCTTTCATGGCAAATGACTCGCCAAGTTGCTTTTTCAACCTATCAAATTTGGATACATCTTTCCCAATAATAAGCATGTCATCCACATATAACAACAGTATAGTGAAATCATTCTTAGAAAATTTCTTGACAAAAACGCAATGGTCAGAAGTAGTCTTCTTGTAGCCTTGCTCACACAACTCAAACTTCTTATTTCACTGCCTCGGAGCTTTCTTCAAACCATATCGTAGCCTACACACATAGTCTTCTTTGCCTTCAACAAGAAAACCATCTAGTTGCATCATGTAAATCTCTTCCTCCAAATCACAATGAAGGAAAGTTGTCTTCAAATCCATATGCTCAACCTCCAAATCTAGAGTAGCAGCTAAACTTAACACAGTTCTGATGGATGTCATCCTTATCACAGGTGAGAAAATCTCATTGAAGTTATCACCCTTTCTTTGTCTGAAGCCTTTCACCACTAATCTAGCTTTATATCTGGTAGATGTAGAATTGTTCTCTTGCTTCACCCCGAAAATCCACCTATTATTTAAAGCTCTCTTACCCTTAGACAATTTCACCAAGTCATAAGTGTGATTGTCATGCAGAGATTTCATCTCATCTTGCATTGCATCCAACCAATTTTTCTTTTCTTCACTTTCAATGGCCTCCTCATAACATTCAGGTTCTCCCTCATCAGTCAACATCACATACTCATTGGTAGAGTACTTCTTATAAGGTTGTTTTAGCCTGTCATATCTTATGGGTTGAGCTTCAGGTAGCTCAGGTACATCACCAAGACTCTCATCTTGTGACACATCATGTTCCTTTTCATCAACATTATCAATAGGAACATCCAAGCCATCTCCAACCTACTAATTATCAGCATCCCCATGTTGTTCATAATCATGAACATCAATATCCAAATCATTAATAGACAACCGAATTAGATCAAAATCAACCACATTACAATCTTCCTAAGGTGTAGACTTCTCCACCTTTTCAATATTTTTAATGGTTTGATCTTCCATGAGTTGCACATAACGACTTCTAACAACTTTCTTTTAACGGGGTCATACAACTTGTAGCTAAATTCATCTTGACCAAAACCAATGAAGATTCATTTCCTTGTCTTCACATCCAACTTGGATCTTTCATCCTTTGGAACATGAACAAATGCTTTACAATTGAAGACACACAAATGATCATAAGTAACGTTCTTGTCAAACCAAATTGTCTGACACCTCAAAGTTCAAAGCAATTGCAGGACTTAGATTAATAACATGCATTGTTGTAAGCAATGCCTCAACCTAGAAATGCTTAGGCAATTTTGCTTCGGAAAGCAGACACCTAACTCTTTCAATCAATGTTTTATTCATCCTCTCCGCTAAACCATTCAACTGAGAAGTTTTGGGAGGAGTCTTCTCATGTGCAATACCATATTGTCTACAATAAGCATCAAATGCTTCACAATATTCACCACCATTACTAGCACGAATGTGCTTCAGCTTCTTGCTTGACTTCCTCTCAACCAAAGCATGGAATTCTTTAAACTTATCCAACACTTGGTCCTTTCTCTGTAGTGCATAAAGCAAAGCTTCCTGGAACAATTATCAATAAAAGTAACAAAGTAAAGTGCACCACTAAAAGACTTTACCTTCAATGGGCCACAAACATAAGAATGCATCAATTCAAGCAACTCTGACTTCTTCGAAGGAGGATGTTTCTTGAAAGATACTCTTAGTTTGTTTACCAACCATCCAGTGAAAATATTTCTTCAACTCTACACTCTTCAATCCTAAGAGAACATCCTTTTTAGCTAAGCGGTTAAGTCCCTTTTCACTGATATGTCCAAGCCTTTTATGCCACAAAGATGACTTCATATACACGACATTCACACAAACATTAGCAACCAAAGCTTTTGTCTAGTAAAGCTTAGATTTTTTTTTCTCCCTTTTAGCTATAACCAAGTTACCTTTGGTGAGCTTCCACTTTCTAGAACCAAAGTGGTTATCAAATCCACCATCATCAAGTACCTACACAAAAATCAAGTTAAAGCGAACATTTAGAGCATGTTTAACTCCTCTAAGCAACAACTGCATCTCCATGTTGGTTTGCAAGTGAACATCACCAACACCAATAACCTTAGACACCTCATCATTACACATCTTCAATACTCCAAAATCACCAGGTGTATAAGATGTGAAGAACTCCTTCCTGGATGTAACATGCAGTATAGCACCACTATCAATTATCCATATGCTCTCATCAGATATAAGATTAATAGTTTCATAATCACGAAGACAAACAAGGTCATCATATGTAGTAGTAGTAACACAATCACCATTATCATTATCTCTTTCTCTTTTCTTACCCTTTTTCTTTTTGTTCTCTTTCTTCAACAAAAAACAGTTCTTCTTTATATGTCATATTTTGTGACAATAGTGATATTCCACATTCTTGTATCGAGACCTAGCTTGCTCCTGCTTTTATATCTACTACTATTTTGTTCTTTCTTCTAACTTTTAGCCCTATTCTCTGTAATAAGCATTTCTGAATGAGATAAAGTACCTTGTGTCTTCCTTCTCATCTCCTCATTAAGGGAACCACTCTTTGCCATTTGCAAAGAAATATCACCATTAGGAGTGGTACTTATCATGGAAACCTGAAATGTCTCCCACGAATCTGGTAAAGAGTTTAATAGGAATGAACCTCATAGATCGTCATCAAATTTTATACCCACTCATGCTAATTGATCATAGTGTCCTTGAAATTCACTCAAGTGATTTGAAACAGGAGTTTCTTCTTTGTACTTCAACACCACAAAATTTTTCAGCAAGTACAATTTATTAGTCCCTAACATAGAAGCATACATGAACTTAAGCTTATCCCATAAGCTTCTCGCATGTGTCTCATTAGCAACAAACAAATAGAACAAAAAATAGAATCCAAAGCATAAAGAGACACCAACAATTTTTAACGTGGAAAACCCTTCAGTGCAAGGTAAAAATCACAAGTCGTCCAGATCAAAGAAAAATCCACTATGATCAATAATAGGGTACAAAAGAGTCTCCAATAATAACACTGGTACGACTGTCGCGGTCATACAAATTTGATGTGCAGAAATTTATGCAGTATATTTCTAGGAAGTGACTCCTAGGTCGTCTCTCAAGGACCAATATTTTGGGGTTCAGTTTTAGATCTTTTTCACAAAAAAGGGGGGGTTTTGTGGATGTTTTGTGGTACGGAAAAATAAATTAAAACTGGAATTAAAATAAGACAGAATTAAAAACACTGAAGTAAATTTTAAAATAGTAAAATCAACACAGTAAAAGACGGTAAAAACGGAAAGCGATAAATTGAAAAACGGTAAAATTTAACGATGCGGAAAATAATAAATGGTAAAAATAAAAAGCACATGGAAATCAAATTTAGCAAAGACACAAGGCTTGAAATAAAATGCTGTGAAAATGAAATTAACGAACTGTTTCAAAACACTGATACACTTCCGAAATAAAACACTACATTTTGCACTTTGCACTGTTGAAAATGGAAACTAATAGAGCTTAAAGGAAAAAGGAAGAAGGAAGAGGCATAGCCTCTTCCAAGCCGTGAGTGGTACTAACTACTCCTCAATTCTCCTCTCTTCTTTGCTCTGCTGCTGCTTCATTTATAGTGTCAACACACTGTACATCCCATTTTGGATTTTGTCTCGGCAGCCCGTGACCTTCCAGCCAGCTTTTACGTTTGTTGTCAGGAATTTCTTTTGTCAACTGTGCTTCTGGATGTTGCCGAAAAAAAAATAAGGTTTGGGGGACCCTCCATTTCTTGTCTCATCTTCAGCTTGTTCTCGAGAACACACCATTCCAGCCGTGGGTTCTCTTCTCTTTTCCTTCTCCCTTCACACGTTGCAAGTTGCTGGGTTCTTCTCTCCAAGCTCTTTTCTGGATGCAGCAATCTGGACGCCACTTCCTCAACGTGTAGACATTTCCTTCAAGGCCAAATTGAATGAACCTTGTAGCTAAAAGAAAGAAAGAAAATACCGTGCCATCTCTGCTGCAAATTCCCGTGCATACACATTACACTTTCGTCCAGCCAGGCCGTGAAGTTTAGCACCGTTCCTTCTACCGTGCAGCATGTTTCCAAAGTGGTGGCCCTTCAATTCCAAGCTAAATCGTGAAGGTGGCTACAGCTGGACATTCTCCCTTCGTGCTTCCAAGTGCAGGCCGTGTGCTTTCCCTTATTTCCATCACCGCATCTTCATTTTAAAAGAAAAGAATAGAAGCTTCTCATCTCATGTACACCTCTTTGCCATGACAGTACTCCTTTGGGTGCTGCTCCAACACATTCCAACTTTCTCTGAACGTAACAAGCTTTGCTCAATCCATTCTTCATGCAGCACCTATCCTCTCCTGGACGTGACTTTGTGCTTTCTTTTTCTCAACTCCTTCTTTGCTTGTGGCTGCTGGAATGAGCTCTCCAAGCTTCAATCTTCTCTTCCGTTTCCAACACTGGACCAGGATTAAAACAACATCTTCATGTGCTGCTGGATTTGTTTCTTCTTTTTATCCATCTCTTCCTTGAAAACGTTCAAGAGCCAAGTTGAAACAAGTGGTGGCTGCAGCTGCTTTTGGGTTCCAGAAATAGCCGTGAATGTGGCTGTTGGACGTGAATTAACTGCTGTATTGGAATCCCGTGAACGTGGTAGTGGTGCCCTTTCTCCATGTGTTTGATGTGTACATTCAGCCGTGGTCCGTGTCATGTTTTTTTGTTTTTTTTCAATCTTTAAGAATAATATTCCCAGTGGCAGCCCATATTTTTGTCCATGCATGCTTTTCTATTTAGATGTGGACCGTGCACATTTTGCCAAGCAATCAACTACATGAACCAAAACCGTGATGTGCTGGTGCACCGTGAGTTCTTCCTCTACTGGTGTAGCTACTGGAAGTGAAGGTGTGCTGGATGCTTTCTTCATGTGCGTGTTGGTGCTTTCCAGAACCAAGAGAGACCACTCCTCTTACGTCTCGGTGGCAGCTGGAAACGTGAATTATTCTCGAAGCTGCTGCGTGCTTTTCCATTCTCCAAACCAGCAGCACTCCTTTTCCGCAACAGCCGTGGGATCTTCTCATGACATCCATGCCTTGCTTTCTTTTTTCCCGTAACAGAACCTTGTGTTGCTGCCATGTAAGAAAATAAGACCAAGCACTCCATTTCCGCAACAACCGTCCAAAGGAGAATGAAATGCCTTCTCCCAAAACAATTAGAAACCGAGACAAAGTGTGGTGGCCCTGTAATGTGTTATCTAGCTAAAATGTTGAATCTTGTAGAAGCTTTTCCATTTGCTTCAATAATTTACTTACATGCAGTACGGGCCCCTCCAAGCATCTTGACTACATATTTTAAAGCAAATGTGCATGACCGTGAAGCCTTTCCAATTTAATGTGCACTTTCCAAATTGAAATGAACGTGAGTTTTGCTTTCCAAACAAATGATTTAAAAATCTTTTCTATATTAATGTAGGAGAGCTCCACCACATGAAATTTCAACCAAGTGGCCCCACTTTTGTTTTGGTGTCTCCATTTCCTTCTAAAATGAATAAAATATTCCTTCTTCTATTTTTTAGGCCGTGAGATGTGATGAGTTGCAATGTCTTGCCCAAAATAATTTGCTACGGCCGTGCAGCACTTTAGAAATTTGGAATCCAATTTAGCTGTCCCCTCCATTAATGCCATCTACAAAGAAAATTTATTCCTTAGGTGCCGTGTGGTGTATAAATGGGTTTCAAGTTTTGCTTCTAAATGATCAATTCCAGCCACCACAATTGCTAAACAACAAGCAAACAATGCAAACAATTTATAAGTCACTCAAACAGTAAACACAAGACTGACATAGAGGAGTAAAAAAAATACTGGGAACAACACAAAATGAATTTGAACAAAATAAAAACTATACGTGAAAATAGACATCCAGACGAAACTATGAAAAAAAATTGCATGCAAAACGGATAAGAATTGTATTCAAACGAAGACACACAAGTTGACACAACATTCACGCAGCACTGGGATGACATAGGAGAGTAAACAAATTACTGGGAACGGTACAGATCGAATTTGAACAAAGTAAAAACTATACATGAAACTAAACATCTAGACGAAACTATGAAAAAAAATTGAATGGAAAACGGATACGAATTGAACTCGAACGAGGACAAACAAGTTGACACAAAATTCACACAGCAACCAGCGAAAATTGAAGTGGCTGAAATGCATTGGGCTCAATTGTCATTTCTCATTTAGCCTTCAAATGTCCCAAAAAGATATCCAAAATTTTCCCATAATTAATAATGCAAAATAATAAGTTCAGATAATTCAAATTAGTTAAAATAAGAATTTCTGATCGAATTAAGCACAATTAGGAAAAATAGGAAAATAACGGACGATTAAGCACAATTCCCTGATTAATTCTAGTACAATAAACTAAGTGAAGTGAAGAAAATATTGACTCATCAAAATAGACCACACTTAGTCTTTTGCACTCCTGGGCAAAATCAAGACGCAAATCAGGGAATGGTTCAAAGGACTTTTAGGACGGTGACACAACTCAGCAGACAGAAAAATAAAAGCTCGCAAGAAAAATAAACCAAATTTATACAATTCTCAAGAATTCTGGACAGATAAAAGAAGTAGACAATATCCAACACAAAATCAAGAAAGGCAGATACTTACAGAAATCTTCCAAGCAATTCAAAACTTGGTAAAATAACTAATCAGCTCAAGAGGTGATTCAAAAATAACAAAACCTCACAGATGCACTCACAGTGTTTCTCTCAAGTGTCTAGGGTAAATAATTTCAACTCAATGCACTCAAGAAAGCAAACACAAGTAGACTTGGCAAGCTTCTAATATCAACACTTAAAACATATGCATGCTCAGATCAAAAGGTCTTTACTGGGTTGTAATGGGGCCAAGGACAAGGGAGGATAAAATATGGATAAGTAGTTACAACTCAGAAGAAAATAGAGGAGCTATGGGGAACAAGTGAAAATACAGTGAAATTACGCCCAAACCTCTAATTTAATCCTCTTCTCGACTCCATTTATTCACAAAATCATTTTTTTCTTTCTCATCATTTTTTTTCATCCTGTCTCTTTTCTCTTTTTTTTTTTCTTCTTTATCACACAACAGGATATAAATCATATTTCCAATAAAATAAGATGAGGAACCAACTCGCCAATTTATCAGAATTCCCAAGGAGACCACACTTATTCTCAAAATACTTCTGTAGCTCCAGACTTTCCTAAGGTTAAGGTAATCATTTGTTTTTCACTTAGGATCAGTGTATGAGCTTCAACAAAAAGAAATATATACAGTATAGGCTCAAAGGGGTTATCAAAGGATAATAACAGGGTAGGCTTATTTGGCTAAAGAGGCTCAAGAACAAAAATGCCTTTATCATTTCTAAACATGCATATAAATAAGGTATATCAAAAAGAATCAAGCCAAAGCATATGTGCAAGCAATCAAGATACATATCACACAAGAAAGAAAATAAAGTGGCTCAAATCTCACACAGGGTATTTGTCACAATCAAATCAACCTCTCAAACGTATAATCATCTTTCCAGGCAGAGAAAAGCAAGGATTACAAACTATAAGTATTAAGTAAGTGAAGGAAAAATCTACAACTTTAGACCTCATCCAGAAATCAAGAGAAAAATGTAAAATTTATTGCACTCAAGACACACTAAAACAACTTAAAACAGAAAAAATTTAACACTTAAAAACAAAAAATTTAACACACGAAATAAATACTCACAGAACTAACAGAAAAATCAGAATTTCTCCCCAGTAGACCACACTTAAATCACACAATGTCCTCAATGTGTCACAATCATCAGATTATCAATTTCAGAGCAGCAAATAATATAGACAAGTGTGATAAAAAGTTAGGAAAAATGGGAAGAAATTTTTCAGTAACATCCATCAGTAGATGTTATCAGGGACATCCATCAGCAGATGTCTTAAACACCTAGCACCCATCAGTAGATGCTAATAATTAATTTTTTTTTTTTATTTTGGAAAAGGAGAAGACCGGTACTGTGGCAACAGTCTCGGTGGTAATGACCGGAACTGTTGCTACAGTGGCAGAAATTTAGGCTATAAAAGGGCACCTCCTCAGCCTCGAGTGCCATTTCTGACTTCCCTGCTCTCTCTCTACATCTCTCACTGCTCTCTTCTCTCTCTACTCTCTCGAGCGTCTGGAGTTTGCGCGGAGCCTCTGCCACCGCGCCTTCTGAAGAGTCTGAGAACCTCGAGGAGCTCCCCTGCCAGCCTACTACTCCAGGTAAGTTAACTGCACCTAGATCTACCATTCTTTCAGCTTTCAATTACATTTTTCTTTCTTCTTGCACTTTTCTCAGCTTTTCTCACCCTCTCCCTTTTCCTGCTCTCTTGTATATATTTTTTTTTTTCCTTTTCTGCAATACTTGTCCTCTCCCCTTGCCCGATCTATCTTCTTTCCTGTCATACTGCTTATTCTGCTGTTTATGCCTTCCTGCTTTCCAGATCTTTCATTTTTTTTTTTTTATTCTGCTTTATTTTTCACCTGCTAAACACATAAAACACATAAAACACAATTGTCTTAAAACTTAAGGGGTATATAGGCTGGAAACCAGACGTTAATCTCCCTTCGATTGAAGGTATTGCAGAGACAATCGGGTAGAACAACGCCACGTACCCCACTTAAAACTAAAACACAGAAACTGAATATACAAGAACAATATGGACAAGGACACTGGACGTAGATCCGTTTAGGACCCTTTGCAAGGACCGTGAAACAGATCTGAGACCAGACACAAAAACAATCAAAGACAGACAGGACAAAATAAATCTAAAAGGAAATAAGAACAAATACAGAAAACACAGAACTAATCTAAATTTTTTTTTATGCTTCTCTTTTTTTTTTTTAGTTCTTTTTATTATTTTTTTATGTTTATTTTTTTCTTTTTTAATGTTTTTGTTCTTTTTATTTTTATATTTATTTTTTTATTTATGTATTTGTATATTACGAGAGGAAGGATGAGTGAAACGGAATCAGAGAGATATACCAGTCAACGGTGGCGTCCAACCGACGATCAGATCACGATGATGACCAAAATATTCAACTATGGGGTCACACACCCAAGCCGAGCGCAAGTCGTCGAGATCGCGTCTCGACTAAGGGCTTTCGGCGAAGCCACTGAATACAACGTACACTGCTGGTTCAACAACCACGGCAATCGGGTCAAGCACTGGCAAGCGGAGATAGACCCCACTGGCACTCTCTTTTCACAACTGCCGCTGTACATGTATGGTAAGACCTCTGATCACACCTCCATTTTTATTGAAAATTTTCACTTCCTCTTCTATAATTAACACAAGTTATTTATTTTTTTATTTTTTTTATTTTTTTGTTTGAAAGAAAAAAACTGGGTGATTATGAGGGCACCGAGGCTGCTGAATCTGTTTCCCGTTCCGATCATCATCGATGATGACAGAAATGAACGAGAAATACCTCCACCAAAGCCTCCGCTCGCATTCCGAACCAGAGCTCCCTCAACGGAGCTCTCTCTTAGACCACCACAACCAGCTCGTGAATTCTTTCATTTTTAAAGTTTTATGTTTTTTTTTTTTTTTTTATTTTTATGTTTTTGTTGGCCGAGTGTGGCCAGAATTTGAACAAGTACTGTAATAAGGACACTTATGTTTTTGTTGTTTTTATTTTTATGATGTTTTTGTTTTTTTATTTGGTTTGTAATATTAACGATCACTAAAGATCGACCCCCTGAACAACCTTATTATCACATATATCTACTGCAATTTTATTTTCAGATTTGTTCAATCCTTTTTCTCCATTACTGTAATTTTTGCATTGATGAATGAAATATTTTCTTAGTCTAAAAATTTGCAATCAAAGATCTGTATGAAAACAACTAAGAAATTGTATTTACAGTGAAGGAAAATAAGGAAAATAAATGAGATCTGAAGTGAAAATTTTTTTAATGAAATATTGGTATGAAATAATAAGAAATTGAGGGCCGAGATAAAATCAAGGAATACGCAAAGCAATTTTTGAATTTTTGAAATTTTTTTTTTTTTTATAAGGATAACAATGTGAAAACTAAGAAAAAAAAATTATACATATCAGAATACAGATTTGGCACGCTTTTAAACAAAAACAATTTTATCACAAAATATTATTTTTTTTTTTTTTTAATTTTTTTTTTTTTTTTTTTTTTTTAAAGATAACAATTCGAAAACTAACAAGAAAAGGGAAAAACAAACTTAAAAAAAAAACAAAAATCAGAATCTTCCCGAGACCACACTTAAACTACACTGTCCTAAATGTTTTCTAAGCATAAGATCATCAATTAAAACACTAAACAGATAAAGGACAAGTGCATTAAAAATATGAAAACGGGAAGAAAGAAAAAGAAAACTTCCCTGGTCATGGTGGCAGTTGCCAATTTTGGACTTGTAGGGAGATGTTCCCTTCTTCAGGATCCAGCATGAAAGTGTTGAGGACGAACTGCTTCATCCTCCAAATCTGATCAAGTAGGGAAATATCTTCCACCACCGGATCTAAGCAGCAATTGTTGATGAGCGGGTACAGCAGGTGCCTTCCGAACTTTGATTTGTCAGTGTTAGCACCTATGTTTTCCACTGTGGGTGCATATTGGTCAAATTCATTTGTACCTCCTGCAATAGGGTTAGTGCAAAATGGTTCCACCGAAATTTCATGCAGAGGTAAAACACCCAAATCTAGTGTAACAAGCTGAACCTCAGATACATCCTCAGAACATGAATCAATTTTAAAATTACATGCATTATCAACCACAGACTCATATTCATGTTCAGTGCATGGAGAATAAACATTTGAATGTGATAGTAAAAAGCGATTCTCATCATGCACAGAGGAAAAATTAAAATCAGACTCAGCAACAATATAATCATTAGCATACCGATCATCATCACAATCAACAGAATAATCAAATTGTGGTATGCTTACCTCCACTTCCTTGAAGATTTGTAAAGTAGTGGAGGATGAAGGTGGTCTACCTGGTTCAGGATTACTGCTTACTTCTGCCGGGTCCCCAAAATTTTCATCAGTCTCCTCAGGTGTAAGAGTGGCCATCTGCCTGATCTGATCAGTCAGATTCTGAATGGCAGATTGAGTTTCCATGCTCTCTTGCTTGAACTGCATGTTCCCTTTCTGTAACTGAATGTTCTGCATGGTCATCTGCTCCAGTAACTCCTTCAATGTAGGTTCAGAAGTTGAAGGCTGAAGAGTTGTTTGGGCAGAAGCATTATACTGCTGACTCTGATATTGCTGGACTGGTGGAGGCATGAAAGGACTCTCGAATGGTGGTTCTAGATAATGATCTTGTGGGGTATCGTACCATTCGTTGTTAAGATCATTCCACTCAGGATCATTATAATTCTCATTATAGAATTCAGCAGAATTACAATCAGAGTAAGATGCAGAATAAGATTCATAATCACAGACGTTGGCAGAATAAGCAGAATTCACATAACCAGAATAGGTAGACATGAAAAAATAAAAATAAAACAAATAAAAACTAAATACTAAAAATTACGAAACAGATAAATCACAACACATTTATACATGTTACACGCACATAAAAGACAGAACATAATTTTTTTTTTTTTTTTTTTTTAATATTTTTTTTTTTTAATTAACAGACATAATACAAAACACAACACAATAAAAATATAAAAGACAAAACATATATTACAACCACATAATAAAACAAAAACAGTAAAAATCTAAAACAAGAACCTGGATCTGAAGTGACAACGCCGCCAAAATTTGTTGAAGGTGTTGTTGTCTCCTACAAAAATACAACAGACAGAACACACAAAACACACATATTAACAGAACAAAAATTTATACAACAAAAATCTAAAACCAAACCGTTATTGATTCCCCGGCAGCGGCGCCAAAAATTTGGTACGACTGTCGCGGTCATACAAATTTGATGTGCAGAAATTTATGCAGTATATTTCTAGGAAGTGACTCCTAGGTCGTCTCTCAAGGACCAATATTTTGGGGTTCAGTTTTAGATCTTTTTCACAAAAAAGGGGGGGTTTTGTGGATGTTTTGTGGTACGGAAAAATAAATTAAAACTGGAATTAAAATAAGACAGAATTAAAAACACTGAAGTAAATTTTAAAATAGTAAAATCAACACAGTAAAAGACGGTAAAAACGGAAAGCGATAAATTGAAAAACGGTAAAATTTAACGATGCGGAAAATAATAAATGGTAAAAATAAAAAGCACATGGAAATCAAATTTAGCAAAGACACAAGGCTTGAAATAAAATGCTGTGAAAATGAAATTAACGAACTGTTTCAAAACACTGATACACTTCCGAAATAAAACACTACATTTTGCACTTTGCACTGTTGAAAATGGAAACTAATAGAGCTTAAAGGAAAAAGGAAGAAGGAAGAGGCATAGCCTCTTCCAAGCCGTGAGTGGTACTAACTACTCCTCAATTCTCCTCTCTTCTTTGCTCTGCTGCTGCTTCATTTATAGTGTCAACACACTGTACATCCCATTTTGGATTTTGTCTCGGCAGCCCGTGACCTTCCAGCCAGCTTTTACGTTTGTTGTCAGGAATTTCTTTTGTCAACTGTGCTTCTGGATGTTGCCGAAAAAAAAATAAGGTTTGGGGGACCCTCCATTTCTTGTCTCATCTTCAGCTTGTTCTCGAGAACACACCATTCCAGCCGTGGGTTCTCTTCTCTTTTCCTTCTCCCTTCACACGTTGCAAGTTGCTGGGTTCTTCTCTCCAAGCTCTTTTCTGGATGCAGCAATCTGGACGCCACTTCCTCAACGTGTAGACATTTCCTTCAAGGCCAAATTGAATGAACCTTGTAGCTAAAAGAAAGAAAGAAAATACCGTGCCATCTCTGCTGCAAATTCCCGTGCATACACATTACACTTTCGTCCAGCCAGGCCGTGAAGTTTAGCACCGTTCCTTCTACCGTGCAGCATGTTTCCAAAGTGGTGGCCCTTCAATTCCAAGCTAAATCGTGAAGGTGGCTACAGCTGGACATTCTCCCTTCGTGCTTCCAAGTGCAGGCCGTGTGCTTTCCCTTATTTCCATCACCGCATCTTCATTTTAAAAGAAAAGAATAGAAGCTTCTCATCTCATGTACACCTCTTTGCCATGACAGTACTCCTTTGGGTGCTGCTCCAACACATTCCAACTTTCTCTGAACGTAACAAGCTTTGCTCAATCCATTCTTCATGCAGCACCTATCCTCTCCTGGACGTGACTTTGTGCTTTCTTTTTCTCAACTCCTTCTTTGCTTGTGGCTGCTGGAATGAGCTCTCCAAGCTTCAATCTTCTCTTCCGTTTCCAACACTGGACCAGGATTAAAACAACATCTTCATGTGCTGCTGGATTTGTTTCTTCTTTTTATCCATCTCTTCCTTGAAAACGTTCAAGAGCCAAGTTGAAACAAGTGGTGGCTGCAGCTGCTTTTGGGTTCCAGAAATAGCCGTGAATGTGGCTGTTGGACGTGAATTAACTGCTGTATTGGAATCCCGTGAACGTGGTAGTGGTGCCCTTTCTCCATGTGTTTGATGTGTACATTCAGCCGTGGTCCGTGTCATGTTTTTTTGTTTTTTTTCAATCTTTAAGAATAATATTCCCAGTGGCAGCCCATATTTTTGTCCATGCATGCTTTTCTATTTAGATGTGGACCGTGCACATTTTGCCAAGCAATCAACTACATGAACCAAAACCGTGATGTGCTGGTGCACCGTGAGTTCTTCCTCTACTGGTGTAGCTACTGGAAGTGAAGGTGTGCTGGATGCTTTCTTCATGTGCGTGTTGGTGCTTTCCAGAACCAAGAGAGACCACTCCTCTTACGTCTCGGTGGCAGCTGGAAACGTGAATTATTCTCGAAGCTGCTGCGTGCTTTTCCATTCTCCAAACCAGCAGCACTCCTTTTCCGCAACAGCCGTGGGATCTTCTCATGACATCCATGCCTTGCTTTCTTTTTTCCCGTAACAGAACCTTGTGTTGCTGCCATGTAAGAAAATAAGACCAAGCACTCCATTTCCGCAACAACCGTCCAAAGGAGAATGAAATGCCTTCTCCCAAAACAATTAGAAACCGAGACAAAGTGTGGTGGCCCTGTAATGTGTTATCTAGCTAAAATGTTGAATCTTGTAGAAGCTTTTCCATTTGCTTCAATAATTTACTTACATGCAGTACGGGCCCCTCCAAGCATCTTGACTACATATTTTAAAGCAAATGTGCATGACCGTGAAGCCTTTCCAATTTAATGTGCACTTTCCAAATTGAAATGAACGTGAGTTTTGCTTTCCAAACAAATGATTTAAAAATCTTTTCTATATTAATGTAGGAGAGCTCCACCACATGAAATTTCAACCAAGTGGCCCCACTTTTGTTTTGGTGTCTCCATTTCCTTCTAAAATGAATAAAATATTCCTTCTTCTATTTTTTAGGCCGTGAGATGTGATGAGTTGCAATGTCTTGCCCAAAATAATTTGCTACGGCCGTGCAGCACTTTAGAAATTTGGAATCCAATTTAGCTGTCCCCTCCATTAATGCCATCTACAAAGAAAATTTATTCCTTAGGTGCCGTGTGGTGTATAAATGGGTTTCAAGTTTTGCTTCTAAATGATCAATTCCAGCCACCACAATTGCTAAACAACAAGCAAACAATGCAAACAATTTATAAGTCACTCAAACAGTAAACACAAGACTGACATAGAGGAGTAAAAAAAATACTGGGAACAACACAAAATGAATTTGAACAAAATAAAAACTATACGTGAAAATAGACATCCAGACGAAACTATGAAAAAAAATTGCATGCAAAACGGATAAGAATTGTATTCAAACGAAGACACACAAGTTGACACAACATTCACGCAGCACTGGGATGACATAGGAGAGTAAACAAATTACTGGGAACGGTACAGATCGAATTTGAACAAAGTAAAAACTATACATGAAACTAAACATCTAGACGAAACTATGAAAAAAAATTGAATGGAAAACGGATACGAATTGAACTCGAACGAGGACAAACAAGTTGACACAAAATTCACACAGCAACCAGCGAAAATTGAAGTGGCTGAAATGCATTGGGCTCAATTGTCATTTCTCATTTAGCCTTCAAATGTCCCAAAAAGATATCCAAAATTTTCCCATAATTAATAATGCAAAATAATAAGTTCAGATAATTCAAATTAGTTAAAATAAGAATTTCTGATCGAATTAAGCACAATTAGGAAAAATAGGAAAATAACGGACGATTAAGCACAATTCCCTGATTAATTCTAGTACAATAAACTAAGTGAAGTGAAGAAAATATTGACTCATCAAACACCAAATGTTATTTTCAATAAGTCAATTTAACTAAGCACAAATGTTTACAAATGAAAACAAAGAAGATGAAAATTATCCAAAATAGGGTTGCTGGTGCGAGACTAATTTCTCCCAAACTAGACTTCTGATTGACGATCTGAATGGTAAGAATGAAGAAACATATGTCTGGAATCCACTGTCCAAAAATCATTCTGATCCAATGATGACGACTTCACAACGACAAAAATACTAGTGCATGTTTAGGATTATGCGGGAAAGGCTTTCTCTATTTCTTTTTCTCTCACATGACTTTTGTCTCTCTTCAAGTAACTCTAATGTGTCCTACTAATCTGAATCATCTCCATTTAACCTAGTAAGACATAATGGTTCACATTATTTGGGCCTATTTTTCACGTAGAAAGGAAGACCAATAACCCAACAAATAGTAGTATTAAGGTGATTTGATCTCATTCTACTAATTTGTCCAATGATTAAGAGAAAGACATAGAAAAGAAAAAAATATTGGTAATCCCATGGAGGTAATTTCTCTTCATAGCAATAACAACAATAAGAAAGAACAAATATCAAGTGTTACATATGATGGGCAACATTATGCTAATTACGGACCTTTAACATAAACTATTGGGAATTAATTTATTTGTCAGAAATTATAACATCTAGTTAAGATGTTTTCATAAAAGTATAAATTAGTTGTGGTTGTTCATATTTAGAAGGCTTGGTAAAGCAATAAGATTAGACCCAAGGTAGTCGAAAGAGTCTTTGATATCAATAGAGTTGAGGCCTTGCAGTTTGATACTTTGATAAAAAAGTTCATGTTTTATAGCAAGTAATGAGATAAAAGTATTTTATGATTTTGGAGTAACATCCTTTGATTGTGTAGATACTTTAAATCTTACTAGAAAAGAGCTTTTGTTTGAGTTTGTGGTTTCTAACCCAAAAGTCTAGTAATGACTTCCCCAACCTTTTTTATTTGTTAAGTTTATTAAAGGATTAATTACAAGAAAATATAATTATTTTTTTACTTTTAAATGGTATTGATATCATATTAGGAATAAATTAATAGTCTACCAATCATAATCTTGTAGATTATATTCCTAAAACGATTAGTTTTCTTAATCATGGTGAGACAAGTTGGTTTCTAAATAATAGATAGTGAAATGATTTTAAAGATAGAACTAATTGCTTTGTCATTATAACTCGTATGAAAGTGGGCAAGGAAAACAAGATCAAGGATGTGACAATAGTACAAGACTTTGTGAATATCTTTTTTAATGAAATTCCAAAATTACTCAAAAGGTGAAATGATTTGTAGATTTGATTTTAGATGTAGGTTCCATATTTATTTATCTTTATTGGGTTGCATCAACCATTTTGATTGCATTAAAGTAAAATTATATATGTTTTCTGTTCCTAAACTATTATGAAAAATTGTATTTCATCTTTAAACTAAACTATATAACTATTTCGTCTTTACACTATTGTCACTATTAAATTTCGTTTGTCATATGAAAATCACTTTACATGTCATTTGTTGGAGATGATATTTTACCTAACTTTCATAAAATACAAGGGCAAAATACAATTTTTAAAAGTACTTTTGAAATGAAAAACATATTTAGTCCATTAAAAAAACATGTTAAAAATTTGCCAAAAGAAAAAGTTCATTTGCCTTAGTGTATTTCTATAGAGAATTTTTATATTATTTGTAAAGAAGAAAGACGATTATATAAGATTGCCTTAGTTCATTAAATTTTTATTTTTCATTACTCAAACTATTCATTTAATCAAAATACAATTGTATTCTTTTATAACACTTACATTCATATATAAACATGCGTAAAAACACTCACCACTTACTACGTTCATTAACTAAAATTCGTCTTCCACTGGTTATATTTACTATATAAATTAAATGCAACAATAAAAAAAAGTCTATAAAACCTGTTTCCGTAAACAATCTTAGTAAAAAAATACAAAAATAATAATGTGTAAAATTTAGATGACAGGGATGAACATAAAAGATTGCTTAGTTTAGTGTATTCGTATGTCGTGATCATACACTAATGAGGTGAATCTAAAAAAGAAACTATGTGGTTAATGCTATATACCAAATAATAACATTCTCTGACATACATAATGAGGTGCCGTGGCTACCATACAGAGCATTGAACCTAAGGATTACCCTGAAAACATAGATGAAGGTTGGAGGGAAGAAAAAACAAATGGAGAAAGAAAAAGAACAACAGTACAAAAGTGTAAAATTACAGAAAGAATAAAATATTTAATGATCTGAAGTTGTGAACAGTGAAGATAATTACGAAGTCTAATCGAACTAAAACCCCCTCCCACCCTGATTTATTTGATTTTTCAAAGGTAACACTTTTGACCAAAAATAATGCAGAGAAACATGATATCCCGTGGTAACCAACCCCACAAAGGCCCGTCCTACAATGAATGTATGGATTACACTTCACCTCCCTCCAATAAAATCAAATGACCTTCCCCGTCGTCTATGCCTCAACCGGACACAATACAAACATTCTTAAACGTCTACTATCACCTTTCTTTAGAAACGTCATCTACTACCTCTACATAGACACCTAGGATATTAAAATATCCACCTTCCATGTACATGAAAATTTCAAAATTTAGGGCAGGCGTCTCCATACATCATTTTTTTACCAGTTTTTTGGTACCATCAGACATGAAAGCACTCTCTCATGCAACCGCAGAGTCTAAAGACAATCTTAAGAAATAAACTATGTCGTACCAAAGCTGCTTTCTGGCTTAGATTCTGTTCTGACATAGGTGAAACCACGTGTAGCAGGGGCTGCTGCGGGAGCAGCTACACTGCCGGTATTCATAGATGGACTACTGTCAGATCCCTGGGCATCCCGCTTCCATTGCAAGCTCCTCGCACCCAATTTAATTGGGGGTCGAGCTCTAAACGCACCAGGAATACCTCTTGGAAAGGGATGTCTGGAAAACCTAGCAGAAGGGAACGCTGAACCCCTAAAAATGCGTGGCCACGCAATAGCTGGAGCTGATTCGTGATGTGCAGCACTTTTCTTAACAACCTGCAGTAGATTAAACTCGCAAATCAAATTACTTCACTAAATTATATTTAGCTTAAAATATACAAAAAAAAAAAAATGTACGCATGCATTATCATGATATATATATCAAGCCTGTAAAATTGATTAATCCTGAAAATTTTGTTTAGCTAAAACTGCATGGAGAGCTCCACGCTGTCTTCTGTACATGTCAACATATGCATTGCACTGCCGATGTTAAAAAGGCGATATTCTATTTTATCCAAGAGTTGACCAGGATCAACTCCTTAGTATAATTCAAAGAATTCCAATTTTATTACAAAAATAAGTCAGGGTAAATAAACATAAAAATTTTAAGCTGCTTTACTTCGTTAGGTACTAATACAAAACAACAATAATTACCCTCAACCAAACCAACAAAAAGGTTCTTATTAATGAGGTGTGCCACAATCGTTAATTATTACGGTGACGTAGAACGAGAAAAAAGTACGAAGTAAACTAAAAAATGTGGGGGGAAACGTCTATATAACTACCAAGGATAACTACCTTGAGAATTCGTGACATGAAAGAAGTGCCATCCAGAGATAATGCATTATCTGCTGCGTCTTTTCGCATGAACTCAACATAAGCTGACCTGCACGAGCTCAAATAAATGTGAATAATTATAAATTTGCTAAGAAATATACTGAATATATAATGAATGAAACAAAACCTGGACACGTCCCGTCTTACCCTTTTGGCTGTCCTGTTGCTGCATCAGTAACTATAATCACTTTCAAAACCTCCCCAAATCTATTAAAATGACGAGACAGGCCATCTTTGGTGGCAGCAAAATGAACCTGTTGCAACCATCATCAGAAATCAAACAAATCCCACAAAACCTCCCACACTAATAATACCGGAAGAGTTCTTACATTACTAACAAAAATGGTTCTGGAATCAACATCTTCTGAAGGACGACCAGCAGCGTTAGAACCTGAGAACACAGAAGATGCAGTCAATTCCTCACTTGTTAAATCCCAAGCATTCAAATGCTACTTTTAAAAAATAAAAAGAATACACTGTAACATGTGTACTTAAATAACAGATCCTTCAGCAAAATAAAATAATTTTGGCCTAAAAAATACAAGTTTTCACATGTCTCAAACAATATTAGAAGATTTAAAATCTCACCAGAAGTAGTTAAGTGTGCCTTGCTAGACTCTTTCTGAGCATCAAGAGCAGCGTTTACCTGTTAAATGACATCATATCAGTGAAAGTGATCTGCAGCTAAATAAGCCTGTTATATTTATTTTAATTTCAGTTCAATACATTTTTTTACCCCTTGATATTTGGTTTTAACCCCCCCCCCCCCCCCAAATATTTAACTTATCTGAAACAGTAAAATTTTCACATCATACTTAATATCAAGGGATTAAATGATAAAATATTCTTAAGGAAGAAAGTCTAGAAAGAGCTATTCTCCAAGGAGTTCTTATGTCCTTTACCCTAAATTTTAACAGAAATCAGCATCTCAGAATGTAACCAAGAGTGAAAAACTCACATTCCCATTACTGACGTTTTGTGCATTGGCATGTTCCTTCACCAGCCGCAAACTAGATCTGGGACCTCTTTCATTGTAAAACGTTTTGTTACCATCTAATTCTTCAACCTCCCTCAGTTCCTGACGTTTCGGTGGCTTCCATGTATTTACATTAACTGAAAATATGTTCACAATCTTATGAGGTGTGTTGGAAGAAGCATCAAGTTGCTCTCGTTCTTGTTTCCGTTTTAGGTGCAAACTATCGTCAACTGTTTTTGCTAAACTATACTGCATCATCAGTGAATCATTGCCCCTGCTTCCAACAGAGGGACTGATCTGAGAAGCTCCAGACACTCTACGACCCATGGTAGTAATATCATCGAACCCTTCATTATCTGAAGAATTTGAATCAGAAGGATAACCAGTTTCATGTCCAAGCATAGGTGTATTTGCAGCATACTGCCCATTGTAGTCAGTTCCTTGAGAACGTAGTAAATGATTTTGCTCCTGATGTTGGTAGCTATCTTGTTGTCTGTTATCATCTGATGTATCCATACCACGACCGAGTCTATCAAATACACTTCCAGAGGACTTGGATTTTATCACATCTTCTGCAGCTTCTGCCACGGCCTTAATCACTGTAGCCATTGGATTTGCCACCCTGGAAGCAAGCTGCATCCTCTGTGGACGTTCAACGAAAGCTGAATCACCTGCCGATGTAGAAACCACAGATCGCAGACGCTTTAAGGAAGGCTCCAACATGCCTGAATTGGCTGTCCTTGAAGTAGCTACAGCATCTCGCACTGCAAATTGAAGCAGCCTTCGTGGAGCAGCAATATTTACTTGTGAGACAGATTCCCTCTGAAGAAGATAACCAGTTAGATGTTTGAAAGCAAGGGATCAATAAGTATTTTATTATATTGAAAAAAAAATACAAAAATAACAACCTAATGAAAGCACAACTAAGTTGTGATTTTATCTGCACAAGGATGCCATTATTTTTTCTCAGGCACTTGGTGGTGGCTTTAGACACATATGATCCATCCAATCAAGTATCAATAAAACATTGGAAGCTCAATTTAATGCAATTAATGCATTTCTCTTTGACATATGATCAACCTAACCATTTTTTCAAAATACAAGAATACAATTATACAAAACTGACATTAAGTGAAAATAAAAAAATAAAAAATAAAATAAACTACTACTCTCAACTATATAAACTAATTCACTTTTATTAGATAATGATCACTGCCACAATCCATTGAAAGAGTTTAAGTTCAATAAAATGACCATGTGGAGAGTAAATTAAGCAAATATAGTTGTAGCAGTTCAAACCTTTGTTCTCTGTTGTTCATCAGCACGGCCCCTTTTCCTCTGAACTGGAGGCATTGGAGAAAGAGACCTTTGACCATAATTGGCTTCAGGTGGACCTTTTTCCTCCAAATAAGAATTGTCAACCACAGAGCTTCGAATAGGAGGTGGTTCAGCTTCTCCCCTCATCAATCCTTTCCAATCTTTGTTATGGCGACTTCTAGATAACTTATTAGATTTTCCTCTTTCTGACACTGAATTTAAGTGCTGATAATCATCGCCCCCAGCTTGAACCTCTGATACAATACTTTTTTTAGGAGCTTCATTCAGCAATGCTTCAGGTTGTACATACAAATCTAAATGCGAATCCAGATGATCCCAGAGCCTATTAACAAGATGCATAGATGTTAGCACATAATGATGGGTGTGAAAACTATATTACTGCAGTTAAATTAACTTAAATTATCAATTCAAGGGATAAAATTACCATGATACAAATGAATCACTGTTCTCTCCCAGAAAAACATTTAAATCATTCCTAGCTTGTTCTTTGCGCCTACCATTCCTCAATAAAACAATAACATAATCCTGTTGCACAAAATAACGTTAGTTTACTCAACAAAAGTCAAATTCATCATAGGAAATTTTAATATCACATTGCAATTGTATATACTCAATGGTTCTTTCTACTGGAGCATATTTATTAAAAGAAAGGAAAGGAATAATAGAAATACAATATTCTCACGTACACCAACAAAAATAAGAATATCCAGGATAATGGCTAAAAAATAAGATTGAAAATCTGAAGATAAAACACACTATACAATATAAATGAATGCCAGCATTGATGCAACACACCAAAATTGTCTCACTGCCCAAGTGAATCAAACAATACCATGGGACCGAACCATTATAAACTATTTTTCAATAAATCTATTGAGGTGAGTTTTCGTTTAATGGTTTCTCCTAAAATATTTCAGGGAGTTGTTTTCCTCTATATTCCATGTTAATCGAATTATCTTTCATTTGATATGTTTTTCTCATTAGAGTCCTGTTTCTCTCTGCCGGGATCCAATTGCACGGTTGGAGTTGAGCTAAGTCCCACATTTGAAGAAGGGTATTTTAGTGTGAAATTTATAATGCCTAGGGATCTATTGCTACAATAGCTAGTTTCAAGAGCATGGTTCTCCCAAATTTCTAATTAAATGACATCAAAGCCTTCCACCATGTCTCAACTGCAAACAAGTAAGACGGCTGGCAACACTGGTGTTAAAATGTTCACCCAAACTAGTCAAAGGGCCAGTGAACAGCCAGCCAACCCATAATGGCACCAGGACTGCAGGCATGCTGTGATCCATTTGCAAGGGATGAAACTTGGGTCCCACATTAGAAGCATAGCATTTTATAGTGGGGCTTACAAGGCCTAGGGATCTCCAACTACAACAGCTAGTTATTTGTGGTGTGGTTCTCCCAATGTTCTTACCAGTCTCTTCCCCACATGTAAGAGTTTTTCTTTATTCACACAATTCTTTTATTCCTATTACTATAGGGGGCTCTAGCACAAGACTCGTGTTATGAGGTCAGGGAAGGGTTAGCAGCCCTATCAATGCAGGCAGAGACGTTTCCAGAATATGAACACATGACCTATACAGTTCACAAGGCAAACTCAGTTGCACGAATCTCACTTCATCTAAGACTAATTCCCCCAAAATGAGATCGTAAACTATGTGTGTTCAACTTTGCTATAGCACAACAACAAGAAGCTCATTCAGCATGCACAAGCTCCAGCCAAACATATGTAGGTTGTGTTTGAAAACATGTAGGAGCATGTTCAACACTAATCCATTGAGACAACAATTGGAGTTGAACATGCATTCTAAATTGGTAACCATGTAAAACAAAAACAAAGTAAAGTTTGACCATGATGCATAGTGTTTCTGCATCAAGATTTCACCCAAGGTTTCAAAAAGGTCCACGACCTTGATTATGGTCTCAACCGTTACCAGCAACACAAAGAATCAAAACAAAACCCCAACCACGATCACAATACCACCATTTCACCAAATTGTTATAAGCACCAGAATTTCCATAATGTAACGTATCAAAAGCAATTAGCATGCCCTACAACTTGAATCACATTTTCAAATACATTCAGCCCCAATGCCACGAGTGGCCTTCACTTTATTTTTACAATATCCATGCACTTATCTTAACATCTTCACTTAGCATCCATCTATACTCCTAAAATACTCTTAACAATAACCACTCCACAACGTGCAGAAAAAACCCCAACCATTCAAGTCACAATTTATACAGATTTCCCACCACAATCCATTCCCTCATGCAACTCATACCATACAGCACTAACACACAACAACACTCCATAAATTTTAAAATAAAATCAAGATCCTCTCATCGTAATAAAATCAACAGGAACAAATTAATCAGTCATCACAATCTTAATCTCGCAAAGCTTGGAATAAGCACGAGACTTATCTCTCAGAAATAATTCAACAAATAAATGACAATTTTCATCAGTACCACAAGAGTGTCATCGGAATAATCTCCCATGAATTCCTTGAGTTTCTCCATCACACTCTCCTTCAGCTTGGCCGCTCCATCGGCGGTGAAATTTGCCTTGATCAGCCTATTACCGTCTCGATCGTCGCTCCCCATCTCCAATCCCGAAAAAATAACTCGGCAAACAAAAACCCTAACGAAACTCTGCTTCCCTCCCTCTGTCGAACAAATCGCGAGGCTTCCGAAACCCTAACTTGCTTTCGGACCTATCAAAAACTGCGATGAGAGAATCAGAACAGAGAGGAATCAGAGAATGCGAAAGGGCGAGATAGGAGAGTGTATGTTTATCGGGAAAGTGACGGAAAACGTTCGCGCAGTCATGACAAAACCGCGCGTTTCCGTCTTCACGGAGAACAAACAATGGAATGCGGAAGAGTATATATAGAGAGACAGAGAGACAATAGAGAGGAGAGGAATTGGATTAGCGGAAAGCGGAACCTAATACAGTCTGAGTCGGTTAGTGTATCCGTAGTACCCAAGATAGCGCAATGCGCAACGTGGGATTCAGAAGGTTTAATGGTATTTTCTATTTCTTTATTCTAGCTATATTTTTTAAGAAAACAGAATTAGAATATTTTGATAAATGAAAATCGATTGAGGTAGTATAAGGTGGAGTTGGTTAACCTTAAAATAAACAAATCAAGAGAAACATCTCATAATGACATAATTTAAAATTAGTTAATTTTAAAGTAAAAAAAGAATAAGATGGAAGATTTTAATTAAAGTATTTGCATGATTAAAGAAAATAATAGAAATGTGAGAACCTGATAAATTAATAAACACTAATCAATTCTCTGATCACCCTTTTAATGCACCGTGCCACGTCAAAATGCACTTACACTTGCACTGCATGCATCTGCCAAGTGTCATGGCTGAATGTTTGGAAATTAGATAGTGGAAAACGTGTGGCAGTGGTTGAATGGATGTTCAATCTACGTGTGAGGGAAAACAATTCACTCTTTGCATGTACCGAATGCCATCTGTCACGTTGGAAGTTTCTAAAGCTGTAGTGGAAACCAGGTGGCAGTGCGTGAATGCTCAACCGTTTGACGGGGAAGAGAAAACAATTTCTCTGAAAAACACTTCTCTTCATTTCATGCAATCACCTTCTTCCTCTCGAATTCTGATCTTCCATCTTCTCTGCATTTTCTCTGCACTCTTTCATCTTCTCTCTAAGATAACTCATCATCATCTCCTCAAATCCTATTTCAGACACCGTAGAAACCTCCTCTGCACTGTGAGCATCATTTTGATCCGAACAGAACTGAGAACTGAACTGGTAAGTTCTCATCTCTGCACCTTTGTCTGTTTTAGTTCATGCGAACCAAATCTTGGTTGCATGCATGGGTTATAGGTTTGATTCTTATATTATTTTTGGTATATTAGATTTAGTGAAAGTCGTGGAGTGATTCATTTGGGTAGAAAGCCGTGAGTGATCAAGATAAACCTTAAGCAATTGGAAGTACACTGCTAGACCAGGTAAGGGGAGCTTTAGTAATTTAATTTAATACTGGTTTGATGTTCATGACAGTAATGAAGTGTACTGGATGTCTGAAATACATGAAATATTTGATGTTTGATTATGTATGAAAGAGCTTGTTGCACTGGTTGTATATGAATGGTAGTGTTTGAAACTGTATGTTGATGCTGGTATGTCTGCACTTGGAAATGAATAATTCAGGTTGATGAGATGATGAATATTGTTGAATTTTATGCAGAAAGTGTAATGTATGATTTGTAATATGATTGAACTTCTGTATGATTTGGAATGATATGTTTGGAACTGGAAAATTCAGTATTTATGATGGAAATGAAACTTTAAAGTTATGAATCATATGAAAATCTGTGAAGTTATCGAGTTGGAAAATCTGGAAATTTTTATCTTCTATGATCGATCATGTACGCTCGTCATCGAACGGTCTTATACCGTTCGGTTTCCCTGGAAAAAAAAAATCACTTAGAATGAGGATTCTTTCATTTGGAAAGGACTCTGATCAAGAACGAGCGTTATTGGTGTCAAGAGTTAGGCGTGAGCGTTCGGCTTAGCCTAGCGTGTCCAACCATTGAAAATAAAGTGAAGTATAGTTAGGACGTTCGGTTTTGTTTACCAGCGTTCGTCATAAGTGGCGCTTAGTATTATACTGAGCGTTCGTCCAAATGAACTCTCGATATTAGATTGAGCGTTCGTCCTAGTTAGCGTTTGGTCTGATACCGAACGTTCGTTCAAATGCGTGTTCGTTCTATTTAGTGCTCGGTCATTGACCTGGCGTTCGTCCTGAGCAGTGTTCGCTTTTATAATTGAACGCTCGTCTTTCATCGCTTCGTGAGCGAACGTATATGGCGTTCGTCCAAATTATTAATTAACGTTCGGTCTTTGACTGGCAGTGTTGCTTTCTGAATTCAATCATATTTGGTTGTTTATCTAAATACTTTCTTACTGGCTTTATTCCTTGGATTCCATCTGGAATTGTTATACTTAAAATTTTTCTAAGTATTACCCATAATTTCTAAGATCAAACCCTTCAAATTATTAAGTGTCATCAAGTATCAAGTGGATAAATGGTTCGTTTCTTTTGTTCAGAAACGTGGACGTTTGAGTACTGTAATATGTTCGTCCCTATCTATTGAGTGATGAACGTTCTTTAAAATAAAGAAAGTGAACACAGAATGAAAATTTGAATAAGATGAATGGTGAATATGTGCGAATGGTATTTGGAATGAATATTATTGGATTGGATTGTGAATGAGCGTTCCAAGGAGGAACGTCTCCATGATGTGAATATGAGAAGTAGTGTAGTATGACCATGGATAAGCTACTGATGGCTGTTCATCCTGATATTTCGTGATTGCTCATCCTCATGTAGAGGAGAGTAGTTCATGCGTGGGAATGGCAGGAGGCCCTAGTCCTACATAGTACTTTGGGCTGATAAGGGTTAACCTCGGGTGGCAGCTGTTGAGGGTATCCCAGTTACTACATCACCCGGGTGCAGGAACGCCTGTAGATACATGGATCATACAGTCCGGACAGTCTTTAATTATGAGAATTTGGATGAGTTACTGTATGCGTGAATATATATTTAATGTTGTATGAAATGTATGAGTGATTTACTATGTTAAAATATGTTGATCGTATGAATTAAATTACCTAAGCTTACCCTTGCAATTTTCCTTGTGTTGTCTACTGTTTCTGTATGTCCGTCTTGTCAATGCAATGATCATTCGTTGTGGATGTGAGCAGATGGTGAGGCACCCCTGGAAACAATGCTGGAAGAAGAAAATTTGGAGGATGCCAACTTGGTAGAAGTTGAAGTTAAAGCTGAGCAGTAGGGGCTAGTTCCGTAGTAGCTGTTAGATTTTCTGTTCTGTATTTTGGAAATTCTGTATTTAGTTTTGCAGAATTGTTCATTCAGAACTGTTTTGTATTTTGATAGATTCTGAACGCTGTAAATCTGCTGTACGTTCGGTTTTTATTTTGAGCAGCTGTTGTAAATATTAAGACTGCACTGTATTTTCTGTAAATGTGATTAGTTCTGATTAATGGTAATTACTATTTATTGGGATGTTACATTTATTGATATCAGAGCCGTTTTGTTCTTTTAAGGACATGTAGGGTTATGAGTGCACTATACTTTCGTTGTGTGCTTATTGTGTGTTGATGAGTTATTAATTTTAACTCTTGAACCTAACTAACGTGCGTTTTCTCTGAACCAGAAAACGAATGGCGCCTAGACTTCCTCCCCCACCTCAGCCAAACGAGGCTGACTCTTCTACTAATACCAGGATGATGGAGACAGTCATTGACAGACTTCAACAACAGAACACAACCTTAATAGAACAGAATGCTGCTTTAATGAGGCAAAACCAGGAAGCACTGCAGAGTTTGGAGGCCTCACGTATCAGCTCTGAAGCAACTCAGAGGCAGTTGATGGACCTGCTGACCTCTACTAGAGGCACACCAGGAGCCTCTTCTTCTAACGCTGCACCTCATACCGAATGGAGTTTGGAAAGCTTCTTGCAGCACCACCCTGCAAAGTTCAATGGAAAAGGACTTCCTGATGAAGCGGATCAGTGGCTTAGAGATATGGAGCGGATCTATGATGCCAAAAGATGTCCAAATGAAAACCGTTTGGCATTTACAGAATATTTGTTGACGGGTGAAGCTAGCCATTGGTGGTCCAATGTGAAGATGCTGTTGACAGAATCCCAAAGTCCAATTTCTTGGGAAGTTTTCAGAACAAAATTTTATGAAGAGTACTTTCCTGACAGTGTGCGGTTTGCCAAGGAAGTGGAGTTCCTTCAATTGGTGCAAGGCAGTATGTCTGTCTCGGAATACACCAATAAATTCAAGCATCTTGTTCGTTTTAATACCATGGCTACAAGTGAAGAATGGCAATGCAGGAAGTTTGAGAATGGGCTTAGAAGTGATTTGAAAGTGTTGATATCCTGCCTGTGCATTCGGTCTTTCCCTGCCATGGTTGAAAGAGCTAAGGTTCTGGAGAAAAATGTTGCTGAGGCCGAGCAACAGAAGAGACAGCAAGTGAATAGGGGGCAGGTTACATCCAGAAACAATACGAACGTAAGAAGATCCCCATACGTTCGTCCCACTCAATCATCTGGCGGATCCCAAGCCTTGGTCACTGTTGGCCAAACTGGACAGCAAAGGAGTTTGACGTGCTATCAGTGTGGAGGACCACATTTGAGGTGGTCTTGTCCTCAACTTTCTGGAGGAAAACATTGCAACAAATGTGGAAGGAACGGACACTCGGATCACGAGTGCAATATGGGAGGACGTGCGGTAATGAGACCGCCGAATGCTGGAAGAGCTCAACAAGGGAGAGGTGGACGTGCACAAGCCACAGGGAGAGTATATGCAATTACTGGTGCTGAGGCTGCTCGTTCAGGTACACTCATCACCAGCACTTGCTTATTGTTTGGGAAACCTTGCTGTGTATTGTATGATTCGGGGGCAACTCATTCCTTCATCTCGAAGGCGTGCGTTGAGAAGTTGGGATTAGTGGAGAGTGAATTACAGTTCGACTTGGTGGTGTCAACCCCAGCGGCTGGTGGGATCAAGATGTCTACCGTTTGTGTAAGATGTCCTATAGAAGTTGAGGGGCGTAGATATAAGGTCAATCTCATTTGCTTACCCCTGCAAGATTTAGAAGTAATTTTGGGGATGGATTGGTTGGTTACCAATCGGATCCTCATTGATTGTGGGAAGAAGGAGTTAGTCTTTCCAGATGAAGAAGAGGAAGAACTGTCAATCACTCTTGGGCAGTTTAAGGAGGACATCATGGAGGGAGCAAGCTGTTTCCTTATCATGACGTATGAAGGCAAGGAGATAGAGCGTTCATCCAATGTTGATAACAGTGGAGGACGAACAGTAGTGGATGAATTTCCAGATGTTTTTCTGGATGAAGTACCTGGTCTACCTCCCATCCGTGAGGTAGAATTCACAATTGATTTAGTAACCACTGCTGCACCCATCTCGGTTCAACCATATAGAATGGCACCAGCTGAGTTGGCCGAACTCAAGAAGCAGATTGAAGAATTGATGGACAAGAGGTTCATCCGTCCAAGTGCTTCACCATGGGGAGCACCTGTGTTGTTGGTTAAGAAGAAGGATGGCAGCTCACGGCTATGCATTGATTATAGGCAACTTAATAAGCTGACCATCAAGAACAAGTATCCACTGCCAAGGATAGACGATCTTCTAGATCAGTTGCATGGTGCGTGTGTGTTTTCTAAGATTGACTTACGTTCGGGCTATCATCAAATTAGAGTGAAAGAGGAGGATATTCAGAAGACTGCATTTCGGTCTCGCTATGGCCATTATGAATATGTGGTGATGCCCTTTGGAGTGACAAATGCACCTGCAATCTTCATGGATTACATGAACAGAATTTTTAGACCGTACCTAGATAAGTTTGTTGTGGTGTTTATCGATGACATCCTCATTTATTCCAAGAGCTTTGAAGAGCATGAAGACCACTTGAGGATCGTTTTGAGCGTGTTGAGGGAGAAAGAGCTGTATGTCAAGCGTTCAAAGTGTGAATTCTGGATGAAGGAGATCCAATTCTTGGGACACGTTGTGTCTGCTGGTGGTATCGCAGTGGATCCAGCCAAGGTGAAAGCAGTGCTGGATTGGGAGAGTCCACGTTCAGTCACGGAGGTTAGAAGCTTTGTGGGACTCGCTGGCTACTATAGGCGGTTCATTGAGGGATTTTCTAAGATAGTAGCCCCTCTGACTTACCTCACCAGGAAGGACCAGCCGTTTGCTTGGACAGATAGATGTGAGGAGAGCTTCCAGGAATTAAAGAGGAAATTAACGAGTGCTCCTGTGTTGGTCATTCCAGATACAGCCAAAACTTTTGAAGTGTATTGTGATGCATCATATCAAGGTTTGGGCTGTGTACTGATGCAGGAAAGGAGGGCAGTGGCTTATGCTTCCAGGCAGCTGAAAATTCATGAGAAGAATTACCCCACACACGACTTGGAGCTAGCAGCAGTCGTGTTTGCATTAAAAATCTGGAGGCATTATCTGTATGGTGCAACGTTTCAAGTGTTTAGTGATCACAAGAGTCTCAAGTACCTCTTTGATCAAAAGGAATTGAATATGAGGCAAAGGAGGTGGCTTGAATTCTTGAAGGATTATGAATTCGAACTGTTGTATCATCCTGGAAAAGCTAATGTGGTGGCTGATGCTTTGAGTAGGAAGGCCGTAAGGGTCTCTGCAATGATGGTGAAAGAGCTGAATTTGGTGGAGAGTTTTAGAGATCTAAGATTACAGTTTGATTTAGGAGCGAACTTTATAAGGTGCTGTAATCTTAGAATTTCCAGTGATGTGTTTGACCAAATTAGGAGGAAGCAACGTGAAGATGAAGAACTAGTGAAGATCTTGAACGTGCTTGGCACAGATCAGGCCAAAGAGTTTAATACTGGGACGGACAGTATGCTGCGTTACCTTAGTAGAACGTGCGTTCCCAATGATGACCAGCTGAAACGGATCATATTGGAGGAAGCACACCATAGTCGTCTTAGCATACACCCCGGTATGACTAAGATGTATCAGGACCTTCGTTTATCATTCTGGTGGCCTGGAATGAAGAGTGACATTGCACGTTTTGTAGCGTCTTGTTTAACTTGTCAACGTGCAAAAGCTGAACACCAAAGACCAGGAGGATTGCTGCAGCCTTTGGAAATTCCAGAATGGAAGTGGGATAGCATCTCCATGGATTTCGTGACTCATCTACCACGTACAGTCCGAAACCATGATTCAATTTGGGTGATCGTGGACAGGTTGACTAAGAGCGCTCACTTCCTGGCCGTTAATTTGAAGATGTCCATGACCAACTTGGCCAAGCTGTACGTCAAAGAGATTGTTCGGTTGCATGGAGTTCCCTCAAGCATTATATCAGATCGAGACACGAGATTCACATCTCGTTTTTGGCAGTCATTGCAAGGAGAATTGGGAAGCAAACTGCAAATGAGTTCTGCATATCACCCTCAGACGGATGGCCAATCTGAGCGAACCATCCAGACACTCGAAGACTTGTTGAGAACCTGTGTTATAGATCATATGGGAGTATGGGATGAAGTTCTGCCGCTTGTTGAATTCACGTATAATAACAGTTATCAAGCAAGCATAGGAATGGCACCGTTTGAAGCTCTTTATGGAAGAAAGTGTAGAACTCCTTTGTGTTGGTTTCAAGAAGGCGAGACTGCATTAACCGGACCAGAATTAATCCAGCAAACAACAGAGAAAGTGAAACTGATCCAGGAGCGATTGAAGACGTCTCAAAGCAGGCAGAAATCGTATGCTGATAAGAGAAGAAGACCCTTAGAGTTTGCTGCTGGAGATCACGTGTTCCTCAGGCTGAATCCAATCACTCGAGTGGGAAGAGTCCTTCGTCCAAAGAAGCTATCACCCAAGTACGTTGGACCTTATCAAATTTTAAAGAAGATTGGAGCAGTGGCGTATGAATTGGCTTTACCACCTCAACTGTCCAACCTTCATCCAGTTTTTCATGTTTCTCAACTCCGGAAATATATAGCTGATCCATCACACATACTGGAGTTAGAAGACATCCAACCTCGCTCAGACAGAACGCTGGAAATGCAACCTGTATGTGTGGAAGACAGCCGCACCAGACTCTACAAAGGAAAGGATGTTCGTCTCGTGAAAGTGGTGTGGAATGCAAAGACTGGTGACTCAACATGGGAGGTTGAAGAGGCAGTGAAGGAATTGTACCCTCACCTATTCCCTGGTAAGCTTTAGAATTTTCGAGGACGAAAATTTTTGTAGATAGGGGGAATGTGAGAACCTGATAAATTAATAAACACTAATCAATTCTCTGATCACCCTTTTAATGCACCGTGCCACGTCAAAATGCACTTACACTTGCACTGCATGCATCTGCCAAGTGTCATGGCTGAATGTTTGGAAATTAGATAGTGGAAAACGTGTGGCAGTGGTTGAATGGATGTTCAATCTGCGTGTGAGGGAAAACAATTCACTCTTTGCATGTACCGAATGCCATCTGTCACGTTGGAAGTTTCTAAAGCTGTAGTGGAAACCAGGTGGCAGTGCGTGAATGCTCAACCGTTTGACGGGGAAGAGAAAACAATTTCTCTGAAAAACACTTCTCTTCATTTCATGCAATCACCTTCTTCCTCTCGAATTCTGATCTTCCATCTTCTCTGCATTTTCTCTGCACTCTTTCATCTTCTCTCTAAGATAACTCATCATCATCTCCTCAAATCCTATTTCAGACACCGTAGAAACCTCCTCTGCACTGTGAGCATCATTTTGATCCGAACAGAACTGAGAACTGAACTGGTAAGTTCTCATCTCTGCACCTTTGTCTGTTTTAGTTCATGCGAACCAAATCTTGGTTGCATGCATGGGTTATAGGTTTGATTCTTATATTATTTTTGGTATATTAGATTTAGTGAAAGTCGTGGAGTGATTCATTTGGGTAGAAAGCCGTGAGTGATCAAGATAAACCTTAAGCAATTGGAAGTACACTGCTAGACCAGGTAAGGGGAGCTTTAGTAATTTAATTTAATACTGGTTTGATGTTCATGACAGTAATGAAGTGTACTGGATGTCTGAAATACATGAAATATTTGATGTTTGATTATGTATGAAAGAGCTTGTTGCACTGGTTGTATATGAATGGTAGTGTTTGAAACTGTATGTTGATGCTGGTATGTCTGCACTTGGAAATGAATAATTCAGGTTGATGAGATGATGAATATTGTTGAATTTTATGCAGAAAGTGTAATGTATGATTTGTAATATGATTGAACTTCTGTATGATTTGGAATGATATGTTTGGAACTGGAAAATTCAGTATTTATGATGGAAATGAAACTTTAAAGTTATGAATCATATGAAAATCTGTGAAGTTATCGAGTTGGAAAATCTGGAAATTTTTATCTTCTATGATCGATCATGTACGCTCGTCATCGAACGGTCTTATACCGTTCGGTTTCCCTGGAAAAAAAAATCACTTAGAATGAGGATTCTTTCATTTGGAAAGGACTCTGATCAAGAACGAGCGTTATTGGTGTCAAGAGTTAGGCGTGAGCGTTCGGCTTAGCCTAGCGTGTCCAACCATTGAAAATAAAGTGAAGTATAGTTAGGACGTTCGGTTTTGTTTACCAGCGTTCGTCATAAGTGGCGCTTAGTATTATACTGAGCGTTCGTCCAAATGAACTCTCGATATTAGATTGAGCGTTCGTCCTAGTTAGCGTTTGGTCTGATACCGAACGTTCGTTCAAATACTCGTTCGTTCTATTTAGTGCTCGGTCATTGACCTGGCGTTCGTCCTGAGCAGTGTTCGCTTTTATAATTGAACGCTCGTCTTTCATCGCTTCGTGAGCGAACGTATATGGCGTTCGTCCAAATTATTAATTAACGTTCGGTCTTTGACTGGCAGTGTTGCTTTCTGAATTCAATCATATTTGGTTGTTTATCTAAATACTTTCTTACTGGCTTTATTCCTTGGATTCCATCTGGAATTGTTATACTTAAAATTTTTCTAAGTATTACCCATAATTTCTAAGATCAAACCCTTCAAATTATTAAGTGTCATCAAGTATCAAGTGGATAAATGGTTCGTTTCTTTTGTTCAGAAACGTGGACGTTTGAGTACTGTAATATGTTCGTCCCTATCTATTGAGTGATGAACGTTCTTTAAAATAAAGAAAGTGAACACAGAATGAAAATTTGAATAAGATGAATGGTGAATATGTGCGAATGGTATTTGGAATGAATATTATTGGATTGGATTGTGAATGAGCGTTCCAAGGAGGAACGTCTCCATGATGTGAATATGAGAAGTAGTGTAGTATGACCATGGATAAGCTACTGATGGCTGTTCATCCTGATATTCCGTGATTGCTCATCCTCATGTAGAGGAGAGTAGTTCATGCGTGGGAATGGCAGGAGGCCCTAGTCCTACATAGTACTTTGGGCTGATAAGGGTTAACCTCGGGTGGCAGCTGTTGAGGGTATCCCAGTTACTACATCACCCGGGTGCAGGAACGCCTGTAGATACATGGATCATACAGTCCGGACAGTCTTTAATTATGAGAATTTGGATGAGTTACTGTATGCGTGAATATATATTTAATGTTGTATGAAATGTATGAGTGATTTACTATGTTAAAATATGTTGATCATATGAATTAAATTACCTAAGCTTACCCTTGCAATTTTCCTTGTGTTGTCTACTGTTTCTGTATGTCCGTCTTGTCAATGCAATGATCATCCGTTGTGGATGTGAGCAGATGGTGAGGCACCCCTGGAAACAATGCTGGAAGAAGAAAATTTGGAGGATGCCAACTTGGTAGAAGTTGAAGTTAAAGCTGAGCAGTAGGGGCTAGTTCCGTAGTAGCTGTTAGATTTTCTGTTCTGTATTTTGGAAATTCTGTATTTAGTTTTGCAGAATTGTTCATTCAGAACTGTTTTGTATTTTGATAGATTCTGAACGCTGTAAATCTGCTGTACGTTCGGTTTTTATTTTGAGCAGCTGTTGTAAATATTAAGACTGCACTGTATTTTCTGTAAATGTGATTAGTTCTGATTAATGGTAATTACTATTTATTGGGATGTTACAAGAAACATTATGGAACATGTCAATTATTATATATTAAAATCATTTTATACATATTTATATACTTTAGAAATAAGTAAAGTTGATAGTTTATAAAGATAAATTTATAAATAAAAACTTTGCCTATATTTTTATAAATTATACAACAAACACTTCAAATATGTGCATGTGTTTCCATCATTCTCAATTTATTTATTTTTTTCTTTCTTTATTAGTATTTTTTATCTTATTCTTAACTTATCTCATTTATATATCACTAAAATCTTTAAGTAAATAAGATCATTTTAATTTAAAAATATAGAATATGATACTAATAATTAGTTAAGTATGATTTTAATAATGACTTAACGAAAATACATATATTTTGTAAGAATAGAATAATTAGTGCAATTGAATATTGAAGGTTGATACTAAGTGTTGGAAGACGATTAAGTAAAATTTGAACTAATAGATGAGTAGACCAACTTGATATTCAGTTATAGAAAAAATTCTCATGAGAAGAAAACTTAAAGTAAACAAATATGAAAAGTTAGAGTATCATGATGAACAATTGAGTCTAGAAAAAACTTTCTCAAGAGAGAAAACCTTAAATATTAAACACTAGAATAGAGTCTTGAGCCACAAGAAAACTTTGTATAAAAGGAAACTTCTATACCTAAGCAGTGAAATCTAAAGTTAAGCACTCGTTTTAACATTATGAAAATAGAATGTTGTTATGCTTTAAGAGACTTTTTGGCCAAACACTTTTTTTTTTAATTTTTTATTGTATACTTTGAGAGAGTTGGAAAAGAGGAAATTAGGCAACTGAAGAGTGAAGCATGGATCAACTAGAAAGAAGATTCAAGTCTCAATCTTTTGCTCCCAACTCCACGTGGTTGTAAGCAGAGTCCTCACTATGAGTGACAAAACTCTATTATATTGATATTTGATGTAACATTTTCTAATTCTTTGTATTGTTGATATATATATATATATATATATATATATATATATATATATATATATATATATATATATATATATATATATATATATATATATTATGATTTTTTTTAATGATTTGGTTTGTGCTTGATTGTTTAGATGAATTGATTAGTTGTCTTATTTAAGTGATTCAGATTGAGTTGAAAAACTAATTTTAAATCTAAGGTAGAATCAAATCATTTAATGCATTTGAATGGTAGAATAGGTTTGAACACTTTAGTTGAAATAAGCTTTGCACTCAAAGTATGGGTTTGCTCACATTGATTTAAGGAATCAAACATGGTGATTGAATTCCTTATATTTCTAAACTCAAGGAAATGATTTAGAATGAGTCATTACTTTCAATGACATTGCATAACAATATTAATATATATATTAAATCAGTACAAGTACGGTTAAAAAGGTAAGAGAAGTTCAATCTCAACATATTTTCATATATAATGGTTGTTTCAATCTCATTTCATTTTTGTTGAATTATTTCAACAAATCACATCAAGCCTCATTTTAAGGAAAGCTTTATTTTAAGTCAGTAACAAATTATAGTTCTTAAGATTTTGCATAAGTTTCTATAGAGATGACATTAGTGTATGTACTACAATTGACTTAATATACTTGCTAAAGAACAACACTTAATAGTTATTTTCTTTTAATTCACTATTTTCTAACTTTAAAGAATTAAGAAAGTCTAAATAGAAGACTTTAAATAGAGTCTTTGAATGATTAATTGTGTGTTCATTTCCAACATTTTTTTCCTATTGACTTTTAACAACAAGTGGAACAAACTAGGGAAGGGGTTATGGATTTTTGTCATATGGAACATATGGAGTCATGAGAACGGAGTTAGTTTTAGGCAAGAAAAAATTTACGAAGAGAAAATATTCTTTATTGCACAATTGAGAGTTTGGGCATGGATGAAACACATAAATTCCTAGAATAAAATTTTCATACATAGAATGACATCAATATTCAATTGAGTACATTAGATTACTTATATAGGTAGAATAGAGAGGTATAATAGAAACATATTGGTTTTTAAGAAATGGAGAGATAAACTAACATATATTAGAGGAATGATATATAAAATACAGAAAATACTTTTGTGTGTTTGAATCTAACTTATGTGTAAGTGTCTTAAAACTACCACTCAGAAGAAGAGAGTTGTACACACTACGAAGAAGTACAATATAGATGTGAAAAATGGTATTGGAAACAATAATTAAATTGTTGTGAAATAAAATCTTATGTACGTAATTCACAAAATTTAGTGACTCCTTTTTGAAATTTGAGTTTTGTCTCCAACATTTGAGGTTGGTTGTGTAAATTATCTACATTAAGCTCAATGTACGATTGGGAGGAAATATTATCACAATACCACATGTATAAAAGTTAAAATATCCAAATATTTTATTTATAAATATATAATTTTTCGATAAAAAAAATTGAAATAACTACTATGAAACATAATAATATTGATCAATTATTATATATTAAAATCATCATAACATTTTATATGCATAATAATGATTGATGGATAAAAGAAATGAGAGTTGAGAAATCTAAATCTACAGTAGTAACAAACAAACTTTACTCACAGTTTTAAGGTATGAGAAACCTATGTATTATGTATGGGGTGCAAACTTTATTACACCTTAAAACATGACTAATGAAAGTGTAAATAATGTATGTATACTTATCATTTTCACTTTTCTTTCTTTCTCTTTCATTATTTTTTCTTTTTTCTTGACTTGTATTTTGTATTTCGTTCTTAACTTATTTTATTTTTACATCACTAAAGTTTACATTTATATTTGTTATTCATTTAGGTTTAAGTTATTTTGTTACTTTCTGTCACGCCCCATTTAATACTGTGCTGAGTCACCTGTCAGCTTCCATAAATGCACCCCGTCACACGTGCAGTGCCATTAAAACGCACTCACTTTTCTCTGACGCACGTCCGCCAGGTGTCAAATTGGAAGGTTCTAAATTTGATAGTGGAAGCCAGGTGCCAGCGCAAGAGAGAACGTCCGTTTGACTTGGGAAGAGAATTGATTTTTCTGAAAACTCTTCCCCTTCTCTGCGTGCACCTTCATCTTCCTCAGAAAATCAAAACCTCCATTTCTCCTTCTTCTCTCTAGAACCCTACTCCTTCTCTCTTCTGTAACTTATCATTCTCTGCTCCGTTCACGTTTCAGCATCGTGAGAACGTCCCCTGCACCGTGAGCTCCATCTTGGACCGAACAACTTCCAGTTCTGGTAAGTTTCCATTTGGACGCTCGTTTCTGGAATTCTTGCAAACCAGATTCAGCTGCATGCGAGAGTGTAAACTGAGCCCTTTCATTTTCTTTTGGTTAGTTTTAGTTGGAGAGCTTAAGAGAAAGGTTGAGAGAGCTTTAGTTGGATGAATCAAGATCACTCACTCTTAGAGCGATCACTACTGAATCCGGGTAAGGGAAGCTTATTAAATTTGATTCTTGTGATTTTTCTGTACTGCATGTGCGTTATGTATTGTATGAAGTACGAATTGTGATAATGGATTTTTTTGATATATGAATGTGATTCGAATTGATGTATGGAAATGATGAAATGTTCTATGGTTTGATTAAATTGAAAAATGAGCTGTATGATGAGATGATGCATGAAAAAGTATGGATTTGTACTATGATATGAGCAATTTAATGTATGAAAATTTCTACTGAAAAATGTGTTTACTGTAAGTTGAATTTGAATATGAAATCCTATGATAATGAACGTTCGTTATCGAAACGGTCTTTGACGGTTCGATATTCTCAGTAAATTCTTTGAAAATAGCTGAACCCTTTCATTTGGAAAGGATTCTCTTTGAGGACGAACACCCTCTTATACATAACTTTACGTTTGAGCGTTCGGCCAAACGTAGACATCATGAGTGTTGTGTGAGAAATTGAGAAGCTTGAAAATCTACCTTTGGACACTTAGTCAAATTGTTAAAACATAAATTTTAAGTACCTCATCTTATATAAATCCCAAATTTCTATGATCTTGAATCAGTAAATAGGTCTCGACCCAAAAGCGTACGTCCTAAGTGGCGCTCGGTCTTATACCGAACGCTCATCCCAATGCGTATGTTAAAAAGGAACGCTCGATCCTATACCGAACGTTCGTTCCTTCCGTAATTTCCAACGAGCTGAAATAACGTTCGTCCTGAACTGAAATAGCGTTCGTCCATAAACTTAAAAAGCGTTCGTCCTAAATTTCAGTACATTCGCGTACCGCGTTCGGTCATTTACTGGCAGTCGGTTATTCCAAATAAATTGTACTTAGTACATTTAGTACTCGTATTTTATCTTCATTCAGTTGAATTGAATCTGAAATCTTGTCAAGTGAATTATTCTAAGTATAATTTGAATTATACTAGAATCAGTTCATTTAACTGATTCAAATTTTAATAACGTTTGTCATGAAAGATGAGTCAGCTTTATTCCTTCAGAAAAGAAATTCCTTCGGTCTCGCTCTTGACGTTCGTCCGCGTTATGAAGAGGATTGAACGTTCGTCTTTTTATAGAAGTGGAACAAAGAATGAAAATGTTAATAGGAGGAAGAATTAAGATGTGCGAACACGATAAGAACTGAAATTGTGATTATTGATTTTGAACGAGCGTTCCAGGGAGGAACGACTCTTGAATGAGAATTGAGATTTGTAAAGTATGAACGTGGTAAGCTTAGATGGTGGTTCATCTTGATATTCCGTGAGTGCTCGTTCTCAAGTATAGAGGAGTACGTCATGTGTGGGAATGGCAGGAGGTCTTAGTCCATAACTGTTACTTGGACAGAACGGACTAACCTCAGGTGGAGACTGATGAGCATTCCAGTTATCCCACCTGTGTGCACGGACGCCTTAGCTACACAGGATTCATACAGTCCGGACAGTCAGTCTAGCATCAGGAATTTGTTTGAGTTGATGAATGAATTGAATGTATGTGTTGTGAATTAATTGAAGTATTTGATATGTATGAAATGAATGTTTTACTTGAATTAAATTCAATAAGCTTACCCTTGCGTATTCCTTTGTGTTGTCTGTATATGTACGTCCGTCCTGTCAATGCAATGATCATCCTGGTGGATGTGAGCAGAGGGAGATGCTTCTTTAGAAGAAACACTTGAAGAAGAGATTCCAGCTGCGGAGAACTTGGTAGAAATTGAAGTGAAGGCCGAACAGTAGGTTGTTCGGTTATTTTGTTAGTGGATAGCTGTTAGTTTTAGAGCGAGCGCCCTTCTGATTCGTGTTTTAGAATTCGGACGTTCGGTATTTATTTTCTAAACCGTTCGTCTTTATTGTTTTGCGAACGCTCATAAAATTGTGTATAATTGTAAGGTCGTTCGGCCATTTGCGAACCCTTATCTCTTTTATTGTAAAACTGTTTTGTTATATTAATGAATGTAAATATTCTATTATATAATTGCTGACTGTATAAATTTTGGGATGTTACATTATTGGTATCAGAGCAGTTTTGTTCTTCTAAGGACACTGTAGGTTATGAGTGCACTGTGTTTTTGCTGTGTGCTTATGGTATGTTTAATCAGTTATCGTTTTTAACTCTGACACGTTACTAACGTTCGTTTTCTCTGGTCAAGAGAACGATGGCGCCTAGACTTCCTCCTCCACCTCAACCTGATGAGCCTGACGCACCCAACAACGCTAGGTTGTTGGAGACTGTGATTGATAGACTACAACAGCAAAACACCACCCTCATGGAGCAGAACGCAGCTGCCTTGCAGAGTTTGGAGGCAGCTCGCGCTAACTCGGAGGCGACCCAAAGGCAATTAATGGAGATAATTGCTGCCACCAGAGGCACGCCAAGAGCGTCCTCTTCTACCGCTACACCACATGCTGAGTGGAGCTTGGAAAGCTTCCTCCAACATCACCCAGCCAAATTCAGTGGGACGTGCCTTCCTGACGAGGCAGATCAGTGGCTGCGTGACATGGAGAGGATTTATAATGCAAAGAGATGCCCGGATGAAAATCGTTTGGCCTTCACAGAGTATCTTCTGACTGGAGAAGCGAGCCACTGGTGGGCGAGCGTAAGGGCAATATTGACGGACGCTCACAGTCCCATTACTTGGGAAGTGTTCAGAGCCAAATTTTACGAAGAATATTTTCCTGACAGCGTACGGTTTGCTAAGGAGGTGAAGTTTCTCCAGTTGGTACAAGGAGGAATGTCAGTTTCGGAGTATACAAATAAATTCAAGCACTTGGTGAGGTTCAACACTATGGCGACCAGTGAGGAGTGGCAGTGTAGAAAATTTGAAAATGGGTTGAGAAGTGATATGAAGGTGTTGATCTCCAGCTTGTGCATTCGGTCGTTCCCTGCCATGGTTGAGAGGGCTAAAGTGTTGGAGAAAAATATGGCTGAGGCGGAACAACAGAAGAAACAACAGGCGTCAAGAGGACCAATTCTGTCGAGACCCAATTTGAATCGGAACAGGACTCCATACGCTCGTCCAGCTCAGTCAAGTGGGTCTCAAGCTATGGTGGTTGCTGGACAATCAAGCCAACAGGGGTCGGTCAAATGTTTTCAGTGTGGAGGACCTCATTTTAGATCATCATGCCCTCAGTTGGTCGGAGGAAAGTATTGTAATCGGTGTAGAAGAAATGGCCATCTGGAGAGCGAATGCAATATGGGCGGACGCGTTGTTATGAGGCCGCCGAACGCTGGAAGGACCCAGCAAGGGAGAGGTGGTCGAGCCCAAGCTGTTGGGCGTGTGTATGCCATTACTGGAGCGGAAGCAGCGAGCTCAGGTACGCTCATCACCAGTACCTGCTTGATTTATGGGAAGTCTTGTTGTGTGTTGTATGATTCGGGGGCAACACACTCCTTCATCTCGAAGGCGTGCGTTGAGAGACTGGGGTTAGCAGAGAGTGAGATGCAGTTTGACTTGGTGGTGTCAACCCCAGCAGCTGGTGAGGTTAGGACGTCTATTATGTGCGTTAGATGCCCTATTGAGATAGAAGGACGTAGATACAAGGTGAACCTCATATGTTTGCCTCTCAAAGACTTAGAAGTAATTTTGGGAATGGATTGGCTGAATACCAATCACATTCTCATAGACTGCGGTGCCAAGGAATTGATTTTTCCTGAAGAAGATGAAGAGGAATTGAGTGTGACGCTCGGCCAATTGAAAGAAGACATTATGGAGGGCGCGAGTTGTTTTCTAATTATGACGCACGAAGACAGAGAGTTTGGAGAACTGAATTGTGAGCGATCGTCCAACAAGTACAGTGGAGGACGAACGGTTGTAGAGGAATTCCCGGACGTTTTTCCGGATGAAGTGCCAGGACTGCCTCCCGTTCGTGAAGTGGAGTTTACAATTGATTTGGTGACTACAGCAGCCCCTATCTCTGTCCAACCATACCGAATGGCACCAGCTGAGTTGACCGAACTTAAGAAGCAGATTGAAGATTTAATGGACAAAAAGTTCATACGACCGACCGTATCACCCTGGAGAGCGCCCGTACTGTTGGTGAAAAAGAAGGATGGCAGCTCTCGTCTTTGTATTGACGTCAATTGAATAAGCTGACCATCAAGAACAAATACCCACTGCCTCGGATTGACGACTTGTTAGACCAATTGCATGGAGCGAGCGTTTTCTCCAAGATAGACTTGAGATCAGGTTATCACCAAATTCGTGTTAAGGAAGGAGATATTCAGAAGACGGCCTTCCGTTCACGTTATGGACATTACGAGTATGTGGTGATGTCGTTCGGTGTTACAAACGCTCCAGCAGTCTTCATGGACTACATGAACAGAATCTTCAGGCCGTATTTGGACAAGTTTGTGGTGGTATTCATTGATGATATTCTCATCTACTCCAAGGGCTGTGAAGAGCATGAAGAACACTTGAGATTGGTACTTGGAGTTTTGAGAGAAAAAGAGTTGTACGCTAAATTGTCTAAGTGCGAGTTTTGGATGAAGGAAGTACAGTTCTTGGGCCACGTGGTATCAGCTAGAGGCATCTCAGTTGATCCGGCCAAAGTGCGAGCGGTATTGGATTGGGAGAGCTCACGTTCGGTCACAGAAGTACGGAGTTTTGTGGGGCTCGCGGGCTACTATAGACGTTTCATAGAAGGATTCTCTAAGATAGTAGCACCGTTAACTCAGCTGACCAGGAAAGATCACCCGTTCGCTTGGACCGATCGGTGTGAATCCAGCTTCCAAGAGTTGAAGCAGAAGTTGATGAGCGCTCCAGTATTGGTAATTCCGGACACGGCCAAAGCGTTTGAAGTCTACTGTGATGCGTCTCACCAAGGTTTGGGCTGTGTGTTGATGCAAGAGAAACGAGCAGTGGCGTACGCCTCTCGACAATTGAAAATTCATGAGAGGAATTACCCAACACACGACCTGGAGTTGGCAGCGGTCGTCTTTGCTTTGAAGATTTGGAGGCACTACTTGTATGGATCCGTTTTCCAAGTCTTCAGCGATCACAAGAGTCTCAAGTACCTTTTTTATCAGAAGGAGCTGAATATAATGCAGAGAAGGTGGCTTGAGTTCTTAAAGGACTACGACTTCGAATTACTCTACAATCCAGGAAAAGCGAACATTGTGGCGGATGCTTTGAGCAGAAAAGTGGTGCATGTGTCGTCCATGATGGTACGCGAGTTGAGTCTGGTGGAGAGCTTTAGAGACCTAAGGTTACAGTTCAACTTAGAACCGGACAGCATCAGATGCTGTAACCTTAGGATATCCAGTAACGTGTTTGACTGGATAAGGATGAAGCAATTAGAAGATGAAGAATTGATGAAGATAAGAGGCGCGCTCGGCACAGATCAAGCAAAGGAATTCAACACTGGGACGGACGACCTATTACGTTACATGGGTAGGACGTGCGTTCCAAATGATGGAGATCTGAAGAGAATTATATTGGAAGAGGGACATCACAGCAGTCTTAGCATGCATCCTAGCATGACTAAGATGTATCACGATCTCAAGCAGTCGTTTTGGTGGCCAGGGATGAAGAATGATGTCGCACGTTTTGTGGCATCATGCTTAACTTGCCAACGTGCTAAAGCGGAGTATCAAAGACCGGGCGGCCTACTGCAACCTTTGGAGATTCCAGAATGGAAGTGGGACAACATTTCAATGGACTTTGTGACACACTTGCCACACACAGTCAAGAATCACGATTCCATTTGGGTGATAGTGGATCGTCTAACAAAGAGTGCTCACTTCCTAGCTGTCAACCTGAAGACGTCATTGACTAACTTGGCAAAGCTCTATATCAAGGAGATCGTTCGTCTGCATGGAGTGTCGTCCAGCATCATCTCTGACCGAGATACAAGATTCACCTCTCGGTTTTGGCAGTCGTTGCAAAGTGAACTGGGCAGCAAACTTCAAATGAGTTCAGCGTACCATCCTCAGACGGACGGTCAATCTGAGAGAACAATCCAGACGCTCGAAGACTTATTAAGGACGTGCGTACTCGATCACATGGGCGTTTGGGATGAAGTGTTGCCGTTAGTAGAGTTCACCTACAACAACAGCTTCCAGTCCAGCATTGGGATGACTCCCTTTGAAGCTCTTTACGGACGTAAATGCCGCACACCACTTTGCTGGTTTCAAGAAGGAGAAAACATATTGACTGGACCAGAGCTCGTTCAACAAACGACTGAAAAGGTGAAGTTAATTCAAGAGAGGTTGAAGACGTCAAGGAGCCGACAGAAGTCATACGCAGATAAGAGGAGACGGCCCTTAGAGTTTAAAGCTGGCGATCATGCTTTTCTAAGGTTGAATCCAACTATTGGAGTAGGCAGAGCGTTGCGATCAAAGAAGTTGTCTCCCAAGTTCGTAGGGCCGTATCAGATTATAAGCAAGATTGGACCAGTTGCATATGAGCTAGCTTTACCTCCACAATTGTCCAACCTTCATCCGGTGTTTCATGTTTCTCAACTCCGGAAATACGTATCAAATCCATCGCACATATTGGAGCTAGAGGACGTTCGTCTTCGTCAAGATCGAACGCTTGAGATGAAGCCGGTTCGTGTTGAAGACGTCCGCACCAAGTACTATAAAGGGAAAGACGTTCGGTTGGTGAAAGTGGTGTGGGACGAAAAGACAGGCGATGCTACATGGGAAGTGGAGGATGCCATGAAGGACTTATACCATCATCTATTTCCTGGTAAGACTTAATTTTCGAGGACGAAAATTTTTGTAGTTAGGGGGATTGTCACGCCCCATTTAATACTATGCTGAGTCACCTGTCAGCTTCCATAAATGCACCCCGCCACACGTGCAGTGCCATTAAAACGCACTCACTTTTCTCTGACGCACGTCCGCCAGGTGTCAAATTGGAAGGTTCTAAATTTGATAGTGGAAGCCAGGTGTCAGCGCAAGAGAGAACGTCCGTTTGACTTGGGAAGAGAATTGATTTTTCTGAAAACTCTTCCCCTTCTCTGCGTGCACCTTCATCTTCCTCAGAAAATCAAAACCTCCATTTCTCCTTCTTCTCTCTAGAACCCTACTCCTTCTCTCTTTTGTAACTTATCATTCTCTGCTCCGTTCATGTTTCAGCACCGTGAGAACGTCCCCTGCACCGTGAGCTCCATCTTGGACCGAACAACTTCCAGTTCTGGTAAGTTTCCATTTGGACGCTCGTTTCTAGAATTCTTGCAAACCAGATTCAGCTGCATGCGAGAGTGTAAACTGAGCCCTTTCGTTTTCTTTTGGTTAGTTTTAGTTGGAGAGCTTAAGAGAAAGGTTGAGAGAGCTTTAGTTGGACGAATCATGATCACTCACTCTTAGAGCGATCACTACTGAATCCGGGTAAGGGAAGCTTATTAAATTTGATTCTTGTGATTTTTCTGTACTGCATGTGCGTTATGTATTGTATGAAGTATGAATTATGATAATGAATTTTTTTTGATATATGAATGTGATTCGAATTGATGTATGAAAATGATGAAATGTTCTATGGTTTGATTAAATTGAAAAATGAGTTGTATGATGAGATGATGCATGAAAAAGTATGGATTTGTACTATGATATGAGCAATTTAATGTATGAAAATTTCTACTGAAAAATGTGTTTACTGTAAGTTGAATTTGAATATGAAATCCTATGATAATGAACGTTCGTTATCGAAACGGTCTTTGACCGTTCGGTATTCTCAGTAAATTCTTTGAAAATAGCTGAACCCTTTCATTTGGAAAGGATTCTCTTTGAGGACGAACGCCCTCTTATACATAACTTTACGTTTGAGCGTTCGGCCAAACGTAGACATCATGAGTGTTGTGTGAGAAATTGAGAAGCTTGAAAATCTACCTTAGGACACTTAGTCAAATTGTTAAAACATAAATTTTAAGTACCTCATCTTATATAAATCCCAAATTTCTATGATCTTGAATCAGTAAATAGGTCTCGACCCAAAAGCGTACGTCCTAAGTGGCGTTCAGTCTTATACCGAACGCTCGTCCCAATGCGTATGTTAAAAAGGAACGCTCGGTCCTATACCGAACGTTCGTTCCTTCCGTAATTTCCAACGAGCTGAAATAGCGTGCGTCCTGAACTGAAATAGCGTTCGTCCATAAACTTAAAAAGCGTTCGTCCTAAATTTCAGTACATTCGCGTACCGGGTTCGGTCATTTATTGACAGTCGGTTATTCCAAATAAATTGTACTTAGTACATTTAATACTCATATTTTATCTTCATTCAGTTGAATTGAATCTGAAATCTTTTCAAGTGAATTATTCTAAGTATAATTTGAATTATTCTAGAATCATTTCATTTAACTGATTCAAATTTTAATAACGTTTGTCATGAAAGATGAGTCAGCTTTATTCCTTCAGAAAAGAAATTCCTTCGGTCTCGCTCTTGACGTTCGTCCGCGTTATGAAGAGGATTGAACGTTCGCCTTTTTATAGAAGTGGAACAAAGAATGAAAATGTTAATAGGAGGAAGAATTAAGATGTGCGAACACGATAAGAACTGAAATTGTGATTATTGATTTTGAACGAGCGTTCCAGGGAGGAACGAGCGTTCCAGGGTGGAACGAGCGTTCCAGGGAGGAACGATTCTTGAATGAGAATTGAGATTTGTAAAGTATGAACGTGGTAAGCTTAAATGGTGGTTCATCCTGATATTCCGTGAGTGCTCGTTCTCAAGTAGAGAGGAGTACGTCATGTGTGGGAATGACAGGAGGTCTTAGTCCATAACTGTAACTTGGACAGAACGGACTAACCTCAGGTGGAGACTGATGAGCATTCCAGTTATCCCACCTGTGTGCACGGACGCCTTAGCTACACAGGATTCATACAGTCCGGACAGTCAGTCTAGCATCAGGAATTTGTTTGAGTTGATGAATGAATTGAATGTATGTGTTGTGAATTAATTGAAGTATTTGATATGTATGAAATGAATGTTTTACTTGAATTAAATTCAATAAGCTTACCCTTGCGTATTCCTTTGTGTTGTCTGTATATGTACGTCCGTCCTGTCAATGCAATGATCATCCTGGTGGATGTGAGCAGAGGGAGATGCTTCTTTAGAAGAAACACTTGAAGAAGAGATTCCAGCTTAGGAGAACTTGGTAGAAATTGAAGTGAAGGTCGAACAGTAGGTTGTTCGGTTATTTTGTTAGTGGATAGCTGTTAGTTTTAGAGCGAGCGCCCTTCTGATTCGTGTTTTAGAATTCGGACATTCGGTATTTATTTTGTAAACCGTTCGTCTTTATTGTTTTGCGAACGCTCGTAAAATTGTGTATAATTGTAAGGTCGTTCGGCCATTTGTGAACCCTTATCTCTTTTATTGTAAAACTGTTTTGTTATATTAATGAATGTAAATATTCTATTATATAGTTGCTGACTGACTGTATAAATTTTGGGATGTTAAACTTTCAATTTATTTTCTAACTTTAAAGAAAAGATGTAGAGTCTTTTGTATGATTAAAAAAAATGAGAAAACGATTGTGAAACATAACAAGATTGATTCATATTCATATATTAATTAAAATCATCCTTAAAAACATGTTTTAAACACATAACAGAGATTAATATAATGGATGAGTAGTGACGTATATTTTACTTAATTAATAATGGTTGATAAATTTATAGATGAAATTTCACCTACAATTTAGGGGATGAGAATGCATTACTTTATAAGGTCTCTAACTTGATTATTGAAAGTCACACAAATATATGTATCCTTATCATTCTTACTTTCTTTCTAATTTTCTTTACTAGTATTTTATATCTTTCTCTTAAGAGTTATCTTATTTCATTATTAAAACCTATATTTATATTTATTGTTTAGATAATTTTACGTTATTTTACTATTTTCTTTAAATATTTATGTTAAATGGTGATCTTAATCAGTTATTTTTCATTATTTAGGATTTCTACTAAAATGCTAACTCTTAAAAATATACAAAATGAAAATTTACAAAAAAAGATAAAGATCAATTTATACATGTTTGTCATTCAAAGAGATACATTAATAATTATAATTATTAAGTTTAATCTTTGAACATTAAATAAACACTAAAATTATCTATTTTTTATATGTTTATTTATCTTTATCATCATTTGAATTGAGAACTTGTTAGTGTAAATAAAAACAACTTAAACCAAAATTTCAAAACAAATTGCCACATCTTATGTACTATAATTATATAATCATATTCATGTTTATAATTTTAAAATATAAAATTTGCAAATCTTTTATTATCAAATATTAAATTTTAAAATAATCTTTGACTTCTTTTTTACCATAAGTATCTTTTATCAATACCAATAATCCCCTTCAAGATATACTATCAATTTAAAAGTTGAATACATCTATTATTTTTTCACGTTTAACAAATGTTTTTTAAATTAATTTATTAAAATAAATTAAGTTATGCTATATATATATATATATATATATATATATATATATATATATATATATATATATATATATATATATATATATATATATATATATATAATAAGACTGTTGTCTAAAAAAAGATAAAGACAGTCATTTCGTAATGTTTTGAAATTATTTTAGTTTATGTTCAATTGAATGATGTCGAAATAGATATTTAGAGCTTAGGGAAAATCTAGTTTAATGTGGATGTTTACAAAAGTAAATAGATATGACTGTTCGCATTAGATGTGTAACAAAGCACTACGTGAAAAAAAAAAAAAACTATTAACATTGAAGTGAATGTGTATCTAAACGAAGTAATAAAAAAAATTATTTTATGTAAATGGTTGTGGCTTGTGTAATTTGTACAAAGATTATATGATATATTTTCTACTACAAAAAAAAAACTTTCTATATAATATTGTAATAAATTTTCCTAAACAATTCTAATCCAATTTTAATAATCAAACACTTCAAAAACTAAATTTGCATCCAAACGTGTCCATTACTATCTTTATATTCAAATAAAAATAACATATTAATTTATTTCCAACAAATACTAGAAAAAAAAACTTTATTTATATATTATTTTTGTTCTTATAATCTTTTGAATTTTCTCTAATTCTTCTCAATGTTCCTAATCTCACTTTTAGTAATTCTTGAATTTTTCTACTAATTATAAAAACCTTACTTTCTTTTCCTTAGTTATAATTATGGACATTGCAACTATTCTTTATAAGTAAGGTTTTCTATTAAATCGATCATGATTCTTCCTGTTTGTCTATGTATTTGAAAGTCTCATATGGTAATGAGATATCACTTACATTAAATTATCACTCTCATTATATTCATTAGGAAGATTCAATTTGCATAAATTATTATCAATTTTCAAAAGTACTTGAAAGAGTCTATTTTCTTTAGGATGAAGATTTTCTTTGAAAAGGAAAGTTACCCTTTCTCTACATTAGAAAAAAAAAAACCATTTTGCTCGATCTTTTAAGTTTTTAGAATCATGTAAAGAAGTAGTTGAGAAAAAAATGTATTACTCACTTATGTTTGACCGTAAATTTAAAAGTGACATCTAGCAGAAAAATAAAGTTTAGTTTTAAGTTTTTTTCCCTTAATATTTATTCAAAAATGACTTAAGAACTTTGTATCTCTATTTGATACTATGCTTTTAGTAAGTCCATGAAATTTTGCTACTTTTTTTTTCAAAAATATGTTAGCAATAACACATGCACAATCAAATTTGTGGAATAAAATAAGCCATTCTAGAAAAATGAAAAAAAAACATATATATTTAATAGTTATTGGTCCTTGTTTTAGGAAACCAAAATATAAATTTCATTGAAATAAATATTTAAGTAAGGACATGAATTGGTAGATATATATAAAAGTCACGAGGAATAACTTTATATTTGACTTTCTTACACAAAATGCATTTTTATTAAGATGGGGTGTAAGAAATGATCATGAATAATATCTAAGTTTTAAACTAAAATGTCTAATTAGACCTCTCTAATGTTAAATTTTATAAGTAAACCTCTAAGATCCTTTGAGAATATAAAAAGTTCTTATCTTTCTAAAGAATTTCATTGTGTTAAATAGTCTTTGTAATAGAGCATTCTTAGAAAATTAAGAGAAAATTAAATTCTTTCTATATAGTTCCTTTATCTAATAAGAACATTTTTCAAGCATAATAAACTATTAATGTATGACTTTTATAAAATGCATTAATGACTACACTTATTTTTTCTTCTATACGTATAATCATATAAGGAAAATGGTCAAAATTTCAACCATATTTCTTATCTTCTACTACACTTTACTTTACTTTTAAAATGTTTAAGAGACTCGTGATCATCATAATCATGCATTCTTTAGGAAAAAGAAAATGTTTTCATGTTGGTAAATTTTAACAATAAAATACAACTCTTTACCATGTGAGATATAATTTAGATGACTTCTTTTTAATTTCTCACTAAACTTTGCAATAATGCTTCTCTATCAACAACACAATCCCATATTCCAATATCAAAAGTGTGACAATCTATCTCAAAATACTTTAAAAATTTAGAAGGGATAAGAAATGAACATTACTAAAAAGATATTTTAAGCTTTAAAAACATGTTATTGCTCATTTTCCCATTTAAATCCAACATATTTGTTTACAATCTCATTCAAAGGTGAAGTTATGCTAATAATATCTTTAACAAACCTTTTATAAAAACTAGCTAGCTCATATGATATTTTGACATAAATTAAGTGGAGTTTGTCATTCTCTTGTAGCTTTAATATTTTCTTAACTATCACATTCTTTTCTTCTTACTCCATAACAAATGTATCCACCTCAGATAATCGATTGGAGAATAGTGCCTAGATACCTTGTTTCTTCTTCAACTAAGTGTGTATTTAACACTCTAAGATATAGAGATATTCTTTCTAATAAATTCCTTAATCTTGAATGTATCAACTAACTTTATTAATGAATCTTGGAGATACAATAAACACAAAAATATTGATCTTAAAAATTTAAAGACTTACCATGAAAGAAATCAAGACAATTAACTTAATTGATTGACATTGAGCTTTAATATCATTTTATCATGAAAAAATTGAGAAAATTCTAGATAAAAAAAATGAAGAAACTTTTATAAAAAAAAGTAAGTTTAATTATGTATGAAACAAATTCCAAGTGTTTAATGTTATTTTTTATTTGTATTTATTTTGAACTTCTAGTTATAACAAAAATCTTCTATGATATATAGAAAAGTACAAGTCATGATGAGAATTATAATAAATAATTGTCAAAAATATTTACCAAGAGGAAAACATAATATATCCATCACTAAACATTAATGGTAGAAACAAGTATAATATCAAAACAAACTTAACAATCCATTCTCTAGATATAATTATTGTTGTCTTTTTCTTATTACCAATAATGTCTACAACAATAATTATATTATCCTTACCTATCCAAATGATAAGATAATAAATAATGGAGAGCCAACACAAAGATGAATTATAAGAAACATCATTAAGTCAATAGAAATGGTTACAAGAGTATAAACTATTAAGGAATATTTCAGTTATATGTTTGGATTTCAGGGTAGGAAGGAACTTGTTCGACCATTCCTTCTCATTGATGAGTATGTGAATGAGTTAATAACATATTACCAATGACATATGCCTTCTAGGTGTTGGGAATCTAAGTGAGCCTAAGTCCCACATTGGATAGAAATGAGAAAGTATAGCACTATATAAAGGTGAAAGACACATTAACCCATTGCCTTAAGGTTTAGGGTAGAGAGTGGTGTCAATTCCTTATATGGTTGGGCTTAGATGTCATTGGTGTTTGTGCCTCCCCAGTAACCCCCCTTCTTGATAGACCTAACAGTGGTATCAGATCCAGTGGTTTGTCTTGGTGACTGGTGGTCCTTGCATCGAAAGTCTTCCTAGCGAAAAGCCAAGGTCTTGGTCAACATCACATTTCCTTGTTTTGTTTTTCTTTATAACATTCTTATTTGTTGTTTTCCTTTTATTGGGTTGCATTTTAATTAGGATTCTGTATAACTTTATTAAGTTTTTTCTTCTCTTAGAAACCTCATAACGATTTAAGGCATGAGCCAAGCATGAGAAAATGTTTCAAATTTAGTCAAATGAGAAGATTTTCTTTGAGTTTATTTTTGAATTTTGAAATTCAAGATTTTCCTCCCTTGGAAGGTTATAGATTTAATTTTTCATTTAATTTCTTGAAAATTTAGGGATGTATTTAATGGAAAATTTCAAAACCATTTGGCTATCAACAGTGAACACTTTTCCTAGTAATCAACTTTGGAATATTTTGAATGAAGTGAAAATTTATAATGTTATTTGAAAGAGAAAGTTATATTCTTCCTTAAGTCTTATCTTGCATCATTGTATATTGTGGCAACTATATTCATCACTTATATTGCATCATCCTCCAATGGGCATGAAAACTTCCAAATCATGAAGTTATCCTTTCCCTTTTCTCTTTAACTTTCTCTAACTTGACAAATTTATCTTCAATTTCTTATATCTACTTTTGTGTTATTTGTTAAGACAAGATCATCTAAAAAATAGACTATCTAAGCAAACTTAGGTTTTAAATTTTAACAAAAAAACATCAAACGAAATATTGTAGTGTATGAAAAGATGTTTTAAAATAGTATCTAAGAAAGAAATATTTTGTAACGTCTGTTTTAAAGAAAATCAAGCTTATGAGCAACATTTTGTAGACTAAACTGTTTGTTAAGCTAAATGTCTATGAATAGGAAACATCTCTCTTTGAAATAATCTAATAGACTATATGAGTAACAAGCTAGCATTTTATGAACAAGAAAGTCTATCTCTTTATAACACTAAAGCTAAAAGGACTTTTACTTACAAGTGTTATCTCAAGAAAAGTGTTTTAAGAATACATCGTTTAATGTATGAGCCTTTGTAGAAGTATCTAAGATTTTTATCATTTGATGATTATACATGCTATATGCTTTTACTAAATGATGCATTTATGAATGACATGACAAATGATACAATGTTTTGAACACGCAATACAGTGTAACGCTTATCCATGTTCGAAATATTAAATGTATATATGATAAAGTGCTTCGATGCTTGTATACTTTTTTCTTAATATCTATGTAGATTACTAAAGCAGAAAGATATGATCAGAATCACTATACCCAAGAAAAAGTCGTTGTGAGAGATGAAGAACATTATGAGAATATTTCCTTTGAAGCCTTCTGCTCTATGACATCGTACAAGCTCAGTTTTGCTAAAGACTGTGATAAAGCTCTAAACCTCTACAAAGTAGACTAACGTCTGACTTTCCACTTAAAAGATACCTACTCTCCTGAAGTCAACTTCCTTGTCTAACAGTCATATTTCAAGAAAAGCTACATATAGATGAAAGCTTGAAGATAACTCAAGAAGATAATATAAGAAGAATAGAATAATGAACTCAAGCTTAATATGCTCATATATCGTCTGAAGATATATTTCTTTTAAGAGAAAAACCTTAGCAAATCTCAAAACTCTTTGTATTGATTATATCCTCTCTTTGAGAGTTATCATCTATATTTTTGCTCATACCACTATTTGTGTTATAAATTCTGAAGAGAATTAAAACACTTTTCTAGAAGAGTTGTCTAGGGTTAAAACTAGAAGTGGTTAGAATACTTGAGACCAGAAGTGGTTAGAATACTTGTGAACCAAGAGTGGTTAAAATCAGACTAGTCATGTTGACTAGGTGAACTAAGAGTGGTAATAATAATTGTTGTAAACCTGAAGAAATAAAACTCATGTAATCTTGTTAAAGATTAGTGGAACCCCTTAAGATTTCTTAAAGGAAAATTAGACATAGCTCAAGTAGAGTGAACTAGTATAAAATATATGGTTTATTGCTTCTCTATGTAACACGTTTTCCATTTACTCATCTCGTAAAAATTAGCATCTGAATATCTTACAAATTATATATCTTCTTTACAAACCAGTAGACGCTACTTTGCGAAAGGATTTCTAAAACACTATTCAACACCCCTAGTGTTTTCATTATTGTGTGTCTTTATATTTATTTTCTTCTCTTATATGTAAACCTTTAAATATATATAATCTAATTGGATTAAATTAGTATTCAATGGTAAACATCACTCACTGTATATGCCTTTTATATCTTAATACTTAAAACAATTTTCCATCAAATACTTATCAAAGTAAAACATAATTTTACTTATATCAATCATGCCTCTTTATATAGAAAAAAAGTATCAAGTGATGATTTTCCATTCTTGACTTATGCTTTTTGTGAGTGGTACATTGCCTCAGTTGAGTATGCCTTGTTACTTCCAAAAGGATCAATCCTTTATTTTTAAAAGTATACTCATTTCCTAAACTTCTTTTTTATTGTCTTACTCTTAAAGATCCCTATAACTTTTTTAGACAACTAGCATAGACAAACATGCCTTATCATTAAAAACTTTGATTTATTAATCTAAAAAAAAATTATCATATAATGAATCAAATATTAAGATTTCTTAAAAAATTATCTAGTTTTTCTCAAAATGTCTTATAACCACTTTCACTCGATTTCTTTTCAAAAAGACTAACTAATACAAATTATTAATCAAACAATGTTCTTTTTCATTTACATAAAATTGATATTATTTGTCATAATAGAAGAGGAAAATATTATTAAGGCATAATCATGATTCATAATTAGATGCAAGTCTAAATCTAAGAGTCTTAACAAAGACACTCCTGGTTTTAATGATAATAAATAATATTGTAATTTGGTATGCTTAAGAATGTTACTTAGTGTGTGAAAACTATATAAGTTTATAAAACTACTAGTATAACAAACATAAGTCTAACAAAAATGATATACACAAACAAAAAGTAAAGAAAGTCTACAAAAAGCACAAGGTGGAAGCACATGAATATAAGACAAACTCAACAAAGAAGTATTAAACACAAACAACAACTAGATAAAGCCTACTAGAAGTGTAAGATGCAAGAACATGAAGACTAAATAAAGTACGCCATGAAGTGCCAGATGCATATACCAAAAAGCTAGAAAAAGGCTAACAAAGTGTCAGACACAAATAAAGATTAGACAAAGGGTAGAAGAAGCAACCAATGCAAGCAAATGAAGATAAGACATGTTAAAGAGAACAAATGATACTTAAAGAGTAAACAAAGCCTTGTGTGAGAAGACTAAACATATAAATAAAGTAAACTTTAATCATAAGACAAAAGTTCATATTTATAGATGAATATAACATATGGAACTCACATGAAAGATTATCAATACAAGAATATTTACATTTGAAGCATGTTAACTCTCACATCTTAAACATTATTTAAACACAAGCAAACTAGGTTTTTTGAATTTGTATGCTCAATTTGATGTTGTCAAGAACATATAAGAACATAAAAAGAAAAAGATATCATTCACCATGCATGTTAAGTGTAATAATGAAATTTATTAGTAAAAAGTCAAGCATGTTCTAATGTGTTGACATAATAATAAACGAATAAGAATAAGGAAAAACATGCAAGCTCCGACAATTCTATTTTTAGCAAAAAAAAAATAGTTATTTGTCAAACCATTTAAGTTTGAATTATAGTTATCTAAGTTAACATTACCGAGACATGTTATATCTTTTCAATGAATTTATGTAGATCATTCTAAAGTTTATGTAATGTTGTAAGTGAGAACATTCCAATATGTAATTGAAATCGAGAATTTTGTGGGTTTCATTGGATATGGGAGTCTAACTTGAATTAGCTTGTTTAGAGATAAAATAAAATTGAATTTCATTTTATCTTTTTATGAAGTTAAGAACTCAAAGATATTTACCATAAAAAAACAAATTTAATCTATAAGACTATATAAACGTGAAAATTTCCATCCAAGAGTATAATAAAAATTGAAAAAAAAACCACAATAACACAAAAGAAAATAGAGAACAAGAACTCTAAAATGCTTGCCTAAACACAATCTTTTATATATATATATATATATATATATATATATATATATATATATATATATATATATATATATATATATATATAATATTTCTCCTTCTATTGCGTCTCTCTATCTCTCTTTCATTCAAAAAAATTAAAAAGAAAAAATTCTAGAAATTTTCTAAATAATATCACTTCTTTTAATATCTCAAAAGTTGTATACAAAGAAATGAGTTGGTTATTTGTAGTCTTGGCATCCAAATTTCTAAATTTAATGCAACTTGAATGTGTCTTGAAATCATATGCAAATTCAAATATAGAAACTCCTAAGATTTGGTAAAAAAATTAAGCTAACATTGTTTGAATTTCAAAATAAAATCAGAGAATCTTCATTATTTTGCTGAGATTTAGAAGCATGTCTTGCATGCTAGGTCATATTTTTCATGCTTCTTCACACTTGTTTTTCTTACCTTTGCTTCTTAACTTTTCTTCTTACTTGCTTCATATGCTTATTAGGCTTCCATCGGCTTGATTGGCTTTAGAATTTCCCTTATTTCTTAGCCCTCTGATATTCACACCCTTAACTCATTAAGGTTAATAAGCTCAAATACAAAATTATTATTTGCATGTAATTCACACATGAAAGCAAATTTTTAATTTCTAAAATTTATAATAAAAATAAACTATATTCTACAAACATTTATTTAAAACTATCTTAGATCTTTCTAGACCATGCATTAATAAGTTAGGTATTATCAGGGACTAATAAAATGATGTTCAAAAATGTCATTGACTTGTTGACCATTAAGGATAAACTTTTTCTTGGATAGATAAATAAGAACATGAGATTTTCAAAACTAAAGTGAAGGTTGACTAATTCTCCGAATTTAGCCATTCATAAGCTAAGAAAGTCTTTTGTTTATAATCCATCATATCAAGGTCTTGGTGGCGTATTAATGCAAGGAAAGAAATGTGTAGCATATGCTTCAAGATAGTTAAAGGGTTATAAGAAAAAGTATATTACTCATAACCTAGTAGTAATGGTTTTTGTTTTGAAAAATTTGAGACATTTTTTATGATGTTTTGTTTGATTTGTTTAAAGATCACAAGAGCTTGAAGTATTTATTTGATAAAAAGAATTGAACATGAAGTTATTGAAGGAACATGATTTCAATCAATATACCTTATAGAAAAGGAAAATATGGTAGCAAACTAATTGGCCTGTATCAAAATTTCAAAAAAAAATTCAACCCAACTCGATCCAAACTCGTGGTGGGTCAAATTGACTCACAGATTCTATCTCGTTTTGACTACACTACCTGATATAAGTATCTGGTATTTGTTTGATTAATTAATCATCTTTTAAGTTATAGTTGATACAATCAAAAGGTCGTCGACTACATTTTTTAATAAATTTTGAGTTTATTTTATAAGTAAAAGTTAATATAGAATCTAAAAAAGCATCTCTGAATTTCATTGCATCCGAGCATGAAAAGTATGATGTATAATTTTTCTTTTTGTTTTCCGTGTTTTGATGCATTGTTTTTCGTAAAAACAATGCATTTCTTCGCTTGCTTAAATTCCTTCGCTGTAAACAAATGCAACGTTAATGTATTCACTTTTTTATAAGCTTTTGGTTTATTAGGTGATTCTCTTAGGGTGTATTTGGGGGAGATTATTTGAATGGATTTGAGTGGATTTGAGGGTTGTTTTTTTTGAGTGGATTTGTGGTTAATTGAGAGTGGATTTGGAAGTAAAGTCTGTCAGAATTACTGTAGGATTTGATTGATGTGATAGATTTTAAAAATTAGTTTAATTAGTAGAAATGAAAGATTACCAAAATGTCCCTAGCTATATATTAATATAAAATGTTATTTTTTAATGTAAAAAAGTTTATAAAGAGACCAAAACTATTAATAATTATTAAAATTAATTTTTAAATATTATAAAAATTATAATGTGATAAAATGAATTTATTTTCAAATAAGGAGTGTGAAAATGAAACAGGACCGAGGTAATCAAAAAGAGAGAAAAAAAAGAAAACAAGAAAAAAAAACAAATAAAAAAACAAAAATGGCCCCAGGCCTAAACCCTTTTTTTTTGGCTTCCAATTCAGAAAACCCTAGGGTTAAGTGACATCCCCTCCATTTCGCCCAAAGAGGCTATGAGACCCACGGTCTCTTCTCTAATCTGAAGAGCCTTAGGAAGATCACACACATCACCGCCTCTGCCACTCACGCCCCACTCCGCCACTCAGTTCTCCATGACAGACATCTCCCTGCTATCCCTCCTCCCTTCCTTCACTGCAAGTGTCTATGCTGCCATTCTCCTCAACCCGCACCATTGCTTCCATGGGGGATCTACGTTTGACAATGAGGCGAGGAAGATGATGACCGCATCACCCATGAACTAAGGTTAAGACAGTTCTGGTAACCCATTTTTGTTGCAACGGAGCAAGGAATCAAGGTATGGCGTCCCTCCAACCGGAAAAAAGACACACCGGCCATCCAAAGAAAGCAAATACGTGTGGTGGATCCGGATACAAGAAGCCTGTATCCGGATACGGTTCCTTCGAAAAAAATGAAAAACGTGTCTTCTGCTTTAATATTAACGTTAATATTATGATTTTTTAATATTAAAAAGGGTTGCAGATGGAGTTAGAGTTTTGAACAATCGTACAGGGCATGTAAGTCTTTTACTTATAAATCAGCGCAAATCCTTCCATTTTGGCGAGATGGTGTCTACGTAAATCATCGTTTTTCCATCGTCTCAAATCAGTAGATGAGAACATGATTTCGAAATCATTCTTCGCTCGCAAATTTGCTTGAACAGTACAATCTGTTCAAGCGAACACAACCATAGAGATTTTGTATACTTTCAATTTTTTTTTGCTAAATAGGATTATTGTTTTTCAGTAAACAAGAAACTCTTATATAAGGGAAATTGAATATATATATATATATATATATATATATATATATATATATATATATATATATATATATATATATATAGAAAGTGTTGCTAGAAAAACCTTCAAAGTATCTATTCTTTATAGTATTGAAAATTATGGAATAATCATAATATGATTTGGTACCTATTATTAAAAAAAAGAAAACGTGTTTTTAAAGTGAAACTACACGTTTAAGAAAATATTGTTCCTGATTTTCTCAACCATTTTACAATACTCATGACATGTGTAGTTACTGTTTTGAAACTATTGTGTATTTGTGTATCATACTTTTTTAATATAACTTTGGGTTTTGAATAATCAACTTAAGAATGAATGAGTTTTTGATGATGTTATGCGCACAAGTTAATCCATTACAAATGTAGTAGAATGTATAAAATTGAATTTACGAATGAGTAAAAAGTTTTGGTGCAATTAGTTTAAGAGTTTAGAATTTATTTATATATGTTTATTTCTCCAAATTAATTGAGCTAAACCTCTTTACTATTGTTTTGTCTTGTTTTTAGATATACTGTTTAAGTTCGGATGATGCAAGTTTTGAGTTTAAATAATTAAACATCCATCTAATTATGATTCAATATTGATGTAGTAAATAGATCGAACAGTATTTATTTTCACCAGTGTATATTATACATATTTATTACTGTTTTAAAATATGGTAATCAAAGTTACTTGGTGACGCGTTATTATAGTTATTATATATATTATATTACACTAAGCAGTAAAAACAGATTAAAAAAAAGCTAGAAAATTGCAAATAAAAGACATTAACATAATAAAAAGAAAGTGAGTGCGTCGTGCCACTTTCCTAATATAAACCTCACACCACGCTTGGGACTTCGGATCTTTTATTTCACTTTTTTTTTTTATCTTAAATTATAATTTTTATTTAAATGGTGAAAAAGGGTGGGACCCTACAAACGTAAAGCATGGTGCCACATCAATGTCCGGTGAGCACACGCGTCGGCGACGGCGTGGATAAAACCTGACGTTGCAAAATGACAGATTTGGTCAGATACGGCGGCTCATCTCCGTTTTCCCGTTTTGCCCTTTCCTCGTCAATGCTCGTTGTAACCATCTCAATCAACTTGTTTCGTCTCCATCACTTTTCAAGTGCTAAAAATACACACATTTCAACGTGCTTTTAAACACTCTACCTATTCTTCCATAGTCTAATTTAATGAATCTAAAGTTACAAATAATAGAATTATAATATAAATATTTCATAGTATTTTACAATTAGGTTTTTTCCTTTTTAATTTTTCCATTAACCGCTTCCTAAAAGCCTTTCTTAACATTCATCTCCTTGAAACAAAAGAAAAAATTGCATCAAGTTAGTATCTTATCCACGAATTATCAATGCTTTAAGTTAATCATTTTTATCATTCACAACTTTAAACATGTTGAATCATCTAAACATATTTTAATAAGGGCAAAATGTGCTTTTGAACTACTATATATATTTTTAATAAATTTGATTTTAATCTATATACTCTGGATGAAACTTTAAAATATGAATTTGGTCCTTTTCTTACTTTTTAGTGTTATTAAATGTTAAATTTAATTATAAAGAGTTGTTAACACATTTTTAACTTTTTTTAATGAATATTGTGTTAGATTATGACTAAAAGCAGATCAATAATTAATTAACAATAAATTATTCTTTAACATAATAATTTTCAATCTCTTTTAAAACTGTAAGTGGAAGTGTATATAAATTAGTCGTAGAAACAAGGTAGGTTAATTTGTATTTGATTTTTCAACTATAAATTACCTTAGGTTTTCCATTGATTTTCTCTCATGATGGATGAAGAAAAAGAAATAGATGTGATTTTAAGTGTTTATATATGGGGACCATGACATCATTACAAAATTTTTTGTTAGTTACTTTATCTTAAGTTTTAATATTTTAATTTAACTCCTTAACAAATTAAAATATTGCTTATAGTCTCTAACAAGATAAACATTTCATGACATATATGCTCTCCTTGGCCATAATTTAATTAATTACATTATTTTAATAAATTAGCTAATAAAATATAATGGTCATAATACATTCAATGGTGTTATTATATATATATATATATGAATGACCCAAATTGCTAACAATTTCTCACTGATCACAAATGCATATATCCTTATAAATGTGTTAGACTTTATGAGCTGTCATTATATGCATTAAGAATCTTTAAAAGATATTGTCCATTGATTACATTCGCATATAGAACCAAAGTAGTTTTCATTACATCAATCACAATCAAACCTCACAATAATCATTAATGGTGATAGATTCAAATGACAGATTCATCATGAAATATGTAGCTTGAAAATTAGGTAAAGGTGACCTGCATAATCTATTTTCAAATTGTCTTTATCTTAATGAGATCAATGTAATAACTCTAATATATAGGGTGAAAATTTTGAATAATAAATCATGTATTTATTAAACCAAATATATTCAAAAGACAATGTATGCATACATGAAATCAAACATAGAACACAAAACACACAAAACACACAAAAGTGACTAACTACCACTAACCAAAGATTCCTCAAAAAGTAAAACACCTATATGCATGCTCATGAAAGACTTTAGGTCTAAGTTCCTTAGTAAGAGGATATGTTATCATGGAATTTGTCCCTAAATGTTTTATGGAAATATGTCCACTTTGTACCCTGTCTTTAACAACTAGGAACTTATTGCTCGAGCACCTATTATTGTTATAATACAATAAAACTAAATTGTAGTCATAGTATAACTCAAGCGGTCTTTCAATACCTTTCACAATGCGCAACCTTGTAACAAAAACTCAACCAAATTCCTTGATTTGATGCCTCATAGCATGCTACAAATTTTGCAACCGTAGTGGATGAAGCCGTAAGAGTTTGCTTGACACTAGACCAAGAAATCGCACCGTTAGCTAGCATGAAAATGTAATCTGAAGTAAATCTTAAACTGTCTTGGCATCCAACAAAATTGAGTTATAATATCATATGATCTCTTACTAATCGAATCTTTTATACGTAAACTTATAAACATTTATTATATTTAAATACCTCATAACTCTTTTATTATTTTCTAATAATCCATTCATGTATTGTTTAAATATCTGTATAATACTTTAATTATATATGTTATATCCATGCATACTTGAACATACATTAAATTCTCTACTACTAACATAGAAAATCTGCTGCATTTCTTGAGTTTTCTAATTTCCTTTTAATCATTTATTGAGACTGAAATATATATGTTACCAAAATTAACATTTATTTTATTTAATAACGTGACTATTAAAGGAAAATATGTTGCCAAAATTAACAAAATTAATGTATATGTCTATGATTGAACTATTTCAGGCGAGAAAATTTAGTAGGGACAAAAGTTTCCCACTGAAATTTTTCATCAACCAAGTTAGTGAATATTATATATCAATAATATAATTATAAATTATTATCTAAAATACTAAAATACTATTTAAAGTTATTATTACTTTAATCTTTAATTCATCTTTACAATTTAAAATAACTTTCCTTTGAAAATACTTATAAATTTTACACTCTATAAAGCGCTTTCGTACAATTTGTAAATAGATGGTCCTCCACATAACACACTGCCTTATGGCTGGAGACAACTTTTTCTTGATAACTTTATAAAATTATAAACAACATAGAGAAAGGTATCAAAATTGGTGAATTATTAAAGTTCAACACTGTTCTCGAACAATATTATTTAAAATGCTACATATCAATGATATTTTATGTGGCTCTAAAGGGCAAACATTTTCTTCGTAATTTCGCCCAAAATTTCAATAAAATATACATTTCATTAATTTTATTTGAAAACGATTTGCGAATAATGAATGGATATGATTTAATAAACATATTGTTTCTGCCTTCACTCAATAAAATGTTATGTCCCCATTGTAATGTTTAAACTAGTTAATGTTTAAACTGAAAACAATTAAGATCAACTTTGTTTGATATAGTCAGATTAATTAAAAATTTGATGAATTGATTGCTCACAGTCTTGGTAAATATTTCAAATTGAGGAATATAATTCATAATGTTAAAATTTATATTATTGTAAGTTTATTTAAATAGATTTATTTCTAATTTAAATTTATATTTTTGATTAGAAATTTAGTCTATTTAATTGAATTTGGATAAGATTTAGATTTGATAGTTTTTTTAAATTGAAATAAATTGACCTAGATCCAAGGTCGGATAGAATTGGATAGAATAGAAGGTTCAGTTGAGTTGACTCAAGATGAAGGTCGAGTCAAATCAACCTAGGTAGAGTTGAGTCTATTCGATTGAAAGTTTAGTTAAGTATGTTTGGTCCAAAAGTCAAACCGAGTCAGCTTAGAGCAAAAGGTTGAACTAAGACGGCTTGGGCCAAAAGGTCAGGCCAAGTAAAGTCGGTCAAGAAAATTAAGCTAAGTCAGACTGATTTGAAGGTCAAGCAAACCTAGATTGAAGAATCAAATTAAGCTGGTATGGTATAAAGGTTGAAATGACTTGGCCTAGGCCGAAAAATTAAGACGAGTCAGTTCGGACTGAAGGATCAAGAAAAATTGACCCAAATCGACGAATTGAGACGATTTAGTCTTAATGGAAAGTCCAATAGAGTCAGTCTAGATTGAAGGTCGAGCCAAGTTGATCTAGATTAAAGATCGAGACCGCCTAAGCAACTCACGTTTTCAAGTTTAACAAAAACATTAAATAAAATATTACTATAAATGAAAAGTTGTTTAAATAAATCATGATGCAAGCATGCCTAGGCTTTGAACTCGCAGGTAGCAACTCCAAACAGCAAGCATTGATGGTGCAACGAAATGAATGAAGATGAGTGGTGTTTTGGTGTGTTCTTAATGGAAGGAATGTGTAGAGACTCTCAGCTCAGAAGGCCTTCCTACTATGGAAGGAAGCTAGAGGAAAGGGTGGAGAAAGTGAAGAGAAAGAGTGACTCAAGAGCATTTAGGGCTGAAAATAAATTCTGCAGCATTTTACTAAAGCTCAAAAGTGAAAAAATAAAAAGAGATGGCTCTCTTATTTACAGGTAAAGATGAGCCATCCTTCTGGCCCAAATTCCCTCCCAAATTCAAATTAAAATCGTGCAATAGGTGCCCTTAAACAGATCACGCAACCCATGCTTCAAACCAGGTCAGAAACCACACATGTGAAAAACACTTCTCGTAGTGGATGAGCTTCTCAGGTTTTTGGCTGGGCCACTTCTTCATTCCGGAAGGAAAATTCCTTCACACTTCTAATCCAGAAGCCAATCTTCCCAATCCGGAAGCTAACTATAATTTTGTCTTTTCTTGATTCTTTTGCTTCCTTTGACTAGATGACTTCATTTCTAGTTGGTTCATGATCTCCTAGCTTGATTGGATCCTACAAAACACATAAATATATTAAAATGAATCCCTATAAGATTTAGAGAAAGAAAATCAAGAAAGAGCTTCTAAAAGTCCTTCTCCAACTTCCATTTCTTAGTCTTACCTTAAGTTGGTACTCCTTTGAATGAAATGCCCTAAATGGGTTTCCATTAAATCATGTCTAAAGAAGAAATATTTTGTAATATCTGAAGTGAAGATAACAAACAAAGTTTTCTAGACCAAGCTGTCCAAATATATTAGAAAAACATAAACAATGTTTGGAAGAAAGTATTTATTCCTTAAATTATCTAATGGATTATGTGAGTAAAACAAGCTAGCATCTCATGAAAACAAAAATCTATCTCTTGTATAAAACTAAGGCTAAAATAAGTTCTTAATCAATGTAGTGTTATCTCAAGCAAAACTTTCTAAATAAAACATCGTTTGATGAATGACCGCTAAATGCTATAGCCTTTGAAAAATCATATTATGTTTATACCTTCTGATGATTATATATGCTATATGTCTAACCAAATGATGCATTTATTAATGAAATGAAAAATGATAAAACTTTGAACCTTATAAAGTATACTAAAGTCTGACTTTCAACCTAAAGGTTATTTGCTCTTCTGAAGTCAATTTCTTTGTCTAATGGTCATATTTCAAGTGAAGCTACATATAGAAGAAAGCTTGAAGAGAAGAAGATGATGATAATGCAAGAAATATAACATAAGAAGAATAACAACGTAAAAAATATCATATATAAATAAAAAGTGAACTCAAGCTTGTGTTGCTCATATATTGTCTAAAGCTTAATATCTTTTGAGATTTTTTTTTAGCAAATACAGAAGACCTCATATTTTTTATATCCTTCCCGTGAGAGTTATCATCTGTACTTTTGTTCTTAACATTGATCGTGTTGTAAATTCTGAATAGAATCAAAACACTTATTTAGACGTATTGTTTAGGTGTGGAACCAAGAGCGGTAAGAGTACTTGTTGTAAATCATGAGTTGTTAAACTTAAACTAGTCGTGTTGACTAGGGAACAAAGAGTGGTTAAACTCGGACTAATCTTGTTGATCAGGGAACCAAAAGTGGTAAGAATACTTAGTGTAAACCTGGAGAGGTAAAACTGGTGTAATCTTGAAAAGACTAATGAAACCCCTTAAGAGTTCTTAAGGGAGAATTGGATGTAGCTCATGTTGAGTGAAATGTGCTCAAGGTCAAAGGTCATTCTGAGTCGACCTAGGCTAAATAGTCATGTTAGACCGAAGGTCAAGCCAATTTAGTCTAGGTCAAAGGTCAAACTAAATCAATTCGAGTCAAAAGTTGAGTCTAGTTAATTAAGGTCAAAAGTTGAGTCGAGTCAGCCTTGATTATGGATCGAACCAAGTAGGTCAGGGTTAAAGGTAAAGTTATGTTAACTCTAATTAAAGGTTTGATCAAATCATCCTTGACTAAAGATGGAGTCGAGTTATCCCAGATAAAAAATGAAATCGAATAATCCCAAACTAAATATCAAATCAAGTCTTCCTAAAATAGTTGAATTGAGTCTTCTCGAATTCAAAATCTAGCTTTATTAAACCAAATCATTTGAAATTTGACTTGTAGTCCTTGTGAGAGATTGAGCTGCCGAATTTAATCAATATATAAAGCAATCAAATTTAATGTATATATTAAATGTTATGCTATTCATGATATTTTATTCCAAAATTCACTATTAAATGGAGATTTTTTATAATATAGATCATATACACAAGTTCATATTAATTTAAAATTATTTGGTGATTTTCTGTCACTAATGCAGAATTGATCTTAAACGTCACCCCATAGACGTCCGTCCACCAAAACTCCAACGTAAATAATTGATCGGTGGCATAAATGTAAATAATTGAGTGTGGAGACGTCCGTCCTAGAGGGGGTCGGACGTCTATAATATAGTAGACGTCCGACCCCTCTAACAGACGTTCAAGAGCCTGACGGGAGAGTTGACAATTCGGCCTTTTGAACGTCCGTCCTAGAGAGGGACGGACGTCTATATATAATAAACGTCCGTCCCCCTCCAGGACAGACGTTCAAGAGGCTGACGGGTTTAGCTACTCTGTCAGCCTCTTGAACGTTCGTCCTAGAGGGGGACGGACGTTTACTATATATAGACGTCCGTCCCCCTCCAGGACGGACGTTCAAGGGCTGATAGGGTAGGTGAACCCATCAGTCTCCTGAACGTCCGTCCTGGAGGGGGACGGACGTCTATATATAATAAACGTCCGTCCCCCTCCAGGACGGACGTTCACGAGGCTGACGGGTTCACCTACTCTGTCAGCCTCTTGAACGTCCGTCCTGGAGGGAGACGGACGTTTATTATATATAGACATCCGTCCCCCTCCAGGACGGACGTTCAAGGGCTGACAGGGTAGTTGAACCCATCAGTCTCTTGAACGTCCGTCCTGGAGGGGGACGGACATCTATATATAATAAACGTCCGTCCCCCTCCAGGACGGACGTTCAAGAGGCTGACGGGTTCACCTACTCTGTCAGCCTCTTGAACGTCCGTCCTGGAGGGGGACGGATGTTTATTATATATAGACGTCTGTCCCCCTCCAGGACGGACGTTCAAGGGCTGACAGGGTAGTTGAACCCATCAGTCTCTTGAACGTCTGTGATGAGTCAATATTTTGTTCACTTCACTTAGTTTAATGTGCTATAATTAGTCGGGGAGTTATGCTTAAATATCTGATATTTTCCTGTTTTTCTTAATTGTGCTTAATGTGATCGGAAATTCTTATTTTAATTAATTTGAATTATTGGAGCTTATTATTATTTTCATTAACGATTGCAGGAAAATTTTGAATTAACATTTGGAAGAGCATACATTTGTACACGGTGTTATTTAATTGGAAGAAGCTGTTTGTGAAACAAATCTCGGAACATCACACGGCCAAAGCAAAATGCCAACTCATTTTATTTTATTTTTTTTCTTTTGCCACCAAACATTGGAGATAAACCGTGAAGCTATTGGAGAGGACCCCACAGTTTTTGAAAAATATGGCCTCATAGTCAAATCATTTTGTGTAAAAGAATTAAGAGGGCCACGTCACATAACTTTCACGTGAAGCAATAATTTTTTTAGCAACACTTTGTTTATTAAACTTTGAGAATTATTGATTGGTTTACAATTACATCACACGGCCAAATGAAGCCAGAAAAAAAGAAGAAAATGGGGACAAGGGGGACCACCACTTGTTGAAAGGATGGATGCCCATGGTTTCTCTCCTGCTGGGAATTAGTTTTCTTTCTTGCAAGAGACCCACACGTCCATGGAAGGCTTCATTCACGGCTGACACACGGTGCTTGAGCAGACAAAATGAAGCAACATCCAGCAACCAAAGAAGTAACGCCAGCAGCTGGTAGCAGATCCAGAGGCAGCAGCTCACGGCCTTGATCCAGAAAAGAGGAGAAGATGGGTGCTGTCATGGCTGGAGCAGCAGCAGCGTCCTCACCACGGTCCAGCTTTGGAGAGCTCACGGCTGGAGCAACAAGTCCAGCCACCCACGTGAAGAAGTAAGGAGCACATCCGTCCTCCATCAGCAGCCACACATGGAAGCAAGGAGATGAAGCAGCTTGGTGAGCAACGTTGAGGAATAAAGGGAAACATTGGAATGAAAAGGAGGCTCACGGCTGGTGCAAGTAAATGGAAGTGGTGTGTGCTTGATGATTGAAGGAAAGAACAAGTTTCCAGCAGCTTCACATACAGAAAACAGCACCACCTCCAACACCAAAACACGTCCAGCAGCGTTCCAGAAGAAAGTGCTCCAATAGAAACAACTAACAAGCTTTGGAGGATGTCTCGGTTTGGAGCTGGAGGTGACTTCCAGCAAGCTTGGTCTCTCCTGGTTGCATTCCATCAGCGTGCAGACTTCACGCACACAGCAGCCACGACCAAGAACATCATGGATCCAACAGAGAGAGGAGCCCACGGCAGCAAACTATTTCCGTGAAGAGATGAAGAAGTTGTGTGGCAACAAATTGAAGAATAAGGGCCCACTTTTTGCTCATTTTTGAAAAGAAGAAAGCTAGACAGAAACAAAACTGAAAGATCACGGGCTGACAAAACCCAAATTGCTGATTTGAAGGAGGATTTTCCATAGAGTGGCTATAAATGGCAGCAGCATCAGAGAAGCAAACCATTAGATTTTAGGATTGCATTAGAGTAGTGTAGAAGTCACGGCCGTGGAAGAGGCTCTCGCCTCTTCCTCTTTCTTTTCCTTTTCCAGTTCCATTTTCAAACAGTGCATAATGCAATTTCATTTTTGAGTGTGTAGTGTATTCTGAAACAGTTTGTTAGTTTTATTTTGGAATATTATTTTTAAGTGTTAAATCTTTTAATGAATTTCATTTTCAGTTCTGTGCTTTTATTTTATCTGTTGTATTTTATCGTTTAGCAGTTTCTGCATTGTTAAATTTCGTCATTACATTTTAATTTCAAACGTCGTTTTTAATCTGTGATAAATTTTATTTGCGATCAAGTGGTTCTATTTTTACTGTTTTATATCGTTCAGTTTTTACCGTGGTTAAATTTTATTTCAGTATTTTTAAATTCATTTGTGCTTAATTTCCAGTCCGCTTTAATTTTTAATTTTACCGCACAAACAAAAATCACATAAACCCCCCCACTTTGTGTAAAAAAATCTGAGATTGAACCGCCACAAAATTGGTCCTTGAGAGACGACCTAGGAGTCACTTCCTAGTACTGTACTGCATTAATTTTGCAATCAACTTTTGTGAGCGGTGCGACCCGTTCATCAAAATGGCGCCGTTGCCGGGGATCAATGGAGGTTCCGTTTTAGATTTTTGTTGTATAAAGTTTTGTTCTGTTAATATGTTTGTTTTGTGTGTTTTGTCTTGTATATTTTTGTAGGCGACAACGACACCTTCAGCAAATTTTGGCGGCGTTGTCACTTCAGTTCCAGGTTTTTCGTTTTAGATTTTTGCTGTGTTTTTCGATTATGTTGTGTTAATATATGTTTTGTCTTTTATATTTTATTGTGTTGTGTTCTGTATTTAGTTGCTATATTTAAAAAAAAAAAAATTTTTTTTTTTACTATTGATGTTCTGTCTTGTGTGTGCTTGTAGCATGTATAAATGTGTTTAGTTTATCTGTTTCGTAATTTTTAGTTTTTAGTTTTTATTTTTATTTTCCATGTCTACCTATTTTAATTTTGTGAATAGTGCTTATTCTACAAGTGCCTGTAATTATGATTCTCTTTCTGCATATTACTCTGATTCTTGTGCTGATTTTAATACTGAGAAAAATATGGATCATCCTCAAATTCCTGAGAGCTCCCTTTGGGAGCCGGTTCCACCAGTTCAGCAATATCAGAGTCAGCAATATGATGCGCCTGCCCAAGTAGCTTCTCAGCCTTCAACTTCTGAACCTACATTGAAGGAGTTATTGGAGCAGATGACCATGCAGAACATTCAGTTTCAGGAAGGGAACATGCAGTTCAAGCAAGAGAGCATGGAAACTCAAGCTGCCATTCAGAAGCTGACTGATCAGATCGGGCAGATGGCCACTCAACACTTTCAAGATGATAGTGGCATCAACATAGAAGATGGGGAGCAAAGCTATGAGTTTACTACTACACCCACTTTCCTACCTTTCTATGATCCCACTCTTGCACCTGAGACTGTTGATGATTATGTTAAGGACCAGGCAGGTACGAGTAACACTGTTGAGACAGGTAGACCATTTTTATCTTCCACCGTGGAGGTAAACGTACCTCAACTTGAATGTGCAGTTGATGAATTGGAAATTCATGAGAAAATTTATTCTGAGCAAAAACATGTTTATTCTGAAACTGAGATTACAAGCTCTTTACCAGATCTACCTATACATTCAATTGCTTGTGATTTGTTGCACAATGATTCTACAGGTTTTAGGATTGAAACTGATACAGACTTGATTGACAATTCTGAAGTTTTTGATTCAGTATTAGTCTCTGAAACCATTGGTATAAATGTTGTGTTGAATGAACATGATTACAGTGATAAATTTTCCATTGATAATAGCTTTGCACTGAATGTGGATTTTGTTGATGATGCATATGTCAATATTGATTTTGAGACAGGAATTTTGCAATCGCATAACTTGATAGAGTTAGAACAAAACGTTGATCTGACTTAGTTTTCTGAGAATTGTGAATGTGATTGTGAATCTGATTCTTGCCCGATTTGTATTGAAATTGATTGTGTTACAAACAGATTCTAAATTCATAACAGATGCTATTGATTATGAGTTTGATGACCAGGTTACAAAAGTAAATGAGAATACAGGTACTGACATAGAGGAAACAATGATAGATGAAGGAAAGTATACTGCTATTTCTCTTATTACTCCGGTGTCACAGACTCAACAACTGCTAGTGGACAGAAGGCTCCTGATTTTATTGATTCAACAACTTGCTCGGAGAAGTGGCGTGGCTACTGGGATTTGTCCTGATTCAAGTGAGAGGGCAGTACTGGGCGAGCTGCTCCTGAAGACATCTTCGCCGGATCCTGAGGTGGAAGATATCTCACTGATAGTCCAGAATTGGCAACTGCCACCATGACCAGGGAGCACTCTTTTTCCTCATTATGTACATATTATTTAGCTTTTCTGGTGTGTTTTCATGGTTGTGTTTATTTCATTTTTAAAATTGTGAGCATGAATTAAAAAAAAAAAAAAAAAAATTTCAAATTCATAAAAATAAAATAAAGATGTCCGAGGTTCGATCATTATTGATCGTTAATATTACAAACCAAATAAAAAAACAAAAACAACATAAAAAAATATAATTGTTCAGATTACATGCCTTGTCCATATTCTGGCCACACTCGGCCAATAAAAACATAATAAAAAAAAAATAAATAAACAAAACTTTAAAAATGAAAGAACTCTCGAGCTGGTTGTGGTGGTCTAAGGGAGAGCTCCGTTGAGGGAGCTCTGGTTCGAAAAGTCACGAGCGGAGGCTTTGGTGGAGGAATTTCTCGTTCATTTCTGTCGTCATCGATGATGATCGGAACGGGAAACAGATTCAGCAGCCTCGGTGCCCTCATTATCACCCAGTTGTTTTCTTTCAAACAAAAAAATAAAAAATAAAAAAATAAAAAAATAAATAACTTGTGTTAATTATAGAAGAGGAAGTGAAAATTTTCAATAAAAATGGAGGTGTGATCAGAGGTCTTACCGTACATGTACAGCGGCAGTTGTGAAAAGAGAGTGCCAGTGGGGTCTATCTCCGCTTGCCAGTGCTTGACCCGATTGCCGTGGTTGTTGAACCAGCAGTGTACGTTGTATTCAGTGGCTTCGCCGAAAGCCCTTAGTCGAGACGCGATCTCGACGACTTGCGCTCGGCTTGGGTGTGTGACCCCATAGTTGAATATTTTGGTCATCATCGTGATCTGATCGTCGGTTGGACGCCACCGTTGACTGGTATATCTCTCTGATTCCGTTTCACTCATCCTTCCTCTCGTAATATACAAATACATAAATAAAAAAATAAATATAAAAATAAAAAGAACAAAAACATAAAAAAAGAAAAAAATAAACATAAAAAAAATAATAAAAAGAACTAAAAAAAAAGAGAAGCATAAAAAAATTTTAGTCTTAATTCAGTGTTTTCTTTATTTGTTCTTATTTCCTTTTAGATTTATTTTGTCCAGTCATGCTTTGATGTTTCAGTTTTTGGTCTCAGATCTGTTTCACGGTCCTTGCAAAAGGGTCCTAAACGGATCTACGTCCAGTTGTCCGGTTGTTCTTGTCCATATTGTTCTTGTATATCATGTTTCTGTGTTTTATTTAATTTTAAGTGGGGTACGTGGCGTTGTTCTACCCGATTGTCTCTGCAATACCTTCAATCGAAGGGAGATTAACGTCTGGTTTCCAGCCGATATACCCCTTAAGTTTTAAGACAATTGTGTTTTATGTGTTTTAAGTGTTTAGCAGGTGAAGAAGAAAGCGAATAAGAGCTGAAAATAAAGAAGGAACTGAAGGCTTAAATTAAAGATCTGGAAAGCAGTAAAGGGAGAGGGAACGAAAAACAGAAAGCTTAAGCAGAAATAAAGGAAAGCAGGAAAATGGAAAAGAGGGAGAGCAGGCAAGAGGTCAGAGAAGAAATACAGAGACGGCAGGAAAAGTTAAGCAAGCAGATAAGAAAGAAGGAAAGAAGGAAGGTGCAGAGGACTTACCTGGAGAAGCAGAGCTGGCAGAGAAGCTCCTCGCAGATCTCAGATCTTCAGAAGGCGCGGGGACAGAGCTTCCTCACAGATCCAGACGCTCAGAAGAGAGCTTAGAGAGAGTTGAGAGAGGGTAGAGAGAGAAGAGAAGAGCAGAGAGAGTGGAAGTCAGGAAATGGCGCTGGACGCGGAGGAGCGGACCCTTTTATAACCAGATTTCTGCCACTGTAGCAACAGTTCCGGTCTCTGCCACCGAGACTGTTGTCACAGTACCGGTATCCTTTTTCAGAAAAAAAAAAATAATAATAATAAAATAAAAGAAAAAAAAAATGAAAAAAATTATTAGCATCTACGGATGGGTGCTAGGTGTTTTAGACATCTGCTGATGGATGTCCCTGATAACATCTGCTGATGGATGTTACTGAAAAATTTCTTCCCATTTTTCCTAACTTTTTATTGCACTTGTCTATATTATTTGCTGCTCTGAAATTGATAATCTGATGATTGTGACACACTGAGGACATTGTGTGATTTAAGTGTGGTCTACTGGGAGAAATTCTGATTTTTCTGTTAGTTTCTTTTAGTATGTATTTTGTGTGTTAAATTTTTTGATTTTGAGTGATAAATTTTTTGTTTTAAGTTGTTTTTAGTGTGTTTTGTGTGCAATAAATTTTACATTTTTCTCTTGATTTCTGGAGTTTGTCTAAGTTGTAGATTTTTCCTTCACTTCATTAATACTTATAGTTTGAAATCCTTGCTTTTCTCTGCTTGGAAGATGATTATAATGTTTAAGAGGTTGATTTGATTGTGACAAACACCCTGTGTGAGAATTTGAGCCACTTAATTTTCTTTCTGGTGTGATATGTATCTTGATTGCTTGCACATATGCCTTGGCTTGATTCTTTTTGATATACTTGATTTATATGCATTTTTGGAAGTGATAAAGGCAATTTTATTCTTGAGCCTCTTTAGCCAAATAAGCCTACCTTGTTATTATCCTTTGATAACCCCTTTGAGCCTATACTGTATATATTTCTTTGTGTTGAAGCTCATACACTGATCCTAAGTGAAAAACAAATGATTACCTTAACCTTAGGAAAGTCTGGAGCTATAGAAGTATTTTGTGAATAAGTGTGGTCTCCTTGGGAATTCTGATGAATTGGCTAGTTGGTTCCTCATCATGTTTTGAAATGATAATTTATATCCTGTTGTGTGAAAAAAAAAAAACAAAAAAAAAAAAAAAAAAGAGACAGGATAGATGATGAGAAAAAGAAAACAAAAAATTGAAAAATAATTCTGTGAATAATGGAGTCGAGAAGAGGATTGAATTAGAGGTTTGGGTGAGATTTCACTGTGTTTACATTTTTTCCTAGTGCACCTCTATTTCTTCTGAGCTATAGCTACTTATCCAAATTTATCCTCCCCTGTCCTTGGCCCCATTACAACCCAGTAAAGACCTTTTGATCTGAACATGCATATGTTTTAAGTATTGATAATTAGAGACTTGCCAAGTCTTCTTGTGTTTGCTTTCTTGAGTGCATTAAGTAACATTGATTTACCCTAGACACTTGAGAGAAACACTGTAGTGCTTCTGTGAGGTTATGTTATTTTTAAATCACCTCTTAAGCGGATTGATTATTTTTCCGTGTATTGAATTGCTTGGATGATTTCTGTAAGTATATGCTTTATTTGATTCTGTGTTGGATAATTTCTACATCTTTTATCTGTCCAGATTTCTTGAGAACAGCGTAAATTCTCTTTGTTTCGTTGAGAGTGTTTGTCTTCTGTTTGCTGCGCCTGTGTCAGTCCTTTGATGTCCTATGAACTATTCCCTGATTTGCGTCTTGATTTTGCCCAGGAGTGCAAAAGACTAAGTGTGGTCTATTTTGATGAGTCAATATTTTGTTCACTTCACTTAGTTTAATGTGCTATAATTAGTCGGGGAGTTATGCTTAAATATCTGATATTTTCCTGTTTTTCTTAATTGTGCTTAATGTGATCGGAAATTCTTATTTTAATTAATTTGAATTATTGGAGCTTATTATTATTTTCATTAACGATTGCAGGAAAATTTTGAATTAACATTTGGAAGAGCATACATTTGTACACGGTGTTATTTAATTGGAAGAAGCTGTTTGTGAAACAAATCTCGGAACATCACACGGCCAAAGCAAAATGCCAACTCATTTTATTTTATTTTTTTTCTTTTGCCACCAAACATTGGAGATAAACCGTGAAGCTATTGGAGAGGACCCCACAGTTTTTGAAAAATATGGCCTCATAGTCAAATCATTTTGTGTAAAAGAATTAAGAGGGCCACGTCACATAACTTTCACGTGAAGCAATAATTTTTTTAGCAACACTTTGTTTATTAAACTTTGAGAATTATTGATTGGTTTACAATTACATCACACGGCCAAATGAAGCCAGAAAAAAAGAAGAAAATGGGGACAAGGGGGACCACCACTTGTTGAAAGGATGGATGCCCATGGTTTCTCTCCTGCTGGGAATTAGTTTTCTTTCTTGCAAGAGACCCACACGTCCATGGAAGGCTTCATTCACGGCTGACACACGGTGCTTGAGCAGACAAAATGAAGCAACATCCAGCAACCAAAGAAGTAACGCCAGCAGCTGGTAGCAGATCCAGAGGCAGCAGCTCACGGCCTTGATCCAGAAAAGAGGAGAAGATGGGTGCTGTCATGGCTGGAGCAGCAGCAGCGTCCTCACCACGGTCCAGCTTTGGAGAGCTCACGGCTGGAGCAACAAGTCCAGCCACCCACGTGAAGAAGTAAGGAGCACATCCGTCCTCCATCAGCAGCCACACATGGAAGCAAGGAGATGAAGCAGCTTGGTGAGCAACGTTGAGGAATAAAGGGAAACATTGGAATGAAAAGGAGGCTCACGGCTGGTGCAAGTAAATGGAAGTGGTGTGTGCTTGATGATTGAAGGAAAGAACAAGTTTCCAGCAGCTTCACATACAGAAAACAGCACCACCTCCAACACCAAAACACGTCCAGCAGCGTTCCAGAAGAAAGTGCTCCAATAGAAACAACTAACAAGCTTTGGAGGATGTCTCGGTTTGGAGCTGGAGGTGACTTCCAGCAAGCTTGGTCTCTCCTGGTTGCATTCCATCAGCGTGCAGACTTCACGCACACAGCAGCCACGACCAAGAACATCATGGATCCAACAGAGAGAGGAGCCCACGGCAGCAAACTATTTCCGTGAAGAGATGAAGAAGTTGTGTGGCAACAAATTGAAGAATAAGGGCCCACTTTTTGCTCATTTTTGAAAAGAAGAAAGCTAGACAGAAACAAAACTGAAAGATCACGGGCTGACAAAACCCAAATTGCTGATTTGAAGGAGGATTTTCCATAGAGTGGCTATAAATGGCAGCAGCATCAGAGAAGCAAACCATTAGATTTTAGGATTGCATTAGAGTAGTGTAGAAGTCACGGCCGTGGAAGAGGCTCTCGCCTCTTCCTCTTTCTTTTCCTTTTCCAGTTCCATTTTCAAACAGTGCATAATGCAATTTCATTTTTGAGTGTGTAGTGTATTCTGAAACAGTTTGTTAGTTTTATTTTGGAATATTATTTTTAAGTGTTAAATCTTTTAATGAATTTCATTTTCAGTTCTGTGCTTTTATTTTATCTGTTGTATTTTATCGTTTAGCAGTTTCTGCATTGTTAAATTTCGTCATTACATTTTAATTTCAAACGTCGTTTTTAATCTGTGATAAATTTTATTTGCGATCAAGTGGTTCTATTTTTACTGTTTTATATCGTTCAGTTTTTACCGTGGTTAAATTTTATTTCAGTATTTTTAAATTCAGTTGTGCTTAATTTCCAGTCCGCTTTAATTTTTAATTTTACCGCACAAACAAAAATCACATAAACCCCCCCACTTTGTGTAAAAAAATCTGAGATTGAACCGCCACAAAATTGGTCCTTGAGAGACGACCTAGGAGTCACTTCCTAGTACTGTACTGCATTAATTTCGCAATCAACTTTTGTGAGCGGTGCGACCCGTTCATCAGTCTGTCCTGGAGGGGGACGGACGTCTATATATAATAAACGTCCGTCCCCCTCCAGGACGGACGTTCAAGAGGCTGACGGGTTCAGCTACTCTGTCAGCCTCTTGAACGTCCGTCCTAGAGGGGGACGGACGTTTACTATATATAGACGTCCGTCCCCCTCCAGGACGAACGTTCAAGGGCTGACAGGGTAGGTGAACCCATCAGTCTCTTGAACGTCCGTCCTGGAGGGGAACGGACGTCTACTATATATAGACGTTCGTCCCCCGCTACAACGGACGTTCAAAAGACGTTTAAAATAAGGACATACACACCAAAACGCGAATCCGCGAGGAGTTATATATCCGAACCCGTGAGAGTTCCCTCTGCGCCTTGCATTTCCAGGTTGGTTTTTATCTGTTTTGAACCATTTAATCTTACTTTTATTTCGATTAAATTGTTCAGTAATGAAATATCTTTCATTTGGACCGATTAAAAATCGTTTTCGGTGCATTTTGGTGCAGTTTGTTGCGTGTTCTTGGGCGGCGTTTTTTGGCCTACGTTTTAGGTCGTTTACTCCTCCATCTTCCTCCATTTTCATTTCGAATCTGCTCTTCAGACGTGTTGCAGTGCACAAACAAACGTCCAAACCCTGTAATCCTAAATAACCCATAAATAACCCTAAATAACCCGTCTAATAAAGCCCTTTCTGTAGTAGTGTATAGACGTCTGAGAGGTTCACAGCGAACGTCTATATAGACGTCCGGCCTGACACAGCGGACGTCCATATAGACGTCCGTCCTGACACAACGGACGTCTATATAGACGTCCGGCCTGACACAACGGACGTCTACATAGACGTCATCCGCAAAGACGTCAGTCGAACGCTGGACGTCAAAAAGCCTAAAGAACAGACGTCTATAGCCCTTTCTGCACTAGTGTGTATAAGTATCTTTTATATACGTACAAATTCATGTAATGAATATTTTTTTCTAAATATACTAAAATAGGAATCGATTTATCATTTATTATTTTGATTAAAGTTTACATGTTATGTTATGATTATACAAAATTACAATGTAATATTTAGATTCACAATTGCTTTTATATAAAATAATTGATGATGTAAAGTTTGGTGTAGGTTCTAGAGATTTAATTTACTCATTCTTTTATGAGTATCTATGTATATGATGGTGTATAATCCATGGCTGAGATCATACTGCACGAGTACAATATAGAAATTCATGCAATGTAATATAAGTTTTAAACATTCCTAAAATAGAGTTAGTATATTTGAATCGATTTCATTAATGTAAAAGTCTAAAAAGGAAATGTTATTTATTAAAGTAAGATTTTATTTATAATTGACATCCAGTATCAATTACTTACTTGAGTATCAAAGTGTTTTTACGAGTATCTACATCTTAAGTCAAACAAAGAAACATCTTGAACAAGAAAGCAAAAAAAAGAACATATCAGATAAGGAGATAAAAGAAAAATAATGAGGTAGAAAAGTTTAACGTCTTGTGATAACATTTTAGTCCCACACAAGACATGTAAACATAATTGGAGAGGAAACTAATGAAGAAGGAGAATGTTTTTAAAATAAATAAAAGAAGCATGAAAAAGATACGCACACAAAAACTTTAAAGAAGATTCACAAGAAAAAAACTTCAATAATTATAAAAATAAATAAAGAAATCTATATATAGTCCAAAATTACTAGAGAAGCAAAATTATTCAAGAAACCTATATATAGTCTAACCTGGAATTTATCAATCAAGCGAGAGCACCCAAGTCGTGTGAGTGACATTGGAGGTGGAATTGGTCTTCGAAATTAATTTGGTCATCCACAAAGAAATAATGAGTCCTTAAGTTAGGAGATGAAGCTCCAAATGGAGGAAAAAATCAACCAAATCATGTTAGTTATGGAGCAATGCTTCAAGGAACAACTCAACAACAACAAATACAAAGAGCACTTAAAGAAAAGCTTTAATCCATGCAGTAGTAGAATATGAAGTTACCCACTGAAGCTCGAATAAGACATCGTGTGAGCATAAAAGACTCATGCTCTGTTATAGATAAATACTGATCACTTATTATTATGATTTATTGTTTGATAGAGATCCCTCACGCGTAGTGGCCATAAGACGACAACTTGTAGGACGAGACACTATTCATGGTGCTCCTCTACTATCCCATTACATATGTGTGACGATTAGTGAAGTTTGAGATCCCATGGGAGAGTGCCTATGCCAACTTCATAAATCCAATTCATGAGGGAGGCTAAGCCACAATTATAGCTTGGCCTAAAGCATTGATCATGCCATACTTTGGCCTACCACAAGTCCTATATTGTTATTGTTAGTATTTTTATGTAACATTTCATAAATTAATGATCTATAACTTTGAAAATATTTATTTAAGTTCTTTCATCCTAAGAAGTAGGTCAACCTCTTATTTATGAAGATGATGACATGACAAAAGTAGAGGATAATCCTCTAAGAAAACTCATAACGAAATTAAACAAGTTGAATAAAAGATCGATAGAGATATAGTGAGAATTAGGAGTATTTGGCCTCTAATGTTATGTGCCATTATACATTACTCTAAATGATGCACAAGAGGTCATTAGGAGAGATAAAATGTTTAATATTTCAATCATACAATTATGGTACATGTAAGATTTTTCAATGTCTTTCATAATTAAATCTTGGAATTGTTACTTTTTAATATATACTTAGTTGTCTTGTTATAGGTACATGGACACTGTCATTATGGACCAAGGTCGAGCTTTCATGTATGGATTTATTGAATCTGAAATCATTCAATCTTCTGGAAACATACTTAAACACAAGCAAACTTATTTGCAAACATAGATGTCTGAGTCAAAAAGAGAGATGTACATTGGGTCATACATTAACGGATAAGTGTTACTGAATATAATATTTTATGATGTAATGTTAATTAATCGACTAACTATTTGTGATTCATGATAGAACCATTGATAACTAATTATCATCATTCCAAGACAATGCACATTTGTTTTTTTTTGTTGCACAGGAAGATGAAACCTAAGTTGAAATACATGTTACAAACGTAAGTGTTACTTTTTTTATATCATCTACTTAGGTATATTAATACTAATTAACTTATGTGTCAAATGTTTCCAATTTAATTAGAGTTGTGGGTAAGCTCAAAGCACAACAAATTTAAGTATTATATTCAAAGGTTGGAACCTATTTATCTTAAATTTATTAATTTTTGCATGTCAATTTATGACATTGATATGTGATTATTTTCTTTGTCATGTTTAGTGCAACAAGCAACTAGATTCATGGACATGTGGCTATTATCTCATGTCTTGAATAAAAACCATCATTTAAGCATGAATTCAAGAAGATTATATTCGGGTAATAATATATACCTTTCACATATTACAAATCACATCAAACTTTAACAATTAGTATACATAATGAAGTTGTTATTTTTCTAATGGTTTAAGAATCCATCTCCTATAATGGATGACACAATGAAGAAGATAAGACAAGAGTAGACAACGTATCTATTAGAACGGTGGAATTATGACCAACAATAGCATTATATTTTGCTTGAAAGCTATCTAGGACAAGTTTTTAATTATGAAAGCTTTAGTTTTGTGTTAATAGTTTTAGTTTGAATAGCTTTAGTGTTAGTAGTTACATTTTGTGCTAATAACTTTAATTTTGAAATATAATCTATGCTGAAAATTTTCTGAGTTGTGACGAAATATTTTTTGTTTTTTAGGTTTGGGTAAATTGTAAATATAATTTTTATTTTAAAAAAACAATATTTGGCGTTTCTTAGTACAATAACAAATATCGAAAGACATCATACCATACCATAGCAAACATCTTTTGACATCTATTAGTGCACTAACAGACGTAAAATGTTATGCAATTTTAGTTAGATATGACACCGTTTAGAGGTCAGTTTGTTGTGATACCTGTCATTAAGGAACGTCGAACTCTCACATTATCATTGTTCTTAGATATCTCTTTTCAACTTCAACATCTATTTGACGTCTTTGGCTAAGATGTCAAAGTTTCCTCTTACATTAAAAGTAAAAAATAACATTAGTCAAAAGTTATTTTTGTAGTAATGCACTTTTCAATATATGAAAATATGTTTTATTATCATTGGAATAATGGTTTTTTTTTTAAAAAAATCATTTAACTTTTTTAAAATCTTAATAAAGTGTTAAATTTCCTCTTTTAAATCTATGTTTTTCTGCATCCAAGTATTATGTTTTATTGGTGTTCAAATTTACTCCTTTCTACAAGTAAAATCAGTAATGTTACTTATTTTGAATGGTGAAAAGTTGCTTAAGCGACTTATCATTTGAATTTCTATTTGTTCTAAATATTTAACTCTAAAACATCATATCCACTACATAGATTCTAAATATTGAATAACTTTGTACTTTCTTAACACATGTTCCAAAACTATAGAACATCTTCCTATCATCCATCATAATTCAAATTGAAATTTAAAACTAAATTAACATTTCCTACTTTAATTTTCTTTATAGTAAAGAAATTAGAATTTGGAGAAGTTGATTGAAGTTAAAGCCTCGAAATAGTTTTCTAGTCACTTCAAAATTCAAACCCTAACTATCAACTCTTGCCTAATTAAGATCAAATCCAGATTTCCTTACTTTCTAACAAAACCTAATTCATGCATTTGTATATGAAGGAGAAAAATGAAATGAAAGGTGATTAAAAAAAGAATTAATTTATCTGAAGTACCCTATAATCTATTATTACAATATATTACATATTGTAGGACATAGTTTACAAAAGAAGGGAAAAAAGGATTTTATAGCTTTGAGGTGGAAGAAGAAGAATAATAATTGAACATGATAAAAATAAAGAATGAGAAAAGTTAAGAAATCGAAGAATAAATATTTTTGTTTGGAATGATAACTGGTGAGGTAGAGATATGTTTCATGATAAAATTTCATCCACATCCTTATATCACATCGCCATTTTGTCAATAACAATATTACTCCGTATCTATATTCATTTTTTTTAATGTTTTAATATCAATTAATTATTTTTTATAGAAAATAGAAATCACAACAAAAGAAACATAATATTATAAAATATTTAATATCAAGATGATGTATTCTTATTTTTTAATATCAAATATTTAGAACAAAATTATAATTATATACCAAATAACAATTAGATAAAAGTAAAATAATTATATAAAATATTATACAATTACATATAAATGAAATTTCATAACAGTAAAAATATCTAATAATTTTACAAGTGAAACAAAGTTGATAAAGTTAAAAAAAAATATCTTTAAAAATTATAAAAAGAAAGAAAATATACTAAAGTTTAAAAATATTTCAAATGTTTTTTTCCTTTATTTCTCTAACTTCTAATGAAATATCTTTGTTTAAATATTTAATAAAGATTATAACACAACACTCAAACGAAATCCCATAAAAAAATTAAACAAATAATAATTTGAGTTTAAACGTAGGTCCTTCATCTTTTTAACTTCAATATATGTTGGATGATCTCATGAAAATGATATTAAATTATTATATTCAATAATATTAAATTATTATATTATAGTAAATGAAATCTCTTTATATCATTGTGGGGTAAAATTACACTTATTAGATTGTGTTAGAAAATAAAAAAAAAAGTATATGAAAAATAATCAAAAGAGTGTTCTATGTGATAAAAGTAAACAACAAATAAAAATATTTAAAAGAAGTAAAAGTGATTAAATATATGACCTGAAAATGATTTGATAGACATTGAATGAAATCGCATAAAGAAAAAAATATATAGTTAAGGGTATAATAAGATGGAAATTTGGAGATATGAAAAAACTTTCTGATATTCAACTAGTTGAACTGTTGAAAAATAATAAAAATTGTTTTAGCAAAACAAAAGTTTTTCAAATGAAATAAAAATTAAGAATCAAAGTGAATACAAAAGATAAGGTTTAAAATGGTCAAATTTTCTCATTTGAAAAAATAGCTAATAAATAAAATAAAATATTAAAAATGAGTAGAAATAATCAAACATTAGACTTAAAAAATATATGATTCTCTAAAATTGATAATACACTATTTAAAAAGAAAAAAAAGAGTAGAGCAAAAAGATAGGGTCCATCAATCCTCAATTTTAGGTGCATGTGCTGAATTGTGTGTTTTGAATATCACATTCTTGCTAAACATTCTCGTACAACCCTTATTCATGATATTTATTTCTAAATACTTTTATTTATGGGATTTCCTCAATTAGTAGTAATCCTAGTTAATACATGATATTACTGAGAATTACGATATTATATATATATATATATACTATAAAAAATATTAATCTTTATCTTTATAAATTTTTCATTTTTATCAATAACATGTTATAATTATTCTAGATCTCACGTGTGAAAACAGAAATTACAATATACTTAGTACATTATTCATGGAATAATTCTTTCAAGAATAAACACTCGACTTATAAGTGATATATTTAATTCCTTCAGATAATTTAATACTATTTAATTTGTCTTGTTTTAAATTTTAGGAAAGCTATCATATGCTAAAGAATTTTTAGAATACCACGTGATGGTGTGTGTAACTTTTAAGGACAAATTTAGAAGCTTGCTTTTTCTTTTCAGATGATTCAAATAATATTAACTTTTCTCATGTGATATATTTTTAGTATCTTACTTTTCTTTTTTAAATTAGTCAAATAGTTCTACTGTGTTGTCCAATAATTTTACTTCCTAAGTGACACATAAAATTAGTTCAAAGTCATGAACATTAGCAATGTTAATCCTTAATATTATTAAACACCGTTATTTAACAATTTTAAGCATTAAAGTAATTGTATTTACAATTTAAATGTTAGTTATATATATAATTCTGAAAAAAATTATTTTCTCTAGAATAAAGTAGTATAAAGAAGGAGTATTCTCAATATTATGAGATAGGATGTGATTAGATATTGAAACTGCCACAAGAACGTACATAGAAAACTATCATAAAGACGTAAATTGTAAATGGACTTTTTTTCTTTAAAAGACATATTTTTCACCTATATATATAAATGGACATTTTTCTTTAATATGCACTTTATATTTTTATTTTATTCGTATAAAGAATTCAAAGTTTTGAGTGTATTATTTTTTATAATTTTTTTTAACTAATAATATTTTGACGGTAATAAAAATAAACGTAAGTCACATCATCAACTTTATTTTAAAAAAAATTAAATAAGGTTTTAGTTTTGAAACTAAAATTTATTTATGTTTATATTTTGATTCTTAAACTTCAAAATTAAATGGATATAATCTTTTTAATTCAACTGTTTTAAATCTTTTTAACATATTAAATGCTTTTTAGAATATAGTTTGAGTTGTTTGTACCATTTTAACATGTTTTAGTTCATATGTCAACTTGAAAATTGGAAAAATGTTTTTCAGGTCTCTTTCAATATATTCAATTTGATGAACTCCATCCTACTTAAATTTAAACATACAACACTCAAACTTGGCTAAGGCAAAAATTGTGTGAAGTTAGCCATCCTACTATACCCTGCAAAATGGAGAGCTATTTGGAAAAGAATTTTCCACCCTACTCCTTAAGTTCCTTAAGGTGTAATATGTATTGACTGAGATGCATCAAGGAATTTATGGCATGAACTTAAGAGTTCAGTGCATGGCCGCTCAAGTATTTAAAGTCGACTACTACTGGCCAACCTTAAAGAAAGATGCACATGACTTCATAATCATTAAGTGCCAAGAGTGCCAACAATAAGCCTCGTTATACCAATTACCTCATGAAAAGTTGCACACAATAATGATCTCATGGTCATTCACAACATGCGTTGTGGACATACTCAACCCTTCCTCGTTAGTAAAAAGGTAGGTAAAATTCTTCATAATGGTCATCGACTACTTTACAAAGTGAATCAAAGCGAAGCCTTTACCCACTATCATAACCCAACAAGTGCAAAGTTTTGTTAGAAGAACATCATATGCTGGCATGGGTTGTCACACTCCATTGTGACGAATAATGGACGACAATTCATTGACAAAGAAGGGTTTGAACAATTCCTCATATAGTTCGACGTCAAATATCAACATTCCTTCATAGTACTAGTACAAAAATAGCGTATATCATCATGCGTTCAACGTCCAACAACTGAATAACCAACGTTAAAAATGAGTGGTGACAGTTTTGTAAATAAATTCAATTATTAAACGTCGTTTAGAATTGTAATTTGACGTAAAAAATATAAAACGTCGAATGACTTTTAAATTCACGTCAAAAGATTAGTGAATTCAATAAAAATTTGAGCGGAAGATTGAAAATTCATTCACTTTATCTTAGCGCGCGATACCCTCTTCTCTTCTTAAACTTTTCTCAAACGAAGTTTGACGAACATCACATGTAATCTTTCTTTCATTTGATACAAATGTATGTTAATTAATTACTTTATGTATGATTTTTGTTTGTATTAACTGATTACTTTCGTGCTCTTGTTCTTCAAAGGTGCATTTTGCTTTCTCTCTTACTGGTGACAAAACTTTATTCGGACGAACCCACCTTTTGAAGGTTAGTTTTCGTTTTCGTTTTGAAGAACTTATTTGTTGAACTTGTTTGTTGTTTTTGTTTTGTTGAACTTGTTTGATGTTGTTGTTTGGTTGAACTTGTTTGTTGTTGTTGTTTGATTAAACTTGTTTGTTGTTTTTGTTTGATTGAACTTGTTTGTTGTTGGTTATTATTATTTGTTGTTGATACTATACTACACGTTTATAGTTCATGCTTTATAAAATACCAAAAACTAAAATTTGTTGTTTTTTTTCCTTTTCAAGTCTCATAGAGTTGTAAAAAAAGATCACAATTAATTAAAACAAACAAAAAGAATTGATTAACGTCGAATATTGACAAAATTCGATGTTAAGTTAACGTTAATTTTTTTAAATTCGAAGTTGAACTCGAATGCGTCGTTAAAAGCCAAAATATTCGAGGTTGTACGTTGTTTTTGTACTAGTGTAGAACACCTGCAAACCAACGACCAAGTTGAAGTCGCTAATAAGGTAATTCTCATTGAGTTAAAGAATAAGCTTGGGTAAGCAAAATGCCTTTGGCCCGAAGAGATACCATCCATCATGTAGGGGTACCATTGCACACCCAATCGTCCACAAGGGAAACTCATTTATGGTTATCATATGGGACTGATGCATTGATACTGGTTGAGCTCGACGAAACATCATGGTGTTGCCAACACTTTGATGAATAACAAAATGAACCTGGTCTCTAGACGAACCTCAACCTAATCAACAAGATTAGAGAAGAAGCCCAAGTTAGAGAAGTTGTTCCGAAACAAAGAGTAACCCAAAGATACAACACTCAAGTTCATGTAAGGTCCTCTAAAAGAGGCAACAAAGTCTAGAGAAAGCTCAATGATGCTCGAGGAATCAAAATAAAAGGAAACTTCACCCCTAACTGGGACAACCCCTATCGTCTAGTAAACTCTCTTCAGAAAAAAAACACACAAGTTATAAGAACTTTGATGAAAACTAATTTTGGCCGTGTGAAATTTTAATCATCTAATGAAGTACCACAACTAAATGTAAGAAGAGGTTTGTACTCCTTTTCATTTGCTTGATTTTATCCCTAAGTTAAGATTTTCTGAACAAGATTCTAACAAGACACACCATATTTCATTAATAAAGTCATTTTTTTACTTAGATTGTTTGTTTACTTAATTATTAACTAAGTTTACCTCGAGACAAACATCAAAGAGAAGTAGGCACATCTCTAAGCTCATCCAAAGATGACAACACAATACAAAGTTTTCCAAATAGCAACACAAAAGTCATTTAGAAAACGACGACGTTAAGCACGCTTAAGATAACGACATCCAAACTTACCTAAAGGGACAAGATGCAAAAAGCCCATTTAACATGCAATACTTTCTTAAAACAAGCAACTTTAAAATGCCCAGTCAACGTAGCCATAAATAGTCATATAAAGCATAAAATCAGCGTATCATCATACATACATATGTGCTTAAAAATTCATTAATCATTTTAATACAGATCTAAAAGGTAATTTCAAAGTTCAAAAGGCATTACAAAAGTTCTACACATCATCAACTAAGACATTAACTACGATTTCCTTATCTATGTTGAACTACACCAAGTTTAGGTCGAAAACAAAGTAACTAGCTTATCTCTTTGCCTTTTCAAATCCTGCAACGTAAGCAACTAGGTGGTACTCTACCAATTTCATCTTTTCGATAATAAACTCACTTTTGGTAGTGTCTGACTCTTCCATTGTCTTGGAAGGGCAAGTTACTTTCTTTTAAAGAGTAACAACGCTACTTTCAGCCTTATCGGCCTAGTCCTTCAAGCCTTACTTATATTCCTTCAGAATGCCAAGCTTGGAGGTTAACATATTAATCCATCTAGAACTTTGTGCCAATTCTAAGTCCTTGTTAATGAGCTTCTTACCAATATCATGATTAAGGTCAACTACTCATCCCTATTCTTCTTAACTTTATCACCTTTCTAGGTTGAAAGTCATATCCTCCTCTTGTCGCTTTAATATGACAATCTTCAATGTTGAAAGTCATACCCACCTTCTCTTTCTCCAATTTACCAAGTTTCGTTATCAGTTGGGCCTTGCCAATCATATGGCATTTGTAGTACTGCATGGGCCATCATCACATCGACATAGTTAATAACCCCTTCAGGACCCATCATCTTTAGCAACTCGACTGAAGTTGGAAAGACAACCCATGTTTGCAAACAAAATCACTGTGCATGCAAAAATTCCATAAGGAAGGAGCCCCTTGCACACATTTTGAAACATGGTCTATGTGGTTAAGGAAACCCTCGCACCTAGGTTTGAAATATGACCCCTTTTTTTGCTGACATGTTATCGACTTGACCTTGTTATGGTGACCCCAACTAAAGGGAATTTGGTTACCAAGTAGTAGGGTTCAGGAAAAAACGAAGTTCAACCTCTTTAGTTGAAGCTTTTAACTTGAAAAAGAGAGTTTTAAAATTCTTGAAGGATTACGTATATACAATAAAGAGGGAACCATATTGAGTACCACTCAGCGACACCCAATCGACTTTAGGTATATGCTTTAATTGGTAAAAGTAAACAAAATGAAGAAGAGTACATACAAGCTCTAACCGGGTACATAAGATTTGGAATGCACAAAGGCCCAACTATAAGGAGGAAGTTGATTCGGTGCAATGTTCATGTAATTGAGGAAACTAGACTCATAGTTGGTCAAAGGGAAAGTTACATCAAAATCTTTGAAAGTACACATAAACAAAGATAAACTTATCCTCCTTCATCCTAGGTCTCATAAAAACCATATATGTGAGAGAACAAGGAAGAGTTGTAAGCCCATCGGGAAAAATTCTGAAAGAAGTTGTGAACTCGATAACTCTCTTGGTAGAGGTAAAATAAAAAATGTAAAAGGCAACCTTATCTCAAATCTAAATATACCGACAATCCTTGATTAGGAGGAAACAATTTGTTAGGAGATGGGGATGTTACTTGTTTCCCCTTTCCCTTCGGCTTAGACTTTTACTTTTGCAAAACTGTTAAAGAAACCCTTGAAGAAAGGATTACAAAGGAAACACCAAATAGGGATTCTGGTGAAGAAACCCTATCTTGAGAATCAAAAGAGGACACAAAACCCTCATCCATGAGGATAATCTCCCTCTCTAGTAAAGGGTGACCTAAAGAGGAGTTGGACAAAGAAGACATACTTACTAGTGGAAAATGCACAAAAGGTGTTGAAGAAAGGTCTCTCAATGTGTGAAAATGAAGAGCTTGTATAGCAAAAACAAAAAATTTGTAGAGAAAGGAAACTTGAGAAAGAAGAAACCCAGAGCAAATGAAAAAAAAATGAAGGTGAAGAGTGAGAGTTCGAAAGATTTAAAAGAAAAGGGATTAATAAAATGTCATTTCCCTCTAAATATATATGACGTTTGACGCTTTGCATTCCTTGCCCAAACTAATGGGATACTGCGACATTAATAGAGAAGTCAATTACATTTAATGACAGTTTTGCATGCCTAAAGCAATAATCACAAAAAAATCCTTCATTAATGCAACACAAAAATCAAAAGTGTGAATGACTTTATTAGTAGAATAAGTTCAAAAAACAAAACTTTAGAAGGTAACATCGAGTACCGCCATGGTCAAAGACAACCACCTAAAGCCCAATCAAAAGATCATCACTTGCACATAAAAGTCGACTTCAACTCCGTTAAACAAATTAATTAATGTTGTAATAAGATCTTTTCCACTTACTTAAGTAAGTCTTACACAACTTGATCAAAAGACCAATTGTCTTCTAAATAAGAAGGAACCTGTATTAGTATATAGAAGAATTTTATACATAAAAAAAACTTTGACAATTTTATCAATAATAAGTATTCAAGTTATATAATTGTTATGGTCGGTCATTTATAAAATGATTATTTACCATTAATTAATTACTTGAACTATGTAACCATATCTCACTGACTCTATATAAAGATTTCGACCATGCAATACAACTTCCTTAAGCCTTACTCATATGTTTACTTATAGTCTTTTACATATAAATCATCCATGTTGAAATTGATCTGTCTTACGAAGCTATTTCCAGGAAAATCTTGGAAATACGAAATCCAAGTCCAGTAAGAAGCATTGGAAGATAATGTTTAGAAATTTCTAACAAAGTGTAGCATGGAAAGAAAAGGTGTAATTGGAAGGCAACCCACCCAACCTAATAAAATGAATCAGAATAGTAATAGAAGCAACAACCACCATAATAATAAAAGCAATAATAAAGGGAATAAAATAATAAAAAATAAAAGGAAAAAGACAGAGACATATGATTTGGATGATGCAGTGACAGGAACACGTCAGAAACCTGTGAGAAAAGAAAGGGGGCAGAGGCAAATTGCAACGGCAACAACGCAAAGAAAGGAGGCAGTTGGACAAATTGGTAATTTCCGCCGCCAGAGCATGAAGGAAAGAGAAAGAGAAAGAGAAAGAAAAAGAAAAGAAAGAAATGTTTGATACGCGTCTCTATGAGGCCCATATTCCATTGCCATTACCGACCTCACAACGCATCGCAACACCTTCAAATCCCCCTCTCCTCTCTCTCGCCCCTCTTCGCAACCCATCCACAATCACAACCCTTTTCTCCTTTCTCTCTCTCTCTCTCTCTCTCTCTTTCTCCGATCGCAAAAACCTAACTCCGTTTTCTCTCCCTCCATGGCTCAGAAAACCGAGAACGAAGAAACCGAGTTCAAGGTTCCCGAAACCATTACTCTATGCGTCAACAACTGCGGGGTCACAGGGAACCCTGCCACCAACAACATGTGCCAGAACTGCTTCACCGCCTTCACAGCTTCCACCGCCACAACGTCATCCGCTACCGTGGCCACCGCCGGAGTCTCCTCCCCCTCCGCTAGATCCGGTGCGTCCGCGCGTCCTCAGAAGAGATCCTTCCCCGAAGAGCCTTCCTTGGCTGCAGATCCTCCCTCCTCCGACCAAAACACGCCGTCCGAGGCCAAACGCGTCGTCAATCGCTGCTCCGGTTGCCGGCGAAAGGTCGGACTCACCGGATTCCGGTGCCGGTGTGGTGAACTCTTCTGCGCCGAGCATCGGTACTCCGATCGCCACGACTGCAGTTACGACTACAAAGCAGCCGGTAGAGAAGCCATCGCCAGGGAGAATCCGGTGGTTAGAGCCGCAAAGATCGTCAAAGTCTGAAGAAGAAAAAACAAAAAGGAAGAGAAACCCGAAACGGAATCTCGTCGTTGACCCGGCTCCGCACGATCGGTTCGGGTCACGGATCTTCGCTTTTGTTTTTTTCAGATTATATATATAGAGAAGCAAAAGAAAGTAGCTGATGACAGATTTAAGAGAGAGCGTGTGTGAGGTTTAGAGAGAGAGATTGTTGCCGAAAAGATGAAGAAGAATTTATCTGAATTTCTCGTGTTCGATCAAGCTCAGATCGTTTCATTTTTTTTTCCTCTTATTTTTACGCTTGTTTTCTTCCCGATTTGATCTTGAAATGATAAATTATTGTGATTTACCATGTTTGTTTCCATTCTCACGTCGTGAATCTGATTACTTGCGTAATTTCTATCGAAGAATATTGTTGTTTGCATCATCGATGACGGTTCGTTGTTCGAGAAAATATGTGTTTGTTTGATTAGAAATTAACTTACTACTGAAATCGATTGATTCTGAGATTTAACTCGTGATTTTGAATTGAAATTAATTTCTGGAAAACGTTGAATTTTCTTGTTAGATTATTTGGTGGGCGATGATGATTTTTCTGAGGAATGAGACACGGCGTGGTGGAGTAATTCGGCGGTGTTCGTGGGGGTATTGTGGTAATTTCGAGCGCTTTGAAAATGGAATTTTCGGTAACAGCGATAATTGAAAGTGGGGTGGGGGCCACGTGATTTGACATGTGACGATATATCGGGCTGTGAGATAACGAGTTCGGGTGCTAGATATCGCGGTTTTTTCCTTTATGAAAGTGACTGGTGCCTTATGTGACCCAATAGAGTATCGCCAGGTGTTTGCTGAATAAAGGTATGCGACGTATGACACAGACATTTTTCATAGTTTTTTTTTTCTCGAAAGGAATATTTTTTTATTTAATAAAACGAATCTTAAATTTTTCTGTTTTCTTTTTTTCCTGAGGAAGTATATTGATTTCGGATAAGAGGATAGCGAATTGCCTTATTAGGTTCTGTATCCTCTAAGATATTCCAATCTTCTTGTTTTTGAGAATTTTTCAAATTAGGCTTATTTGACTTACAGATAGTTTAAGTGTCAATAGATGAAAAGGGATTATAAACGAATTATAAGTGAGTCGTTTAATTTATAAACCATTATAGAAATACATTTTTTTAATTGTCTTTTAGTTGATAATTTATTCTTTATTAAAAAACGAATGTTTTTTAAATGATGTTTTTTGTACTTTTTAATTAAATAATTTTATCTTTTAATACATATAAATAATTGTTTTATTGGATCAAATATGTAATTGTATAATTACTCTCGTCAAATATAAATGCTTATTTTCTATATTTAAAATAACAAAATCATATATTCTTTTAAAAATTTTAAAATATTTTTTTTATAATTATCATATATTTCTTTTAAAACTGGGTTGTTTAAATTAAAAAAGAACATGTATTTACGCTTCTTCATAATAATAATAACAACATGTGTTATCAAAATGAGTTATAACTCTTTGGACCAACTTAATGATCGGGTCGAGTTAGGTTTGAAGAAATATTATTTTTTGATACAAGCTAATTTTCAACCCATTTAGAACTTGGGTTGAACTCGTGGTGAGTCAGGTTGACTCATCAACTTACCTAATTTAATTTAATTATTTATTATTTCATGTTTTAATATTATTAGTTAACACTTTTTTTATTGATACAAGCTAATTTTCAACCCATTTAGAACTTGGGTTGAACTCGTGGTGAGTCAGGTTGACTCATTAACTTACATAATTTAATTTAATTATTTATTATTTTATGTTTTAATATTATTAGTTAACACTTTTTTTATTGTCTTGTAGATGAGATAAAGAAAAATATGTTTTCAAGAGAGAAAAATATTATGGATTTATCTATTCAAGACTGTATTATTATAAATGAATAAGTAACTAAAAAATGATCAATTTTAGAAACTTATTTGTTCTTTTTTTGTGCTTGTTTTTTTGGATTACATTTGAATTGTTTGATACTTTTTTATTTTGAATTATCTTTGAAGTTTAACATCATTTTAGTGAAATTTATTTAAATTTGAACTACAAAAGAAAAATTAATTTTTTTAGATTTAAAAAAAATGTAATTAAGTGAGCTAGTGCGTCAACGCGTTTAACCCACTAACTCGTGGTGGCCAGACTAGATTTGAATTTTTTTTGGCTCGCTAATAAATGAGCTAGGTTGGATTGACTCACTAAGTTACCAACCCATGATGGGCTGGGCAAGTTAGGCCAGGTTACCCGTTTTGACAACATTAGGCATGGGCAGCGCAATAAATGTGAAGATCATTAAGAGGCATGTGACAATTTTTAACAATCAATGTGAAAATGTGCAAGATAAGGAATGTGGAGAGTACTGAAGAGTTGGATTGTGCATTAAGAGAATACTTATTCATGATAATAATGAAATATCATTATCTTTTCGAGCATCTCTTGAGGGTATTTAAAAGTAAATCAAATAAAAGGAATGCAATGAAGAAAGGTGAGTAGATAGAAAAAGTCTCAAAGGAGTAAAAAGAAATGTATCGAGATACCTGGGATCAAGGAAGGGGATCAAAAGAAAATGTTGTCTAAAAATTGAAGTGTGGTCGAGAGGTAGAAAAACATCGAGAGAAGTGCAATTAAGGAAAATGTTAAAGTTGATCGAGAAAGGAGATACTTATAATAATTGCTGCAAGACATGGAAAAAAATGGGTGCACCTAACATGACATGGGTAGTTTAAGAAAGTTAATTCATTTTTAGTAATTTTCCTTTTATTTTATTAAATGTTAATAAAAGGGAAAATATAAATAAGTAGTTGAAAAGTAAGTTAGTAGTTACAAATTATGGATACAATTTCAAATAGTCTAATAACACCACAAACAAGAAAAATGTTGATCCAATGCTAGTTGTAGCAATTTGGGTCACTTCTTTCATTGATTTGCTTTACTAGTTCTTTCATTAAATAATTTTATCTTTTAATACATATAAATAATTGTTTTATTGGATCAAATATGTAATTGTATAATTACTCTCGTCAAATATAAATGCTTACTTTCTATATTTAAAATAACAAAATCATATATTCTTTTAAAAATTTTAAAATATTTTTTTTATAATTATGTATATTTCTTTCAAAACTGGGTTGTTTAAATTAAAAAAAAATAACATGTATTTACGCTTCTCCATAATAATAATAATATGTTATCAAAATGGGTTATAACTCGTGGACCAACTTGATTCACAACATGATTGGGCCGAGTTAGGTTTGAAAAAAATATTATTTTTTGATACAAACTAATTTTCAACCCATTTAGAACTCGGGTTGAACTCGTAGTGAGTCATGTTGACTCATCAACTAACCTAATTTAATTTAATTATTTATTATTTTATGTTTTAATATTATTAGTTAACACTTTTTTTATTGTCTTGTAGATGAGATAAAGAAAAATATGTTTTCAAGAGAAAAATATGTTTTCAAGAGAGAAAAATATTATGGATTTATCTATTCAAGACTCTATTATTATAAATGAATAAGTAACTCAAAAATGATCAATTTTAGAAACTTATTTGTTCCCTTTTTGTGCTTGTTTTTGGATTACATTTGAATTGTTTGATACTTTTTTATTTTGAATTGCCTTTGAAGTTTAACATCATTTTAGTGAAATTTATTTAAATTTGAACTACAAAAGAAAAATTAATTTTTTTAGATTTTAAAAAAAATATAATTAAGTGAGCTAGTGCGTCAACACGTTTAACCCACTAACTCGTGGTGGGCCAGGCCAGATTTGAATTTTTTTTGGCCTCTGAAAGTAAGCTTGATGATATTGCTATTATTGTGATAAGTAACAATGTTCCTTTTTCTTCTACTAAATGTTCTTTTTGATGAATATTAGATTTTGGGGCTGCTTCACGTATATCTTATTTTAAACATTTATATCAATCCTATACTCCTACTCATGATTCATATGTCTTATTGCCTAATTCTATTGGGGGGAGGGGGTGTGGGTGGTGGGTGGGGAGAGGGAGATTTGAATAGAGTTTAAAACTTTTTCGCGAATAAGTGTTAGATGTTAATGCAAGGTTAGACTGTTTGCATGTAATGTTGAACACTTAAAGATTTTCATAAGCATTTATAAAACTTTTAAAATGAAAGCAAGGATGAAGATTTATACTTATATTGGTTCACTCCAAACTAAGTCACGTCCAGTACTCCCTTAACCACTCTTAAGGGGTTTCACTAATATTTAAAATATTGCAATCGAGTTTGACCACTCCTGGTTTTACAAACTAACCCAACTGGTTAGACGAGTTTCACCACTCCTAGTTTTACACTAGTCCAACTGACTAGATCGTTTAACTCCACTAAATTAAACCAACAAGTATTTTAATTCTTTTCTGAATATACAAAACAATAAAGGTTTTTGTAAAACAACTACAAATGATTACTCTCGTAGAGAAGATATATTTTCAACGAGAAAGTCTAGACAATGTAAACGAGAGAGAATGTTCATAACTTAAGAGCAATAATAAATCTTGTTCTTGTTTCTTCTCTTCATGCAATCCTCTTTATATAATATTTTTTGAAAACGATCTGTTACTTAGAGCATTGACTCTATCATAGGTGTGTAGTCTTTTGGTACAAGGTCGGATGCTATGTTGCTTCTTGTAGAGGCAACTATGTTGCTTGTACGGATGCGTTAGACAAAAAGCATTAAGGAAACATTCCTAGAATATCTTCCTATCTCTTAACGTTCTTCGGATCCGATGTGGAACTTTCGAATAAAGATATGTACTTTATTGATTTTCACAGAAAAAGAAAGCACATCACAATAGACAAAAGAGAGTACTATTTCGTACATACGCTAAAAGCATTAAACGTTCTTAAGTGTTTAGGCATGATGCATGTACTAGGATTGAGGTAAAGTCTGACGTTTATGATAGTATTTGTGTTAAAATTCAAAATAAGGTTTGCTTAAACGATTTTATCTTACCAAATCTTTTATTCCATGAATACGTTTTTTCTTCTAAAGGTGTTTTTGCATCAATTCTCTTGTGTTGAAAAAAGACCTAAAAAAATAGTGTGGTTGAGTGGAAACATTTGCATATTTTAAAGATTGCTAGACCTTTAATGTTTTAACCTAATGTTCTTGTTTAGTTTTGGGATGATTGCATTAAAACTATTGTTTTTCTCATGAACCGTACTCTTTGTCCTAATTTAACAACATCTCTCGAAATCTTGTTTGATAAAATTCAAGATTACTCTACTTATAAAATTTTTGGCATTGTTATGCATTTACTATGCTTTCTCATAGACATAAATTTAGCCTCAAGGCCATTGTTGTGGTTTTAATTGGTTATCCCGCAGGATATAAAGGCTATAAGATTTTTGACATCAACACTAACAAGATTTTTATATCTAGTGATGTCAAATTTTAGTAACACATTTTCCCTTTTCACAATATCAATATGCAGTCTAAACCAGTATATTTTTCAACCTGTTCTACCTAATTTTTCTACAATGTTTTTTATGATGATAATTTGCATAATCAACCTACTCCCTTAGATACTCATATTAATCATGATTTTCATTCTTGATCTCCCACACATCATCCTCTTACTCGTTGTTGAACCTCTCGGGTTACTCATCCTCCATCTTATTTAAATGATTTTCATTGTTATAATGTAACTACCCACACCACTACCTATTCTATTCAATGTAGTATTAATTACTCTGAGCTTTCTAAATCAAATACTAATTACATTTTTCATATTACTGTTAACTTTGACCCACAATCTTATAGTCAATCTATAAAATTTCTGTTAAGATTTCTAATTGATTCACTGTATAGTAAATTACCAAATATAGGTTGATTTCTTACATTAGCTAATTTTCAGGATTAGTTATAGGGATTGGGCAGTTTTTGTTTCAGAGATATATTCTCTCTACTGCTCTACATATACCTACATTTTGTAATCATAAAAACATGTTGGGAGTTACTCCCTCCACCACCACATACCGCTTCCTGCACCTCCACATTCTTTTTTTTGCCCTTCAGTTTAAATGGATGTGAATATCCGTTGGTTTCTTAAACGAATGATAATTTTGGTGCACGGATATCAACATTCACGAATATCGCATAGTTTTACAATCCATTAGACAAAAACGCATGTGTCCCCAGCCAGAGCACACAAATATGTTTTAGAAGTAAACACTTTCACAAAACACCTCAAAGAGTTCCTATCTTTCACAGCTGCATGCCATTACTATTTAAGCACAAGGCATCCAAACACTAGGGGATGCAAGTAATGGCTGCTGAAGAGTTGAGAACATCATCCGTTATAGCATCCAAGAAGGAAAATGGAAGATTATCTGCATCCAAAACAGGATAACAAGTAGGATCCTTTTGTATTAAGTCACTCATAATAGTAGCTGCAAGAGAGAAAACTCCACCACCAAAATCTTTTGTCCTTCTAAAAATTATGCATAAGCAATGAGGCAAAACATTCTTTTCAGATCCATAGATACGAGCAGTATTTCCAGGGGCATAAGTTCCCAGGGACTGCTACACTTAGCCAAAATAATTACTAATAGAAACTTACTACAAATGGATATATATCTGGAGGACTTTACCGGTATGTCGTAGGAGAAGCCCGCGATGAGGGAGTTCTCGACAGAGACGGGCATCAGCTCGATCGTTCCGATATGACCGGAAAAAATTTGAGTAAAGGTGCCAAGGGAGTACTTTGACACGAAGGAGAAACCAATTATATTATTGAACAGTGTTTGGCATGGGTTATAAGTTTCTTAAGTATGTGTGAATCCTTTATATGAAAGGTGTGACGTTGAGGTAAGCTTGTATTTATTTTCATGGGTTGAGGAAGATGTCTTACGTAACTATTGTAGTATTATATTATTCTCTTTGTTATTTTTGTTGTGGCGAATTTGTTTTCTCTTCCTAGCATGGAAGAGGTGAGAAGAGCATAGATGTTCCCTTGGGGATATAGTGAAGGTTGGGTGAAGATTTAGAAGGATAACAGGGGGTAAACAGGGTAGTCACGGGTTGCATGAAGGAAGGAGAAATGGGTTGGGGACATTGGTATGTGAACAAGTGTCATACTCGTGTTTTGGGCTTGGGAGAACCTGTTGGTTTGATGCTTGATGTAGTTCCGTTGGTGATGGAGAAGGAGAAGTAAGGTTATGGTTACTGGAATGAGAAATAAAAGTTTAGACTAAGGGTGAGAGAGAAAGAAAGAGATTGCTAAAATAGTGGGGAGGGGAGGTGTATAGGATAACAATGTTAAAGATAGTGGGGAGGTGTAGGGTGTTTTTGGAATAAAAAAAAGTAATATGATAAAAACTCTGCACCTAAACCAGGGTGGGTCTGCATTGACTCCTGTCATTATTCAATCTGAAAGTGCTTTCAATGCCGGAATCGTTCTTAGTGAAACAAATTAGACATATGGTCACAAATAATGGAAATGAATATCGCAAAGAGGGGGAAACTCTCATATATTTGAGGCAAGGAGGAAAAACCTGTAGAACAAGATCCTGGTCATGAAAAATGGTATGAGAGAGTCAAAAGGTGAAGAGGTGGTTGTTGTTGTCTATGATCCCAAAAATTATGAAGCGTTACTTATGCTTAGCCACAACCCATGAAATTTGGAGTGCATTATTTAAGGCATTTTATGATAGAAGTGATGAGTTACAAGTCTTTACTTTGAATCAAAAGGCCTTTACTGCAAAACAAAATGGTAGGCCTCTCTCGAAGTATTATGGAGAATTGATAGAAACTTTTCAGGAATAGGATCATCGGGATAAGGTGATCATGAAAGATTCTGAAGATGTCGCAGCTTACAAGAAATAAATTGGATGACTAAGGGTGCATATATTCCTTGCAGGATTAGATGGCGAGTTTGAACAAATTCGTGGAGAGATTTTACACAAAGAACTTGTCTCGGAGTTGGAGAATTCTTATGCATTGATTCGTCGAGAGGCAATACGTCAAGCGACTTTGAAAGGTGAAATAGAAAGTTTTGACAGCACAACCATGATAGCTCGAAACAAAAAAACTGGCAGGGTTAAACAAAAGGAAACCATCTTAAAGCGAACTCAAATACAGATAAGTCTAAGTTTAAATGAACTCACTACAATCAGTAGGGACACACTAAGAGTCGTTGTTTTGAACTTAATGGATATCCAGAGTGGTGAGGTCATAGTCGGGTCTGGATCAACGAAGAAAAAATCCAACTGCAATGGTTGCTAAGGCAAAAATCATAGATGAAGCCTCCAAAGAGTCAACTGCTTTGATGGCAATTAGAGGTAATGATGGTGAGTTTTTTGTACCTATTACTAATACCACATGGATAATTGATTCAGGTGTTACTGATCATATGACTTTTGATTTTAGACATATTTCATCCATGAAACCATCCTTAAAAGAATTGATTTCCACTACCAATGGTGACACAACCTCTGTTATTGGAAAAGGATCCTTAACTCGTACTTATAATTTTACTTTGGATTCTATTTTAGTTGTTCCATCTCTAGAATATAACATTTTGTCTGTATCACAAGTTACTACATCCCTAAATTGTATTGTTATTTTTTGGCCTAATTTTTGTGTGTTTAAGGACATTTAGACCAGACAGACGATTGGTTATGGTGTTAAACAAGGAAGATTATACTATTTGGACTTAGTGTCGAAAGATTCTGGGAAGTTAGAAAGCGCTTTGACCGTGAAGAGCTCTACCAAACAAAAAGAAGAAATTGAAATCTAACTACGACATGTTGCTTGGGACATGCTTCATTTAGTTACTTGAAAAAATTGTTTCCTTTATTAGTTTCAAAGATTGATATCTTTGTTTTTCCTTGTGATGTATGTGAACAAGCAAAAAGTCATTGTGTTCCTTTTCCACTCAGGTTGAATAAAAGTATTGTTCCTTTTATGCTTATACACTCGGATGTTTGAGATCCTTCTAAGATTTCTACTGTAAGAGGATCACGTTGGTTTGTTACTTTTATAGATGACTGCACTAGAATGCCTTGGTTATGGTTAATGAAGTCCAAAGGAGAAGTGAACTTGATATTTCAAAAGTTTCACAAAAATGATTGAAACCCAATACAATGCAAAGGTTCAAGTTCTTCGTAGTAACAATGGTGGTGAATACCAAAGCCTAGACCTTAAGAGGTACTTGGAAGTACATGGGATTATTCATCAAACTACTAGTCCTAATACACCGTAACAAAATGGTGTTGTCGAGTGAAAAAATCAACACTTACTAGAGGTGGTACGTTCTTTATTATTAGAGGCTTATATGCCTTTGTATTATTGGGGATAGGCTCTTAGAATAGAAACATATGTCATAAATTGTATCCCTTCTAGCTCTAATGAGTTTCAAATGCCACTATAGACTCTCATGAACAAAGTGGTTGCCCTTGGTAGTACAAATTTTCCTTCTCGTATTTTTGGTTGTCTAACATTCGTGCATATTCAAAAGAACCTAAACAAATTGGTACCTTAAGCTTTACGATGTGTGTTTCTTGGATATGCTATACACCAAAAAGGGTATCGATATTACCATCCTCCAACTAAATGGATGTTTATAAGCATGGATGTTGTTTTTCATGAACACATAATGTATTTCTCTTCAGAATCTGCACTTATGGGGGAGAACCATAAAGAACTGCAACAACGATAATTCTTATGCAGATAACTTGCAATCAAGTTGTACTGATGAGATGGAAAATGAAATAAATGGAACTTCACATTATGAGGTGGTGACCGAACTTGGTATGACTCCTTTTGATGACACACCAAACCAATCATATGCTGTCATGGATGCTCTTAATCTTGTGCCAACAAAATAAAAAACTACCAGAACATCACACTAGACGTATTCCTAAACTCACTTATGAGCCCACTCTTTCTAGTAAGGCTAGATACCCCATGAATAATTTTGTTTCCTACCATCGTTTGTCTGAATCAAATAAGTCATTTGTAAATCAATTATCTACTATTGCCATTCCTAACAATGTACAAGAAGCCTTGGTTGATCCACGATGGAAAAATGCGATGATAGACGAAATGAAAGACTTGCAACAAAATGAAACATGGGAACTTGTTGACTGTCCACCAGCAAAAAAAAAAACAGTTGGATGTGGATGGATTTATGCTATAAAGTACAAAGCAGATGACACAATTGAAAGATTAAAAGCAAGGTTAGTAGCAAAGGGCTACACTCAAACTTATGGGGTAGAATATATGGAGACATTTGCTCCTGTGGCTAAACTTAACATTGTTCGAGTGTTGTTATCTCAAGCAGTAAACTTAGATTGGTCGTTAAAACAATTTGATGTAAAGAACGTCTTCCTCCATGGAGAATTATTTGAAGAAGTTTATATGAAACTGCCACCAGGATGTATGGTTCCAAAAAAGCATAGTCAAAAGGTGTGTAAATTAAAGAAATAATTGTATGGCTTGAAGCAATCTCCAATGGCATGGTTTCAAAGATTTTCAGAGGCAATGACTTTTTTTGGCTATCATCAAAGCAATTTCGACCATACTTTGTTTCTAAAGAAACAACATGGTAAGATCACTGCTCTTATCATATATGTAGATGATATGATTGCTATTGGAAATGACCCTGAAGAAAAGAAAGCTCTACAAAGCTATTTATTTGGAAAATTTGAAATGAAAGAACTTGATCCTCTGAAATATTTTCTTGGGATAGAAGTTTCCAGATCAAAAACATGACTATTTCTTTCCCAAAGAAAATATATCCTATATCTTTTGCGAGAAATAGGAATGGAAGAGTGTCATCCTACTACTACTCCTATTGAAGAAGGATTGAAATTGTGTCTTGAGCCAAATTAGATACCGGTTGACAAAGGAAGATATCAAAGGCTTGTAGAAAGATTAATGTACTTGGCCCATACAATACAAGATCTTACTTATGCATTAAGTGTTGTTAGTCAGTACCTGCATAACCTAGGAGAAAAACATATGAATGTTGTCATGCACATCTTAAGGTATTTGAAATATGCACCTGGAAGGGGTATTTTTTTTCACTAAACACACTGATTATAAAGAAATAAATGTACATACATATGCAAATTGGGCTGGATCCATAGATGACAGGAGGTCTACATTAGGTTATTTCACTTTTGTAGGTGGAAATCTTGTAACTTGGAGGAGTAAAAAAAAATGTGGTTGCTCATTCAAGTGCAGAAGCTGAATTTAGGGGTATAACACTGGGTCTATGTGAAGCATTATGGTTGAAGCTACTGTTGGAAGATTTGGGATACCCTCCTAGGCAACCAATCCAGCTGTATTATGACAACAAAGCTACATGTGATATTGCCTACAATCCAATACAACATGATTGCACAAAGCATGTTGAAGTAGACAAGTTTTTCATCAAGAATTATTTTGTGACCTTTATAGATGATTATTCTAGATACACCAAAGTTTATTTAATCAAACATAAAGATGAAGCCTTTAATGTGTTTTTAACCTACAAAGTAGAAGTAGAAAATTAGTTGAATAAGAAAATTAAGAGGATTAGATCAGATAGAGGTGGTGAGTATGTACTGTTTAATGAATTTTGTGTTAAATAAGGAATTATTCATGAAGTGACCCCACCAGATGCACCTGAGTCTAATGGAGTAGCTGAGAGAAAAAATAGAACCCTTAAGAAAATGATGAATGTTATGCTTGTTAGTTCTGGTGCACCTGATAACCATTGGGGAGAAGCTTTGCTTACTGCATGTTTTACAAAATAGAATACCTCATTAGAAAACCGGTAAAACTCCTTATGAGTTGTGGAAAGGTTACCGACCTAACCTTAAATATCTAAGAGTGTGGGGGTGCTTAGCTAAGGTGATGTTTCCCGATCCTAAGAAAAGGAAAATAGGCTCCAAAAGCTCTGATTGTATGTTCTTAGGTTATGTTGAACATAGTGTTGCCTATAGGTTTCTAGTTGTTAAAAGTAACATACTTGAGAGAAATTCTATAATGGAGACGAAAAATGCTGAGTTTTTTGAACATGTGTTTCCCTTAAAGGTTAGTGAGATGTCTCAACCTGCTGATGATAATAATAATAATAATAGTGATACCATGAATGAGGATTTGAGAAGAACTAAAAGACAGAGAAAGGAAACTTCCTTTGAAGATGACTTTTATACTTATCTTGTTGATAGTGATTGAACAAGCTTTGTAGAAGCTACCAGTGCTCCTGATGCAAAACCGTGGGATAAGGCCATTAGGACTGAAATTGAATCAATTCAGAAAAACAATACTTGGACTTTAGTAGATTTGCCTAAAGGAGCAAAACTCATTGGTTGTAAATGAATCTTTAAGAAAAATTATCACCCTGATGGATCCATAGAGAAATATAAGGCAAGATTAGTAGCAAAACGTTTTACTCAAAAACCCAACATAGATTACTTTGATACTTTTGCTCCAATGACTAGGATTTCCTCTATGCGAGTGTTGTTATCTCTAGCAGCTATCCATAAACTAGTGAAACATCATATGGATGCTACAACAGCCTTTTTGAATGGTGATTTAGAGGAGGAAATTTATATGACTCAACCTGAAGGGTGTGGTGTACCCGGTCAAGAGGATAAAGTATGTAAACTCTTAAAATCCTTGTATGGATTGAAACAAGCACCAAAACAATGGCATGAAAAACTTGATAATGTGTTACTTTGTGATGGTTTTTCACCTAATTATGCTGATAAATGTGTGTACTCTAAGTTGGAAAATGGTGATTGTGTCATTATATGGTTGTATGTGGATGACATGTTAATCTTTGGTACATGCAATGAGGTTGTAGCTAGAATTAAATTGTTTCTAGGATCAAAATTTGAAATGAAAGACATGGGTGAAGCCAATGTGATTTTAGGTATTAGAATCATAAGGAAGGGAGATAGTATATTACTATCTCAAGAACAATACATTGAGAAACTTCTTAAGAAGTTTGGGTTTTATGACCTGAAACCAGTGAGTACCCCTTATGATGTTAATTCTAAATTAATGAAAAATAGAGTAGAATCGTTATGTCAGCCTCAGTATGCCCAGATAATTGAGAGCTTAGTACACTTAATGAGCTTTTCTAGACCTGATATTGCTTATGTAGTAGGTAGATTGATTAGGTACACTCAATGTCCAAATCAGGAACATTGGGATGCACTTGCTAGGCTTAGGAGATACTTAAGAGGTTCAATGGCTTATGCCATTGAATATACTGGATTTCTCGTTGTATTAGAAGGATACAGTGATGCTAACTGGATCTCTGATTCAGATGAGACAAAATCCACTAGTGGTTATGTATTCACACTTGGAGGTGGTGCAATTACATGGAGATCAGCTAGACAAATAATTATTACAAGATCAATAATGGAATCTGAGTTTGTTGCCCTTGAGATGGTTGGTAATGAGGCTGAGTGGTTGAAAAACTTCTTAGCGAACATTCCACTAGGAATGAAACCAACCCCTTCGTTATCAATACATTGTGATTGCCAATCGGCAATAGCTATAGCTAAAAACAAGAATTACAATGGAAAGAATATACATATCCAATTGAGACACAATTTGGTGAAGTAGCTACTAAAGAGTGAAACTATTTCCATTGATTATGTGAAGTCATAACGGAATCTAGCAGATCCTCTGATAAAACCCTTGGAAAGACAAATGATATTAAAAACATCGAGGGGAATGAGACTTAAGCCACTTGCAAACAAACAAGTGATGGTAACCCAACCTTTGTGATTGGAGATCCCATGAATAAGGTTCATATGGGTAAAAACAAGTCACTTGTTAGTTCTGATAACACTAAATTGATTTTAATCAATTATGTCCCTTCCTATGGTGTGTGTGAAAGTGCTAAAGACTGCAGTATTGAGAGGTGAAACTTTGTCATTAAAATTCTATGTGGTGAAAGAATTTTAGCTTAAACAAAGTTTTTAATGATTTTCATATCCATTAAGGGTGGTGTATGATTTGCAGCATACACTTGATGAAATCACCTATATGAGTGTTGAGTGGGATCGCTTGCTTGAAATCTTGGCATGATATCTAGAGCACTCATGAATACCGAGCACGCACATGACCTAGTAAGCGCAACACAGCGATAACAGCAAGGATTGTGGGAGTGTATTGTGATTGATAAACATCTAACACACGTCAAGTGTTCTTGGTTCATATAGCTTGCTTATACCAACTATATTGTGTGTTAAGTATCTCAATCTAAGATTGGTTCATATAGCTTGTTATACCAGCTCTGATGCATTACATCCTATGAGACCCAGAATAAAAGTTTATATCTTTTCTTTCAACTTTTGCAATATGTTCAGGATTGTTATAATATTATATTATTGCATAACTTAAAAAGCATTAATTATGATATTGAATTTCAAAACATTGTATTGCAACTATATAGTATGATTAAAGATATTTATTGGATAAAATATTTAATTAAAGATATTTTAAGCGATTAAGATATTTATAAGTAACTAACCAGATTTCAAGGTAATTAAGGTTATTTTTATTTGGCTTATGAAACACTTATAAATACAATGACAGAGTCAAAAGCCAGGTACGTTCTACTTATGCTATAAGGGCACTAGATAACATTCTACAGTGATAATAAAATCACTTTATTAAGAGCTGAGTCTCCATAACTCACGCCTGACTTGAGCGTCGGAGAATCTTCGCAGGTACTTCTCCCATCGGATGGTGAAAGTGGACGAGCGGTACGAACTGAAGGAGTGCGAACGACTTCCAGAAAGGACAAGCGAGCAACATAGACATCCAGAAGCAAGGAAGACACGTCGGCAAGGTATGTTTCTCGGTCCCATAAAATATACTAAAATAGCAACGTTAGTATTCTAATTGACAAACGAAAATATTTTTATTAAACATGCCAACGTTCAAAAATTCAATGTGAATTAATTCCAACGTTAAAAATCTTTACCATTTTTAATTTCTTTTATTTAATTGATTCCTCCCTAGCTATATAAATAGAGAGCTCATCCCTCATTCCAAAACACACCAAATTCAATCTTTCTCATTCTCCTCTTTTCTGAGTTTCATTGTTTAACTCTTTTTCTCTTCTAAAATTATTCTGGGTTATTTTTATACTCTTTTGAGAGATCCTTGCTAGTTCTGAGATCCTCATAAATATTTTGGGAAGTTCTTGTTGTATTCTAGGGAACTTGCGCAACCCACCGCGGATAAGTTCTTAAAGACAGTGACTCTACACGCCTCAAGAAATTTTGTTTGTGATTCTGTCAGCCCTTTTACAACACTAGGAAGGTGGAAGAAGAAAGTTGTGGTGGTGGAAGGAGCAACACCTTCATTATAAATATACAACCCAATTTTGAGCTCGACCCACTAAGAATAGGTTGAACCTGGAGTGAGCAGGTTGGCTCGTCAATCCATCTAACTTTATTTTTTTATACTTGTTTTTGTATTATATTTGGAGTTTAAGATGATTTCTTATTTATTTTAAATTATTATTTTGAATTTTCTTTAAAATTTAACTTTTAGATTGAAGTTTATTTAATTTGAGTTAGAAAATAATTATTAACTACTTTAAAATTAAAAAAAATCTTGATATTAAATAAGCTAATAAGTCAAGTTATTTAATTCGCCGGTGATAAGCAATAAACTAATTGAATTAATTCATAATAGATTGGATGACGGACAACTAATTATTTTTAAACCACGTTAAAGTAATATCTTAACTTGACAAAGGTCAAGTCAAGAGAGACAGTCACATTTTACCAGTTTTACAAAATGATATTTAAACTAGAAAAACATAGAAAGTCGAATAAAAATTAACGTGTGAACATAATTCCCTATATTCAAACCAAAAATAGAGAAAAACATAAAGTAAGACGTTGATGGTCGAAATAAAACTGCTATTGATTAAAAGCAACAGTAAAACCTACTAATGTTAGAGCTTTTAGTTATATCAACAACTTATATAATTTAAAATAAAATCTCTTTAACTTAATTTTTGTGATAAATAATGTATATAAACTAAAAATTGAAATAAAATAGTATAGATAGCTGTGTTAAAGTGAAGAATAATAATTATTTAGAAGTATGTGGTGGACAAGTTGGGGTGCAATTTGCAGTTGCAACTATCCTGTCTGATAGCAGATCAAAGCTACAACTCACCTCGTAAAGGATGAAACATTTTGATAAGGAAATGGTCACATAATATCATTATCCGAAGACTATGGTTGGTGGTTGATGATGTAAAATACACAGTGTCCCATGCTTCAAATACATTATTTAGTGCTCAAATCAATAATTTCATTTTTAAATACGTCACATAATTTTTATTTATTCTTTAAACAATTTTTAAACAATTTTTAAATTATTATCACATACATTGCATTTCATTATTAACTTCTATAAAATTTTCTTCTCACATGCTACTTTTTCTTTTAAAATAATTTTTATATGAGTCACATTCCAAAAAAAAATTATATTTTTTTTATGTTTATAATATATTCTTGCTCTGACACAAATAATTCATTTATTATTTATGTTGAATAAGACGAAGATGACTCTTGCTTAACTCTCTTGTCTAGATGAATCTCTGTTCCTTTCTTCGCTCTTGGTGACCAATCACTGAGAAAGTGATTTGCAAAATACATTCTGACACTTAAGTCAGAATTTTTCTCTGAAAGTATAAAGTAATTCGATTATGAAAAGTGTAAACATTATCTTAAAATTAAATTTTTATTTATAGAATTTAAAATAATATGACCAATTAATTTACCTCTTAATCAATAATCAATAACCATTACTATATTGATTACGCTTTAACAACGGTTTTCGTGACCGAACGATTATAAAGTCTTTATACGTATCACGACCATTTGGTCGATTTGACTCAACACATAATATTGCTTGACAAGTCTAACACGATAATAAAAATAAACATTAGAATGAGTATGAGGATAAGATATATACTTATATGACATACTCAATTTAAATAATTGACTACCTTATTTATATTTTAATTAATAAAAAAGTTATATCAAAATCAAAATAAATTTAAAAATACCTATAAATACGAATATATTTATATTTCTATTTAGTATATATTTAACCATTAATATAAAAAATTATATCAAAATTAAAATAAATTTAAATATACTAATAATTACGAATTTATTTATATTTGTATTTAGTATTTATTTAAAAATTAAATCATAATCATCCCGTATATATTTAAGAGGAGACACTATTCTTAATTTTAGGTTATTAAAATTAAATTTTAAGTATAAGAATTTATTATATGAATAAATATAAATTATGATACATATATTATTTTTAAGATATTAATTTAATGTTTTTAAATATAATTATTATTTTATAGAACTAACTCTACGAATGGATTCAGTCTAAACCTATTTGAATCACTAATAAAATAGGTAAAATAGGTCGAACAAAAAATTGTTTGATTCCATTTCACTATTTTTTATAAATCGAAACCCTTTTTCTTATGAAGTTTTTGTACCATGATCTATGTAACTATATATTTGGCTATAATAATCATGTGTTATCCTTTTTAATTAAATTAGATTTTATTTAATTATAACAAAACTTAAATTTAACAGATTACTTAGTGAGTAGAAAACTCTTACTAATAAAATCCTTTCATTGATATACATAACTGTAACTATAGTTTATTTAATTTTGGTATATAATTTATACAATGCCTACTTATATATATATATATATATATATATATATATATATATATATATATATATATATATTAAACTCAGATTTCAACTACAAACTCATAAATATAACTCGAATTATTCTAATTTATTCTTCTATCTCTTTCTTCATTGACACTGAATTAAACGACATTCTTTCATCTGCTCCCGTATAACGAATTATACGATTATCGCACAAACACAAACACAAACAAGTAGGGTGAGCTAACATGCAAGAAATCATTTATAAAACATGCATAATTACTTTGATACACTCAACAAACATCATATAATAATTATGTCAGACACCCTCATACCATCATACAACAATCGCACCATAGACACTCATCGCATCATACCACAATCCCCAATAGACACTCATTCCACAATACCCAATAGACACTCATTCCACAATACCCAATAGACATTCATTCCACAATACTCAATAGACACTCATTCCACAATACCCAATAGACACTCATTCCACAATACCCAATAGACACTCATTCCACAATACCCAATAGATAATCATTCCACAATACCTAATATACACTCATTCCTCAATACCCAATAGACACTCATTCCACAATACCCGATAGACACTCATTCCACAATACCCAATAAACACTCATCCCACAATACCCAATAGACACTCATTCCACAATACCCAATAGACACTTATTCCACAATACTCAATAGACACTCATTCCACAATCCCCAATAGACACTCATTCGGATGATACGTTGATGAGCGGTCACGGGAGGTTATGCATTTGTGATGACTTCTACTTCTTCTTACAAATACACTTCTAAAATACTCCATACCATCCACAAGGTTAGTCATCAACACTATGTCCAAAACCAGTATTAGAGTATCAGGATACTCCATACTTCCATAATCACAAGGTTACTCCATACTTCCACAATCCCCTCTCACCACATAATTCATCCTTCTCTACTTGAGACTGAATGATTATTAGAGTATCAGGATAACCTCTAATAACAGGACCCTCAACATCATCATATACACTAATACCATATAATCTCTCCATAAGACTTATACCATGCTCATATTCCTCAACTCATATTATACCATTACAAATCTCCCCATAATACAAAAATAATACAAAATGAATATATCACAAAATAAATTAACAATACTAAAATATCATTATAAATGATCACTGACCAGGACTGCTCTATGATCAGGGATGTACAAATATAACCTTAATATAAATTGAGTATATTGCATAGTGTCATTAAAGCTTAGAAAGGTTAGCTCCCCTACCTCTATTCCAAACTTATTTTCTTGACCTAAAGTCCCTTGTCCACTTCTTATTTTCCATTCCCTTTATTTATTTATTATTTATTTTATTTTATTTTATTAATTAGTTTATGTATTTTATAAAAATATTTTTTTTTGAAGAAATGTATTTTACTTGATTTGGACTAATGTCCCAAGTGTTACAAGATGTTTACCATCTGAGCTATTGTAACTTTTTGTTTAACTTATCATGTTTTATTTATATAAGCTTATTAATTATATTTTCCATTCACAAAGAAATTTATTACTACTAGTAATAAAGTTGTTACTATTAAAGTCAATAGGGTCTTACATATATATTTATTGTTAAATCATTTATGAAAGTTCTACTGGCATTGTTTTACAGAATTAATATGGTAAAAGGATTTAATATTTAAAGTAATTGAACTTTAAAATTGGTGTATTGCGTGTCTAACAAAACTTGTTTAAAAATAAATAAATAAATAAAATTGGCAAGTAGTTAAAAGATTTAAAAATAAAAAAGCAATGTATTATTTCTCTACATTTATGTGTATAGTTTAATGGTAACGGAAGCATATTGAAGTTTTGTATTAATTTTGATGATGGAAAAGAGTCAGCTAGTTTTAATTGAATTTTTTGAAAATTTTGTTTGAATAAAATTTTTCCTTTGCTAAAACTATAAATTGAGGTACCATTTTTCTAAAGAAATTTAATTCATGGGAAGAAAAAGAGGCACATTAAAAGTGGTTTTGTGACTTTAGGTAAATATATGAAATGAAGGACACCCACTTGAGGCAAGGTATTATATTTTGTCCTTCCATTGCAATCAAAGGTCACCCACCAATCAAATTAAAAACAATAAAGGGTACCCCACGAAAAGGGTGGCAAGATTGCAACTCAAGAATAAAACGGGGAGTGTACTGCAAAATACTAAAAATACCGAAATACGACGTATGCAAGAATATGGAAATACAACACGCAATTTTTTTTCTTCATACAATTAAATAGCACACTTATGCGTTAATTGTATATACCTGCAATTTTGTTGAGAGTTTTATTTCATGAAGGATTGAATTAAATTCTCCAACAAAATATTATCATAATAGGACTTATAAATACAAACTTTAGTATAAAACTTAATATAGGAATGAGCTAAAGAAATGTTTGTTCAGAAAAAAATTACACCAGAAGTTCATTAAATTAAATTTAAAATATTTATTGAAAACAATAAATAATTTTATTAATTTAAATAAGCTTGTCACTAACTTTCAATCAATATTATTCCAAATCTTTCATAACTTGAAAAGACTAGAGAAAATAATATCTCTCTTCTCTATTAGTTATTATAAAAAATGGGTTTTTGTTTCTCTTAAATAGAAAGTATATGGTATAGATACATGTAGAGCTGTCAAAACAGATTACCCGATCTGACCCAATCTGACTCATTTATTAGCAAGCTAGAAAAATTTAAACCTGATCTGACCCACTATGGGTTGTGGGTAAACGGGTTGCTCACTAACTCACTTAATTACAATTTTTTTAAATAAAAAAATTACAAAACTTCTATAATTTAAATCTAAACAAATTTCACTTCTGTGCTTAATTAATTTTGAAAATAAAGAACTTAAATAATTTTTTCAAGCAAAAACAAAATAATAAATATTTTTTTATAAAATTAAAATTAAAATTTAATAAAATAAAATTAGGTAGGTGAGTTGGTGGGCCAACCTGATCCACCACAGGTTCAACCCGTTTTAAACAATTTTAAATAATTATTTTTTCTATAGATGTTACACGAGTTGATATTAACCATCAATGTAATAAGTTTTTTTTTATCAAAAGGACTTCGCTCGAGAAGTAAGCCATTGTGCCAGGTGCACAGTCTGACTTTGCAGAAAGGACTGGGTTATATGCCTTGGTTGTTTACTTAATTGAGGCAATATACACCTTATGCTTCGGTCCCCTTGAATCGAGTCATATAACCTCTTTTTTACTAGAGCTTTATGCCTCGGTTGCTGACTCAACCGAGGCAGTATACCTATCACGCTTCGGTTCCTTTTGAACCGTGTCATATAACTTCTCTAAAACCAAAAATACCATCGCACTTTTATACGCTTCAGTTTCAATAAAACCAAAACATATATAGCGCGTTAAAAACACTTTTGTTTAGTGACAGTGTTAAAAGTATGTCCCTTTTCATATAATAGAAGCAAGTCATAGTGGATAATTTGGATGGTTTTTTTAAGCTAAAAATTGTTTATAAGCCTTTTGTTTCTTTTAGCATGTATATTCAATTTTAGTCTATCCATCTTGCACTTTTATGAGTTAGGAAGAACACCAAAGGTTTGGTTTTTGCAAACCTATCAATTTGTGTAAGTCCACATGACTTAACCATAATCGACATAAGAGATCAAAAAAATTTACACAATAAAAAAATTCACATAAAATAAAGTCATAGGTCAAAATATCCTATGAACTATTTTTTTAAGTAAAATGTCTTTATTAAAGATGACAATTCTAAAAGAGACATTTCCTTAAAAAAAATCTTTATACACATGAAACAAATACTAGTTTGTTCCGTTTTTTTATTCACAACATAATCTAATTTAATTTGTCAACATTAACATTATGGTGACAATGTGAGTGAACCAATCTATTTTAACCTTTCATATTTGACCAACAAAAACAAGCCCTGAGTTGGTCCGCATAAGCTTTGTAGGTTATAATTGGTGACCTATCCCTCGTAATTTTTTTAAGAAAAATATCAACATAATCCTTTAAAATATTTTAAATCCAAATTTGAGTATCTTGTAACAACAATGATTTAATGCAAGTATAATAATTATAAGAAAACCTTAAAGATTAATAATTTATTATTTACTATAAGTACATATGAAAGCATATTATGAAAAAATATGTTAAACTAGACAAGAATTTTGGCTTATGCGAGTTGTGAGTTATACAATAAGGACATGTGTAGGCTAATGTGTTTAAATGTCTAGTCTAGTCTATACTTTATTATAATGGGTTGTGAGCCAACCTATATGACCCACCCTATGTTGTTAACCCTAGTTCATCATAACTATATCACAAAACTCTCAAAATCATAGAAAAGAAAAATTTATTATAGAAGAAGAATGATCTTTGTTTCATAGGTCAAACCCACTTTGGCTCTAATTGTAACTCATCTTATGTGAGACTTTCAGGGTTAAGATTTTTCAACTCACTCATTGAGTGGATCATTAAAAGAGAAGTGTTTTATGATTCAATCATGGTTGATTCATAGTCATGGATCAAATTGATAACTCTACATTTTTCACAGTGAAATTTGTAAGAGTATTCAAAAGATACTTAATTTTGTTTTATGAGTCGTAAAATTTTCACAATGTGAATGCTTAACTTGAGCGGTTGATACATAATTACAAAAGAAGTTTTCCTATATAATTTCCAAAACATCCATATTAGTTTTAGTTTTTCATTTTCTTCTTCTAGTTGTTTTAAACTATTTAAGTACAAATATATATTTTTAATTCCATCATGAAGCTCATTGAAAGCATATAACAACTTGTCATAGTTAGACCCAGTTTCAAAAAAAAAAGTATTTTCATTGCTTTAGGATGACTCTACATTAGCCATTAAGCATAAATTTGCTTTTGTATTACTTTCAATAATGTTTGATGCATTGTTTTCTTAAGAAATGTAAACTTTTTCTTCTTCTTCTTGATTTTCTACATTAATTAAGAAGCAATCAATGTAAAGAAAAGTCTATTCTCACTATAATCAATGTAATAAATCTCTTTTTACATCGGTTTCCTTTTTAAGTGACAGAATGAGTTGCAATGATTACTAAAATGCCACAACATTTTCTATCATATCATTTACGATTAAATTAGTGTCATTTATTAATCTAAAATAGGATTTTTGCATTAGTGAATGAAGCATAAATAGGAAAATAGAGGTGGGATCTACATGTAAAAGAAAATGAGTTATGGGTTAAAGGTATACAATCAAGGTATGATGGGTTAAAACGACTAATCAAAGTGGAAAAGATAAATCTAGCATACTATGATACATGAATTTACATAACTTGTGTACGAAACAAAATAACATTGATGGTTTGATATTGGAATATTTAGAAAGATAAGGGATGATATGTAAACAAAATTTGGTTCAAAGAATACAATAAGAAATAATATTTACAACTAAAGTACAACAAGCTATACATTGCTTCTAATAAAAATAAAAAAGAGAAGAGAAAAATTATGGGTTTGGAAATTTAGGTGAAGAGAAATTTTTGTGTGGAAAGAGGAGTTACTAATGGTAGACAATGGTAATGTGATTATTCAAAAGTACTAATAAGTGAGTTTGGATGATGAAGAAGAATGAAGTTGCTTTTGGTTAGAAGTGCATACAACAATATCTTTAAAATAAGGATTGATGCTTAAGTGGACAATGTATTGAAGGAGATATAGAATCCGAAAATTCTAAATAAGGTTGGTGTCTGGTGTAGAGATTACGCATGAATATATTACCAGCAAGAGATAACTCCAATGAGAGAAAATACTTGAGTTTGAAGGGTGTTCTTATTGTAAGTAATATCAATTGTCCTATGACATAGGCCAAGCAAACCAAATTACAATTGAATTGTGGCCCTTAGGTTGCTACACTCTTAAGTAGAAAGAGTTACACATAAATTATCAACTATACTTTTTTATTTAATGGTAAGTCATCGATTCATTGACTAGTAATAAAGCCAATGTTAAGTTTGATTTTCAGCAAGACAATTGCTTGTAGGTGACATCTATCCTATGACGGAATGAACTAAATCACAATTTAGGTGTGACACTTTGTCCATTTATAGTTTACATTTTGTATTTACATATATGCGGTATGGATGATACATTATAAGTGAGTTAGTTGGGATATATCACTACCGAAAGATCTACAAGTTCATTTTTTAGCAACACAAATAAAATGAATCTTGTTTTAGTAATATGGAGGGGATATGAATATTATTGCAATGTTCTCTTATGTGGTGTTTGTACCAAAAAAATGTCAAGGTGTAGAGCAACAACTCAAATGAAAGTATATATAAGAGTAAGATAAAATGAAACTTTTTACATACTTATCAATCTTATGTTGATTCATGTTACAGTCTATGTAGGTATTTATGAAATAGATGAGATCATATCAACTCATAAAATAACTGCTTTTTCAAATTCAAATGTTATTATGAGATGTGTGGGGTGTATATATGCAATCTTCGCTAGGCTTGAAAAAATAAACGATGAAATTGTGTGATAAAGATAAAAGGTTTTATACAAATGTTGAACACAAGTATGTTATTTGCCATTTGTGTAAAGTGTTGGACAATAAGTTTTCTATTGCAATTGTAACACATACAAGAATATTCTAATACACATATTTGTGTTTTTGGTGTTTTTGGTTTGTAATATTAACTTTTCTTTTAAAAAAACTCATATTTTCTATAAACTTGAGAGAGAAGACTTTAACATTTAACATATTTATTTATAAAATAAAGAAAGAGTTGTCTTAGAAAAGTTAAAGATTACTCAAGAGATTGGGTTTAATGATATTTTGTTTTGAATATTTATAGTATATAAATATGTTAAGAGGTTTTCTTAAATTTAAAGACTTATAAAAATAAATATTTGAAATTATTTAGTATAAATACAACATAATCTTTTTATTTTTATTTTTTCTTTAAAGCAAAAGATGAAATATCTTCTCTTTTTTGTTTTATACTACTTTCTTAGTTGATAGAAAGAAATAATTTATTAAAACTCATATAACTAGAAAGTGAGATCACTAATGCAATTCAACATCAACATATACACGATATATCACAAATCATCTCAAGAGTTTTTATGTTCTCCACGTTGAAATGGTCACATTTACTCAATAAAAATTATATAAGTGGTTTTTTATTATCACACGTCTCTCTATTCATTATGTCTTGGATAAATATATTATTTTTTTAACTTGTTAAATTATATGGTAATATCTTTTTTCAGTACAATTTTAGCTTTTGTTTGACGTATATCAACAATATTCTTTGTATGGTTTTCCAAAAAGAGCATATATTTTATCATTTTAGAAATGTTAGTAAGACCCTTTTAATTTTTTTCTAAAAAGACACAACAGCCCGTTATTGACTTGAAAAATTTATTGAAAATCAAATTTTCCTATCTTACCTTTTTATATCAAGAGAGTCATTAGGTCAGAAGCATAACCAACCAACATTTATTATTTCCAATAATTTCATACTTCTAAATCTTGAGAATCATTAAATCAGAAATAATGCCTGCCAAAATTTATATTTTATAGTTTTCTATGTATTTCAATCAATAGCAAAAAGCATGTTAAAAAAACGATTCTGAACATTCTCTACTAAAATAGTTTCTTTATATATATGATCAGTTTTGTTGGTATACTTTTAACCTTTCGAGAAAAATATTGAAACATTAAAAAAAAAGAAACTGTGTTCTTTCTGAAAATAAACTTACATGATTAAAAAATACAATTAATATTTATATTTGAAAAATCTAAAAAAAAAATAAGTAGAAAAAATCCTATATATAGCCGCATTATTTTCCATAACTACTCAATGTATTTGGATGAGTAATAAATAAATATGTAATTAAGAATAACAAAATCAATGATTAATTAAAGTACAAATAATTAGTTAGCAGCAACTACACATACCTAACCTAATTAATCCCATAGCAATGCTCCCTTCACCTCCCTTATTTCTCCCTCCACCTCCCATTTTACACATTTGTCTTTCATTTATTAAAGTTAAATGAAAATTAATAATGATTTAATGATTTCGTAACCAGCAGTAACCCTTCTAGCCACCAACAACCCTAAATATTCATTGATTGTATAAACCCAAAATCTCATTTGTTGCCCTACATGCACCACCTTTCCTCTTCTTATTTTTTGACTTTCATTCTTCACTTCTTCACTTGTACTCTTAAATTGTTTTCTATGTTCAGAGTCGTAAGGTTATACAGTAGTGGTTGTGTCTATGTTGGTGGTGATGTGGACAGTAGAGGAGGAAGAAGGCAATGTTGGTGGTGTTGTGGACAATGGAGGAGGAAGAAGGCAACAAGAGCTCACGAGGTTAGTATATTATTTCAAGTAAACACATTAACTATCGTTGGAGCTGCGGTTAAGGGTGGCGCAGTCCGAACACTGGTTACACATAGCTAAAATTCAAATTTCGACTAACCCATACCGCACTTCGAATTGTGGTTTAGGGGTGTTGCACTTCCAAGTACGGTTTCATTGTGCGGACTTTTTGTTATTTTTAACCCATGCCTACAATTTCACATGCTTGCTTAAGAAACAAAATAATAAGTCAAAAATAAAAAGGCTTAATTCCTTACTTGGTCATTATGTTAAGTGGCTTTTTTCAGTTTAATACCTGGTTTTAAAAGTGTATAGATTGAGTCCCAAAGTTGTAAAAATTGTATGAAGGAAGTCTTATTCGTTAAGTTGGCAGCAACGAAATTAACTTCGTGCTGACGTGGCAAATGAATCAGTACTTTTTCTCTTCTCTCCTCTACTATGTCCAGCTTTCTCTCTCTCGTCCATATTAATGATTTCCAAAAGTTCAAGGATTTTTCTTTGTTCTGATCAGAAACCCAAAAGGGTTTCTCCCTCTTATTCCACATATGGGAGGCAACATTCTTCATCTGGCAATGCAAGGGGCTTATCCAACCCTACAACCAAGGTCGCAACGTCATCCATGCCGAGAGCACCATCGTTCCTACGTTCATCCTTCTGCGCGCACATGTTATTTGAATTCTGCCCTCACAAATGCTACAACGTCGACGACTTGTAAACAGGTAGTGGTGATGTTACAGCGGTGGCGCATGCGTGACTATAGGTGTTGAATCCATGAAGATCGAAAATGGAGTAGATCCTCGAGCTATGATTTAATCTTGATTTGATTTGGGAAACCAGGTTTTCTGATTTCAAATTTTTATGTCTTTTTTTTTTTTGCTTGAGAAACTGATTTCTTATTTAGTTTTCTTCCTGTGGAGGTGGCTGTAAATGATGAAGGTTTGGCTTGGGGATTTGGTGGAGGTTAGTAGAACAAAAGCAAAAAAAAAATGAATGAAGAAGAATTCTTGATTGAAAGAATTGATTATAGTATGTAGTGAGTCTCCTTGAACGACAATGCCAAGGGAAGATGATGGAGGGAATGGGTGATTTGGTTAAAAAATGTAGGGATTATGGGCAATTCTCTTTTAGAAGAATAATCAGTGAAACCTGAAGAATTCTTTTGATAAAAAATTCAGTGAAAAATTGGAGAGTAATTTGCTATTAAAAATACTTTTGTTTTGTTTATATTGGTATTGTTGGGAATGAGAAGATTTATAGACTTACTGCTCCTCTTCGGTGTTTACTTGCTTCCAAACTTGGATTCTCTCTTTAATTATCTAGTGTCCTATCTATAGGAAGAGGAACTTGATGCCATTGCAGTAGTTTATTCATATGAGGACAAAGGGCCACACATGTCTCACAAGATAAGGTTTACTGCTCTTAATGTATGTATCCAACATGTTTTTAGTTTGCCCTCACTTTTAATTTGAACAATGCCATGATTGTGAAGTGATATTGATTATTACTTAGGTCTTCTTATGGGATTGTTCTATCCAAAGCTTTTAGTCCCTGATGTGTATCCTCCTCCTCCTCCTCACACTTGGTTAGTGGATTCAAGAAATTATTTCAGTGTTGTTAAAATGTTTGTGAACAATTAATCCTTTTGGTTTCCTCGACCAGGTTTCATGACTATGAGGATATGCTTGAAGATACATGGCATATTGATTTCTCCTGGAGATTTGACATGTCTGATACCTTTTATCCCAATGTTAATAGAGGATTACCAATGTGGGAAAGCTATCCCATTTTTTCAGCTAAGCCAAAAAAAAAAGAAAAAATGGGCCTTGCAGAGGCAATTACTAACTGCATTTTCTCAACTGGTAATTTTTTGTTTTTTTTCATTTTTTATGCATAAATTTGAAGCTTGTTTAACTGCTCAATCCCATGTCACAGGTCGCATAAACATCTAGAGAAAACTTTTTTGTAGCATACAATTGGTGAGTTTTACATGTTGAGAATCATTAATATAGAAAGAGAAAAAGTTGGACGTTGCAAAAAGAACAGATGAGAAAGAAGAAAAATATTTTTTTCATTCAAAATATACGCTTCTGGATTATTCTGGACTGTTTTGGCTGTAAAATTATATGCAGTTCTGTTTTTGCAGTTGGGAATGTAGTAGAAATAGACCTGATTTAAAAACAACAGGGGAATATGTCTCGGTTGAGACCATAACCGAAGCAGAAAACACCCCTATGGCATCGGTTCAGTCCTCAACCAAGGCTGAAAGGCTGGCGGATGAAGCAAAAAAAAAAAAATGAAAGAGGACCTACTACCTCGGTTCAAAGGGAACTGAGGCATAAAGTCCTGCGAAAAAAATTAAAAAAATAAAAACTCTACTACTTCGGTTAACTTTGAACTAAGGCAAAATCTTACCCTTTTATGCCTCGATTTAGAACCACTTTTTGCCTCGCTTTGATATGCCTAGGATCAGGAATCGTTGTCTATAGGCAAAAATAATTGTTGTCGTTTTCCCTGACTACACTAGTGAGATCAAATTTTATAGTCACGTCAGCGTCGAGTTGACTCTGTTTATTTCAACTTAACGGAAGGGACTTGATTCATTCATTTTTTACAACTTTAGGACCCAATGTATGCACTTTTGAAACCGGGTACTACACTAGAAAAAATCACTTAACATAGGGACCAAGTAAGCAATTAAACCAAATAAAAAATTTAGGCAAAATAATTATTATTTAAGGAAATAAATAATTTCATAAAAATTACATATTAAAAACAAATTCAGAAACAAATAAAATAAAATAAAACAAAAAATATACATAATAAATAATATATACAAAGTTTAAAATTATAAAAAAACAAAAAATTTTAAAACAAATTAACAAACAAATTAAAAAAAAGCAAAACATACTACGAAAACATATTAACAAAAAAAAGTATATAAAATATTAAAAAAAATTACTTTAATATATTAACATAATTTTTCATGTAAAAAAAAGAAAACCAAAAAAAGAAAACAAAAAAAAAGGCTTGACCGCACCTCCAACTTCACCCAATAACAACCGTAACTCTAATTTCGGTGAAGCACCAGCGCGTCTCTAATTGCGGCGCTCCTCAACCACACGTCCAAGTGCAGCTATGGGTGAACACTAAGCGCAACTCCAATTGTGATGCGACTCTCAAACACACTTTCATGTTCGATGGTGCCTTAACCACAACAACACCATACAACCACCAAACCAGAAACCAGAGAGGATGGGAGGAGAGGATTCAAAATAAATGGTCAAAGTGAGAGAGGAGGGGAGGAGGAGTGGACTGGTGGAAGAGAGGAGAAACAAAGAGATATAGGTTGAGATATGAAATTTGGCACAAAAGAAGGGAGGAAAAAGAGGTGTAGGGTTTCAAATATGAAATACAACACTGAAGTGACTAAAGGAGTGTAAGGTTTACTTCTTTTTATTATTGAATGGATGAGTAAGCTTTTTTAAAAATCAAAATATTCCTAATTTGAAGTTGGAAATATCAAAATAATGAGAGGTGCATAATGAAGTCAATGAGGTGCATGGAGAAGCCCTCTTAATCCCATGAGAGAGGATAGTTTACTCCAAAACCAAGTAACATGTTTAATAATTTGGTGTATTAATGAAAAAATAATATAGGTATAAAATTATGTAATTAATATTGTTGTTAATACGAATTCCACAATGATGATAGAACTGACAAAGTAATCACTTTGGTAGAATATTATTCAAATTATCAAGTAATCTGACATGCAAATAAAAGCGTATAAATTATTTTCAAGAAAATATAATAACCATTCATCATGCAATCCAGCTGATATATAATGCAGAAAAATCATTTTAATAATTTCATCCTGATTAAGAGTAATAGATAATATTAGTTAGTTAATAGCCATAAATTGACTTTTATTTATAATATTTTTCCTAATGGCCTTAAATTGAGAGTCTATATCTGTATTATTTTGCCCACTTAATTACTTTTCAACAAAATAAGTATACACGGAGAGAATACTAATCCTGTAGAAAGTGTTCAAACTATAATGCCATTCATAAGTCTATTATTTTTACAAAAAGAATACTTTGACACGCCAAAAGTTTTTGACACTCATATGACACGTGGTAGGGTCCAAATTTTGTGAATGTACAGAAGGCTGATATTGCCATTTACACGCTAAATGAAACGCTGCATTTCAGTAAATTCTTTCTCTCTGTTGTTCACTTTTTTGGTTTGTCTGATTTCACATTTGGACCAATTCATTTTCGAGGAGGTCTACGTGCTCTGCTAGGGTTTTGGCTGATAGAGAACGCGATAAATGGAAGAGGAAGTTTTCATGTTGTGCTAGGGTTGGGGCTGATAGAGAAGCCGAGAAGTGGAAGAGCAAGTGTTCGTGCTGTGCTAGGGTTGGGTTGATAGAGAACGCGAGAACTCCATGGGTGCCACTTAATCGAAAGGTGTATGCTTCTTCTTCGTTTCTTCTTTTGTCATTATTTTTGTATGTTTCCATTTCTATTTGCTTCATTTTGGTGAACCCTAGACTAAAGGGGGCAAGGTCGTGAGAGGGAGAGTTGCGGTAGGGAGAACACTAAATTCTCAATCCGAGACGAGCGAGATCGGTGGTGAATGAGAGGCACTGAGAGAAGAAGGTTTGGGGAGTTATCTCTGTCTAATTTGAAAACTGTGGTTGAATGTTTAATTTGGGATTTTATTTTGGTTCGTTTCCTTGTTTGACAAATTTGATTGTCCTGTATTGTAAGTAAATATTGATTTATGACAAATCTGGTTTGCTTGATTTGTAACTTGTGTCGTGCCTCATGCGTACGAAATGCAAATGCTGGTTTTCGGAGGGATGCATTTGTTAGTAGTGGTAACTTAGTTATTATAGGGTGTCTAACTCTTACATTGAGTTGTATGCAATGTTTGGTGGAGTCTCGAAGTGTTTATTAGGTATTTATCAATTTATATTAGAGGTGGTTGTCAATGTCTCAAAGAGGGATACTTATTAAGGATTGTAACCAACGAGGGAGTTGATTGAAGTGGATTATTTAAGCATTTGGTTTCTCCCCTCAATAGCTAGCTTTTGAGAGTGAATTTCCCTAGTGCTTGAGTATTTCTCACATTGAATCATCCAATATTTAGAAGCTTTTCAGTAAATTACTTTTAGTTTTTGGATTTTATCATCTGAAAACCCTCATTTGTAGACCTGTTGAGTTTGGTTTTCAGATGGTAACAATGAAAGGAATTTTAGTGTTCCTCTTTGAACATTCTATGCATTTCTCCCTTTTGTTTTGTTTTTTCTTGTGTATGGTTTATACAATGTCATCAACATCTTGTTTAATTAGTTTAAAAGCACGTCCATTGGCAACTAACTTTTTGCAGTCTCTTCATGATAGGTGGTTGCACTTGTTCCTAAAGGTGATGTTGATGGTGAAATGGGTGATGCTCACATGAATTGATGAGTCAGGCACTTCGAAAATTGAGCCATGCCTTATCACAAACATAACATATCTCTTTTCCATCCTTTTTTTGAAGGTAGTAACTATCATAATTATTGAGCCTCGTTAGATAGAATGTGCAGACTTGGATTTGTTTGGTATGTAATTCTTTCCATTTATTGAAATTTCTAATTATGCATTGGCCATGCATATGTCAGACATGTACCAATGGGCTTATTTTTAAACTTATTGGTGGCTTATTTTTATAAAATTTGTTTTAATCAAATATATCTCATTAAATATAAACAAACGAAATTAATTGTTTGATAAGTTTAAAAATTGTATTTAATAATTAATTTTAAAAGTTTAAAATATGTATATTTGAAATATAAAAAAAATCTTTGTAATATTGTGAAATTTATTTAATTAATTTTAATAATGTTGGATGTATTTTCTATGCACAACCACCATGATTCTTATAAGTTGGATGTCTTTTTGGTATATAAGTGGCAGATGAAATTGAGTAGGTTGAAAATTTAGTTATTATATATGGTTTATGAATGTGATTTTGTTGTGAGAGATGTGTTTATATATGTGTTCTATTTAAATATTTTATAGCTTGAAGTCTAAGTTTTTTATTTTATGGACATGCAGTCAAATCATAGAGATAGTTGGAAGAGTCATTATGGAAGAACAGGTATGAATGCACATGATGATTTTTTATGTGTTTAAAATTGATTTCCTGAAGTGGTCTATTTGACTTGTTGAATTGTTTACTTTGATATATAGGTTTATGCACGACATTCATGTAGGACAAAATACTTGGCACATGTGAATACATTATTAACGGATGTGCAGAAGACATTTATACAAAGAACTCCTTTTGGATGGCTACTGTCCATTGATGTGGAAGCCAAAATGAGTAGGACACTACTTATAGAATTGTGTAGTAGATGGTTAGAGAGAAGGGACGGGTTTGAAGTTAGGTCTTTCTTTATTCCATTCACCAAGTTAGATGTTTGCTTATGTTTAGGTGTTAGGGTTAATGGAGATATGTTTAAGTTGTTTAAAGAGCAAGTTGATTGTTACAGTAGAAGATTGTTTGATACAAATGATGTAACTATACATCATGTTTATGAAGAGCTTCAAATGCATAGATTCTCTCACTTCTTTGAGTGGTTGACATGCCAGCCCAAAAAGTGTTTCTCAAGTAACAAGGAACCCACCTGTGTCGTTCTTCATAAAGTGAAGAAAGTCATTCATTCGTTTCTAGTGAAAATATTGTTATCATCCTTTCCCATTTATAAACAAACTATTAACTAAATCGAATTGTAGACAACTTGCTTAAGTTATCACTTGATATCTTTGTAAGCCGCATAACCTTGTAACTTCTCAGGTGTTGTTTTCATTATATGCCACCAGCACCACCTATGACGAGTGTTAGGAAACACGACTTCTATTGCTTTCTTCATTGCTTTGCACTGATCCGTAAGAATTCCTTGGGGTGGTCTGTTGGACATGCACCGAAGCCATGAATTAAAGAGCCAAACAAATGAATCAATGTCCTCTGAACATAACAAACCACAACCCAACAATATAGATTGGCCATGGTGGTTAACACCAATGAAAGGAGCAAATGACATATCGTACTTACTTGTTAAGTATGTTGTGTCAAAAGATATGACATCACCAAAATACTCACAAGCTGCCCTACTTCGTGCATCGGCCCAAAACACATTCAGTATACGGTTGTCGTCATCAACATCAATCTCGAAAAAGAAATCCTTATTTAATTGTCTCATGGAAGAGAAATGGTTTAAAAGTGCCTTTGCATCACCATCTTTTGTTAATGCTCTTCTTTGTTTGGCCACATAATTTATAACATCGTGTTCGACAAACTCCAAGTTCTCGTAACCTCATGTAGCACAAACCAAGGACCGGAAGCTCTTGTTAATCCTCACTCCCGCTTCAGCATTCAAGTCTAGTGTTCTTTTAACGTTCAGATTCATCCTTTTATTGCCTTGGAACAATCTTGACTTTGTTGGACTAAGATCATGACTATGTACATCATTAAATGCTAAAATGTACCACTTGGCATCTCTTTTTGATACAATCATTCGAGCTGCACAATCATTAGCCAGTGTTGGACGTGCAATCATTTGATTCTCAATGGGGGACACAAATTTTGCAGCCCTAGAACACATCATCATGAAGTAACATAATTCGTTCTTGTTGTTCTTCCTTGAAGTCCTTGTTCAAATTCCAAAACCCTTTGATATTGCATATTGTCTATAAAATGACTTGACTTCATTAACAGTTTCAAAGACCATTCCAACTGTTGGAGGGATTGAGTTAGGTTGAATATGGTTTTCATTTAATTCTTCTTCTACATTGTCATGTTCTTCATGAAATTCAATATCATCAAAAGATGTATTTATATGCTCCATGTCCATGCTTCTCCTACAATAATTAAATAGAAGAATAATTACTACCTACTAGCGTAATTAATAACATCCTTAACTTAATAAAATTTGTAGATGTCCATAACCAGAATAATAAATAACCACAAATGAATGAACAAATAACCACTTACTACACCTGTAAAAGTTATTCATGAAATTGAATATGATCCAAATATGTATTTATATGGTCATTGTCCGTACTTCTCCTAAAACAATTCAATAGAAGAATAATTACTACTTATTGGGTTAATTAATATCATGCTTGATAATCAACTTAATAATTTTTTTAGATGCTCATAACCAGTATAAGAACTAACCACGTACAAATGACCAAATAACCACTTACTGCACCTGTAAAAGTTATTCATGAAATTCAATATGATCCAAATATGTATTTATATGGTCATTGTCCGTACTTCTCCTAAAACAATTCAATAGAAGAATAATTACTACTTATTGGACTAATTAATATCATGCTTGATAATCAACTTAATCATTTTTCATAACCAGTATAAGAACTAACCACATACGAATGACCAAATAACCACTTACTACACCTGTAAAAGTTATTCATGAAATTCAATATGATCCAAATATGTATTGATATGGTCATTGTCCGTACTTCTCCTAAAACGATTCAATAGAAGAATAATTACTACTTATTGGGATAATCAATATCATGCTTAATAATCAACTTAATCATTTTTTTAGATGCTCATAACCAGTACAAGAACTAACCACATACGAATGACCAAATAACCACTTACTACACCGTTAATTTTAAATTTGAATTTTAAATGACCAATCTCGAAACAATTACTTCACAGTTAACATTACAAACCATTATGCTATCTCATGAAATTAAAATGGGTATAAAGTTGAATAATTCAATCGGAAGAAGAAGTCAAATTCAAGGAAGATGACAAATATAAATCCAAACATTAAATAACTTCAACAACCTCATGGGCAACACAAAAATTTATTCTTTTGAAAAAAAAACTTCTAATCACTCACCTATTTAATAGAACTTTTCAGTGGTTGTTGACAGATATGGACCTCAATAAATGGTCTGGACCACTTCATTCACTCATTTCATCTTGTAGCAATTTTAGGGTTTACGGTTTCGTAATAAGTAAATGATGGAAAAACTTTCTCCCCCACCTCTCATTGCAGTCGAAACATGAAAAGGGGTCTTGAGCTTTAAAATTTTGCAGAGGCATTAAATGGAGTTGTCATTCCATGACTTCTATCACAAGAAATGACAACTAATGCTTAATGGGGCATTTTCGTAATTTTGGTTGAATGTTATTAAAAGTTGTGCTGATGTGGGTAGAGCAAACACTTATATGCAAGGGAACCAGCATTATTCATGTATTGGAGGTATGCCCACTTTTATTCGTGACATTTGCTTCAGCCCCAACGTTTTCTTTCAATAGCTAAATCATGGATTAACTTTGTTTTTGTTCCCTTCCTCTTCTTTTTATCTTTTATTGAAGAAAAACAGAGTTTGGCGATTGTATGTTTTGTTTCTAGGTATTCTCAATCTTTTGGTTACATTACCTACACACAACCAATTCGTTTTTATGTATTCCCAATCTTTAGGTTACATGGTATAAGTTTCTTTAAGTTGACTTCGTCTTCGTTTTATGTTTTTTGTCAACATAAATAGAGAGTAATGGAAGCTTGGGAACAACTTGATATTGATGAAAGGGATCTTGATAGTTTTATTCGTCGTTGCAATTCGAATAACAATGTCATTTCGGGCCCTGCTGGTGTCATTGAGGCAGCCATGGTTAACCGGCAAGTGAATGAAAATATTTCGACACAAGAATTTTTGAGTGACATTACAAAAACCAGTTTTCAACGTGACTTCACATCCAATGCTTGGGTATGGGCTGAAAAATTCATTGACATCCATGGTAAGTACAGTAATTGGGAATTCATCTTCATACACAACATTAATTTTCGATTTGAAGAACATTATGGAAATAATAATTTGATTTGCAGGATTATTGCTTAAACATGAGGTTGAACATATCTCAACCCTAAATTCGTTGAAAGGAACTTGTAAGGTATCCTTGTTGCAATGTCTTGTTAAAGCTTGTGAACATAACGGACTAGGTGACATGAAAATAACAATTCGGGTTTCTTGATGTATATTGTAAATGGCTTTAGTGGAATGTTTAGTTATTTTGAAAACCATATTGAACTGTTTTTAGGGAAAATGTACCTCTTTACAGGATCCAACAGGTACTGTAAAAGCAAGTGTTCACCACAAGGCCATTGATCATCCTGAAATAGGTCCACACTTAAAAGTTGGAAGTGTGATAATCCTACAAGATGTAAGTATATTTTTTGTGATCAATAATTACTTATTGACCTTGTATTCCCACAACAATTTATGGAGTTAACCATTAATGTTTGAACATGTTGCAATTGTTTCACCAATACGCGAAACATACTATCTTAACATAACTCTTAGGAATATTGCTAAGGTAAAATTTACATATGTTTTGTATTGTGGTGTTATATATTTTCTAAACCTTTTTTACCACTTTATATTGGTTGCCCAACTAATGACCTAATACGTCTAACAGTACCAATTGTTATGAACAACCCTCCAACATGTTCTGTTGATGATATCCTTAGCAAATTGATTTCACCCATTCACAACAACAAACCTGAAGGCAGTGGATCAAACAAGAACAATTAAAAGTGGAACAAATTAAGGACTTTCATAATTTCCTTATTTTTATTTTAGTTTTATTGTTGTTGACAGTTTCGTATTTTGTACGTGTTTACACGGATGTGTTATTTAATACAATTTGTGAAGTACTAATGTTAGCTTCATCAATGTGTTGCTGCATTAAGTGGTGATGTAATGTATGCAATGTTCGAAGATTGGTATCATGTTCCTTTATTATGCGTCCTAAGAATGTAGAAATGATGGAAGTGTTATGTGATATAATTATGTTGAATTGTTTTAAGACATGTTGACGAACGGGTCGCACCGCTCACAAAATTTGAGTGCACGAAAATAATGCAGTATAATTACTAGGATTTGACTCCTAGGTCGTCTCTCAAGGACCAATTTTGGTGGTTCAGTCTTAGATTAGTCACGAAGTGGGGGGGGGGGTTTGTGATTTGTGGTACGGAAAAATAAATTTAAAACTGGAAATTAAACACAACTGAATTTAAAAACACTGAAATAAATTTCAAAGCAGTAAAACCAAACGGTAAAAGACGGTAAAAAATGGAACAGTAAATATGCAGAAAGGTAGAATTTAACGGTGCAGAAAATACTAAACTGTAAAAAACATCAGATAGAATAAAACACTGGAAATGGAATTCATCAAACATTCAACACTTAAATTAAAATTCCAAAATACTGAAAGATAAAAATAAAACGAACAAATTGTTTCAAATACTGTGATACACTGCACGCTCAGAAATAAAATTCTACACTGCTGAAAAATAAACAGAGAGCTACTGGAAAATGGAAAGTCGAGAGATTTATTGAAAGAGGAAGAGGCAAGAGCCTCCTCCAGGCCGTGGCTTCCTACTCCTAAAATCTAATACTAAAATCTAATGCTTTCTTCTGCTGCTGCCCCCTCATTTTATATTGCCAATTCTCTGAACCCGTGAGCATATTTTCTTGCATGCTGAGCAATAGTTTTCTCTCCGTGAGAAAACAGGGTGAGGACCCCTCAATCTTATCATCTTACACACCATTCCAGCACATCATCCTTTTGCTCCTCCTTCCGTGCATCAGTTTGGACGTCCTTCTCCCAACTGTAACAGCATGTGAAGCTGCTGCATGTGTTGGACCAGACCGTGGAGCATCTCCTTTTCTTTGCTACAGGATGGCTACGTGAATCAGCTGAGAAAATGAGGTTTGCTGCCCACGTGAACTTCTCTCCTTGTGCTGTGACCGAGAAGTGTTTCTGCTGGACCAAAGAGTATGTTTTTCTTTTGGTGGTGGCTGCTCTGTGTGTTCTCTGCTGCCATGGTGAAAATGACTGGATGTGCTCTCTATGCATCAACCGTGGGATCCCATCCAAACCGATGTGGCTTCCTCTGCTATGAATGCTTGAACGCCACTTCTTTTCTTGCTCCAGCTCCTCTCCGGTGGTAGCTCCTAGTGCATCCAGCCGTGTTTGCTTTTTACAGTGTTGTCTCTAGTGACTTCATTCAATTAATTAATCACCACACAAGAATGCACCTTCTAACGTAGCAACATTAACTCCTCTTCACGACCATGCTTCAAAGCCAAATTAGCGTTTTCTTTCTTTCCAGCTGGTGTGGGCCGTGACAGCCTTCAAGCTTAACCTGGAATCAGTAACTTCACTTCATCCAGCTATGACACCAAGTGCTTCATCTCCTTGCTTCCAGCGTTGGATGTTTGCTGCCATGTCTTTTTGCTTCTTCCAATTTGTGTGTGTTAACAAGTTGGTGAAGAGGTCTTCTCGGTGGTGTGGCTGCTCCAAATGCACTTCCAAAACTCTGATGAACTGCTCCTCTAATGTAGACGTGGCCCCCTTTTCCATGTGCTTTAAGAAGGTTGTTTGGCTTGCAATAACCGTGTGGTATGTGTTGTTTCTGAAGCATCTCTGAAATGAGTGAAAAGTGGGCCATGAAACATTTTCACTTAATAAATAAAATTTAGCATTTCATTTGAACTTTCTCTACAAAGCTGTGAGAGGTGGCCATGATTTCCCATCAAGTTTAACTTATTTAATTGTTGGATGACAATTTGTAAAAGCTATGTGAGCTATTGCAAAAGGAAGGAGGAAAACCGTGAGCCTTTAGTGAAGTGGTGGCTCCCATTTGTTGTCCAACTTTGCAAAATTTTTCACAAGAAAGAATGCAGCCATGACCTTCATAGGTGGTGGTCCCCTTCATCTTTTATTCCTTCACATGATGCCAAAATGAATGCATAATACCGTGGCCCATGTGTTGTCTCCTTTGGACAAAATAAACAAAACCAATTCATGTTGGAATTCTTTCCCATGGCCGTGACTTTTGCATTGTGTAATTGCTGAATGCTTCCAAATTATTTGAGAAAAACGTGAACACTTGCTATGTGTGTCCCTTTCTTTCATTTCTTTACTTGTTGAATTTTGGAGGGAAGCAATTTATTGTTTTAGCCGTGAGTGGAAATGCTATATTGCTTAGTTTGTGTGCACGTTCCAGCCAAGAAAGAAAATGTGGTGGCTCCCAACTTTTGCCACATGTATCATTTTCTAGATGGTTGCCAAATGAAATTGTCTATGGCCATGGCATTTACTTAGTAAATGTGGCAGCACAATTGTCATCTTTCAGAAACTATAAATCGTGACACCACCTTCCCAACTCAAAATAAAATTATTCCACCTCAAGTTTCCACATATCGACACACAGATTAATTCAACGCAGCGCGGATTCGACTAGATAGCACAGTTCATAAATCAATATTTTTCCAAATGTCCTAAAATATTTATAGAATTTTCCCTGCACTCAATAATGTAAATAATTATTGTCAGATAATTCAAATTAATTAAAATAAGAATTTCTGATCGAATTAAGCACAATCAGTAAAAACGGGAAAATACTTAACATTTAAACACAATTCCCTGTTTAAATATAGCACAATAAGGTAAGTGAAGTTGAGAAAATATTAACTCATCAAAATAGACCACACTTAGTCTTTTGCACTCCTGGGCAAAATTAAGACGCAAATCAGGGAATAGTTCAAAGGACTTTCAAGAAGGTGACACAAATGCAGCATACAGAAAATAAAGACTAAAGAGATAAATAAACAGAATTTACAAAGTTCTCAAGAAGTCTGGACAGAGAAAAGAAGTAGAAATTATCCAACACAAATCCAATAAAGCAGATACTTACAGAAATCATCCTAGCAATTCAAAGTATGGCAAAAATAATTAATCAGTTCAAGAGGCGATTTAAAAATAACAAAACCTCACAGATGCACTCACAGTGTTTCTTTCAAGTGTCTAGGGTATACAGTTTCAACTCAATGCACTCAAGAAAACAAACACAAGCAGACTTGGCAAGCTTCTAATATCAACACTTAAAACATATGCATGTTCAGATCAAAAGGTCTTTCAGGGTTGTAATGGGGCCAAGGACAGGGGAGGATAAATTTGGATAAGTAGCTATAGCTTAGAAGAAATAGAGGTGCACTAGGAAAAAAAATGTAAACACAGTGAAATCTCACCCAAACCTCTAATTCAATCCTCTTCTCGACTCCATTATTCATAAAATTATTTTTCAATTTTCTCTTTTTCTCATCAAATATTTTTCATCCTGTCTTCTTCTTTTTTTTTTTTTTTTTTTCACACAACAGGATATAAATTATCATTTCAAAACATGATGAGGAACCAACTAGCCAATTCATCAGAATTCCCAAGGAGACCACACTTATTCTCAAAACACTTCTGTAGCTCCAGACTTTCCTAAGTTTAAGGTAATCATTGTTTTTCACTTAGGGTCAGTATATGAGCTTCAACACAAATAAATGGGGAAAGTATAGGCTCAAAGGGGTTATCAAAGGATAATAACAGGGTAGGCTTATTTGGCTAAAGAGGCTCAAGAAATAAAATGCCTTTATCATTTTCTAAACATGCATATCCATCAAGAATTATCAAAAAGAATCAAGCCAAGGCATATGTGCAAGCAATCAAGATACATGTCACACAAGAAAGAAAATTAAGTGGCTCAAATTCTCACTCAGGGTATTTTTCTCAATCAAATCAACCTCTCAAACATTATAATCATCTTCCAAGCAGAGAAAAGCAAGGATTTCAAACCATAAGTATTAATCAAGTGAAGGAAAAATCTACAACTTAGACATCATCCAAAAATCAAGAGAAAAATGTAAAATTTATTGCACACAAAACACACTAAAACAACTTAAAACAGAAAAAATTAACACTCAAAAACAAAAAATTTAACACACAAAATACAATCTAACAGAAAAATCAGAAAAATCAGAATTTCTTCCCAGTAGACCACACTTAAATCACACAATGTCCTCAGTGTGTTACAATCATCAGATTATCAATTTCAGAGTAGTCAAATAATATAAACAAGTGCAATAAAAATTAGAAAAATGGGAAGAAATTTTTCAGTAACATCCATCAGTAGATGTTATCAGTGACATCCATCAGCAGATGTCGAAATCACCTAGCACCCATCAGTAGATGCTATAATATTTTTTTTATTATTTTTTTTTTTATTTTATTATTTTATTATTTTATTATTTTTTTTTTTTCTGAAAAAGGATACCGGTACTGTGACAACAGTCTCGGTGGCAAAGACCGGAACTGTTGCTACAGTGGAAAGCAATTCTGCTATAAAAGGCTACTCCTCCGCGTCCAGCGCCATTTCTGAACGCTCAATCTCTCTCTACTCCTCTGCTCTCTCTCTCTCTCTACTCTCTCCGCTCTCTCTCTCTGCTCTCTCCGCTCTCCTCTCTCTCTCAACTCTCTCCTGAGCGTCTGGATCTGTGAGGAAGCTCTGTCTCTGCGTCTTCTGAAGAGTCTGAGTGAGATCCGCGAGGAGCCTCTGCAAGCCTACTACTCCAGGTAAGTCCTCTGCTCCTGGATCTGCCTTTCTTTCCCTTTTTCTTTCTGCTTGCTTTACTTTCTTTCCGTCCTTTACTGCTTTATTTTTCTTCTTTCCTGTCATTCTGCTTATTCTGCTGCTATGCCTTCCTGCTTTCCTTCTTCTCCTTTTCCTGCTTTCCAGATCTTTCATTTTTTTTTTCTTTTTCTTATTCTGCTTTCTTTTTCACCTGCTAAACACTTAAAACACATAAAACACAACTGTCTAAAAACTTAAGGGGTATATAGGCTGGAAACCAGACGTTAATCTCCCTTCGATTGAAGGTATTGCAGAGACAATCGGGTAGAACAACGCCACGTACCCCACTTAAAACTAAATAAACACATAAACATAATATACAAGAACAATATGGACAAGAACAACCGGACAACTGGACGTAGATCCGTTTAGGACCCTTTTGCAAGGACCGTGAAACAGATCTGAGACCAAAAACTGAAACATCAAATACAGACTGGACAAAATAAATCTAAAAGGAAACAAGAACAAATAAATAAAGAAAATACAGAACTAAGAATCTAATTTTTTTATGCTTTTTTTTTTCTTGTTTTTTTATATGTATTTATTTTTTTATTTATGTATTTGTATATTACGAGAGGAAGGATGAGTGAAACGGAATCAGAGAGATATACCAGTCAACGGTGGCGTCCAACCGACGATCAGATCACGATGATGACCAAAATATTCAACTATGGGGTCACACACCCAAGCCGAGCGCAAGTCGTCGAGATCGCGTCTCGACTAAGGGCTTTCGGCGAAGCCACCGAATACAACGTACACTGCTGGTTCAACAACCACGGCAATCGGGTCAAGCACTGGCAAGCGGAGATAGACCCCACTGGCACTCTCTTTTCACAACTGCCGCTATACATGTACGGTAAGACCTCTGATCACACTTCCATTGAATTTCATTCCTCTTCTATTATTAACACAAGTTTTTTTTTATTTTTTTATTTTTTTATATTTTATTTTTTTGTTTGAAAGAAAACAACTGGGTGATAATGAGGGCACCGAGGCTGCTGAATTTGTTTCCAGTTCCGATCATTATCGATGACGACAGAAATGAACGAGAAATTCCTCCACCAAAGCCTCCGCTCGTGACTTTTCGAACCAGAGCTCCCTCAACGGAGCTCTCCCTTAGACCACCACAACCAGCTCGTGAATTCTTTCAGTTTTAAAGTTTTGTTTTTTTTTTTTTTTTTTTATGTTTTTGTTGGCCGAGTGTGGCCAGAATATGGGCTGTAATATGAACACTTATATTTTTGTTGTTTTTATTTTTTTTTTATGTTTTTATGATGTTTTTGTTTTTTTATTTGGTTTGTAATATTAACGATCACTAAAGATCGACCCCCTGAACAACCTTATTTTCACATATATCTATTGCAATTTCATTTTCACATCTGAAAAATTTCCTTTTCTCAATTACTGTAATTTTTGCATTGATGAATGAAATATTTTCTTAGTCTAAAAATTTTCAATCAAAAACCTGTATGAGACAACTAAGAAAATATATTTACAACGAAGAAAATAAGGAAAAAGATAAGATCTGAAGTGAAAATTTTTATTGGTAAGAAACTGAGGGTCGAAATAAAATCAAGGACTACGCAAAACAATTTTTGAATTTTTGATTTTTTTTTTTTTTAGGGATAACAATTTGAAAACTAAGAAGAAAAAATAAATAAATATACATATCATAATACAGATTTGGCACGCTTTAAAAAAAATTTTATCACAAATTTTTTTTTTCTTTTTAGTAAAAACACTAAGAATGAGGAAGCAAATAAAACACAAAACACATTTTTTTTTTCGTTTTTAAATATATGAAAAATAAATATATGTACATCTCATAACAATTAAATTTGAAAAGAAAAAATTTTTGCACACTTAAAAAAAAAATTATCACAAATAATTTTTTTTTTTTTTTTTAAAAAATAATAACTCGAAAACTAATAAAGAAAAATAAAAGGAAAAATAAACATAAAAGAAAACAAAATTCAGAATCTTCCCGAGACCATACTTAAATTACACTGTCCTAAATGTTTTCTAAGCATAAGATCATCAATTAAAACACTAACAGATAAAGGACAAATGCAATAAAAGTAGGAAAACGGGGAAGAAAGAAAAAGAAAACTCCCCTGGTCAGGGTGGCAGTTGCCAATTTTGGATTTGTAGGGAGATGTCTTCTTCAGGATCCAGCATGAAATTGTTGAGGACGAACTGCTTCATCCTCCAGATTTGATCAAGCAGTGAAATGTCCTCCACCGCCGGATCTAAGCAGCAAATATTGTTACTAAGCAGATTCAGTAGGTGCCTTTTGATCTTCAAACTATCAGTGTCAGCACCTTTGTTTTCCACTGTGGGTGTATGTTGATCAAATTTATACGTACCTCCTGCAACATGATTAGTGCAATGTGGCACTGCAGAAATTTCATGCAGAGGTATAACACCCCATCCCAATTCATCATACTGAGCCTTAGATAAATCCTCATAACATGAATCAATTTCTAAATTGCATGCAATATTAATCATAGACTCAGATTCATGTTCAGTGCATGAAGAATAACCATTCGAATGTGATAGTAAAAAGCGGTTCTCATCATGCACAGAGGAAAAATTAAAATCAGACTCAGCAAGAATATAGTCATTAGCATACCGATCATCATCACAATCAACATAATAATCAAATTGTGGTATGCTTACCTCCTCTTCCTTGAAGATTTCTAGAGTGTGGGAAGGTGAAGGTGGTCTACCTGGTTCAGGATTACAGCTTACTTCTGCCGGGTCCCCAAAATTTTCATCAGTCTCCTCAGGTGCAAGAGTGGCCATCTGCCTGATCTGATCACTCAGATTCTGCATGGCAGCTTGAGTTTCCATGCTCTCTTGCTTGAACTGCATGTTCCCTTTCTGAAACTGAATGTTCTGCATTGTCATCTGCTCTAGTAACTCCTTTAATGTAGGTTCAGAAATAGAAGGTTGAGGAGTTATTTGAATAGGAGAATCATACTGCTGACTCTCATATTGTGGAACTGGCTCCCAAAGAGAGCTCTCAGAAATTGGATGATGGAACATATTGTTCTCATCATAAAAATCAGCAGATTTAAAATCAAAGTAATATGCAGAATAAGAATCATAATCACAGACATTGGCAGAATAAGCATTATTCACAACATTAAAATAGGTAGACATGGAAAAATAAAAAGTAAAAACTAAAAACTAAAAATTACGAATCAGATAAAACAAAACACATTTATACACGCTACAAGCACACACAAGACAGAACATCAATAGTAAAAATTTTTAATTAATTTTTTTTTTTAATTTTAAATTTTTTTTTTAATAACAACTAAATACAGAACATAGCACAATTAAACACATATATACACAATATATATTAACACAGTAAAAATCTAAAACAAGAACCTGGAACTGAAGTGACAACGCTGCCAAAATTTGCTGAAGGTGTCGTTATCGCCTACAAAAATACAAAACACAAAACACACAAAATACACATATTAACAGAACAAAAATTTACACAACAAGAATCTAAAACCAAACCGTCATTGGTCCCCGGCAACGGCGCCATTTTTGACGAACGGGTCGCACCGCTCACAAAATTTGAGTGCACGAAAATAATGCAGTATAATTACTAGGATTTGACTCCTAGGTCGTCTCTCAAGGACCAATTTTGGTGGTTCAGTCTTAGATTAGTCACGAAGTGGGGGGGGGTTTTGTGATTTGTGGTACGGAAAAATAAATTTAAAACTGGAAATTAAACACAACTGAATTTAAAAACACTGAAATAAATTTCAAAGCAGTAAAACCAAACGGTAAAAGACGGTAAAAAATGGAACAGTAAATATGCAGAAAGGTAGAATTTAACGGTGCAGAAAATACTAAACTGTAAAAAACATCAGATAGAATAAAACACTGGAAATGGAATTCATCAAACATTCAACACTTAAATTAAAATTCCAAAATACTGAAAGATAAAAATAAAACGAACAAATTGTTTCAAATACTGTGATACACTGCACGCTCAGAAATAAAATTCTACACTGCTGAAAAATAAACAGAGAGCTACTGGAAAATGGAAAGTCGAGAGATTTATTGAAAGAGGAAGAGGCAAGAGCCTCCTCCAGGCCGTGGCTTCCTACTCCTAAAATCTAATACTAAAATCTAATGCTTTCTTCTGCTGCTGCCCCCTCATTTTATATTGCCAATTCTCTGAACCCGTGAGCATATTTTCTTGCATGCTGAGCAATAGTTTTCTCTCCGTGAGAAAACAGGGTGAGGACCCCTCAATCTTATCATCTTACACACCATTCCAGCACATCATCCTTTTGCTCCTCCTTCCGTGCATCAGTTTGGACGTCCTTCTCCCAACTGTAACAGCATGTGAAGCTGCTGCATGTGTTGGACCAGACCGTGGAGCATCTCCTTTTCTTTGCTACAGGATGGCTACGTGAATCAGCTGAGAAAATGAGGTTTGCTGCCCACGTGAACTTCTCTCCTTGTGCTGTGACCGAGAAGTGTTTCTGCTGGACCAAAGAGTATGTTTTTCTTTTGGTGGTGGCTGCTCTGTGTGTTCTCTGCTGCCATGGTGAAAATGACTGGATGTGCTCTCTATGCATCAACCGTGGGATCCCATCCAAACCGATGTGGCTTCCTCTGCTATGAATGCTTGAACGCCACTTCTTTTCTTGCTCCAGCTCCTCTCCGGTGGTAGCTCCTAGTGCATCCAGCCGTGTTTGCTTTTTACAGTGTTGTCTCTAGTGACTTCATTCAATTAATTAATCACCACACAAGAATGCACCTTCTAACGTAGCAACATTAACTCCTCTTCACGACCATGCTTCAAAGCCAAATTAGCGTTTTCTTTCTTTCCAGCTGGTGTGGGCCGTGACAGCCTTCAAGCTTAACCTGGAATCAGTAACTTCACTTCATCCAGCTATGACACCAAGTGCTTCATCTCCTTGCTTCCAGCGTTGGATGTTTGCTGCCATGTCTTTTTGCTTCTTCCAATTTGTGTGTGTTAACAAGTTGGTGAAGAGGTCTTCTCGGTGGTGTGGCTGCTCCAAATGCACTTCCAAAACTCTGATGAATTGCTCCTCTAATGTAGACGTGGCCCCCTTTTCCATGTGCTTTAAGAAGGTTGTTTGGCTTGCAATAACCGTGTGGTATGTGTTGTTTCTGAAGCATCTCTGAAATGAGTGAAAAGTGGGCCATGAAACATTTTCACTTAATAAATAAAATTTAGCATTTCATTTGAACTTTCTCTACAAAGCTGTGAGAGGTGGCCATGATTTCCCATCAAGTTTAACTTATTTAATTGTTGGATGACAATTTGTAAAAGCTATGTGAGCTATTGCAAAAGGAAGGAGGAAAACCGTGAGCCTTTAGTGAAGTGGTGGCTCCCATTTGTTGTCCAACTTTGCAAAATTTTTCACAAGAAAGAATGCAGCCATGACCTTCATAGGTGGTGGTCCCCTTCATCTTTTATTCCTTCACATGATGCCAAAATGAATGCATAATACCGTGGCCCATGTGTTGTCTCCTTTGGACAAAATAAACAAAACCAATTCATGTTGGAATTCTTTCCCATGGCCGTGACTTTTGCATTGTGTAATTGCTGAATGCTTCCAAATTATTTGAGAAAAACGTGAACACTTGCTATGTGTGTCCCTTTCTTTCATTTCTTTACTTGTTGAATTTTGGAGGGAAGCAATTTATTGTTTTAGCCGTGAGTGGAAATGCTATATTGCTTAGTTTGTGTGCACGTTCCAGCCAAGAAAGAAAATGTGGTGGCTCCCAACTTTTGCCACATGTATCATTTTCTAGATGGTTGCCAAATGAAATTGTCTATGGCCATGGCATTTACTTAGTAAATGTGGCAGCACAATTGTCATCTTTCAGAAACTATAAATCGTGACACCACCTTCCCAACTCAAAATAAAATTATTCCACCTCAAGTTTCCACATATCGACACACAGATTAATTCAACGCAGCGCGGATTCGACTAGATAGCACAGTTCATAAATCAATATTTTTCCAAATGTCCTAAAATATTTATAGAATTTTCCCTGCACTCAATAATGCAAATAATTATTGTCAGATAATTCAAATTAATTAAAATAAGAATTTCTGATCGAATTAAGCACAATCAGTAAAAACGGGAAAATACTTAACATTTAAACACAATTCCCTGTTTAAATATAGCACAATAAGGTAAGTGAAGTTGAGAAAATATTAACTCATCACATGTCCTTTAATTATATAAGTTTCAAGTCTTGGTACACACCTTACAATTTGAAAACAAATATTGAATAGTCCATGTTGTTCTTTGAGAAACTCACTTGTTATAAAGTTCCACTATTCCCTTTTGTTCCCTGGTTGTAGTAAGTGGTTGCTCACTAAGTCCTATGTCATTTAATTGGTTTAATTGAATATCAATCATTGATTTCTTAGGTCCAGTAAGTGGTGATGTACTATGTTATATGTGGATATTTCTGAGAGAGGTTCTGAACAAGAATAGAAGTAGTTTAATTGGATATCAATCATTGATTTCTTAGGTGCAGTAAGTGGTTATATACTAAGTTGTTTGTGATTATTTATGAAAGAGATTCTAAACAAGAATATAATTGGTTTAATTGAATATCAATCATTGATTTCTTAGGTCCAGTAAGTGGTGATGTACTATGTTATATGTGGTTATTTCTGAAAGAGGTTCTGAACAAAAATAGAAGTGGTTTAATTGGATATCAATCATTCATTTCTTAGGTGCAGTAAGTGGTTATATACTAAGTTGTATGTGGTTATTCATGAAAGAGATTCGGAACAAGAATATAATTGGTTTAATTCAATATCAATCATTGATTTCTTAGGTCTAGTAAGTGGTGATATACTATGTTATATGTGGTTATTTCTGAAAGAGGTTCTAAACAAGAATAGAAGTTGTTTAATTCAATGTGAATAATCCCTTTTTTTAGGTACAGTAAGTGGTTATTTAATAAGTTGTATGTGGTTATTTCTGAAAGATGTTCTGAACACGAATACAATTCATTTAATTGGATATCAATCATTCATTTGTTAGGTACAGTTAGTGGTTATTTATGAAAGAGGTTCTGAACAAAAATATAATTCGTTTAATTGAATATCAATCATTAATTTCTTAGGTCCAGTAAGTGGTTATGTACTATGTTCTATATGGTTATTTCTGAAAGAGTTTCTCAACAACAATAAAAGTGGTTCATTTTAATATCAATAATCACATTTCTTAGGACAAATTTCATCAATATGGTTGGCAGCCAAACTTTTATGAATATACAAACTTAAATTTTCATCCAAATACCCATTTTATAATCAATCATAAAATTCATCAACATTAAATAGTACAACATATTCTTCATTACAGAAACTAAACAACTTAAAAACCAGTAACGTTAATTAAATCCTAATCAATCATATTTTGTGGACATTCTGTTCAAAATGTACATTAATTGTTCTCCTACTTCAATGTATTCAAGTTGGTGATGTTGTCTTACTTCATGCCTTAATCAATGCCTAAAGGATCCCACATTTCTGCAATACCCTTCTACGATGAACATTATCTTTGTGTAATACCCACTGACAAACCATTTCTTGTCGCAGAACTTGTAATTGTTCCTGCAATAACAATACTCTTGTTAAATTTTACACTAAAAAACCTTTTATCATAAATCATATTGAAATAAACATATACATAAATAATACTAACCATTGTGTAATCGGGCATTTTATTCCCATCAAATTTAGGTGTATGATCCCATAACTCAATATACTTAATGACCAATATACCACAATCATACCTACACATTAAACAAATATTAGAAAGTGATTATATGACACAACTCAATAAATTGTCAACACTAGCAAGTTCACTAACGTATTTGGTTGCACAGGTAAATATTCTTCGATCACTTTCAATTCCTGCTCCTTAGAGTTTGAGTGTATGTCAGTCATATTGAATAATTCTTGCAAAGTGGCAACCTTAAAAATTGATATTCAACACATTCAATGCTCTTGTAAATCTTGTATTCTAAAAGTAAAGTTCACTTAAAACAATAACAATACAACAAAATATGTATTACCATAGCCTTGTCAATACTTTTTCTACACCGCCTTTTGTGACCAAGAGAATCCAAAATGAACATTTCTCTTGATTGACAGTTCACAGCATAGCACCACCAATGGTCATCACCAACAGTGGGCACAAATAACTAAAGAACCACAACCACAAACATCAATACATTGAAGAACACATGGTATGATAAACCTATAACAGAACACATATACTTATAAATTCAGATGTTAACAAGACATTTAAAGGAAATGATTGAGGTTGGAAGAAATGATGGTAATCTGTTGCTGCCAATGGTTCTCGCTTTTTTTTGGGAATCTTCATTCTCTCCATAACCATTGTCTAAAAAATTTCATCCATAAAATTGGTTCAAACAATTCAATCCTTAAATACGCCAACAACTAATATCAACAAGTACAAAGCTTTATCATTCAACAATTCAATCCTTACATAAAGTAAAAAATGGATTCAAACAACACCGTCTAATCGTTCCAAATATGTGCAATTGATTATACACAATCATCCCAGTGGCAGACAACATAACCTACATCAAAAGTTGATCAAAGTTATACACTCACATTATTCATTTAAACAACAAGTTTTGGTTCATTACACAACTTACCATGTTATCAATTTTTCCACGCGATCGTAAGCATTGGAAGTTTGCTATGGTCAACATGTTGTTTGACACCTCCAAAGGTACTCTACATACAACACAATTTCATGATAATGTTCATTTCAAACACTTTTTTTGTGTATAACTTACTCAACACCATCATTACAAAGCCCCGAAGTGCAAGTTGTGTAAACATTTGAAAAAACAATGTTCTCAATTGTGGAGGGTCCCTCCTGTGACACTCGGGCACGGAGACGAGGGCGGGGAGTGACGCCGGTGCAAGAAGCATGGTGCAGGGGGCACGGACAAGGAGCGGCTCCTGGCAGCTTCGGGTGGAAGGGGTACATGGATGAATCGAACATACACCGGAATGAGAGGGATCTGGAGACTGTGTAGGTATGGGACTATACAATTGAAGGATAGCTTAAAGGAATTGATTTGACTACCCATATCACCAAAATGCATTTACTTTTCGGTAGCCTGACTCATAAGAACTCCATGGTTAAGCGTGCTTGGCCTGGAGTAATTCTGGGATGGGTGACCTTCTGGGAAGTTTTTCCAGAAAGTGTGCGAGTGAGGACAAAACACACTGGAAAGCCTGGTGGTGATCTGTGGGGGCAGTCAATGGTCCCTGTGAGTTGCCGGGACGTTACAGATGGTATCAGAGCCTAGCCTCTCCCAGTACGGTGTGGTTCGAGGACGAACCAAGCGGAAGCTGGTGGGCATGTGACACTCGGGCACGGAGACGAGGGCGGGGAGTGACGCCGGTGCAAGAAGCATGGTGCAGGGGGCACGGACAAGGAGCGGCTCCTGGCAGCTTCGGGTGGAAGGGGTACATGGATGAATCGAACATACACCGGAATGAGAGGGATCTGGAGACTGTGTAGGTATGGGACTATACGATTGAAGGATAGCTTAAAGGAATTGATTTGACTACCCATATCACCAAAATGCATTTACTTTTCGGTAGCCTGACTCATAAGAACTCCATGGTTAAGCGTGCTTGGCCTGGAGTAATTCTGGGATGGGTGACCTTCTGGGAAGTTTTCCCAGAAAGTGTGCGAGTGAGGACAAAACACACTGGAAAGCCTGGTGGTGATCTGTGGGGGCAGTCAATGGTCCCTGTGAGTTGCCGGGACGTTACACCTCCATACCCCCATCCACAAAATTGACAACAGCCAAATCTCTTCCTTTGTCATCTGTCAAAGGCCCTTCCATACCATCGTTAAAAGATGGCATCTCATTCAAAACCTCTTCTTCCAACCGTCTTATACTTCTTTGTAACTCCAGAAGGCATTCTGCATGGTTATCAACCCTTGTCCTCAAGAGCCTTTGCTCTTCGACAACTCTAGCAAAGTTAAAGTTGTCATTGTAGGACTTACGATTAGTCTTCCCAACAGAACCAAGTGATTCCTTGATTTCCTCATTTTGAAATTGTTCTTCACTCAAATGGAAATCCCATAATATCTTCAAAAACAAATACAATTTAACATAAACAACAAATAATATTAAGTCAATAACATGACAAATGTAACCAAAATATCAAAACAAATGGAATTACCTCAGTGCGTTCAAAAGTTGATATTATTTTTGTCCTTTTATCTTTAATTACAATCCAATGAAGAATTCGAGGATAAATACTCCTCCCACCAATATCATACAAACTTATGTGTTCCACAACCCATAACTGCAAAGTTCATCAAAATAATTCAAATTGTTTCGACAAAAAATACACATTTATTTTGTAACAGTTAAATAAATAATTGTTAAAACACACCTGTAATACTTTTGCACAACCAGCTATGTGTATGGCATCATGATATGTTTTGCGGTTGTATTTATCTGCTGCCCGATTCAAACTACTTTCTATCAAACTATATACAACATCACCCCAGTTGTATATATTTAGTTCATCAATGTTATCTAATTTACTAAAAGGGACACTGTTTATCACATTACTATTCCTAGGAAAATAAAATATTCCAAATGTTAACAATATATACAACCCACAAAAATTGTCAACATTTTTTTTTGTTTTAAATTTCTTATCCCTCAACTTTTCCATTATAGTAAAAATTGTTATGTTCTCATCCCTAAAAAAGTTATTAACAATGCCACCAACATCATTTTCTAGATTAAAAGTTTGACCAGAATTTGACAAACCTAAAAAAAAACACACATCCTCAACTGTAAAAGGGACTAAATTCTCCCTGACCCTAAAAGTCTTATGTACGACATCCCACCTACTAATTAATTCTACAAGAATGGGGCTAGAAATAACGATATTGTTCACCAAATCGACTAAAAATTTAAAAGGTGTCGACTTTATTCTTTCCTTCTGAAAGGATGATAGGGAAGCATTTAATTCAACTATAGGTTGGGTTTGTACTCGGTGCCTAACTCTAATTGTACCCTGCAAGTATAAACCAAACCATATCATAGTACAATCAATGCAACAATCTACCTAATAAATATTAAATTGAAACAATTACAGCATACTTACAGGTTCATTAACTTCTCTGTCCATATCACTATATCCTGCACATTTTACCAAACACAATCAACATCATTGTATAATTAGAGTGACAACTTCGGTTTATTATGTATTTAACTCATTCAAACCATATCTTAGTACAACCAACCATGATTAATCATGATTATTCAAGCATCCACCAAGCTATATTCACACACAACACCTACACATCATTTCATTGTTCGTACAATACTAGACCACATTTATATATGAATGAAAAGTGCACTCTTAATTTGAAACCAATGCCACCCAATTACATCCGCTTATGTACCATCATTCACAAGCCTAATTTTTATTCAATTACAACAAAGGTATACACTTACCATATTAATATCAGTATTTAAGACTCGTATAACTCATGCACTGTGTATTAGAAATGCTTTAATTCATATCACGTGTTAATTTAGAATTAAATCATGACATTTTACCTTAAGTTCATATCACATCATTTGTTTAATCTACATACCAATATTAACTTCAGTCAATGACCCAATTTCAGAATTTAAGGATAATAATAAATAAACCTATATAATAGGTTTAGTACTTCGTTATCAACTTAAGAATAATGATATCTAAACAATCATAACTCTTACATTAGTTCAAACAGCATTGTGCCTCATTTTATTATTATAAATTATATAACATCAATGACAATCTACACGCATACTACCTGTCAATACCCAATTTCGTCCGGGTAAATAAAATTAATAATAAATAAATAAATAAATAAATAAATAAATAAAAGTGAATAGTGAATAGTAAATAGTGAATAGTGAATTGTGAATAGTAAAAAGTGAAAAGTAAAAAAAAAATTTATTTTTGGAAAGGATAAGTGTTCCACATAGCTTTGAGATCAGAATTCACCAATTTGCAAATAAAAAATTAATTTTGTAATAGTAAAATGAATAAAAAAATGAATAGTAAAAATGAATAGTACAAATGAATAGTAAATTTTTTTTACTATAAATAGCCAAGGGGGGAGGCTGAAAATTGACACAAAAGAATTGAGAAAATTTTTGAGAGAAGAGAGTTGGAAGAATTTCTAATTTCAAAGGGGATATTCTGGAAGTTTTCAGAGAGCGAGGAGATTAAGTCTGTAATAGAGGTAAGGGAAGCTAACCTTGAGTATCTCCTTTTGTATTATCTTGAGCCTTGAATATGCTATATTTTGCTTTTGTCTGATCTTAAATCTTGATTATGGAGTATTTTGTTTCTGTATGATTTTGAATTTAAATGAGAGTATGCTTTTGCGTTGATATCCAAGTGTGATAGTTGTAAAACGTGATATTGATTATGTTATGCCATTTGTATGTTATTAGTTGTTTATTTTTGTATTTTGGAAGGATTAGAAGTTGTCTAACCGGCTCTGCCAGATTCAACTTCTTATTTCCCCAAACGTTTTATTTCTTTACTTATTTATTTTATTGCATTTTGGAAGGATTAGAAGTTGTATAACCGGCTCTGCCAGATTCAACTTCTTATTTCCCCAAACACTTTATTTCTTTACTTATTTATTTTATTGCATTTTGGAAGGATTAGAAGTTGTCTAACCGGCTCTGCCAGATTCAACTTCTTGTTTCCCCAAACGTTTTATTTCTTTACTTATTTATTTTATTGCATTTTGGAAGGATTAGAAGTTGTCTAACCGGCTCTGCCAGATTCAACTTCTTGTTTCCCCAAACGTTTTATTTCTTTACTTATTTATTTTATTGCATTTTGGAAGGATTAGAAGTTGTCTAACCGGCTCTGCCAGATTCAACTTCTTGTTTCCCCAAACGTTTTATTTCTTTACTTATTTATTTTATTGCATTTTGGAAGGATTAGAAGTTGTCTAACCGGCTCTGCCAGATTCAACTTCTTGTTTCCCCAAACGTTTTATTTCTTTACTTATTTATTTTATTGCATTTTGGAAGGATTAGAAGTTGTCTAACCGGCTCTGCCAGATTCAACTTCTTGTTTCCCCAAACGTTTTATTTCTTTACTTATTTATTTTATTGCATTTTTGTGATTAATTTTTATTTCATCTAAATTTTCCACCAACTTATTATATTATTTTTGTTCATCAACTTTCTTCATCCTTAACTCTATAAATACCTACATTCTCTTCACTTCACACACACAATTTACATAATATCCATATCTTCTCTCTCAAAATCTCTTCATTCCATCCCGAAACTCTACTTCATTTCTCCCTGATGAGTCAATATTTTCTTCACTTCACTTAGCTTATTGTACCGGATTTAATCAAGGAATTGTATTTGAATGTACAACATTATTCTATTTTTCCTAATTGTGCTAAATTTGATCGGAAATTCTTATTTTAACTAATTTGAACTCTCTGAGCTAATTATTTTGCAAGGAAAATTTGGAAATAGAAATTAGGACATTTGGTAGGATACTCATTCACACACTGTGTCATTTAATTGAAAGAAGCTATACTGTATTGATTTATTTTGTGTTGAATAAAAGAAAGATGTACAGATCCTAGAGACTCGAAGAAAAATTGCAGTTTGGTTTGGCTAAAAGAAAGCACTTTCAACTCATTTTATTTTGGAGAAGCAACTTAATTCCTTGATTTATCTCCTAGCATGTCACGGCCACAACATGAAGAATTCTTGATTGGTTGCAAAATGCATTTCACGGTTGAATCAAATTGGCAACATTCATATGCTTTCACGTGAATTGAAGGAACAAGTCCTTTCTTTCTTAAATCTTAAGAAGCATTGGTTGGCTTGGAATGACATTGGAAGTTCATGGTCATAGATAGCAAAAGCATGAAGCAACACATGATTTCTTTCTTCTAAAATTACTGCACAATGATATGTAACGAACAAATGTACTGCATGCAAGAAAGTAAGAAGTCAAAAACGTTGAAAGAAGGAGACATCTAGGCAATTGCTTCCAGCCTTGAGAACCAAACAAGCACGTGTAAGAGACAAGGGCAACACATTCACGTGGCCATCCCATTTCCACCGTTCATGCAATGTCTAGCAAGTCATTCCATTGAAGAATTTTTAATAAACACTTGGCTAGCAAACAAGAACACTCTCGGCAGCCAGCAGCACATGGAGCAATTACATTTCAATTTTTTCTCTCAAGTGGAGCCACATAAGACAAAAGAAGGGACCACCAAGTAGCACCTCACGGTTTCTTTGCTGCACACTTGAAAGGAATTAAATTTCTTTCTACAACTCACGGCTGCCACACAAAAACAAAATAGTCCAGCCATTCGCACATCAAAATACACATAAGAAAGTACTCTAGCACAAGCAATTGAAGCATGCCACATAAGGAAGCATTCACGGCAAACAACACACAAAATGAAGCTTCTTTCTTTTAAGTGGGAGACAACATAATAGAAGTGGGGGCCACCACCATTTGTTGAAGAAAGACCACATATCACACTGCCAAAGCTACAATTCATGTTACATTTTATTAAATGGAAAGATGAAGCGTGATTAAAAAAGGAGGCCACTTCACGGTTTTAGAGTTCTTTTGGAAAATGACAAGTGTGATTTTTACTGTGGAGGAAGCCACATTCTCTAAGTAAATTCTCGGCAATATAGAAGTAAATGGACCTAAGTGGAATCAAAGAAGGGGGCCACATGTTGACTACACCATACGGCACTTACCAATAAGGAATCAACTTTCTCTGTGAATTTCTGAAGGGGATATAGGACAACAAAAGGAGACACACGGTTGAGAGTTAGGGAGTTCACTCTCTGGAATTTCTTTTTGGAGAACTCTTGGTATTCCACTTCCATTATTCTTCACTTACAGAGGAGTACACTCAGCATGGATTGAACAGGAGGAAAGCAAACTGGTGTTGCATACTGGAAGGAGAAGCACACGGTATTCCAGCAGCTTGGGGTGGGAGCTCATGGTTGAAACAAATTTCCGTGAAAGAGGAAGAGTGTCCCGTGAGATGATTATTTGGAATGGAGAAGAAGGGTGTGCACTGAACAAGTTGAAGAAGAAGCTTGGATGGGCTACCTTGAGTCACTCACGGCCTTAGTCAGCAAGGTACTTGGGTGAAAATAGGAGAAGGGCAGCAGCATGTGGTGGCAAAAGAAGCTACACATCACGCTCCAACTTAACCACGGTACAGCATCCAGCAGCTTGAGAGCATGGGGGCCAACTTACGTCCAAGTGTAGCTAACGGCTTATGGTTCCATCCTTCACGCTGCAGTTTACATTCCAATCCAGCACGTCCTGATGGAAGTAGAAGAATTGAGAAAGGAGCCCACGGCTCCAAGGTGTAGAAGATGACATAATGGAGGGGCCCTCACCCTATTTTCTCACGGGAAGGCAAAGAAAAGATGCTCACGGGAATAGGTTCAGGATTTTAGCTATAAATCCAGCAGCATGCAGAGAAGCAAAAAAAAAAAGCAGATTTTAGTAGAGTTTTAAGAGTAGTTTAGGACAGCCATGGAAGAGGCTCTCGCCTCTTCCTCTTTCTCTTCCGTTCTCTGAATTTCCATTTCAACGTGCAATTGTAGTTTTAATTTCTGAAGAAGCAGTAGAAGTGTGTCACCTTTGCTCGTGTTATTTTTAGTTGTACTGTTGATTTTAATTTAAGTGTTGAAAGCATTGATAAATTGCATTTCCAGTTAATTGTTTTCTATTTTTATTGTCTCTTTTATTTTATCGTTTAATGTTTTTCTACACCGTTCAATTCTACAGTTTCTGAATATTTACTGTTCTATTTTTACCATCTTTTACCGTTTAGTTTTACAGTGTTTAAAATTTATTTCAAAAGGTTTTAAATTCTGTTTTATTTAAATTCCAATTTCCAATTTTATTTTACCGCACAAAACATCTACAAAACCCCCCCCACTTCATGTTAGATCTGAGATTGAACCGCCACAAAATTGGTCCTTGAGAGACGACCTAGGAGTCACTTCCTAGTTATACTGCATTCATTAATTGCACATAAAATTTGTATGACCGCGACAGTCGTATCAAATTTTGGCGCCGTTGCCGGGGATCAATGGAGGTTTGGTTTTAGATTTTTGTTGTATAAAGTTTTGTTCTGTTAATATGTTTGTTTTGTGTGTTTTGTCTTGTATATTTTTGTAGGCGACAACGACACCTTCAGCAAATTTTGGCGGCGTTGTCACTTCAGTTCCAGGTTTTTCGTTTTAGATTTTTGCTGTGTTTTTCGATTATGTTGTGTTAATATATGTTTTGTCTTTTATATTTTATTGTGCTGTGTTCTGTATTTAGTTGCTATATTTAAAAAAAAAAAATTTAATTTTTTTTTTTTTTACTATTGATGTTCTGTCTTGTGTGTGCTTGTAGCATGTATAAATGTGTTTAGTTTATCTGTTTCGTAATTTTTAGTTTTTAGTTTTTATTTTTATTTTCCATGTCTACCTATTTTAATTTTGTGAATAGTGCTTATTCTACAAGTGCCTGTAATTATGATTCTCTTTCTGCATATTACTCTGATTCTTGTGCTGATTTTAATACTGAGAAAAATATGGATCATCCTCAAATTCCTGAGAGCTCCCTTTGGGAGCCGGTTCCACCATTTCAGCAATATCAGAGTCAGCAGTATGATGCTCCTGCCCAAGTAGCTTCTCAGCCTTCAACTTCTGAACCTACATTGAAGGAGTTATTGGAGCAGATGACCATGCAGAACATTCAGTTTCAGAAAGGGAACATGCAGTTCAAGCAAGAGAGCATGGAAACTCAAGCTGCCATTCAGAAGCTGACTGATCAGATCGGGCAGATGGCCACTCAACACTTTCAAGATGATAGTGGCATCAACATAGAAGATGGGGAGCAAAGCTATGAGTTTACTACTACACCCACTTTCCTACCTTTCTATGATCCCACTCTTGCACCTGAGACTGTTGATGATTATTTTAAGGACCAGGCAGGTACGAGTAACACTGTTGAGACAGGTAGACCATTTTTATCTTCCACCGTGGAGGTAAACGTACCTCAACTTGAATGTGCAGTTGATGAATTGGAAATTCATGAGAAAATTTATTCTGAGCAAAAACATGTTTATTCTGAAACTGAGATTACAAGCTCTTTACCAGATCTGCCTATACATTCAATTGCTTGTGATTTGTTGCACAATGATTCTACAGGTTTTAGGATTGAAACTGATACAGACTTGATTGACAATTCTAAAGTTTTTGATTCAGTATTAGTCTCTGAAACCATTGGTATAAATGTTGTGTTGAATGAACATGATTACAGTGATGAAATTTCCATTGATAATAGCTTTGCACTGAATGTGGATTTTGTTGATGATGCATATGTCAATATTGATTTTGAGACAGGAATTTTGCAGTCGCATAACATGATAGAGTTAGAACAAAACATTGATCTGACTCAGTTTTCTGAGAATTGTGAATGTGATTGTGAATCTGGTTCTTGCCCGATTTGTATTGAAATTGATTATGTGTTACAAACAGATTCTAAATTCATAACAGATGCTATTGATTATGAGTTTGATGACCAGGTTACAAAAGTAAATGAGAATACAGGTACTGACATAGAGGAAACAATGATAGATGAAGGAAAGTATACTGCTATTTCTCTTATTACTCCGGTGTCACAGACTCAACAACTGCTGGTGGACAGAAGGCTCCTGATTTTGTTGATTCAACAACTTGCTCGAAGAAGAAGGAAGAAAAGTCTTGATTTGAGTGAGAGGGCAGTACTGGGCGAGCTGCTCCTGAAGACATCTTCGCCGGATCCTGAGGTGGAAGATATCTCACTGATAGTCCAGAATTGGCAACTGCCACCATGACCAGGGAGCACTCTTTTTCCTCATTATGTACATATTATTTAGCTTTTCTGATGTGCTTTCATGGTTGTGTTTATTTCATTTTTAAATTGTGAGCATGAATTAAAAAAAAAAAAAAAATTTCAAATTCATAAAAATTCATAAAAATAAAATAAAGATGTCCGAGGTTCGATCATTATTGATCGTTAATATTACAGTCCAAATAAAAAAAAAATTAAAAACATAAAAAATTAAGTGTCCTTATTACAGTACTTGTTCAAATTCTGGCCACACTCGGCCAACAAAAACATAAAAAAAAAAATAATAAAAAAAAAAAACATAAAACTTTAAAAATGAAAGAACTCTCGAGCTGGTTGTGGTGGTCTAAGGGAGAGCTCCGTTGAGGGAGCTCTGGTTCGAAAAGTCACGAGCGGAGGCTTTGGTGGAGGAATTTCTCGTTCATTTTTGTCGTCATCGATAATGATCGGAACTGGAAACAAATTCAGCAGCCTCGGTGCCCTCATTATCACCCAGTTGTTTTCTTTCAAAAAAAAAAAAATATATATATATATATATATAATAAATAAAAAAATAAAAAATAAAAATAACTTGTGTTAATTATAGAAGAGGAAGTGAAAATTTTCAATAAAAATTGAGGTGTGATCAGGGTCTTACCGTACATATATAGCGGCAGTTGTGAAAAGAGAGTTCCAGTGGGGTCTATCTCCGCTTGCCAGCGCTTGACCCGATTGCCGTGGTTGTTGAACCAGCAGTGTACGTTGTATTCAGTGGCTTCGCCGAAAGCCCTTAGTCGAGACGCGATCTCGACGACTTGCGCTCGGCTTGGGTGTGTGACCCCATAGTTGAATATTTTGGTCATCATCTTGATTTGATCGTCGGTAGGACGCCACCGTTGACTGGTATATCTCTCTGATTCCGTATCACTCATCCTTCCTCTCGTAATATACAAATACTTAAATAAAAAATAAAAAAAGAACAAAAACATAAAAAAAAATAAACATAAAAAAAAATAAAAAGAACTAAAAAAAAAAAAAAAGAGAAGCATAAAAAAAAATTAGATTAGTTCTCTGTTTTCTTTATTTGTTCTTGTTTCCTTTTAGATTTATTTTGTCCAGTCTGCTTTAATGTTTCAGTTTTTGGTCTCAGATCTGTTTCACGGTCCTCGCAAAGGGTCCTAAACGGATCTATGTCCAGTTGTCCGGTTGTTCTTGTCCATATTGTTCTTGTATATTATGTTTATGTGTTTATTTAGTTTTAAGTGGGGTACGTGGCGTTGTTCTACCCGATTGTCTCTGCAATACCTTCAATCGAAGGGAGATTAACATCTGGTTTCCAGCCGATATACCCCTTAAGTTTTTAGACAGTTGTGTTTTATGTGTTTAAGTGTTTTCAGTTTCAAAAATAAAAAAAAAAAATTTGAAAAGGAGAAGATAGATCGGGCAAAGGAAGAGGGAGAGCAGGCAAGAGATCAGGAAGGAAAAAATGGAAAGCAGGAAAGCAGGAAGGTATAACAGCAGAATGAAAGGAAAAAGCAGAAAGAAGATGAAAAATAAAGGAAATTACATGAAGGAAAGGAAAGAAGGAGTTACTAAGTTCTGAGGACTTACCTGGGGAAGTAGGCTTGCAGAGGCTCTTCGCGGATCTCACTCAGACTCTTCAGAAGACGCAGGGACAGAGGCTCTGCGCAGATCTCAGATCTTCAGCAGACGCGGGGTGGAGAGGCTTCCTCGCAGATCCAGACGCTCGAGAGAGAGCAGAGAGAGTTGAGAGAGCAGAGAAGTAGAGAGAGAATGAGCGTTCAGAAATGTTGCTCAACGCGAAGGAGCGGACCTTTTGTAGCCAAAGCTCTGCCACTGTAGCAACAGTTCCGGTCTTTGCCACCGAGACTGTTGTCACAGTACAGGTCATCCTTTTCAAAAATAAAAATAAAAAAAATAAATAAATAAATAAAAATAATAAAAAATATTAGCATCTACTGATGGGTGCTAGGTGTTTAAGACATCTGCTGATGGATGTCCCTGATAACATCTGCTGATGGATGTTACTGAAAAATTTCTTCCCATTTTTCCTAACTTTTTATTGCACTTGTCTATATTATTTGCTGCTCTGAAATTGATAATCTGATGATTGTGACACACTGAGGACATTGTGTGATTTAAGTGTGGTCTACAACTGGGAAGAAATTCTGATTTTTCTGATTTTTCTGTTAGTTTGTATTTTGTGTGTTAAATTTTTTGATTTTGAGTGTTAAATTTTTTCTGTTAAATTTTTTCTGTTTTAAGTAGTTTTTAGTGTGTTTTGTGTGCAATAAATTTTACATTTTTCTCTTGATTTCTGGATTCTGTCTAAGTTGTAGATTTTTCCTTCACTTCATTGATACTTAGTTTGAAATCCTTGCTTTTCTTTGCTTGGAAGATGATTATAATGTTCAAGAGGTTGATTTGATTGTGACGAATACCCTGTGTGAGATTTGAGCCACTTAATTTTCTTTCTTGTGTGTGATATGTATCTTGAATGCTTGCACATATGCCTTGGCTTGATTTTTTTTTTATATACTTGATTGATATGCATGTTCAGACGTGATAAAGGCATTTTTGTTCTTGAGCCTCTTTAGCCAAATAAGCCTACCTTGTTATTATCCTTTGATAACCCCTTTGAGCCTATACTGTATATATTTCTTTGTGTTGAAGCTCATACACTGATCCTAAGTGAAAAACAAATGATTACCTTAACCTCAGGAAAGTCTAGAGCTATAGAAATATTTTGAGAAAAAGTGTGGTCTCCTTGGGAATTCTGATGAATTGGCTAGTTGGTTCCTCATCATGTTTTGAAATGATAATATATATCCTGTTGTGTGATAAAAAAAAAAAAAAAAAAAAAAAAAAACAGGATGGAAAAAATTTGATGAGAAAAAGAGAAAAATTGAAAAATAATTTTGTGAATAATGGAGTCGAGAAGAGGATTCAATTAGAGGTTTGGGTGAGATTTCACTGTGTTTACATTTTTCCCCAGTGCACCTTTATTTCTTCTGAACTATAGCTACTTATCCAAATTTATCCTCCACTGTCCTTGGCCCCATTACAACCCAGTAAAGACCTTTTGATCTGAACATGCATATGTTTTAAGTATTGATAATTAGAAGCTTGCCAAGTCTACTTGTGTTTGCTTTCTTGAGTACATCGAGTTGAAATTATTTACCCTATACACTTGAGTAAAACACTATGAGTGCATCTGTGAGGTTTTGTTATTTTTTAAATCACCTCTTAAACTGATTAATTATTTTTACCATATTTTGAATTGCTTGGATTAATTTCTGTAAGTATATGCTTTTCTCGGTTACGTGTTGGACATTTTCTACACCTTTTCTCTATCAAGATTTCTTGAGAACAATGTAAATTCTCTTTGTTTTCTTGTGAGTTTTTATTTTTCTGTCTGCTGAGTTTTTGTCATTCCTACAAGTCCTTTGAACCATTCCTTGATTTGAGTCTTAATTTTGCCCAGGAGTGCAAAAGACTAAGTGTGGTCTATTTTGATGAGTCAATATTTTCTTCACTTCACTTAGCTTATTGTACCGGATTTAATCAAGGAATTGTATTTGAATGTACAACATTATTCTATTTTTCCTAATTGTGCTAAATTTGATCGGAAATTCTTATTTTAACTAATTTGAACTCTCTGAGCTAATTATTTTGCAAGGAAAATTTGGAAATAGAAATTAGGACATTTGGTAGGATACTCATTCACACACTGTGTCATTTAATTGAAAGAAGCTATACTGTATTGATTTATTTTGTGTTGAATAAAAGAAAGATGTACAGATCCTAGAGACTCGAAGAAAAATTGCAGTTTGGTTTGGCTAAAAGAAAGCACTTTCAACTCATTTTATTTTGGAGAAGCAACTTAATTCCTTGATTTATCTCCTAGCATGTCACGGCCACAACATGAAGAATTCTTGATTGGTTGCAAAATGCATTTCACGGTTGAATCAAATTGGCAACATTCATATGCTTTCACGTGAATTGAAGGAACAAGTCCTTTCTTTCTTAAATCTTAAGAAGCATTGGTTGGCTTGGAATGACATTGGAAGTTCATGGTCATAGATAGCAAAAGCATGAAGCAACACATGATTTCTTTCTTCTAAAATTACTGCACAATGATATGTAACGAACAAATGTACTGCATGCAAGAAAGTAAGAAGTCAAAAACGTTGAAAGAAGGAGACATCTAGGCAATTGCTTCCAGCCTTGAGAACCAAACAAGCACGTGTAAGAGACAAGGGCAACACATTCACGTGGCCATCCCATTTCCACCGTTCATGCAATGTCTAGCAAGTCATTCCATTGAAGAATTTTTAATAAACACTTGGCTAGCAAACAAGAACACTCTCGGCAGCCAGCAGCACATGGAGCAATTACATTTCAATTTTTTCTCTCAAGTGGAGCCACATAAGACAAAAGAAGGGACCACCAAGTAGCACCTCACGGTTTCTTTGCTGCACACTTGAAAGGAATTAAATTTCTTTCTACAACTCACGGCTGCCACACAAAAACAAAATAGTCCAGCCATTCGCACATCAAAATACACATAAGAAAGTACTCTAGCACAAGCAATTGAAGCATGCCACATAAGGAAGCATTCACGGCAAACAACACACAAAATGAAGCTTCTTTCTTTTAAGTGGGAGACAACATAATAGAAGTGGGGGCCACCACCATTTGTTGAAGAAAGACCACATATCACACTGCCAAAGCTACAATTCATGTTACATTTTATTAAATGGAAAGATGAAGCGTGATTAAAAAAGGAGGCCACTTCACGGTTTTAGAGTTCTTTTGGAAAATGACAAGTGTGATTTTTACTGTGGAGGAAGCCACATTCTCTAAGTAAATTCTCGGCAATATAGAAGTAAATGGACCTAAGTGGAATCAAAGAAGGGGGCCACATGTTGACTACACCATACGGCACTTACCAATAAGGAATCAACTTTCTCTGTGAATTTCTGAAGGGGATATAGGACAACAAAAGGAGACACACGGTTGAGAGTTAGGGAGTTCACTCTCTGGAATTTCTTTTTGGAGAACTCTTGGTATTCCACTTCCATTATTCTTCACTTACAGAGGAGTACACTCAGCATGGATTGAACAGGAGGAAAGCAAACTGGTGTTGCATACTGGAAGGAGAAGCACACGGTATTCCAGCAGCTTGGGGTGGGAGCTCATGGTTGAAACAAATTTCCGTGAAAGAGGAAGAGTGTCCCGTGAGATGATTATTTGGAATGGAGAAGAAGGGTGTGCACTGAACAAGTTGAAGAAGAAGCTTGGATGGGCTACCTTGAGTCACTCACGGCCTTAGTCAGCAAGGTACTTGGGTGAAAATAGGAGAAGGGCAGCAGCATGTGGTGGCAAAAGAAGCTACACATCACGCTCCAACTTAACCACGGTACAGCATCCAGCAGCTTGAGAGCATGGGGGCCAACTTACGTCCAAGTGTAGCTAACGGCTTATGGTTCCATCCTTCACGCTGCAGTTTACATTCCAATCCAGCACGTCCTGATGGAAGTAGAAGAATTGAGAAAGGAGCCCACGGCTCCAAGGTGTAGAAGATGACATAATGGAGGGGCCCTCACCCTATTTTCTCACGGGAAGGCAAAGAAAAGATGCTCACGGGAATAGGTTCAGGATTTTAGCTATAAATCCAGCAGCATGCAGAGAAGCAAAAAAAAAAAGCAGATTTTAGTAGAGTTTTAAGAGTAGTTTAGGACAGCCATGGAAGAGGCTCTCGCCTCTTCCTCTTTCTCTTCCGTTCTCTGAATTTCCATTTCAACGTGCAATTGTAGTTTTAATTTCTGAAGAAGCAGTAGAAGTGTGTCACCTTTGCTCGTGTTATTTTTAGTTGTACTGTTGATTTTAATTTAAGTGTTGAAAGCATTGATAAATTGCATTTCCAGTTAATTGTTTTCTATTTTTATTGTCTCTTTTATTTTATCGTTTAATGTTTTTCTACACCGTTCAATTCTACAGTTTCTGAATATTTACTGTTCTATTTTTACCATCTTTTACCGTTTAGTTTTACAGTGTTTAAAATTTATTTCAAAAGGTTTTAAATTCTGTTTTATTTAAATTCCAATTTCCAATTTTATTTTACCGCACAAAACATCTACAAACCCCCCCCACTTCATGTTAGATCTGAGATTGAACCGCCACAAAATTGGTCCTTGAGAGACGACCTAGGAGTCACTTCCTAGTTATACTGCATTCATTAATTGCACATAAAATTTGTATGACCGCGACAGTCGTATCACTCCCTCACATTTTACTATCTCTCTATACATAATAAATCCCGTACCCCATTTCTACCATAAAGTTATCTTCTTCATCTTCCATCTATCTTTCTCACAACTTATTACAAGTAAAGTTTTATTTCATCACACAAATCTTCAACAAGGTATACATTTTCTCTTCATTCTATTTATATATGCATTTTGATCATTTTTTTAGTTTATAAATTCATCGTGTTTTCTATTACAATTTTTCTTTATGCTTTTCACATTTCAACCCATCTATCCTTCTTAATAAAAAAATATAAAACTTTAAAAACATGTAATAATATAAATATCGGTATGAGTACTCGTGCGATCGTACGCATCAACCTAGTACTCATTACCCAAAATCTAAAATAAACAAAAAAAGCCGTGTGAGTGCTCGTGCGATCGTACGCATCAGCCTAGTGCTCATTACGCAAACAATAAGAAAAAAAGTCGTGTGAGTACTCGTGCGATCGTACGCATCAGCCTAGTGCTCATCATGCAAAAATCTAAATATTTTATAGAAATACCAAAAATATTTTAAAGGTTAAGCACATGTGTGATCGCACGCATCGTCTTTGTGCTGAAAACATTTTTTGTTTATTTTATAAAAATACCAAAAAAATACAAAATCTTTCAAAACCCAAAAACATCCACATTTTCAAACAACATACAATATGGCTAGCCAGAACTACGTGATCCTTGATTCTCCATCAAAAGTGGAGATACGTAGGAGCAAGGCCAGTCCTTGTCAGGTTCATTTTCCAAAAAAAATCAAAATCATTTCCAAACAAAATTCTCAAACAATTTTCAAATAAATTTTCAAGCAATTTTCTAAAAGAACTACGGAACCCTGATTTCTCATTCTTAATGAGAATACGTAGGAGCAAGGTCAATCCTTGTCGGGCTCAAAAAACTAAAAAATACATGTTGTTTCTTTAGAATCTTATTTTAGGGGATAGTTAAACATTTTGAAAACCACATCATATTCGCATATTTAGTTAAAGGTACTGCCTTAGGGCAGGCGTTGTAGGGTGCTAATACCTTCCCTACACGTAACCGACTCCCGAACTTAGAATCTCATTTTCGCAGACCAGGTCTTATCATTTTATGGTTTTTCCGTAGTTTTCCAGAATAAACTATGGTGGCGACTCCAAAATCTTCTTTTTTCAAAACGAGTGTTTTTATTTTTCGGATCGTCGTCCCGTCGCGATTCCGGTTGCGACAGATGGCGACTTCACTGGGGAATTTAGAGAGTCAAGCCATTTAATTAGATGTGCGAATTTGATGTGGTTTTTCATTATGTTTTCCTTCCTTTTTTTTTTCTTTATATATGTTTAATATTTGGCATAATTGCATGTGCGTTTGTTTTGATTGTTCCATATTGAACCCTAGGGTAGATGACATGTTATATATCTACTTATTTGTGTTTATTTTGCAAGTGTTGTTTTGCATTATAATCTCCCTCCACACACATTTTGCATATCATGAGTGAGGCCCTATACCCGGGTCTGAGCGCAACTTAGAATTATAGGGGTTGTGTAGCGGTGTCACTCTGGGATGTACTTCCTGTTTGGCTATCGTGAGAACTCCAACTAGAGTCTGTTCTCTTCATTTATGTCTCCGCATCTAGTTGATTACTCTGACTGTTGTGGAGATGTAGTGAAAAGAGCCATAACTCTGGTGGCCTTGATTTAAGCATTAGGGAACTATCCTTGTGAGATTGCATATATTTAACTTTGAACCTCAAGTCTCGAACCTTATCTAGGGCACGAAGGGAGATGTATGTCGTCTTATAACCGTTATTTTTTAATAAAATTAAACATGTTATATATATCACTATATCATTATGCGTCTTTCTCATGCATTTTTTTTATGGTCTTGTTGGTCCTAGGTAAGAAGTTATAAATTTGTGACTAAGCCGTAGAGGTAAAATGGAAATTAACATGAGATTGGAAGTTGACGGACCTACAAGTTCAAACATTTTAAAGGAAAGGATAGCCATTGAAGCGGAGGAAGGAAATATGAATGGTCTGAGAAAACTGGTAATGAAAATGAAGACATCCCAAAAGGATGCATTCAAGAAGGAGTATGGGAATTTGTTGAGCCTATTAGAGGTGGAGGTCCAAACATCAGCAATTACTACTTTAGCCCAATACTATGATCCACCATTGAGGTGTTTCACTTTTCAAGATTTCCAACTAGTGCCAACAGTGGAAGAATTCGAGCAAATTTTAAATATACCTCTTGAGGGAAAAGCTCCATAAAATTACCTTGGGTAGTATGTACCTGTCTTGCAGCTAGCGAGGATCATGAAAGTACACCCTATGAAGTTGGAGAACAAGTTCACAATCAAGGGCAAAGTGAGGGGCCTTCCTCAAGGATACCTAATAGGATACTTGCATCGTTTAGCTGAAGAAGAAAACTGGGAAACATTTATGGATGTATTGGCTCTTCTCTTCTATGGTGTCATGCTTTTTCCTAATGTCAAGAATTTCGTCGACTATGCCGCCATGAACGCATTTGTGGGATACAAAGAGCGCTGTGAGAATCCAGTCACTGCTATCCTGGCTGAAGTTTATGGGACCCTTAATCGTTGTTATGAGCTAAAGGGAGGAAAAATGTTATGTTGTCTGCCAGTGTTGTATATGTGGTTCATCTCCCGTGTGACTGAGGACCCCTTAAATGCCCCGTGCTCCAGGGATAAGCTATTGCAGTGTAAACCAAATGTGAAAGGGGCAGATGAATGGGCGCGACTTTGTGCAAGTTTAAATGAAGAACAAGTTAAGTGGTGTGTCCCTTGGCAGCGTAGATCGCAAATTATATATCATTGCGGGAAGTACCCTAATGTACCTCTCATGGGTATCAGGTGTTGTATTAATTACAATCCTGTGTTAGCACAAAGGCAATTTGGGCATCCTATGAGAGGATCACCTACACCTGCATCTCTTGCCATGTTGCAAATCTATTATGAGGAAGGAACCTTTGTTGAAGTACTTCATCAAGTTAGGAATGCTTGGGGCAACATTATTCGTGCAAAAATGGACCCCAGACCATGGACTATTGATGAAGGATATCCTTATAGCCATTGGATCGCAGAAAGGGTTAGGACAGTGAAGTTGCCTTTCAAGATAATTTCTCCTAATCTAGATTATGGAAAACAGTTTCATGAAGCTGAAAATGATGAAATAAAATTGTTGAAGGCAAAATTCGAGCAAATGAAACTAGAAAATATCAAGTTGACCAGTAATCTTCAGAACCTACAACGTGATTATGTGAATCTTAAGCAAGATGGTGTGGAAAACAGCAAAGTATACGAGGAGTTGTTAAGAAGACAAAAGCAAGAGCTGATAGTGGCCAACATTGAGCTGACCTTGAAAGACCGGGAGTATGGTATAATTGAGATATCAGAGCGTGTCACGAAGGAATTGTGTGACCAATTCAAGAGGGACAAGCAAAAGGCACTAGAGGAGCTGCACAAAATGCATATTAGAATGAACGACGTCGAGAAACAGGCGAAAGCAGCGGTAACGAAACTGAAGGAGGAACGTTGGCATCGGGCTGAATCAGAGAAGAAACATCAAGAATGGATGAATCAGATGAAGGAGTATACCGTTGAACAAGATCTAGTTACAGAAAATTGGAGGAGAAGTTTCTCACAACTAGCTTCCCTTGCCAATGAAGCCATTAAGGATGTCCCTAAGTTATTAGCTGATGCTGAGTCTGCATTGCCGATCTTTAACCCACCTAAAAAGGTTGAGACTTTCCTCAATTACTGCAAGAAACTGATGAGAGAAATGAAGAATGTGGTGGCTGAGGCTCGTGATAGTTGATCGTGATTTTGCATACCTCACATGTGGTGAACTTAAATGTTATGGATGAACTGTCTTATTAACTTTGTTTCATGTTAATTTCCAGATTATACATTTGGCAATGTTTTCACATCTTTATAATTTCTTACTATAGTAATTGTGTTGCTTTGTCTTTTCTCCTTTTCTTTTCGTTTTTATTTTCTTAATTTTATTTCATCTAATAAAATTTAGTTTAAAAATAATAATACGGCTAAGTCTCCAAAACACCCTAAAGGACACGAACCAGTGGCAAAATCATGGAGAACAAAGGGGAAATTCAAGTGGGGATGAAAGCCGATATCCAACAGCTGAAGGGACAAATGAGTCAAATCTTAGAGGCCCTGAATGCCTTACAAAGCCCTGGAGATTCGTGCGCACAACGACCACAACAAAGAGTTCCAGAGGCACAAACTTTCCCTTCCTATGGTCTTCCCCCGAATTACATTCCACCCTCAATAGTGCGCTTGGAACATCTTGACGCTCAAAAGGACGAAGATAATGCAGTTGAAGTAGAAGATGAGCCTGGGGCAACCACTTTCACAATTCAGGGAAAGACAATCCAACCAGGTATTGAGAGCACGATAATGAAAAAACAACCTGAGACGAAGTCTTCATCTTGTATCGTTACACCTGCAGATTTTAAGGACGACGGGAGTAAATTAGAAGTCTTTGAGAAAAGGTTGAGAGCCATAGAGGGCGAAGGAAGTTCTGAATTTGGAGATGCTAGAAAACTATGTTTAGTTCCTGATGTGATAATACCTCCAAAGTTCAGGTTGCCAGAGTTTGAGAAATATCAGGGAAATACTTGCCCAAGGGGCCATATAACTATGTACTGCAGAAAAATGGCAGCTTATGCCCACAATGAAAAACTTTTGATTCACATCTTCCAAGAAAGTTTAATTGGCGTGGCTCTGACTTGGTACATGCGCTTAGAAACTACTCACATCTACTCATGGAAAAATCTGGTTGATGCATTCCTAAGGCAGTATGAATATAATAAAGATCTAACACCTGATAGAATACAACTGCAAAACACGGTGAAGAAAGAATCTGAATCATTCAGAGAATATGCCCAAAGGTGGAGAGGAATTGCTGCTCAAGTAGAACCGCCTTTGAGCGACAAGGAGATGACTACCATATTTTTGAATACTCTACAACCACCATTTTATGAACACATGATAAGCAGTGTCTCCTCAGGTTTTGCTGACATAGTAGTAATTGGAGAGAGGGTCGAGGGTGGCATAAGAAATGGAAAAATTGCACTAGGCCCACAGTTAGTAGCGAGTTTAAATGAATATGGTCCTAGACATGAGAAAGATAAAAAACGAAGAGCTAACTCACATTTTATTGCCTATCCTCAAATGTCACATTCCCATGGGTTCAATCGACCCATTGAGCGAAGAAATTACAATCGTGATGAGAAGGTCGCCAACTTCACTCCTATCCCCATGACCTATACAGAGTTACTGCCAGATCTTCTCCGCAGAAACCTCATAAAGGTTTGTCCAACTAGGCCTATACGACCTCCGTACCCAAAGAGCTATGACACAAATGCCAAGTGTGATTATCATGAAGGAGCGTGTGGACACTCAACAGAGGCATGCAAGGCTCTAAAGCATAAAGTGCAATCTTTGATCGATTCAGGATGTTTAAAGTTTGAAGAAAGTCAATCCAGCACTCTGACAAGGCGCGAGTTCGCCCCTACAAATGCCATGGACAAATGAAGAACTATATGGGAAAGCATAGGTTGTTGTAAAAGGCGAAATTGATGTTGTTCTGTTCATGTTTTGAATTGTCTTGCTGTGAGGGTTATGCTCATGGATATTACGCTTTCATCCGTGACTTTTAATGTGAACTTTCATTATTTGGTATCTCCAAGGTTTATCGGAAATCATGTCCTAATAGGGTGTCGTGGAGAAAACGAAGGTCGCAAATAACAAAATTTAAAAAACAAAAAAACAAAAAGGCAATATTGAGTCACTTGTCTTTCTAGCAAATTGTCAAACTCTTGTTTTTTCGAAAATAGCAAAAAAAAAATATAAAAATAGAAAATAAAAATAAAATAAAAAATTTGATAACAAAAGTTGTAGTGTCAGATTTTTTTCGAGGTCAAATGCTGAATCAAAAATAACAATTTGATGTTTTCTCTCGAGACGTTTGTGCGCATGGTGTTTGAAAAATCTCACCCTTCACCTTCCCAAATAAAAGGATTTTCCCCGAACAAATACTGTCACTGCCCTGAGTAACAAAATAAACTTTTACACCGGGGCAAATTGGCATGGCCAAAAGTTTTCTCGCTTACGCTAGTAGGGTGATCCCTGAATCCATTAAAAAAAAACAAAAAAAAAGTAGAATAAGTCAACTAGATTCAGAAACCCGAAAGGGTGATCTATAAAGAATGAAAAGAAAAGGAAAAAACGGCTCATGTTGAGGTCATCTAATCGTAGAATTAATTTTTGAAAATAAAGCAATCAGAGTTCAAAATGATGTGTGGCCTTCTTTCTTTATCCAAAAAGCAAAAAAAACTATAACCATTGTTACCCCGTTTGAGCCAAAAATAAATTCTTTTTCAAAATTATTCCCAAGCAAGGGTTATCATTAGTATGAGTCAACTTGGGATGCAGATGAAGAGTACTCAACGATCAAATGAAGTGAATCCTTCAAAAAGGGTAAAAAAAAAAAATAACAACAACAATAAAATAGACTTAACCAGAGATGAAGGAAAAACGAAGTTCAAGACAAAAGCAAAGTGCTTAAAAGATCAAATAGTTGATACAATGCGTAGATGATAACCCTTGTTTTAAAAAAAAATGTATCCGACAAACATTTCATTTGGGCCTTTATACCCCTTTCTTTTAATACCTTTTAGCCCCTAGCCATTGTTACAAGCCTAATAAAGTCCACGGAGATTGACTAATGATTGCTCATATTTTCATAAAGCTTAATTTTGCGATAAGACAAAATAACTTTTAATGTGTCGTAAAAATAAAAAGGGATTTGAAAATGAATAATGTCTCAGGAATAGGGGACCTCTCTACCAACCAGTCAGAAGCATACAAAAGAAAATTGAACCAATTTGATCCATCCTTTTAGCCGACCCTTTCATACCCACTACTTCTTCCAAACAGAACCCCATGCAAAAAAAAAAAAACAACAACGAAAACTGGGGCAGCTTGGTGAACCTCACCTCGCGTCTTTTCCTTGAAATTTCGTCAAACCATGATCTCAAGAATTGGGTAGCTTTGCAGATCTTACTTGAATTTTTCACCAGAATTATCATGGATTCACCACACCAAACTGGGGCAACTTTTTAGATACCTCGTGTTTCGCTTTGGCACTCATCTCCTTTACGGAGCGTATGAGGTGACATGTTAGCATTATCTTCCAAACCATTCTAAACAACTCTCATTCTTCACTTGCGAGTGAATTCAAGCATATGTACGTTGATGTCTCGGGAGAAAAAGTCAAAATGTAATAATCTCAAAGTTAGATCTCGGATGTATGACATTCCTCACTTTTCTAAGCATTGGAAATAATGACCAGTCTTGATGATTGCAAGTAAGACAATTGATTCGAAAAAATAACAAAAAAAAAACAAACAAACAAAACAAAACAAAGCAAACGTTTTCATATATTTATCAAAAAGAAAGTATTTCTCATCGAAATCCTCTTCATTCACATGAATGGTTATCAATTTCCTTCTTCAAAAAAAAAAACAAAGAAAAAACAAAGAAAACACAAAAAGAATAACATTCAGATTTTCTCTATCAAGCCATATTGTTTCATGTCGATCGAGCTTTCAAATTTGTGTCAAAATTACAAAACATTTCAAGTTTCAAAAATTTCAAAATTTGAAAGCCCAGTTTCCATACTGGCCCACAAAGCCCAATTTTTACATTGGCCCCAAGCCCAGTTTCCACACTGGCCAACATTTCTCAAATTACAAGTTTCAAGAATTTCAAAATTTGAAAGCCCAGTTTCCATACTGGCCCACAAAACCCAATTTTTACATTGGCTCCCAAAGCCCAGTTTTCACACTGGCCCCCAAGCCCAGTTTTCACACTGGCCCCCAAAGCCCAGTTTCCACGCTGGCCCCCAAGCCCAGTTTTCACACTGGCCCCAAGCCCAGTTTTCACACTGGCCCCAAGCCCAGTTTTCACACTGGCCCCCAAAGCCCAGTTTCCACGCTGGCCCCCAAGCCCAGTTTTCACACTGGCCCCCAAAGCCCAGTTTCCACGCTGGCCCCCAAGCCCAGTTTTCACATTGGCCCCAAGCCCAGTTTTCACACTGGCCCCCAAAGCCCAGTTTCCACGCTGGCCCCCAAGCCCAGTTTTCACACTGGCCCCCAAAGCCCAGTTTCCACGCTGGCCCCCAAGCCCAGTTTTCACACTGGCCCCAAGCCCAGTTTTCACACTGGCCCCCAAGCCCAGCTTTCACACTAGCCCCAAGCCCAGTTTTCATACTGGCCCCCAAGCCTAGTTTTTACGCTGGCCCCAAGCCCAGTTTTCACGCTGGCCCCCAAGCCCAGTTTCCACGCTGGCCCCAAGCCCAGTTTTCACAATGGCCTCAAGCCCAGCTTCCACGCTGGCCCTCAAGCCCAGTTTTCACACTGGCCTCAAGCCCAGCTTCCACGCTGGCCCCCAAGCCCAGTTTTCACGCTGGCCCTTAAGTTTAATTTTTGCCTCGCCCTTAAGTTCAATTTTTGTTGCATCGTGATTCTATTCATCTTATGTACTTGAATCGATTGTTATTCTCCCCCTTTCTCTTTGAAACCCAGACGAAATTAGTATTTCTATCTTTACTTATCTTTTACTCTGATAATATACAAACGTTGTTTGTCATATTATCTAGTAAAATCTAAGTAAAGAGGGGCAGTTGTCAATACCCAATTTCGTCCGGGTAAATAAACTTAATAATAAATAAATAAATAAATAAATAAAAGTGAATAGTGAATAGTAAATAGTGAATAGTGAATTGTGAATAGTAAAAAGTGAAAAGTAAAAAAAAAATTATTTTTGGAAAGGATAAGTGTTCCACGTAGCTTTGAGATCAGAATTCACCAATTTGCAAATAAAAAATTAATTTTGTAATAGTAAAATGAATAAAAAAATGAATAGTAAAAATGAATAGTACAAATGAATAGTAAATTTTTTTTACTATAAATAGCCAAGGGGGGAGGCTGAAAATTGACACAAAAGAATTGAGAAAATTTTTGAGAGAAGAGAGTTGGAAGAATTTCTAATTTCAAAGGGGATATTCTGGAAGTTTTCAGAGAGCGAGGAGATTAAGTCTGTAATAGAGGTAAGGGAAGCTAACCTTGAGTATCTCCTTTTGTATTATCTTGAGCCTTGAATATGCTATATTTTGCTTTTGTCTGATCTTAAATCTTGATTATGGAGTATTTTGTTTCTGTATGATTTTGAATTTAAATGAGAGTATGCTTTTGCGTTGATATCCAAGTGTGATAGTTGTAAAACGTGATATTGATTATGTTATGCCATTTGTATGTTATTAGTTGTTTATTTTTGTATTTTGGAAGGATTAGAAGTTGTCTAACCGGCTCTGCCAGATTCAACTTCTTATTTCCCCAAACGTTTTATTTCTTTACTTATTTATTTTATTGCATTTTGGAAGGATTAGAAGTTGTATAACCGGCTCTGCCAGATTCAACTTCTTATTTCCCCAAACGCTTTATTTCTTTACTTATTTATTTTATTGCATTTTGGAAGGATTAGAAGTTGTCTAACCGGCTCTGCCAGATTCAACTTCTTGTTTCCCCAAACGTTTTATTTCTTTACTTATTTATTTTATTGCATTTTGGAAGGATTAGAAGTTGTCTAACCGGCTCTACCAGATTCAACTTCTTGTTTCCCCAAACGTTTTATTTCTTTACTTATTTATTTTATTGCATTTTGGAAGGATTAGAAGTTGTCTAACCGGCTCTGCCAGATTCAACTTCTTGTTTCCCCAAACGTTTTATTTCTTTACTTATTTATTTTATTGCATTTTGGAAGGATTAGAAGTTGTCTAACCGGCTCTGCCAGATTCAACTTCTTGTTTCCCCAAACGTTTTATTTCTTTACTTATTTATTTTATTGCATTTTTGTGATTAATTTTTATTTCATCTAAATTTTCCACCAACTTATTATATTATTTTTGTTCATCAACTTTCTTCATCCTTAACTCTATAAATACCTACATTCTCTTCACTTCACACACACAATTTACATAATATCCATATCTTCTCTCTCAAAATCTCTTCATTCCATCCCGAAACTCTACTTCATTTCTCCCTCACATTTTACTATCTCTCTATACATAATAAATCCCGTACCCCATTTCTACCATAAAGTTATCTTCTTCATCTTCCATCTATCTTTCTCACAACTTATTACAAGTAAAGTTTTATTTCATCACACAAATCTTCAACAAGGTATACATTTTCTCTTCATTCTATTTATATATGCATTTTGATCATTTTTTTAGTTTATAAATTCATCGTGTTTTCTATTACAATTTTTCTTTATGCTTTTCACATTTCAACCCATCTATCCTTCTTAATAAAAAAATATAAAACTTTAAAAACATGTAATAATATAAATATCGGTATGAGTACTCGTGCGATCGTACGCATCAACCTAGTACTCATTACCCAAAATCTAAAATAAACAAAAAAAGCCGTGTGAGTGCTCGTGCGATCGTACGCATCAGCCTAGTGCTCATTACGCAAACAATAAGAAAAAAAGCCGTGTGAGTACTCGTGCGATCGTACGCATCAGCCTAGTGCTCATCATGCAAAAATCTAAATATTTTATAGAAATACCAAAAATATTTTAAAGGTTAAGCACATGTGTGATCGCACGCATCGTCTTTGTGCTGAAAACATTTTTTGTTTATTTTATAAAAATACCAAAAAAATACAAAATCTTTCAAAACCCAAAAACATCCACATTTTCAAACAACATACAATATGGCTAGCCAGAACTACGTGATCCTTGATTCTCCATCAAAAGTGGAGATACGTAGGAGCAAGGCCAGTCCTTGTCAGGTTCATTTTCCAAAAAAAATCAAAATCATTTCCAAACAAAATTCTCAAACAATTTTCAAATAAATTTTCAAGCAATTTTCTAAAAGAACTACGGAACCCTGATTTCTCATTCTTAATGAGAATACGTAGGAGCAAGGTCAATCCTTGTCGGGCTCAAAAAACTAAAAAATACATGTTGTTTCTTTAGAATCTTATTTTAGGGGATAGTTAAACATTTTGAAAACCACATCATATTCGCATATTTAGTTAAAGGTACTGCCTTAGGGCAGGCGTTGTAGGGTGCTAATACCTTCCCTACACGTAACCGACTCCCGAACTTAGAATCTCATTTTCGCAGACCAGGTCTTATCATTTTATGGTTTTTCCGTAGTTTTCCAGAATAAACTATGGTGGCGACTCCAAAATCTTCTTTTTTCAAAACGAGTGTTTTTATTTTTCGGATCGTCGTCCCGTCGCGATTCCGATTGCGACAGATGGCGACTTCACTGGGGAATTTAGAGAGTCAAGCCATTTAATTAGATGTGCGAATTTGATGTGGTTTTTCATTATGTTTTCCTTCCTTTTTTTTTCTTTATATATGTTTAATATTTGGCATAATTGCATGTGCGTTTGTTTTGATTGTTCCATATTGAACCCTAGGGTAGATGACATGTTATATATCTACTTATTTGTGTTTATTTTGCAAGTGTTGTTTTGCATTATAATCTCCCTCCACACACATTTTGCATATCATGAGTGAGGCCCTATACCCGGGTCTGAGCGCAACTTAGAATTATAGGGGTTGTGTAGCGGTGTCACTCTGGGATGTACTTCCTGTTTGGCTATCGTGAGAACTCCAACTAGAGTCTGTTCTCTTCATTTATGTCTCCGCATCTAGTTGATTACTCTGACTGTTGTGGAGATGTAGTGAAAAGAGCCATAACTCTGGTGGCCTTGATTTAAGCATTAGGGAACTATCCTTGTGAGATTGCATATATTTAACTTTGAACCTCAAGTCTCGAACCTTATCTAGGGCACGAAGGGAGATGTATGTCGTCTTATAACCGTTATTTTTTAATAAAATTAAACATGTTGTATATATCACTATATCATTATGCGTCTTTCTCATGCATTTTTTTTATGGTCTTGTTGGTCCTAGGTAAGAAGTTATAAATTTGTGACTAAGCCGTAGAGGTAAAATGGAAATTAACATGAGATTGGAAGTTGACGGACCTACAAGTTCAAACATTTTAAAGGAAAGGATAGCCATTGAAGCGGAGGAAGGAAATATGAATGGTCTGAGAAAACTGGTAATGAAAATGAAGACATCCCAAAAGGATGCATTCAAGAAGGAGTATGGGAATTTGTTGAGCCTATTAGAGGTGGAGGTCCAAACATCAGCAATTACTACTTTAGCCCAATACTATGATCCACCATTGAGGTGTTTCACTTTTCAAGATTTCCAACTAGTGCCAACAGTGGAAGAATTCGAGCAAATTTTAAATATACCTCTTGAGGGAAAAGCTCCATACAATTACCTTGGGCAGTATGTACCTGTCTTGCAGCTAGCGAGGATCATGAAAGTACACCCTATGAAGTTGGAGAACAAGTTCACAATCAAGGGCAAAGTGAGGGGCCTTCCTCAAGGATACCTAATAGGATACTTGCATCGTTTAGCTGAAGAAGAAAACTGGGAAACATTTATGGATGTATTGGCTCTTCTCTTCTATGGTGTCATGCTTTTTCCTAATGTCAAGAATTTCGTCGACTATGCCGCCATGAACGCATTTGTGGGATACAAAGAGCGCTGTGAGAATCCAGTCACTGCTATCCTGGCTGAAGTTTATGGGACCCTTAATCGTTGTTATGAGCTAAAGGGAGGAAAAATGTTATGTTGTCTGCCAGTGTTGTATATGTGGTTCATCTCCCGTGTGACTGAGGACCCCTTAAATGCCCCGTGCTCCAGGGATAAGCTATTGCAGTGTAAACCAAATGTGAAAGGGGCAGATGAATGGGCGCGACTTTGTGCAAGTTTAAATGAAGAACAAGTTAAGTGGTGTGTCCCTTGGCAGCGTAGATCGCAAATTATATATCATTGCGGGAAGTACCCTAATGTACCTCTCATGGGTATCAGGTGTTGTATTAATTACAATCCTGTGTTAGCACAAAGGCAATTTGGGCATCCTATGAGAGGATCACCTACACCTGCATCTCTTGCCATGTTGCAAATCTATTATGAGGAAGGAACCTTTGTTGAAGTACTTCATCAAGTTAGGAATGCTTGGGGCAACATTATTCGTGCAAAAATGGACCCCAGACCATGGACTATTGATGAAGGATATCCTTATAGCCATTGGATCGCAGAAAGGGTTAGGACAGTGAAGTTGCCTTTCAAGATAATTTCTCCTAATCTAGATTATGGAAAACAGTTTCATGAAGCTGAAAATGATGAAATAAAATTGTTGAAGGCAAAATTCGAGCAAATGAAACTAGAAAATATCAAGTTGACCAGTAATCTTCAGAACCTACAACGTGATTATGTGAATCTTAAGCAAGATGGTGTGGAAAACAGCAAAGCATACGAGGAGTTGTTAAGAAGACAAAAGCAAGAGCTGATAGTGGCCAACATTGAGCTGACCTTGAAAGACCGGGAGTATGGTATAATTGAGATATCAGAGCGTGTCACGAAGGAATTGTGTGACCAATTCAAGAGGGACAAGCAAAAGGCACTAGAGGAGCTGCACAAAATGCATATTAGAATGAACGACGTCGAGAAACAGGCGAAAGCAGCGGTAACGAAACTGAAGGAGGAACGTTGGCATCGGGCTGAATCAGAGAAGAAACATCAAGAATGGATGAATCAGATGAAGGAGTATACCGTTGAACAAGATCTAGTTACAGAAAATTGGAGGAGAAGTTTCTCACAACTAGCTTCCCTTGCCAATGAAGCCATTAAGGATGTCCCTAAGTTATTAGCTGATGCTGAGTCTGCATTGCCGATCTTTAACCCACCTAAAAAGGTTGAGACTTTCCTCAATTACTGCAAGAAACTGATGAGAGAAATGAAGAATGTGGTGGCTGAGGCTCGTGATAGTTGATCGTGATTTTGCATACCTCACATGTGGTGAACTTAAATGTTATGGATGAACTGTCTTATTAACTTTGTTTCATGTTAATTTCCAGATTATACATTTGGCAATGTTTTCACATCTTTATAATTTCTTACTATAGTAATTGTGTTGCTTTGTCTTTTCTCCTTTTCTTTTCGTTTTTATTTTCTTAATTTTATTTCATCTAATAAAATTTAGTTTAAAAATAATAATACGGCTAAGTCTCCAAAACACCCTAAAGGACACGAACCAGTGGCAAAATCATGGAGAACAAAGGGGAAATTCAAGAGGGGATGAAAGCCGATATCAAACAGCTGAAGGGACAAATGAGTCAAATCTTAGAGGCCCTGAATGCCTTACAAAGCCCTGGAGATTCGTGCACACAACGACCACAACAAAGAGTTCCAGAGGCACAAACTTTCCCTTCCTATGGTCTTCCCCCGAATTACATTCCACCCTCAAGAGTGCGCTTGGAACATCTTGACGCTCAAAAGGACGAAGATAATGCAGTTGAAGTAGAAGATGAGCCTGGGGCAACCACTTTCACAATTCAGGGAAAGACAATCCAACCAGGTATTGAGAGCACGATAATGAAAAAACAACCTGAGACGAAGTCTTCATCTTGTATCGTTACACCTGCAGATTTTAAGGACGACGGGAGTAAATTAGAAGTCTTTGAGAAAAGGTTGAGAGCCATAGAGGGCGAAGGAAGTTCTGAATTTGGAGATGCTAGAAAACTATGTTTAGTTCCTGATGTGATAATACCTCCAAAGTTCAGGTTGCCAGAGTTTGAGAAATATCAGGGAAATACTTGCCCAAGGGGCCATATAACTATGTACTGCAGAAAAATGGCAGCTTATGCCCACAATGAAAAACTTTTGATTCACATCTTCCAAGAAAGTTTAATTGGCGTGGCTCTGACTTGGTACATGCGCTTAGAAACTACTCACATCTACTCATGGAAAAATCTGGTTGATGCATTCCTAAGGCAGTATGAATATAATAAAGATCTAACACCTGATAGAATACAACTGCAAAACACGGTGAAGAAAGAATCTGAATCATTCAGAGAATATGCCCAAAGGTGGAGAGGAATTGCTGCTCAAGTAGAACCGCCTTTGAGCGACAAGGAGATGACTACCATATTTTTGAATACTCTACAACCACCATTTTATGAACACATGATAAGCAGTGTCTCCTCAGGTTTTGCTGACATAGTAGTAATTGGAGAGAGGGTCGAGGGTGGCATAAGAAATGGAAAAATTGCACTAGGCCCACAGTTAGTAGCGAGTTTAAATGAATATGGTCCTAGACATGAGAAAGATAAAAAACGAAGAGCTAACTCACATTTTATTGCCTATCCTCAAATGTCACATTCCCATGGGTTCAATCGACCCATTGAGCGAAGAAATTACAATCGTGATGAGAAGGTCGCCAACTTCACTCCTATCCCCATGACCTATACAGAGTTACTGCCAGATCTTCTCCGCAGAAACCTCATAAAGGTTTGTCCAACTAGGCCTATACGACCTCCGTACCCAAAGAGCTATGACACAAATGCCAAGTGTGATTATCATGAAGGAGCGTGTGGACACTCAACAGAGGCATGCAAGGCTCTAAAGCATAAAGTGCAATCTTTGATCGATTCAGGATGTTTAAAGTTTGAAGAAAGTCAATCCAGCACTCTGACAAGGCGCGAGTTCGCCCCTACAAATGCCATGGACAAATGAAGAACTATATGGGAAAGCATAGGTTGTTGTAAAAGGCGAAATTGATGTTGTTCTGTTCATGTTTTGAATTGTCTTGCTGTGAGGGTTATGCTCATGGATATTACGCTTTCATCCGTGACTTTTAATGTGAACTTTCATTATTTGGTATCTCCAAGGTTTATCGGAAATCATGTCCTAATAGGGTGTCGTGGAGAAAACGAAGGTCGCAAATAACAAAATTTAAAAAAAAAAAAAACAAAAAGGCAATATTGAGTCACTTGTCTTTCTAGCAAATTGTCAAACTCTTGTTTTTTCGAAAATAGCAAAAAAAAAATATAAAAATAGAAAATAAAAATAAAATAAAAAATTTGATAACAAAAGTTGTAGTGTCAGATTTTTTTCGAGGTCAAATGTTGAATCAAAAATAACAATTTGATGTTTTCTCTCGAGACGTTTGTGCGCATGGTGTTTGAAAAATCTCACCCTTCACCTTCCCAAATAAAAGGATTTTCCCCGAACAAATACTGTCACTGCCCTGAGTAACAAAATAAACTTTTACACCGGGGCAAATTGGCATGGCCAAAAGTTTTCTCGCTTACGCTAGTAGGGTGATCCCTGAATCCATTAAAAAAAAACAAAAAAAAAGTAGAATAAGTCAACTAGATTCAGAAACCCGAAAGGGTGATCTATAAAGAATGAAAAGAAAAGGAAAAAACGGCTCATGTTGAGGTCATCTAATCGTAGAATTAATTTTTGAAAATAAAGCAATCAGAGTTCAAAATGATGTGTGGCCTTCTTTCTTTATCCAAAAAGCAAAAAAAACTATAACCATTGTTACCCCGTTTGAGCCAAAAATAAATTCTTTTTCAAAATTATTCCCAAGCAAGGGTTATCATTAGTATGAGTCAACTTGGGATGCAAATGAAGAGTACTCAACGATCAAATGAAGTGAATCCTTCAAAAAGGGTAAAAAAAAAAATAACAACAACAATAAAATAGACTTAACCAGAGATGAAGGAAAAACGAAGTTCAAGACAAAAGCAAAGTGCTTAAAAGATCAAATAGTTGATACAATGCGTAGATGATAACCCTTGTTTTAAAAAAAAATGTATCCGACAAACATTTCATTTGGGCCTTTATACCCCTTTCTTTTAATACCTTTTAGCCCCTAGCCATTGTTACAAGCCTAATAAAGTCCACGGAGATTGACTAATGATTGCTCATATTTTCATAAAGCTTAATTTTGCGATAAGACAAAATAACTTTTAATGTGTCGTAAAAATAAAAAGGGATTTGAAAATGAATAATGTCTCAGGAATAGGGGACCTCTCTACCAACCAGTCAGAAGCATACAAAAGAAAATTGAACCAATTTGATCCATCCTTTTAGCCGACCCTTTCATACCCACTACTTCTTCCAAACAGAACCCCATGCAAAAAAAAAAAACAACAACGAAAACTGGGGCAGCTTGGTGAACCTCACCTCGCGTCTTTTCCTTGAAATTTCGTCAAACCATGATCTCAAGAATTGGGTAGCTTTGCAGATCTTACTTGAATTTTTCACCAGAATTATCATGGATTCACCACACCAAACTGGGGCAACTTTTTAGATACCTCGTGTTTCGCTTTGGCACTCATCTCCTTTACGGAGCGTATGAGGTGACATGTTAGCATTATCTTCCAAACCATTCTAAACAACTCTCATTCTTCACTTGCGAGTGAATTCAAGCATATGTACGTTGATGTCTCGGGAGAAAAAGTCAAAATGTAATAATCTCAAAGTTAGATCTCGGATGTATGACATTCCTCACTTTTCTAAGCATTGGAAATAATGACCAGTCTTGATGATTGCAAGTAAGACAATTGATTCGAAAAAATAACAAAAAAAAAACAAACAAACAAAACAAAACAAAGCAAACGTTTTCATATATTTATCAAAAAGAAAGTATTTCTCATCGAAATCCTCTTCATTCACATGAATGGTTATCAATTTCCTTCTTCAAAAAAAAAAACAAAGAAAAAACAAAGAAAACACAAAAAGAATAACATTCAGATTTTCTCTATCAAGCCATATTGTTTCATGTCGATCGAGCTTTCAAATTTGTGTCAAAATTACAAAACATTTCAAGTTTCAAAAATTTCAAAATTTGAAAGCCCAGTTTCCATACTGGCCCACAAAGCCCAATTTTTACATTGGCCCCAAGCCCAGTTTCCACACTGGCCAACATTTCTCAAATTACAAGTTTCAAGAATTTCAAAATTTGAAAGCCCAGTTTCCATACTGGCCCACAAAACCCAATTTTTACATTGGCTCCCAAAGCCCAGTTTTCACACTGGCCCCCAAGCCCAGTTTTCACACTGGCCCCCAAAGCCCAGTTTCCACGCTGGCCCCCAAGCCCAGTTTTCACACTGGCCCCAAGCCCAGTTTTCACACTGGCCCCAAGCCTAGTTTTCACACTGGCCCCCAAAGCCCAGTTTCCACGCTGGCCCCCAAGCCCAGTTTTCACACTGGCCCCCAAAGCCCAGTTTCCACGCTGGCCCCCAAGCCCAGTTTTCACACTGGCCCCAAGCCCAGTTTTCACACTGGCCCCCAAAGCCCAGTTTCCACGCTGGCCCCCAAGCCCAGTTTTCACACTGGCCCCCAAAGCCCAGTTTCCACGCTGGCCCCCAAGCCCAGTTTTCACACTGGCCCCAAGCCCAGTTTTCACACTGGCCCCCAAGCCCAGCTTTCACACTAGCCCCAAGCCCAGTTTTCATACTGGCCCCCAAGCCTAGTTTTTACGCTGGCCCCAAGCCCAGTTTTCACGCTGGCCCCCAAGCCCAGTTTCCACGCTGGCCCCAAGCCCAGTTTTCACAATGGCCTCAAGCCCAGCTTCCACGCTGGCCCTCAAGCCCAGTTTTCACACTGGCCTCAAGCCCAGCTTCCACGCTGGCCCCCAAGCCCAGTTTTCACGCTGGCCCTTAAGTTTAATTTTTGCCTCGCCCTTAAGTTCAATTTTTGTTGCATCGTGATTCTATTCATCTTATGTACTTGAATCGATTGTTATTCTCCCCCTTTCTCTTTGAAACCCAGACGAAATTAGTATTTCTATCTTTACTTATCTTTTACTCTGATAATATACAAACGTTGTTTGTCATATTATCTAGTAAAATCTAAGTAAAGAGGGGAAGTTGTCAATACCCAATTTCGTCCGGGTAAATAAAATTAATAATAAATAAATAAATAAATAAATAAATAAATAAAAGTGAATAGTGAATAGTAAATAGTGAATAGTGAATTGTGAATAGTAAAAAGTGAAAAGTAAAAAAAAAAAATTATTTTTGGAAAGGATAAGTGTTCCACGTAGCTTTGAGATCAGAATTCACCAATTTGCAAATAAAAAATTAATTTTGTAATAGTAAAATGAATAAAAAAATGAATAGTAAAAATGAATAGTACAAATGAATAGTAAATTTTTTTTACTATAAATAGCCAAGGGGGGAGGCTGAAAATTGACACAAAAGAATTGAGAAAATTTTTGAGAGAAGAGAGTTGGAAGAATTTCTAATTTCAAAGGGGATATTCTGGAAGTTTTCAGAGAGCGAGGAGATTAAGTCTGTAATAGAGGTAAGGGAAGCTAACCTTGAGTATCTCCTTTTGTATTATCTTGAGCCTTGAATATGCTATATTTTGCTTTTGTCTGATCTTAAATCTTGATTATGGAGTATTTTGTTTCTGTATGATTTTGAATTTAAATGAGAGTATGCTTTTGCGTTGATATCCAAGTGTGATAGTTGTAAAACGTGATATTGATTATGTTATGCCATTTGTATGTTATTAGTTGTTTATTTTTGTATTTTGGAAGGATTAGAAGTTGTCTAACCGGCTCTGCCAGATTCAACTTCTTATTTCCCCAAACGTTTTATTTCTTTACTTATTTATTTTATTGCATTTTGGAAGGATTAGAAGTTGTATAACCGGCTCTGCCAGATTCAACTTCTTATTTCCCCAAACGCTTTATTTCTTTACTTATTTATTTTATTGCATTTTGGAAGGATTAGAAGTTGTCTAACCGGCTCTGCCAGATTCAACTTCTTGTTTCCCCAAACGTTTTATTTCTTTACTTATTTATTTTATTGCATTTTGGAAGGATTAGAAGTTGTCTAACCGGCTCTACCAGATTCAACTTCTTGTTTCCCCAAACGTTTTATTTCTTTACTTATTTATTTTATTGCATTTTGGAAGGATTAGAAGTTGTCTAACCGGCTCTGCCAGATTCAACTTCTTGTTTCCCCAAACGTTTTATTTCTTTACTTATTTATTTTATTGCATTTTGGAAGGATTAGAAGTTGTCTAACCGGCTCTGCCAGATTCAACTTCTTGTTTCCCCAAACGTTTTATTTCTTTACTTATTTATTTTATTGCATTTTGGAAGGATTAGAAGTTGTCTAACCGGCTCTGCCAGATTCAACTTCTTGTTTCCCCAAACGTTTTATTTCTTTACTTATTTATTTTATTGCATTTTTGTGATTAATTTTTATTTCATCTAAATTTTCCACCAACTTATTATATTATTTTTGTTCATCAACTTTCTTCATCCTTAACTCTATAAATACCTACATTCTCTTCACTTCACACACACAATTTACATAATATCCATATCTTCTCTCTCAAAATCTCTTCATTCCATCCCGAAACTCTACTTCATTTCTCCCTCACATTTTACTATCTCTCTATACATAATAAATCCCGTACCCCATTTCTACCATAAAGTTATCTTCTTCATCTTCCATCTATCTTTCTCACAACTTATTACAAGTAAAGTTTTATTTCATCACACAAATCTTCAACAAGGTATACATTTTCTCTTCATTCTATTTATATATGCATTTTGATCATTTTTTTAGTTTATAAATTCATCGTGTTTTCTATTACAATTTTTCTTTATGCTTTTCACATTTCAACCCATCTATCCTTCTTAATAAAAAAATATAAAACTTTAAAAACATGTAATAATATAAATATCGGTATGAGTACTCGTGCGATCGTACGCATCAACCTAGTACTCATTACCCAAAATCTAAAATAAACAAAAAAAGCCGTGTGAGTGCTCGTGCGATCGTACGCATCAGCCTAGTGCTCATTACGCAAACAATAAGAAAAAAAGCCGTGTGAGTACTCGTGCGATCGTACGCATCAGCCTAGTGCTCATCATGCAAAAATCTAAATATTTTATAGAAATACCAAAAATATTTTAAAGGTTAAGCACATGTGTGATCGCACGCATCGTCTTTGTGCTGAAAACATTTTTTGTTTATTTTATAAAAATACCAAAAAAATACAAAATCTTTCAAAACCCAAAAACATCCACATTTTCAAACAACATACAATATGGCTAGCCAGAACTACGTGATCCTTGATTCTCCATCAAAAGTGGAGATACGTAGGAGCAAGGCCAGTCCTTGTCAGGTTCATTTTCCAAAAAAAATCAAAATCATTTCCAAACAAAATTCTCAAACAATTTTCAAATAAATTTTCAAGCAATTTTCTAAAAGAACTACGGAACCCTGATTTCTCATTCTTAATGAGAATACGTAGGAGCAAGGTCAATCCTTGTCGGGCTCAAAAAACTAAAAAATACATGTTGTTTCTTTAGAATCTTATTTTAGGGGATAGTTAAACATTTTGAAAACCACATCATATTCGCATATTTAGTTAAAGGTACTGCCTTAGGGCAGGCGTTGTAGGGTGCTAATACCTTCCCTACACGTAACCGACTCCCGAACTTAGAATCTCATTTTCGCAGACCAGGTCTTATCATTTTATGGTTTTTCCGTAGTTTTCCAGAATAAACTGTGGTGGCGACTCCAAAATCTTTTTTTTTCAAACGCCAGTTTTTATTTTTCGGATCGTCGTCCCGTCGCGATTCCGGTTGCGACACTACCAGTATTAAGATACTAGCAACATCAAAATATGTTTCTGGTATCATTTGAATCACATATGGCACTATTTCAACAATACAATAAATTTTATATTGCTTCTAAGACAGTTTGGGTTTATATTCCACATCATGTATACCTATAAGTCATAAATTATTAGTCTAAAAGAAATCTAATTAACTTAAACATAGCAACACATAAAGTCTTAACCCTTAGAAGTTTGAAACAGCAAAGTATACAAGGTTTTCCCATCATTACTAAACATTGTATTTATGGAGTATGCATTTTAAGTTTTACAGGACAATGATCATAGTTTTATCAAGCTAAAACATGTAACATTAAGATTTGTCGGTCATCCATCCATAATACCCAACCAACAACATTTCAAATACATTTTAATTCAATTTTTAAATGCATACCCAATTAACTATAACTACAAAACAGCCTTCCATAATCTAATAAAATATTGATTCACTCAAACCGAAAACCAAAACAGGTTCGTACATTCCCAAGTTCATACATATATATACATGCTCTGCACCCACACCATGCAATTATATATTAAAGAAGATTTATCAAATTAATACAATAAAATATGTCTGCAGCATTTCAATTCAAACAGCAGATAATTCTTGCAACAATTTAAACCCAAACAGCAAATAATTTTTCTACAGCATTGGAATCAAAACAGCAAACAATTTTTTGTAGCATTCTAATCAAAACAACAAACAATTTTCTGCAGCAATTTAATGTCAAAACAGTAAAGTTTATGGTGCAATAACAATAATCAAAAGAGCCCAATACAACAAGATTTTCTATTGCAGTAACAGCAAAAACAACAAGCAGTTTATACAACCTTTTTCATCCAAACAGCAACTACAAACAAAAAAAGCAACATCATCACTGGTAGTGCTCAAAAGGGTAAAACTACCACAAAAAAAGTGAAAAAAAACCTACCTCAAAGTCACACACCACAGAAGCGACACAAGTCGAAACGCAAACCGGAGACCACAACCCTCAACTTCACAACCACCCGAAACCTCCACAACCACCGAATAGGAGCGGCAAAATCATGCTAAACCACCTTTAAACTCACGAAAAACCTTCACAACCACCGATTCAACCACCTCAAATACACAAATCGGAAGCAATGAACAAGAAGGGACAAAGAGAGAAGAAAGTAAAAAAAAGTTAACCTAGATCGTATTCTTCATTCACCACGAAAAAAGAACGAAAACAAAATTTAGCTTTCTCCCATTTTTACCCTCAATCAATAAACAATTTTTTAAAAACAAAAATGACGTGGCCCGTGTCATATGAGTGTAAGTGACACGTAGGCATGTCATTGTATTACTACTCTTATTTTTATTCATATTTATAATAAGAGTAGTAATACAATGACACGCCTACGTGTCACTTACACTCATATGACACGCGCCACGTCATTTTTTTTAAAAAAAAATGTTTACTGACTGAGGCTAAAAATGGGAAAAAGGTAAATTTGTGTTTCCTTCTTCTTGAATGAAAAATACCATCTAGGTTTACTTTCTCTTACTTTCCTCTCTCGTTGTCCCTCCATCTTCATTGCTTCCCATTTGTGTTTTTGAGGTGGTTGAATCGGTGGTTGTGTAGGTTTCGGGTGGCTGTGTAGTTGAGGGTTGTGGAGGTCTCCTATTGGCGTTTTGATTTGTGTCGCTTGTGTGGTGTGTGACTTTGAGGTAGGGGTTTTTTCAATTTTTTTTCTATGGTAGTTTTACCGTTTTGAGCACTTGGGGTCATGGACCCATTTATTTGTCGCTATGTGTAGACAACATGTATGTGTTATTTTAGCGGGGTCGATTGAGGCCTAAAATGGGGTCCATTTGTTTCTTTGTTGGGGAGCTTGAGAAAGGCAGTGATAATTTTTCATCTAAGAACTTTATTGACCGTGGTGGGTTTGGGTTGTTTCTTTAAATCTGTCATCTTCCTCTTTGTCATGATTAGCACTTTAGGAATGAAAAAGCTTTATTCTGATATAGAAAGAACAAAGGGATGGAGACCTCTTACCTAAGTATAACTGATTTTTAAGTTCCATTTATTCATGATATACCAAGTACTGTTTTTAATTGTAATAAAAATACTGATGTTGTGTTTTTATAAAAGCCAAAGTGTGTTCTTTTATAAAACAATTTGTACACTAAAATGCTGGTACTTTGTAGTAATTTTGAGTTCTTTATTTGCATCGAAATAATGTTGTTTACGCTGTTTTGGGCTGATTAAAATGTGATAAAACCTTGTTGTCCCATGCTGTTAAAAATGCACTAAAATTCTTGTTGTATTGTGCTGTTTTGATGGTTGTTACTACACCAAAAACTATACTGTTTTAACATAAAAATTCTGCAGAAATTGTTGTTGTATCTTTTTGTTTTTAGCTTCTTGTTTCCTGCCAAAAGCTTTGTTGTTTGCTCCCAAAAGCCTTGTTGTATGCTACCAAAAAGCTTTGCTATTTGTTGTTATGATACATATATAAAAGCTTTGCTATATTGCTGTAAATTCTGTAGAAAAATCTTTGATGTTTTGGTTAAAAAGCAACATAAAATATTTGTTGTTGGTTGTTATAAAACTGGTATAAAATCTTGCTATTTTTCTAAAAACAATACTTCCTGAAATGATTTTGGTGGACCACGATTGATGTTAGAATGGTAAATTGATGGTAGAATATATATATATATATATATATATATATATATATATATATATATATATATATATATGGATATATGGATAATGGATGCTGGTTGGTTACGTCGAAATGATGTTTTAAAGATGTATAGTAATGCTAATATTACTTGTGTTATTATGATGGGTGTTAAAGGGTTGGGTGTTGTTAATCTAACTTTAAGACTCTAATGTTGGATGGAGTGATTGTGTTGACCTTAATTATGCTTTATTGTACCCTTATACAAAAACATGTTTTAATAAAATGACTGCTTAAATGAGATAAGTAGACTTATACATGAACCTGATTACATGATTATGTTTTGTTAAGACATATTAGATATTGAATAAATTAGAGTGCATGATAAAATATGCTTTGTACATTATATGACTCTATGTTATGGTGCATGGGATGAAGGGTTGAATTGGGGATGTCTGTAAAATATGTTTGAACATGCACAGATGTATGAAAATGAAAGGGATATGTTTTACGCATTGGTACTACCTTTATACTGTTTGGTGTGTAATGTTGTCCTTACGTGATTGCAATGTGAATAATGTGTTGTTTTGGATAATTGAGTGAAAAATCTGATCATATGAATGAGTTAAATACATATTATTTTACCAATATATTAAATTGAACTTGTCACTCTCATTATACAATGATGTTGATTGTGTTTGGTAAAATGTGCAGGATATAGTGATATGGACAGAGAAGTTAATGAACCTGTAAGTATGCTGTAGTTGTTTCAATTTAATATTTATTAGGTAGATTGTTGCATTTATTATACTAAGATATGATTTGGTTTATACTTGCAGGGTAGAGTTAGAGTTAGGCACCGAGTACAAACCCAACCTATAGTTGAATTAAATGTTTCTCTGTCATCCTTTCATAAGGAAAGAATAAAGTCGACACCTTTTAAATTTTTAGTCGATTTGGTGGACAATATCGTTATTTCTAGCCCCATTCTTGTAGAATTAATTAGTAGGTGGGATGTCGTACATAAGGCTTTTAGGATCAGGGAGAATTTAGTCCCTTTCACAGTTGAGGATGTGTGTTTTTTTTTTTAGGTTTGTCAAATTCTGGTCAAACTTGTAATGTAGAAAATGATGTAAGTGGCATTGTTAATAACTTTTTTAGGGATGAGGACATAACAAGTTTGACTATAATGGAAAAGTTGAGGGATAAGAAATTTAAAACAAAAAAAAAATGTTGACAATTATTGTAGGTTGTATATATTGTTAACATTTGGAATATTTTATTTTCCTAGGAATAGTAATGTGATAAACAGTGTCCCTTTTAGTAAATTAGATAACATTGATGAACTAAATATATACAACTAGGGTGATGCTGTATATAGTTTGATAAAAAGTAGTTTGAATCGGGCAGCGGATAAATACAATCGCAAAACATACCATGATGTTATACACATAGCTGGTTGTGCAGCAGTATTACAGGTGTGTTTTAACAATTATTTATTTAATTGTTACAAAATAAATGTGTATTTTTTGTTGAAAAAATTTGAACTATTTTGATGAACTTTGCAGTTATGGGTTGTGGAACACATAAGTTTGTATGTATCAAATTCTTCGTTGGATTGTAATTAAAGATAAAAGGAGAAAAATAATATCAACTTTTAAACGCACTGAGGTAATTCCATTTGCTTTGATATTTTGGTTACATTTGTCGTGTTCTTGCCTTGATATTATTTGTTCTTTATGTAAAATTGTATTTGTTTTTGAAGATATTATGGAATTTCCATTTGAGTGAAGAACAATTTCAGAATGAGGAAATCAAGGAATCACTTGGTTCTACTGGGGAGACTAATAGTAAGTCCTACAATGACAACTTTGACTTTGCTAGAGTTGTCGAAGAGCAAATGCTCTTGAGGACAAGGGTTGATAAGCATGCATAACGCCTTCTACAGTTACAAAGAAGTATAAGACGGTTGGAAGAAGAGGTTTTGAATGAGATGCCATCTTTTAATGATGGTATGGAAGGGCCTTCGACAGATGACAAAGCAAGAGATTTGGCTGTTGTCAATTTTGTGGATGGGGGTGTGGAGGGACCCTCCACAAATGAGAACATTGTTTTTTCAAATGTTTACAAAACTTGCACTTTGGGGCTTTGTAATGATGGTGCTGAGTAAGTTATACATAAAACAATGTTTATATATATATATATATATATATATATATATATATATATATATTTTATGATTTATAATTGTGTTTGAAATGAACATTATCATGAAATTGTGTTGTATCTAGAGTACTTTTGGAGGTGTCAAACAACATGTTGACCATAGCAGACTTCAAATGCTTACGACCACGTGGAAAAATTGATAACATGGTAAGTTGTGTAATGAACCAAAACTTGTTGTATAACAACCAATTATGTGAGTGTATAACTTTGATGAACTTTTGGTGTAGGTTATGTTGTCTGCCACTGGGATGATTGTGTATAATCAATTGCAAATATGTAGAACGATTAAACGTTGTTGTTTGAATCCATTTTTTGCGTTATGTAAGGATTAAATTGTTGAATGATAAAGCTTTGTACTTGTTGATATTACTTATTGGCGTATTTAAGCATTGAATTGTTTGAACCAATTTTATGGATGAAATTTTGTAGACAATGGTTATGGAGAGAATGAAGATTCCCAAAAAAAAGCGAGAAGCATTGCCAGCAACAGATTATCATCATTTCTTCCAACCTCAATCATTTCCATTAAATGTGTTGTTAACATCTGAATTTGTAAGTATATGTGTTCTGTTATAGGTTTATCATACCATGTGTTCTTCAATGTATTGATGTTTGTGGTTGTGGTTCTTTAGTTATTTGTGCCCACTGTTGGTGATGACCATTGGTGGTGCTATGCTATAAACTGTCAATCAAGAGAAATGTTTATTTTGGATTCTCTTGGTCACAAAAGGCGGCGTAGAAAAAGTATTGACAAGGCTATGGTAAGACATATTTAGTTGTATTGTTATTATTTTAAGTGCACTTTACTGTTACAATAGAAGATTTACAAGAGTATTGAATGTGTTTAATATCAATTTGTAAGGTTGCCACTTTGCAAGAATTATTCAATATGATTGACATAGACTCAAACTGTAAGGAGCAGGAATTGAAAGTGATCGAAGAAGATTTTCCTGTGCAACCAAATACGTTAGTGAACTTGCTAGTGTTGACAATTTATTAAGTTGTGTCATATGATCACTTTATAATATTTGTTTAATTTGTAGGTATGATTGTGGTATATTGGTCATCAAGTATATTGAGTTATGGGATCATACACCTAAATTTGATGGGAAAAAAATGCCTGATTACACAATGGTTAGTATGATTTATGTATGTGTTTACATATGATTTATGATAAAACGTTTTTTAGTGTAAAATTTAACAAGAGTATTGTTATTGCAGGAACAATTACAAGTTCTACGAGAACAAATGGTTTGTCAGTGGGTATTACACGAAGATAATGTTCATCGTACAAGGGTATTGCAAAAATGTGGGATGGGATCCTTTAGGCATTGATTAAGGCATGAAGTAGGACAACATCAGCAACTTTAGTACATTGAAGTAGGGGAACAATTAATGTACATTTTCAATAGAATGTCCACAAAATAAGATTGATTAGGATTCAATTAACGTTAGTGGTTTTAAAGTTGTTTAGTTTATGTAATGAAGAATATGTTGTACTATTTAATGTTGATGAATTTTATTATTGCTTATAAAATGGTATTTTGATGAAAATTTAAGTTTGTTTATTCATACAAGGTTGGCTACCACCATATGAATGAAATTTGTCCTAAGAAATGTGATGATTGATATTAAAATAAACCACTTTTATTGGTGTTGAGAAACTCTTTAAAAAATAACCATATACAACATAGTACATAAGCACTTACTGGACCTAAGAAATCAATTATTGATATTCAATTAAACCAATTATATTTTGGTTCGTAACCTCTTTCATAAATAACCGCATACAACTTAGTAGATAACCACTTACTGCACCTAAGAAATGAATTATTGATATCCAATTAAACCACTTCTATTCTTGTTCGGAACCTCTTTCACAAATAACTACATATAACATACTACATAACCACTTACTGCAGCTAAGAAATGAATGATTGATATTCAATTAAACCAATTATATTCTTGTTCAGAAGCTCTTTCATAAATAACCACATAGAACTTAGCATATAACCACTTACTGCACCTAAGAAATGAATGATTGATATTCAATTAAACCAATTATATTCTTGTTCAGAAGGTCTTTCATAAATAACCACATACAACTTAGCATATAACCATTTACTGCACCTAAGAAATGAATGATTGATATCCAATTAAAATACTTGTATTCTTCTTCAGAACCTCTCTTAGAAATATCCACATATAACATAGTACATAAGCACTTACTGGACCTAAGAAATCAATGATTGATATTCAATTAAACCAATTATATTCTGGTTCGTAACCTCTTTCATAAATAACCACACACAACTTAGTAGCTAACCACTTACTGCAACTAAGAAATGAATGATTGAAATGAATGATTGATATCCAATTAAACCACTTCGTTTCTTGTTCAGAACCTCTTTCACAAATATCCACATATAACATAGTACATAACCACTTACTGCACCTAAGAAATAAATGATTGATATTCAATTAAACGAATTATTTTATTGTTCAGAAGCTCTTTCATAAATAACCACATACAACTCAGCATATAACCACTTACTGCACCTAAGAAATGAATGATTGATATCCAATTAAATCAATTGTATTCGTGTTCATAACGTCTTTCCAAAATAACCACATACAACTTATTAAATAACCACCTACTGTACCTAAAAAAAGGGATTATTCATATTGAAATAGACCACTTCTATTCTTGTTCAAAACCTCTTTCACAAATAAGCACATATAACATAGTACATAACCACTTACTGAACCTAAGAAATTAATGATTGATATTCAATTAAACGAATTATATTCTTCTTCATAACGTCTTTCATAAATAACCACATACAACTTAGTATATAACCACTTGCTGCACCTAACAAATGAATGATTCATATCCAATTAAACCACTTCTATTGTTCTACAAAACCTCCTTCATAAATAAGCACAGAGAACTTAGTAGATAACGCTTACTGCACCTAAGAAATGTGATTATTCATAATGAATTAAACAACTTTTATTCTTGTACAGAAACTATTTCACAAATCATCATATAGGACTTAAAGAGCAACCACTTACTGCAACAAGGGAACAGAAGGGAATAGTGGAACTGTATAACACGTCAGTTTCTCAAAGAACAACACGGATTATTCAATATTTGTTTTCAAATTGTAAGGTGTGTACCAAGACTTGAAACTTATTTAATTAAAGGACATGTCTTAAAACAATTGAACATAATTATATCACATTACACTTCCATCATTTCTACATTGTTAGGATGCATAATAAAGGAACATGATATCAATCTTCGAACATTACATACATTACATCAGCACTTAATGCAACAACACATTGATTGAACTAACATTAGTACTTCAGAAATTGTACTAAATAACACATTCGTGTCAACATGCACAAAATACGAAATAGTCAACAACAATAAAACCAAAATACAAATAAGAAAATTATGAATGTCCTCAATTTGTTCCACTTTTAATTGTTCTTGTTTAATCCACTGCCTTCAGGTTTGTCAGTGTGAACAGGTGGAATCAATTTGCTAAGGATATGATCAACGGAACGTGTTGGCGGGTTGTTCATAACAATTGGTATTGTTAGACGTACTAGGTCATCAGTTGGGCAGCCAATATCACTTGGAAAAACCTACACATACGGGGACTGTCATTGAAACTGGTCAAAACAGTTTAGAAAATATATAACACCACAATACAAAAGTATGTAAACTTTACCTTAACAATATTCCTAAGAGTTATGTTAAGATAGTATGTTTCGCGTATTGGTGAAAATATTGCAACCTGTTCATAAATTATTGGTTAACTCCATAAATTGTTGTGGGAATACAAGGTCAATAAGTAATTATTGATCACAAAAAATATACTTACATCTTGTAGGATTATCACACTTCCAACTTTTAAGTGTGAACCTATTTCAAGATGATCAATGGCCTTGTGGTGAACACTTGCTTTTACAGTCCCTGTTGGATCCTGTAAAGAGGTACATTTTCCCTAAACATAGTTCAATATGGTTTTCAAAATAACTAAACATTCCACTAAAGCCATTTACAATATACATCAAGAAACCCGAATTGTTATTTTCATGTCACCCGGTCCGTTATGTTCACCGGCTTTAACAAGACATCGCAACAAGGACACCTTACAAGTTCCTTTCAAGGAATCAAGGGTTGAGATATGCTCAACCTCATGTTTAAGCAATAATCCTGCAAATCAAATTATTATTTCCCTAATGTTCTTGAAATCAAAAATTAATGTTGCGTATGAAGATGAATTCCCAATTAATGTACTTACCATGGATGTCAATGAATTTTTCAGCCCATACCCAAGCATTGGATGTGAAGTCACGTTCAAAACTGGCTTTTGCAATGTCACTCAAAAATACTTGTGTCGAAATGTTTTCATTCACTTGGCGGTTAATCATGGTTGCCTCAATGACACCAGTAGGGCCCGGAATGACATTGTTATTGGAATTGCAACGGCGAATAAAACTATCAAGATCACTTTCATCAATATCAAGTTCTTCCCAAGCTTCCATGACTCTCTGTTTATGTTGACAAAAAACATCAAATGAAGACGAAGTCAACTTACAAAAACTTATACCATGTAACCTAAACATTGGGTATACATAAAAACGAATTGGTTCTGTGTAGGTAATGTAACCAAAAGATTGAGAATACCTAATCACAAAACATAGAATCGCCAAACTCTGTTTTTCTTTATTAAAAGATAAAAACAAGAGGAAGGGAAAAAAAACAAGTTAATCCATGATTTAGCTATTGAAAGAGAACGTTGGGGCTGAAGGTAACGTAACCCTAACAGTGGGCATACCTCCAAAACGTGAATAGTGCTGGTTCCCTTGCACAAAAGTGTTTGCTCTCCCCACATCAGCACAACTTTTAATAACATTCAACCGAAATTACGAAAATGCCCTGTTAAGCATTAATTAACATTTCTTGCGATAGAAGTCATCGAATGACAACTCCATTTAATGCCTCTGCAAAATTTTAAGGCTCAACACACTTTTTCAAGTTTCGACTGCAATGAGAGGTGGGGGAGAAAGTTTTTCCAGCATTTACTTATTAGGAAACCGTAAACCCTAAAATTGATACAAGATGAAATGAGTGAATGAAGTGGTCTACACCATTTATTGAGGTCATATTTGTCAACAACCACTGAAGTTCTATTAAATAGGTGAGTGATTACAAGTTTTTTGTGTGCAAAAGAATAAATTTTTGTGTTGCCCAGGAGGTTGTTGAAGTTATTTAATGTTTGGATTTATATTTGTCATCTTACTTCAACTTGACTTCTTCTTCCGCATTGAATTATTTAACTTTATACCCATTTTCATTTCATGAGATAGCATAATGGTTTGTAATGTTAACTGTGAAGTTATTGTTTCCAGAGTGGTCATTTAAAATAAAAATTCAAAATTAACGGTGCAGTAAGTGGTTATTTGGTCATTCGTATGTGGCTAGTTCTTATACTGGTTATGACCATGTAAAGAAATGATTAAGATGATTATCAAGCATGTTATTAGTTAGGACAATAAGTAGTAATTATTCTTCTATTGAATTGTTTTAGGAGAAGTACGGACAATGACCATATAAATACATATTTGGATAACATTCAATTTCATGAATAACTTTGAGGTGCAGTAAGTGGTTATTTGCTCATTCATATGTGGCTAGTTCTTATACTGGTTATGAGCATCTAAAGAAATGATTAAGATGATTATCAAGCATGTTATTAATTAGGCCAATAAGTAGTAATTATTCTTCTATTGAATTGTTTTAGGACAAGTACAGACAATGACCATATAAATACATATTTGGATAATATTCAATTTCATGAATTACTTTCACAGGTGCATTAAGTGGTTATTTGCTCATTCATATGTGGTTATTTATTATTGTGGTTATGGATATCTACAAATTTTATTAAGTTAAGCATGTTATTAATTAGGCAAGTTAGTAGTAATTATTCTTGTATTGAATTATTGTAGGAGAAGCATGGACATGGACCATACAAATACATCTTTTGATGATATAGAATTTCATGAAGAACATGACAATGTAGAACAAGAATTAAATGAAAACCATATTCAACCTAAGTCAATCCCTTCAACAGTTGGAATGGTGTTCAAAACTATTAATGAAGTCAAGTCATTTTATAGACAATATGCAATATCAAAGGGTTTTGGAATTCAAACAAGGACTTCAAGGAAGAACAAGAAGAACGAATTATGTTACTTCATGATGGTGTGTTCAAGGGCTGCAAAATTTGTGTCCTCCATTGAGAATCAAATGATTGCACGTCCAACACTGGCTAATGATTGTGCAGCTCGAATGATTGTATCAAAAAGAGATGCCAATTGGTACATTTCAGCATTTGATGATGTACATAATCATGATCTTAGTCCAACAAAGTCAAGATTGTTCCGAGGCAATAAAATGATGAATCTTAACATTTAGAGAACACTAGACTTGAATGATGAAGCAAGAGTGAGGATTAACAAGAGCTTCCGGTCCTAGGTTTATGCTAGAAGAGGTTACGAGAACCTCGAGTTTGTCGAACACGATGTTAGAAATTATGTGGCCAAACAAAGAAGAGCATTAACAAAAGATGGTGATGCAAAGGCACTCTTAAACCATTTCTCTTCCATGAGACAATTAAATAAGGATTTCTTTTTCGACATTGATGTTGATGACGACAACCGTATATTGAATGTGTTTTGGGCCGATGCACGAAGTAGGGCAGCTTGTCAGTATTTTGGTGATGTCATATCTTTTGACACAACATACTTAACAAATAAGTACGATATGTCATTTGCTCCTTTCGTTGGTGTTAACCACCATGGGCAATCTATATTGTTGGGTTGTGGTTTGTTATGTTCAGAGGACACTGATTCATTTGTTTGGCTCTTTAATTCATGGCTTCGGTGCATGTCCAACAGACCACCCCAAGGAATTTTTACGGATCAGTGCAAAGCAATGAAGAAAGCAATAGAAGTCGTGTTTCCTAACACTCGTCATAGGTGATGCTTGTGGCATATAATGGAAAAAATACCTGAGAAGTTACAAGGTTATGCCGCTTACAAAGATATCAAGCGACAACTTAAGCAAGTTGTCTACAATTCTGATTCAGTTGATAGTTTTGTTTATGAATGGGAAAGGATGATAACAATATTTTCACTACAAATGAATGAATGACTTTCTTCACTTTATGAAGAACGACATAGGTGGGTTCCTTGTTACTTGAGAAAGACTTTTTGGGCCGGCATGTCAACCACTCAAAGAAGCGAGAGCATGAATGCATTCTTTGATGGATATATTAACTCAAACAACTCTTCAAGAATTTGTTAAACAGTATGACAATGCACTACAACACAAGATAGAAAAAGAGAGTCTAGCTGACTTCACATCATTAAACACAACTCTTCCATGCGGGTCACAATCACTCATAAAGCGACAATTCCAAAAGCATTACACACATGCTAAGTTTGCAGAAATACAGTCCAAATTTAGAGGTAAAATTAATTGTTTCGTTGATGGTGTTGTGGTACAAGATAATTCATCGTTGTACAATGTCATGGAGGACTCCATTCATAACGAAATAAGGGAAGAGAGGGTATTCATGGTTACATATCAGCGAGACACAATGGATGTTAATTGCAGTTGTTTGCTTTTTGAGTTTAGGGGCATTATATGTAGACATTCTATATGTGTTTTGGCACAAGAGCAAGTAACAGAGCTTCCTGCTAAGTACATACTCACAAGATGGTGTAAAAATGTCTGTAGAAAGCACACGTATATTAGAGCATCATACCACAACAAGGAAAAGGATCCCCATATTGAACGCTATGATAACTTATGCAAGAATTTTGGAGATATTGCTGAGATTGCCTGTGAGTCAATATACTTGACACAATTATTGGTTAACAACCTTAGTTCCTTTGTCAACAAGCATGGATTACAAATTTCACCTTCACCATACGTCAACAACAATAGCCACACGCAAGAAGAACACCTACATGATAGTGAAATAGGCCATGATGTTGACACAACTGTATACAATGTTCAAATCCAAAGCCCAAAATCTGTGAAGCGAAAGGGTCGACCTAGGACAACAAGGTTGAAATCCACAACGGAGAGAATAACAAGGAAGAAACCATCAGCAAAAGCTAGTAGTCTAACATCCATTGGTATTGTTGTAAGTATTTATTTCATTATTTCTTACTGTTATAAATTGCAATAAATATTTGGTGTTATTAAAGTTTTCACACTAAAGAAATTTAAACTAACTTCATACTCACTACTGATACAGGAAACTATGATGGAGGTACCTAATACAACATTCAACAACAACATTGATGTGACACTGAACACACATTACACAACACCCAACTCAGTTGGACCGGTAAGATTCAATTGCTTTTTCAGAGTTTAATGATTTGAAATTTACTACAACGTCCATATATTTTAATCTCATGCATTGGATGTTCTGTCATGTAGGCATCAACTGTGCAATCCTCTGGGTTCATGTCACTGTTGACATCATTATACAATGACATGCAAAACACGCAATCATCCACTAGTAATATTGACAATGTATTTGGATAACAAAGTTTACACTTACGATTAAGTTCCTGACATGTATGTTGAGGAAGATTTTTTTGTCATGTGATTTGAAAGATGTCGTTAAAATGAATGTCATATTTATGCAGATTGTAGAAATATCTTATATTTATACTTTGCCAGTTATATCCATTTCAAGTCTTTTGTTTTTGTACCAATTGTCAGTGACAACCAACCACAAATTTTGAATTCAATAACCACATAATGCAGCAAAAAACCAGAGTAGTTTAAATGACCAAATTATTATTCTGCATAACACCACTCAATTTAAACACGTCATTTGATGCCTTAGTGAACTTTTGATATCAAAGTAATTAAAATAAAGTTTATCAATTTATTGTTATACGAAATGTCTGTCACAACCAACCACATATGTTTTACGAAATAACCACTTACTGGAGGAAAAAATCAAGTGTTTCACAGGATTGACTGAAATCAATTTTATTTTTTATTTATCTCTGATGAAGCAGCAATTTTAGTTTTTATTTTTCTCTATGAAGCACAAGGTTAATATAAACCCATAATTTAATATTAACTTTTAAGATGAATGTTCAATTTTTCCTCTAACTTTTAATTATTCACTTTTCATTTATAAGTCAAATTATATGCAACCAAATAAATTTTTACCTTGTATAATAAATGCTAAGGTAATATAATTAAAATTAGAATGACTTAAACGAGTTATTTTAAGTACAAGCTTTGGATTACATAATAGTAACTCATAAGTATACATCACAATAACAATGTTTTAATGTCTAATACTTGGGAAAACACCATTACAATTTCCTTCTCTAGAAGTTTTTAATTCCATTTGTCTTATAATGAAAAACAGCTAATAGTTATATAATAAAGAATTTTACATATATACTTGATCAGAATTAAAAATAAGATAAGTTCACATTTTCTATATCTTTATAAACATTTAAGTATTTTGAATTACAAATGGTTATAGAGTACGTGCATGTATCTTAAGTTAATTCAAAATAAATGTATTCAATTGTGATAATAGTAATATGTTTAGTTATTTGATTTGATGTCTATATGGGTATTAACGTATTTGAGAGCTGCTATACACAGATTCATTCATCGTTATTCTCTCTTTTCTGTTCCATTTTTCTTAGTCTGTCACTCTTGAATTATATTATCTTGGTCGAAAATTTTGTTAGTAAAATTAGACCATTGAGAACTTGTTCATTCCCTACATAACACAAATCTAATGTGTATTTCCTCCAATAAAGAGAGTTCTATTTGCCACCCACCAAAATCAAAGTATGTGTATTTACTCGATTATAAATTTAACAATCAAATACAACACAAGTTTCTAAAGAACTTATCATGAAGGATGAATAATTTATGAAGCTAAGGGTGGCCAAAATAAATTATCAGTGCAAAATTTGATGATAATTGGTTATACCAAGTTGCTAATATTTTTTATCTAATTGAATGCCTAATATGGTATCTACAGCCATATGAATAAATATTGTTGCTTAAAGAACCATTTTATAGTAGTATACTAATTGGATTTTCCAGTAACATGTGTAGTAGCTGCATCCTTTATACTTGACTCAGATGTTTTCATGGCACTATCAGATAATTTGAGTTTTGTAAGGTTCCTTCTAAGGAATTGGAATTGCAACCCTTTAGGTTTTATCTTCCCAAGCAATTGCCATCTTCGAGGTGTAATCTGTCCTAGCATTTTCATTTGCTCCTTTCTGAAATTCTTAGTTGCATACCAGCTTCCACCCCTCCATCCTAAGGCATACTTGTATATCAGCTAAAGTGAGAACTCATAGCAAAAAGAAAATCAGAATGTTTAAATCCACTGATAGCAAAGTATCAAAGAAAATAAAAGTCAATATGAATGGCTTATGAAACAAGCAACAACAAATCAACAGAGGAGACATGTTCACGTCAAACATGTACGCCAACACCTAGAATCAATCAACAGGTCAAATGCATGGCAGTATTTCCTTTCACAGATTAATAAATTTTTAAGTGATTTTAACTGAGGCATCTTGTCCATATAACGAATAAACTTGACATCATACTGGAACAATATTCCAAATTCAAAAGCAGATCCACTGGAAGAATGATTTGAGTTTGAGAAAACAAAACCCAGACATAAGAAATGGAATGACACCTCTCCCCTCCCTGTTTTCCTCCCACTGTTAAGCCTCACTCCTGCTCACCTAAATCTGAAATAGCCATCAAGTATGAACTCATTTTGGCACATACAAGAAAATTAAAGTGACAGATATTGTACCTGAAAAGACAATATCCAATCTTCAACGATATCTTTTATACTAATTATCTAAACTCACTGATATAATATATTTGAAAACCCATCTGCCCAACCAAGTAAAAGAAAATAATTAGAAAGAGAAATAATGCAATCCCTTTCTTAAACATATGTTCTTGTACTATTGAACAAAAATTTAAAGAGTAAAAGTGAGGATGTACTACTGACTTCATATGAAACCATGGATAGATGTGAGTGCTTAACCATGAAACGCACCTACCTAAAGAAGAAGGACATAAAAGAACACGTATCAATAATAGAATGTACAACTGACATACAATGTTGATGAGCGATACTATTGCAGGAATGACATAACCACTAAATACTTCAAATTATTTAAAGAATGAATCCTTACCCTTTATTTGATTAGTGCCTGGCATTTTTCCTATCTAACCTTGTCCAAGGGGTTTTCAAAGCTAGACTTTTCACACGCTTCCTAGGTTGAGCTTTTAAACGCGTGTACATGTTAGATTTTTCAATATCCATCTCTTCATCACCTAAAACATCACCACTCTCTTCATGGACACTTTTTCCACCAGCATCAGGTGTAATGTCAAAAACCTTCACAAAATTCAACTTCTCAACATCATCACCTTGCATTTGTAATTCTTTCTTAGAATTTGACTTCCCAACAGATGAAAGTAATACCTCATAATCTTCCTCTGAATTAGTGGTTCCAAAACCATCAACTACCATGTCATAATCTTTATTTGAATAACAGTTCCCAACATCAGCAGACTGTTGCCTCTTTTGTGCAGCAAACATTTGTAGCTTCTCTACAAATTTCTCAAGCTCGACAATGGATGCCTCTTGGTCACCAATGATAGCACACAAAGCTTCATTTTCAGCAACAATATCAGCTAAAGATTTCCTTCCGTAGTTCTGCTTCACTCTAGCATTATGATGACCATCTAAGGCTTCTTTAACAATTTTAGTTGCCATCTCTTCCTTGGTTACATATACCTCAGTAATCATCTATAAAAAAAAGGTAACAAATCATATTAAAATGAATACAAATTACATAACAAGTAATTACTAGAAGCTATTTTCAACTCACTTCATTACACAAAAAAGGCTTTTTCAACTTCTGCTTCACCAACCTTAACATGAATCCAATGAAGAATTCTAGGTAAACAACTTTTTCTTTTAGCCAACTTCTTCTGACCAAATAAAACATGTTCCATTGCCCACATCTGTTACATACAAAATTCAATTTCCATTAACTAACAATTATAAATTGTAACACAAAAAATTTTCTTACTACAACCAAAATATACCTGTAATGCAAATACACAACCAACCACATGAAAGTGTGATCTTTTTTGTCTCTTCCTTACACACAATGCAGCATCACACAAACTAGAAACCAAATACTCATAAGTAACACCCCCCAGTTATACTTTCCCATACATGAAAAATCATCTAATAATTCAAATAAACTAAAATGAACTTTTCCACCTCTATTTGGAAACAAAAACTCAGTCAACCCTAGCAACAAATACAATCTACAAACATCAGCCACTTCATCCCCTTTTATATGCTTTTGAAGCTCTTCATAGACATGATGTATAGTTACATCATTTGTATCAAACAATCTTCTACTATAACAATCAACTTCCTCTTTAAACAACTTAAAAATGTCTCCATTAACCCTAACACATAAACCTAAGCAAACGTCTAACTTGGTGAATGGAATAAAGACAGACCTAACTTCAAACCCACCCCTCCTCTCTGACCATCTACTACACAATTCTATAAGTAGTGTCCTACTCATTTTGGCTTCCACATCAATGGACAGTAGCCATCCAAAAGGAGTTCTTTGTATAAACGTCTTTTGCACATCCGTTAATAATGTATTCACATGTGCCAAGTATTTTTTCCTGCATGAATGTCGTGCATAAACCTATATATCAAAGTAAACAATTCAACAAGTCAAATAGACCACTTCAGGAAATCAATTTTAAACACAAAAAATCATCATGTGCATTCAAACCTGTTCTTCCATAATGATTGTTCCAACTATCTCTATGCTTTGACTGCATGTCCATAAAATAAAAAACTTAGACTTCAAGCCATAAAATATTTAACTGGAAGACATATATAGACACATCTCTTACAACAAAATCACATTCATAAACCTTATATAATAATTATATTATCAGCCTACTCAATTTCATCTGCCACTCATATAACAAAAAGACATCCAACTTATAAGAACCGTGGTGGTTGTGCATAGAAAATACATCCAACATTATTAAAATTAATTAAATAAATTTCACAATATTACAGAGCATTTTTTTATATTACAAATATACATATTTTAAAGCATTATCAAACAATAAATTTCGTTTGTTTATATTAAATGAGATAAACTTGATTACAACAAATTTTATACAAATAATTACAAACGCATGGCCAATGCATAATTACAAATTTCAATTAATGGAAATAATTCCCATATTCTTTTTCTACATAGCAAAAAATCCAAGTCTGCACATTCTATCTATCGAGGCTCAATAATTATGATAGTTACTACCTTGAAAAAAAGGATGGAAAAGAGATATGATATGTCTGTGATAAGGCATGCCTCAATTTTCTAAGTGCCTGACTCATCAATTCATGTGAGCATCACCCATTTCACCATCAACATCACCTTTAGGAACAAGTGCAGCCACCTATCATGAAGAGAATGCAAAAAGTTAGTTGCCGGTGGACGTGCATTTAAACTAATTCAAGAAGATGTTGATGACATTGTATAAACCATACAGAAGAAAAAACAAAACAAAAGGGAGAAATGCATACAATGTTCAAAGAGGAACACTAAAATTGCTTTCATTGTTACCATCTGAAAACCAAACTAAACAGGTCTACAAATAAGGGTTTTCAGATGATTAAATCCAAAAAGTCAAAGTAATTTTACTCAAAAGCTTCTAAATATTGGATGATTCAATGTGAGAAATACTCAAGCACTACGGAAATTCACTCTCAACAGCTACCTATTCAGGGGAGAAACCAAATGTAAATATTCCACTTCAATCAACTCCCTCGTTGGTTACAATCCTTAATAGGTATCCCTTTTTCAGACATTGACAACCACCTCTAATAAAATGCATCCCTCCGAAAACCAGCATTGCATTTCGCACGCATCAGGCACGACACAAGTTACAAATCAAGCAAACCAGATTTGTCATAAATCAATATTAGTTTACAATACAGGACAATCAAATTTGTCAAACATGGAAACTAACCAAAATAATATGCCAAATTAGACATTCAAACACAGTTTTCAAATTAGACAGAGATAACTCCCCAAACCATCTTCTCTCAATGCTTGTCACGGATTGAGAATTTAGTGTTCTCCCTACCGCAACTCTCCCTCAGACCACCTTGCCCCCTTTAGTCTAGGGTTCACCAAAATGAAGCAAATACAAATGGAAAAATACAAAAATCATGACAAAAGAAGAAACAAAGAAGAACCATACACCCTCCAATTAAGTGGCACCCATGGAGTTCTCGCCTTCTCTATCAACTGAACCCTACCACAGCACGCTCTTCCACTTGAACCATACACCCTCCGATTAAGTGGCACCCATGGAGTTCTCGCCTTCTCTATCAACCGAACCCTACCACAGCACGCTCTTCCACTTGAACCATACACCCTCCAATTAAGTAGCACCCATGGAGTTCTCGCCTTCTCTATCAACCGAACCCTACCACAGCATGCTCTTCCACTTCTCCGCTTCTCTATCACCCCCAATCCTAGCAAAGCACGAAGAGCTCTTCCAAAATGTGAAATCACACAAACTGGAAAACTGAATACAGAGAGCACCCTAAATAAAACGCAACGTTTAATTTAGAGGGTAAATGACAATATCACCCTTCTGTACATTCACAAAATTTGGACCCCACCGCGTGTCATATGAATGTCAAAAACTTTGGCCATGTCAAAGTATTCTTTTTGTTATAATAAATAATTAAGAAAAGAAGAATGTAATTAAGATATAAGATATGAACTAATACAAACATCTAGTTAATATTAAACAATAGTGACAATAATGATTGAGTTAAAATATTTAAAAAGCTGATTACAATCATGGGGCATTACATATTTCTCCAAATTTAAGATTTAATATCCTTTAATTTTGAAAGAATAACTTCGTATAAAAATTCAATAACGAAAAATACATTTTTGAAAGTATACTCTAATTGAGAATTGAAACTAAAGTATACAACAATTATTTGTACAATTTCTTCAAAATTATGGTAAACTATTTTCAAATGAGAAAAAGTTCTACGAATTACACAATATAATTTAATTATATACAAGATAATTGATATTAATATATATATATATATATATATATATATTAACATATATATATATATATATATATTAACATATATATATATATATACATATTTATATATACATACATATATATATGTATATATATATATACATACATATTTATATATATATATATATATATGTATATATATATATGTATATATATATATGTATATATATATATACATATATAAATATGTATGTATATATATATATATATAAATATGTATGTATATATATATATATATAAATATGTATGTATATATATATATATACATATATATATGTATGTATATATAAATATGTATATATATATATATATATATATATATATATATATATATATATATATATATATATATATATATATATATACGTTAATATATATATATATATATATTAATATCAATTATCTTGTAGTGTATTAATTATTTGAAAGATACAAGCATGTAATAATATAATCAAGGATATATAGTTAAAATTGCTAGTGTATGGTGCTCCAATAGAAATTTCTGAAAGTTTGCAACACGTATGCACAAGATTTGAATGAGAGTAACATGTTTAGGTTGTTCCATGCAAAAATCTTAGGTCCCAAGTTACATAGACTAAAACCTATAACGTTCCAAATTATGTTGCCTCCTTTTCCTGAATGTTGTTCCCTTCTCTTTGAAACCTCTCCTCGGTCCCTTTCCATTTCATCATATCGTTGTGATCCTCTTCTTTCCTCTCTACTCCTTACTCTGAAATCTTCATCTTCTGTCTCCTGTTGCAGGGTCATTCATGCCCGAGTGGTCAAATCTCTGCATTACAGAGATGGGTTCATAGGTGATCAATTAGTTTCATGTTATCTCAACAAGGGGTCCATCCCAGATGCACAGAAGCTGTTTAGTGAAATGCCCCACAAGGATTTTGTCTCTTGGAACTCTTTGGTTTCTGGATTTTCTAAAAGAGGAGACCTCTGTAATTGCCTGAGTGTGTTTTCTACAATCAGGTCTGAAATGGCACTGGAATTGAATGAGCTTACAATGATATCTGTTATCTCGGCTTGTGCATCTGCTAAAGCCCGAGATGAGGGCTGCTATCTTCATTGTTGTGCAGTGAAATTGGGTATGGGGTTGGAAGTGAAGGTTGTTAATGCTCTTATTAACATGTATGGGAAGTTTGGCTGCGTTGACTCTGCTTTCAAGCTATTTTGGGCAATGCCGGAGCAGAATATGGTATCATGGAATTCAATGGTGGCTGTTTGGACACAAAACGGAATCCCCAATGAAGCTGTTAATTATTTTACTATGATGAGGGTAAATGGACTTTTTCCCGATGAAGCCACAATGGTGAGCTTGCTTCAAGCCTGTGAAAATTTACATTTGGGAAGATTGGTAGAGGCCATGCATGGTGTTATCTTCACCTGTGGTCTTAATGAAAATATAACAGTTGGGACTACTCTTTTGAACTTGTATTCAAAGTTAGGGAAATTGAGTGTTTCTCACAAGGTCTTTGCAGAGATAAGCAAGCCTGATAAAGTGGCATTGACTGCAATGCTTGCAGGGTATGCCATGCATGGGCGGGGGAAAGAAGCCGTAGAATTCTTTGAAAGGTCTGTAAGGGAAGGTGTGGAGCCTGATCATGTTACTTTTACTCATTTGTTAAGTGCTTGTAGTCATTCAGGGCTTGTCCGGGAAGGAAAGTACTACTTCCTAATCATGTCTGAGGTTTACAAAGTTCAAACTCAATTGGATCACTATTCATGTATGGTTGATCTTCTAGGTCGCTGTGGTCTAGTCAATGATGCTCATCAGCTAATAAAGAACATGCCTTTAGAGCCAAATTCTGGAGTTTGGGGTGCTCTTCTTGGTGCTTGTAGGGTTCATCGTAACATCGACATTGGGAAGGAAGCTGCAGAGAACTTGATTGCATTAAATCCTTCAGACCCTAGAAACTATATCATGCTTTCCAACATTTATTCTGCTGCAGGTCTGTGGAATGATGCATCAAAAGTAAGGGCTTTAATGAAGACTAAAGTCTTTACCAGAAACCCTGGATACAGTTTTATTGAGCATGGGAATAAAATTCACCTTTTTGTGGTAGATGATTACTCTCACCCTGATTCAGACAAAATACACAAGAAGCTGGAAGAGATTATGAGAAGAATTCAAGAAGTTGGTTTTGTGTCTGAAACTGAACCCATTCTACATGATGTTGATGTCGAGGTTAAAACATATATGATTAACAAACATAGTGAGAAAATAGCACTTGCCTTTGGACTTTTGGTTTGTAATGCTGATAAGCCATTAGTTATTATAAAAAATCTCAGAATATGCCGAGATTGCCATAACACAGCAAAATTTGTCTCACTGATAGAGAAGCGTACCATCATTATCCGAGATTCAAAGCGATTTCACCACTTTTCAGATGGATTATGCTCTTGTGGCGATTATTGGTAGTGATCCCTGATGGAATTTGGCATTTCAGGAATGGATTGTCATTGGAATTCATAAGAGCCAACATGGTAATATACTTGATAACCCTATATTAATGAAGAATAATTCCATGCATGTTCATATTCAATTCTTCCTCCTAGCCAAAATTTACCGCTATCTGCATGCTGCTTACCCAATACTACACGAGAAACCAACTTAAGTTTTTAAATCAAATTCATTTTCTATCTGGTAAGTTATAAATTTAAAACAATTTAATTAATCAGTATGTTCCCTTAGTTTTTTATTCTTTATTTATTTTTCTATAACTGTTTCCTGACCTGCTCTTTATGCATTTTTATTTTTTCATCTATTTGTTGTAGACTAACGGAGAGGAAGCAGTGAAATCTCAACCTTGTCATTAATTATCTTTTGTAGACTATTTAATAGCGCCAACTTTGCCAAATATTTTAGGTTTCTGTTTGTTTGGAAAATGAAATAGAAAAATCAATTTCTTCCCTTTTTCAAAGGATTTATAGTATTTTGCTGAGATTTACATGGTTTTCAAACTTTGAAGAAGGTATTCATTCTGGCAGCATGAGAAGAATTAATGTATGCACTTAGGCATATTCATTTCTTTTGTTAGTTTAAGTTTTGTGTTTCTATCCCTTCCCCCTCCCTCTTTCTTGCATACTTTCTACTGCTACGAAATAAAAGGCTTGTGGTGACAAAATGTAAGACAGATTCTAACTTCGAAGTAGTGTGAATGACAAGACAATTTTCTTTGGATGATACCAAGAAGTTTTAGAGCATACAGCTATATAGCCTGAAGTTAAAAATAAAGAAACTATTTTGAAAAGTGCAGAAGCCAGTTTTTACCACTCTGTATTGACTACTAGAGAAAATTTATGATGTATTAACTTCAGATATATTGTTTTGGACAGACATTTCGGCATAGGATTACTTATCAGTTTTAATATGAAGCTTACACTGAATATTTAAAAATAGAAGCCACATTTATCTGTAGGATATATCTGGAACTTTTTTACTTGCCTCAACTTATGTTACAGATATACATTCATCTATTATCAGATCTTCCTGATTATTTAAAAATAAAAGCCACATTTATATGCAGGTCCAATCTGGAGATCCCTTATGCTGTTTTAGCCCATTGGACTGAACTTGATATTGCTTGGAGAATGTTTTGGGTATGGGGTGAAGGTCCACGGTTCAGGTTGCATTATGTTGTCAGAGGTCCAGATACTGTCCAAAAAGCAATCTCCCTGTGCGTCCAAAAAGCAATCGAATGCCAAAGTTAACTCAACGTTTGATAGATAGACTTAATGAGATAGTAAATACACGTAACCTACTCCTTATCTCAAACCTTTATTTATAGGTTTTGTGATAGGTTTTTAATTAACATCGGCTAATTACAGGTCAATTATGAGTAATTATACTTTACTTTATCTCGATCATTCCAATTCAGATCAGTCGGTCACGTCGAACTCGTTGTCCTGTTCACCAAGCTGGTGATTGACTATTCGGGTTGGTGTATGGCCGGCCAACCGACCTATTTGGTGAATGGCAAGTCTCGACGACTTGTACTCCGAGTTATGAGATATGGACTCTGAGCTGTGTGACATTCATCTGGGGGCTGATGTATGATCCAGTCAGTTTGTTTGACATTTCGACCACGCTCACTAGTTTGTGACCATCCAGACTATAGTTGATTGTTCAGACTGTGGCTCACAGGATAGTCATACGGTAGAGAACAATAACTTTTTGAATACTCCTAACAAGGACTTTCTGCTGGTCCATGGTTGTGAAGATTATAATTTATGCAGAATAGATCCTCTAGTGTCATGTGAGATTTTCATGACATGGACATTTAAGGGATAGATACCATGTCACGTGATCCTTTTTAAGATTTTTCTATTTATCATTCTCATCAATCTTCTCGTGACCTTGTCATCCAAAAGTCCCGCATGAGAGGATTTATTCCTTTGTTATGCAAGGTAATTGCTCTGTTTATTGTTGACAAATCTGCAATACTAAACAAGTAGAAAAAAATTGACTCATGGTGGTAATGGGATAATTTAGAGTGGAGAGGGCACTCATTTGTACGTACATGAATTGATAACAATGTCAACACACTAAAGCAAAAATTTCTAGTTATTGATTATTGTTCTAACAAAAAGTCAAGAGACTTAAAACTATTCAAGGTGTGTTCTCTTTGTTAATGGTTGAGGTTTATTTATAAACTTAGAAATAGTTATCATTCACTCCCTTTGGGTGTAATAGGTTTAAGTGTCAAGGCATGTATATTTGTGGGCTTGGCACAAATATTTTTCTTAATAATTTTGCTGAATGTCAGAGAAGCAGTGGAAACACAAGCAGAATGTTGTACACACAATCATCTTCAGTTTAGAACACTGGACTATCAACAAACAGAATCCATCTTTCAATTATTACAGTGTGATGAAATTTAGCGAGGGTTAGTTTTGAAGCTTTGCATCTAAGAAGAAATTTGGCAACACATACTTCATACATGTGTAAAACTCATTGTATCACAGCAATCAGGTTCGAATGAAAACTTTCCAAAAATATAGAATATTGAGAGTTTTCTCTTGAATTATTTAAGAATTTTTCTTAGTTATGGAGGCTTGATCACTCTTGTGATATCTTAAAAACTTCGAATTGTCTTTTGTCCTCCAGTTTAAGTGGATCACTAAACCTGATTTACGGCTTTGTAGGTTCTAAACCTTCTTGATTCATATCAAGCAGCTACATTTTGGTGCATTACATGACAGTGTTGTGTTTCTTTAATTTTGAATGTTTCCTTTTACAACATGGTCACTCAACTGTTTTATTTAGAGTTCGTGTAAGCAGATTTTTTGGTTCATGTTTATAATTCTTGTAAACTTGGACAATCAACCTAGAATATTCTGTAAATATTTTTGATAGAGTATCCCTTAATTTGGGGAAATTTCCAAAAGAAAAATTGTAAAAAATAGCATTTAGATTAGTCCAATACAGTTAAGTGAGAAGGAAGCAAGAGTTTTGTAGAGATTTTTAGGTGTGGGTCTATTTAGAGACCAGGTCATATCCTATAAGTTAACTTAACTTCTAAAAAATTGTTTTGATGATTATTTTTTTCATTTTTATTTTTCTTTATTTAATAAAATGAATGTATATCTAACTTCGATTAGACTCTTAACACATCTTTGTGGGATGAAATGTCTAAGCTTCTTCCTTAAAATCTTATTATTATTATTATTAAGAGATAAAATTATCATTTTATTATTTCGAGTTTCCGTTTTTGAAAAAGTACTAAAAATTGTAATTAAAAAATTAAAATTTATGTTTCAATAGTATAAATAAAAAAATTATAATTTTTCTTTAAATTCTTTTTATAAAAATCATCACACAAATAAAATCCTTGTGTACTGGTACATAATATTAAATTTGAACTTTTACTGGTGTCCTTTCTTCAAACATCACTTATGGAATTACATTGGAGATACTACATTTGTTAGAATTGCTGTCAAATTTGAACTTTTATGGGGTAACTTCAACTAGATATTCATAAATCAAAGAATTAACCTGATTGGAAAATTTTGGTAGAAGTTTGGGCAATATATTAATTCAATAATGATATCGATTACATTAATAACAGTTTTGGATGCTTCTATGTTGGTGCATTGTGTGATTCTACTTTGAATGGACAAAAGGTGGGGAAATATATTAATTCAATAAAGATATGATTACATTAATAACAGTTTTGGATGCTTCTATATTGGTGCATTGTGTGATTCTACTTTGAATGGACAAAGGGTGGGGAAATTATGGATATGCTTTTCATTGATTTTGTGCCTATGATTGTACTTCATAGAACCTTTGTTTGAATAATCAAATAAACAAATTTGATTTGTACCAAAAATGTGAATTCTATGGTGGAAAAACATGTAAGTGACCCACCAGGTATCATCATTCTTATCTATTATATATATTAGTAAAATATTCAATGGATAAATTAAAAGATAAGATAATTTAGTCTTGAAAAAAAAATTATATACAAAAATAATTTAAGGATAAATAATCATATTTATCTATGAAAATGTGTGATATTATCATTGTAATTCTTAAAAGTAGTATAGTTATTAACATGTGTTTAAATGTGAAAAAGTTATTTAATTTCTTTCTATCGTTAAAAGATGTATATTAAATTAGATATCTTTAAATATGTTGTACATGAGTCTTTACATGACATGGTTTGTACACATAAACATGTCAGATTGTTGATGAATAAAATGAACTAAATTTTTGAGAAAAACAAACCTGTTTAATCATATTAAACGACAGAAATTCTCTGACTGACCAGACGGAAGTCTCACATTTACTAGAGATAAGACAAATTTAGAGTATATATCGGTTGCAAACATCACCTTACAAGTTAGTTTTGTGATGTTGAGTCAAGCTTAAAATCTATTTCTTAACATGGTATCAAAGTCATTGGTCAAAGTTTATCCTAGCAAAATTTGATATTTGTTGAATTTATTGTTCTACCCATTATCGGACCGCTATCGGACCATCTAATAATGTCTAGCCTCACACTCGTGATGTATATGTCTCAATGTGAATAGGTGTAATGGAAGTCCCACATCAATTAGAGATAAGACCAACTTAGAGTATATATGTAGGTGGAAACCTCACCTTAAAGCCGATTTTGTGGGGTTGAGTGATGTGGTCATATATGGGACAAGGATGAAGAGAGTAAAAGAGTGACAAGAAGCATAAAAAGGCATAGCATAGATTTTATGGCTTGTATTTTGGCCTTTAGTACCATAGGTTGTTCATATGGTTGTATTTTGCCTTTATTGTTTCTTCCTCTTAGTTTAGTTGTAAAGAAACTTATGTATTCTTATTTTCTTTAAGGTGCAAGTAATGTGAAACTTCACATAGTTTGGACTTAAAAAAAATAATAGATAAGTTTATTCTCCTTTTAGTTGTGTGTAATACAAGTTATCTCATGTATAGTTTTAGTTTTGATCTTTAGACTAGTTAGGTAGCTTAAATACCCTTAGAAGGTTGTAAAATTAAGAGATGTGGAACTTAAAACAGCCTTGAGAGTTGTTGTCTAGACTTATAGGCCTCCAAGTCCCACATCCTTTAATTTTCTCCACCTACTTCATCTCCTAGTGTTATATAAGCAACCTAAGGTCTCCTGTGTACATACACCTTACACACCTTCAAATTTGAATATAAAGAGTGTTTTACATTCAATTGCATTACTTCTTTTAGATAGAATTTTGTCTCTTAGTCTAAATTTGGGTCTTATCTTGTGAAGAAAGTAGTGATCCTCCTTGGCATTTATCTTGGATCTTTCCAAGTGGCAATGTCTTCAAATTCATAAGTTTCCTCTCATTTCTCTCTTTAATTTTTAGTCTTTTAATTCAATTTCTTAATTGTTCTTGTTTAGTTGTTATGCTTATTTCTATCTAGACATGTTGTTTTATATCATTGAGTTAGGATTAAAGTCTACTTCTTAACAGTCCCGATTCGTTTGTCACACCACTGATAGGTAAGTCAACTCTCTAGGGTCGTTTAACTGACAGGTTCATACTATACAAGATGAGTGGATTATTGGTTATGCTCCTAGTAATTAAGGTATATGGGAAGAGAAGATTGGCGTTAATGAAGCTCATAAGGTTGTTGAACTTGATAAGGATAATGTAGTTTATGAAACTAATGTGTATATTAACGAATTTCATGAGAATTAGGTAACAATGTAGCATATGAAGGATAACATGTTGTTTTTAATGTAAAAATTTGATGAGACAACTTTTGTCCATTAGAGTCAGAAAATGTGTATGTACATATGTTAATATCGATAAAAAAAAATTCATTAGAATGAGACAACTTTTGTCTATTTGAATAAGAAAACGTATATGTACATTTGTTAATATCAATCAGAATTCTTTCATTTGAATGAGACAACTTTTGTCTATTGTCTATTGGAGTAAAACAAATATTTATTTAACTTAGTGTTTGTACTTTATATTGTATTAGTTTTTCATTATATAATATAAGTAGTTATTGTTAAAGTGTTTTATAAGAATAAGTGGTAACATTGTTGATAATTGACATTATAATTGTTTTAATTTTGTTTATTTTTATCTTTTATTTTTATTTTTATTATTATTATTTGGATAATTAAGGTTTTTATTTAATAAATTGAAAAATAAAAATATTTTTTTTATTTATGCAAATATTGTGCATATAAGTAGTGTCGCAACCGGAAATCGCGACGGGACGACGATCCAAAAAGAAACGGGTTTTGAAAAGAGATTTTGGAGTCGCCACCATAGTTTATTTTGGAAAACTACGAAAAAACCACAAAACAATAAGACACAGTCCGCGAAAACCAGATTCTGGGTTCGGGAGTCGGTTACGCGTAGGGAAGGTGTCAGCACCCTACAACGCCTGCCCTAAGGCAGTACCCTTAACTAAATACACGAATTTGATGTGGTTTTCAAAATGTTGAACTATCCCTAAAATAAAATTAAAAATAAACAAAATATATTTTTTAGTTTTTTGGGCCCGACAAGGATTGACCTTGCTCCTACGTATTCTCATTCAGAATGAGAAATCAGGGTTACGTAGTTCTAGCTAAAAGATTGTTTGTTGTTGGGAAAAGCATATGTTTTTAATTTTTGGAGATTTTTATGTTTTTAATATTTTCGAGAAAAAGAAGGTAATGAGTACTAGGCCGACGCGAACGGTCGCACGAGTACTCTATACCTTTAAAATGATATTTAAATATTTTTAATTATTTTTGAAAAGAGAGATAACGATATTAAGCACTAGGACGATGCGAACGATCACACGAGCACTCATACCGTTATTTACTTGTTTAGGAAAACTTAAAAGTATTGAGTGCTAGGCTGATGCGGACGATCGCACGAGCACTCATACCCTCGTTTAATATTACATAAATAAGAGAGAAAGGTATTGAACACTAGGACGATGCGAGCGATCACACGAGTGTTCAACCTTTAAAACATATTTTTGTAAATTTTATTTAAGAAGAAGGAAAGGTTTTTTAGCACAAGGACGACGCGAGCGGTCACACGTGTGCTTAACCTTCAAAACGTATACTTTTTGTATATTTATTTAAGGAAGAAGAAGAGGTTTTTAGCACAAGGACGACGCGAGCGGTCACACGTGTGCTTAAACCTTTAAAACATATTTTTGAAATTTTACTTAAGAAAAGAAGAAAAGGTTTTTTAACACAAGGACGACGCGAGCGGTCACACATGCGCTTAAACCTTTAAATATATTTTTGTAATATTATTTAAAGAAGAAGAAAAGGTTTTTAGCACAAGGACGACACGAGCGGTCACACGTGCGCTTAAACCTTTAAATATTTTTGTAATATTTTTTATTCAAACTATAAATATTGTATTATTAAATATATATTTTAAAAGAAATAGATATTTAAAATAAATAAATAGAATAAAATAAGACAATAAAATAAAACAAACAAAAAAATGGGAGAGGTTGAACGAACGCTGGGAAGAGATTCAGAATAACGAGCGTTCGTTAATTAAAGAACGAACGTTCGGAGGGGGGAAGGACGAACGTCCATTGGGGAACATAACGGACGGACGTTTAGAAATGTGAGCTGAATGACGAGCGTTCGTCGAGAGATATGACGAACGGACGTTGAGAAATTGAGGCTGAGTAACGAGCGTTCATTGGTTCGGAAACGAACGTTCGTTCGTTTGGATAACGAGCGCTCTTCAGGGAGAAGATTTTCGATCGGTCAAGAAGCTTAAGGATAACGAGCATTCGCTCGTATGGATAACGAGCGTTCGCTCGTATGGATAACGAGCGTTCGTTCGTTTGGAATGTTGAACGAACGGTCAAAAAGGCTTAAGGTTAACGAGCGCTCGCTCGTTTAGATAACGAGCGCTCGTTGGTGAGAAACGAACGCTCAAAAAGGCTTAAGGATAACGAGCGTTCGCTCGTTTGGATAACGAGCGCTCGTTCATTTGGAATGTTGAACGAACGGTCAAAAAAAGGCTGAATGTTAACGAGCGCTCGCTCGTTTAGATAACGAGCGCTCGTTGGTGAGAAACGAACGCTCAAAAAGGCTTAAGGTTAACGAGCGTTCGCTCGTTTGGATAACGAGCGCTCGTTCATTTGGAATGTTGAACGAACGGTCAAAAAAAGGCTGAATGTTAACGAGCGCTCGCTCGTTTAGATAACGAGCGCTCGTTGGTGAGAAACGAACGCTCAAAAAGGCTTAAGGTAACGAGCGTTCGCTCGTTTGGATAACGAGCGCTCGTTCATTTGGAATGTTGAACGAACGGTCAAAAAAAGGCTGAATGTTCCCGGACGTACGCCCATTTCTGGGCTTGGCCCAGACGAAAGCTCTCTAACCTAGAATTTTCTAGGGGTTCAGGAGGTTCACCCTCATTCCCAGTCCCCAGCTCACGTCTTCTCTGACCCAAGATCCCTAGCTCTGCACCACGAACTCACCACCACCTCTGCCATATCCGGCCACCATCGCTTCAACCGGAACAAGCCTTGGCCTCGCCAACGACAACTCGCGCCACCAGAACCACTACCAGTCACGACGCCACTGTCTCCGCCTTTCTCTTTTCGAAAACGGCGATTCTCAGGGAGGGTCTTCTTCCACGTTCATCTCCGATCCCTTCGCGTCATCAACATCCATCATCATCAACTTTACCATTACTAAAACCTCCACGACCACTGCCGCGATAAGGCTCCCTGTGCCTACCTTCGTCTACCTCCTCGGCCACCTCCACGGCCACCCACACGGTCACCATCACCTACCAGGACGACCTTAGCGACGCTACTGCCCCCACCACACAGCAGACTACTACTTCCAAACCGCCAACCTCGAAACAATCAACTACTCTCTTCCTCCCATTCGAGGATTTTCTCGAAGGCCGAATGCCCTCCTGCAACACCATTTTTCCCTCTCTGCCTCTCTTAATTTTTTAATGTTTACTGATGGGTTTAATGTTGGTTGAACCTCGTTAATTTGGTATTGGAAACGATGAGTGTGTAGTGTGCATACGAGCATGAGTGGGATAGATGATTCTGTGACAATGGTATATGGGCTGGCGAGACAGGGGTGCATGGAGTTTATGCAGTAAACAAACATGATGAGTCTGGATGTACAGATGAAACAGAGACTTACCTGCTGCTATGGCTGCCGCTATCGCTCTCTGTATCCGGTGACCTTCTCTAGCTTTTCGTCTTCTCTGCCTGTGCCAATGGTGAGTCTGAATGATGATTCCCCAATGATGGTCCTCGTGTGCTCTTTTTCCTTTTTTCTCTCTCTGATCCAAACCAAATTCTCCTCTCCAAAATCTTGAAAATATTCTCTTGTAACAACCTGGTCTCCCCTGCTGAAACACGTCTCCTCCCCCATTTCCCACGTTTTCTCCCTTTTTCTATTTTTTTACTTTTTCCAATTTTATTTTATTTATTTTCATTATTTTTAATTTTAATTTTACTTTTCAATTTTTTTAATTAATTAACTTTATTAAAACAAATTGAAAATAAGAAAGAAAGAAAGAAAAAAAAAGAAATTGAATTAAAAGCAAATATCTAGATACATAAAAAAAATGGAATAACAATAAAATAAAATAAAATAAAAAAGGTAAAATAAAATAAAAATAATAAAAACCCATTTTTTCAACCCGGACAAAATTGAGTGTTGACAGCTGCCCCTCTTTACTTAGATATTACTAAATAATATGAAAATTTAATCTTTTCGTATTATTTAAGTAAAGCTAAGTAAAGATAAAGACACTAATTTTGTCCGGGTTTCAATCATGAAAGAAAACGAACAAAACAATTCAAGTCACGATGCCAAATGACCAATGTCATTGCCATGCAGAGGGCCGATAACGGAAAATTAAAACCTGGATTTGACCATTGCCTCGCAGAGGGCCAAACTCACAGAACAGAAATTTAAATTTGACCATTGCCATGCAGAGGGTCGATAACAGAAAATTAAAACCTGGAGTTGACCATTGCCTCGCAGAGGGCCAAACTCACAGAACAGAAATTTAAATTTGACCATTGCCATGCAGAGGGTCGATAACAGAAAATTAAAACCTGGAGTTGACCATTGCCTCGCAGAGGGCCAAACTCACAGAACAGAAATTTAAATTTGACCATTGCCATGCAGAGGGTCGATAACAGAAAATTAAAACCTGGATTTGACCATTGCCTCGCAGAGGGCCAAACTCACAGAACAGAAATTTAAATTTGACCATTGCCATGCAGAGGGTCGATAACAGAAAATTAAAACCTGGATTTGACCATTGCCTCGCAGAGGGCCAAACTCACAGAACAGAAATTTAAATTTGACCATTGCCATGCAGAGGGTCGATAACAGAAAATTAAAACCTGGATTTGTAACTTTGAAAAGTTGATAAATGCCGAGTAAAACATGAAGATTTTGCAAACAATTCTCCTCGCTTCCTCTAAGATGATGTTATGTCATGATGATGCATGGATGCATAGACACATGAGACTTTCATTTTGTTCTTTTCTTTTACTCTCGCTTTTTATCTTTTTTTTTTTTTTTTAAATTCCATGCTTGGAATCCATTGTTAATATCGTCATCAAACACGATGTACGTTCAAAACGCATTCCTAAAAACAACGTTGATAGGTATAGAACCCTTTGATAAGCAGGAAGAAAGTGTACCCTGAGTTAAAATTCTTTTTATCGCTTTTTGCAATCCAAATTAACTTGAACCCTGTAGGATGTGGAAGAATGATTATGAAAAGTAGATGAATAATGATTTTTTATGAGCAAATATTACCGTATGTGTGCCCCTCATTTGGGGAAAAGTGATATTAACATGTTGTGCTCCCATCCCAATTGCACAATGGAAAGGTGAAAAGATTTGGGTCTGAAGGATTCCCCCCAAATTGGATGATCTTTGGTTGACAGGGAGACTTCTTCTTTTCTTTCTTTTTTTTTTTTTTTTTTCAATAACACTGAATTGTGTCGTTCACCACATCATTTTGTTTCAAGGTTAAATTCGTGAGAAAGATTTGGACCAACCGTCTTCGGTCAGCGTGGACTTTTATGGGCTTGTACCGTGGCTAAAGGTTAAAGGGTTTTGAAAGAAAGGATAACAAAGGCCCAAATAAGTGTTTGACGATTAAAGTTTTTAAACAAGAATCATTTGCAAGGTGCCCAGTCAACTGTCTTTAGAGATTTGAACTTCAAACATATTTATTATTATTTTTCTTTCTTTCCCTTTGGATCATTCTTCTCGTTGCCCCTGTTGTGGTCTTTTATAATACTTCCCTTTTCATTCATTTTTTCACAACTTTGGATGCTTATGATGTACCCTTTCAAATTGACGTCGACATGCTAATGATTCTTGTCTAGGGTGATGAAAACAATTACGAATTTTGGCTCAAAAAGGGGTGCAATTGGATAAACTGCCTTTTGACGATTGGATAACGAAAAATGGCCACACGTCACTCCGAATCTTGTTTGTCTGACTTTCTCTCGAATTTAAACCTGAAACGAAACTATGTAGTGCCTGACACATCAACTTCATTTTTCCTTTGTTTTTTCTTTTTTTTTTTATATATATATATATATATTTATTTTTATACATATCTCCCTGATCAACGAATTATCGGTAATATGTAACATGATGAAAACTGCCCCAATATTAGGCGTATGGCGAAATCCTTCATCTTACGGGAAATGACAAATTAGGGTTCAAGTAATGTGAATGCAGATGCTTTATCAAGAAAAGAAACCGGTTACACCCAAAACCTTGAATCAGGAAAGGACTCACCAACGGTATTTTTTTTCAAAACTTTTTTTTTTTTTCGAAAATACTGTGTCCTTGACAACTTTATTAACAACAAACTCAACATGTGACCTCTCTTTTTTCGTTTTCCGACATCTTCCAGGACCGAGCTCACCAACTTGGTATACCAGTGATGCTTTTGTCAACAAGCGCTTAATTTTCATTTTCATTTTCCTTTGACTACTTAACAGCTCAGCGTGACATGCAATATTTCGGATGGAATGCAAACAACCAAAATATGAATGAACTATGCGAATTTCATTTATTAAAAAAAACACAGAGTACAATAATCTTTAACGATAATATCAACATCCCCTTAATAACAACCACTATCCCGGAATCATCATGCGTAAAACTTTTTTACTGCATCAGAATTAACTGGCAATGGTAACTCATCTCCGTCCATTCTTGTGAGAATTAGTGCCCCACCAGAAAATGCTTTCTTCACTACAAATGGTCCTTCATAATTTGGAGTCCATTTGCCTCTATGATCTTTTTGTATAGGCAGAATCTTCTTCAACACCAGCTCACCTTCATGAAATTCTCTTGGGTGTACCTTTTTGTCAAATGCCTTTTTCATTCTTCTTTGGTACAATTGTCCATGGCATACTGCGGTTAATCTTTTTTCATCGATGAGATTGAGCTGGTCGAAACGAGCTTGAACCCACTCAGCCTCTTCTAATTGGGTTTCCATTAAAACTCGTAAGGACGGAATTTCCACTTCAAACGGAAGTACTGCTTCCATTCCATATACTAGCGAGAAAGGCGTTGCCCCAGTCGACGTTCGTACCGAAGTGCGGTAACCATGTAAAGCAAAAGGAAGCATTTCATGCCAATCCTTATATGTGACCACCATCTTCTGCACAATCTTCTTGATATTTTTGTTAGCAGCCTCTACTGCCCCATTCATCTTTGGACGATACGGAGAAGAATTAAGATGATGAATTTTGAACTCCTCACATAACTCTGTCATCATCTGGTTGTTCAAGTTAGTGGCATTATCAGTGATGATCCTGTTAGGGAGCCCGTATCTACAAATCAACTCCTTTTTTATGAACTTGGTCACCACCTTTCTAGTCACATTAGCATAAGAAGCAGCCTCAACCCACTTTGTGAAGTAGTCGATTGCGACTAATATGAAACGGTGTCCATTTGACGCCTTTGGCTCTATAGCTCCGATGACATCTATTCCCCACATCGAAAAGGGCCATGGCGCAGACAACACATTCAAGGTCGTGGGTGGCATATTGATATTATTTGCATACACCTGGCATTTCTCACACTTTCTCACATGTGTACAACAATCATTTTCCATAGTCAACCAAAAATACCCCGCTCTTAGTATCTTCCTGGCCATTGAGTGCCCATTCATGTGCGTGCCAAATGTACCCTCGTGTACTTCTTTTAGTATCAGCTCGGCTTCCTTTGCATCTACGCATCTAAGGAGAACCATGTCATGATTCCTCTTATATAAAATATCCCCACTCAAAATGAAGCTGCCCACCAACCTCCTTAATGCCCTTTTATCGTTTTCGGATGCCTTCTCTGGATATTCTCGAGTCTTAAGATACTGCTTGATATCAAAGTACCAAGGTTTACCATCTACTTCCTCTTCTATGAAATGACAATATGCTGGCTCCGCATGACTCTTCATCTCAATCATTGGCAATTCTGCATCTTGATCAACTTCAAACATCGACGACAAGGTAGCCAACGCGTCTGCTAATTGATTATCTTCTCGCGGTATATGATTAAACGTGATGGAATCGAAATACTCAATTAATCCCCTGATGTAAGCTTGGTATGGAATTAATTTAGTATCCCTAGTCTCCCATTCTCCCTTTAATTGATGGATGACTAAAGCTGAATCTCCATATACATCCAGAATTTTTGCTTTAAACTCTATTGCTGCTCGAATACCCATAGCACAAGCTTCATATTCTGCGATATTATTCGTGCAATTAAAACACAACCTTGCCGTCATTGGAATGTATTGATTATTAGGAGAGATAAGCATTGCCCCTATTCCATGCCCCATTACATTCGATGCCCCATCGAATAATACCGTCCAGGCTTTTTCATTTTTGTCTTCTTTGTTCTCAGCAAATAAAGTCATGATATCTTCATCAGGAAACTCAGGTTGCATTGGCTGATAATCACTAATGGGTTGATGGGCTAAAAAATCTGCTAAAGCGCTACCTTTGATAGATTTCTGAGTAACATATACAATGTCGTACTCCGATAGTAGCATCTGCCATCGAGCTATTCTTCCAGAGAGAGCGGGCTTTTCGAAAATATACTTGATAGGATCCATTTTAGATATCAACCAAGTAGAATGACTCAACATGTATTGCCTTAAACGATGAGCAGCCCACGCCAATGCACAACAAGTTCGCTCCAACGACGAATATCGTTGTTCGCAATCTGTGAATCTCTTGCTCAAGTAATATATAGCATGCTCTCTTTTCCCGTCTTCATCATGCTGACCCAATACACAACCCATTGAATTGTCCAATACGGTCAAGTACAAAATGAGCGGTCTTCCTGGCATAGGTGGACGCAATACAGGAGGGTCCTGCAGGTATTGTTTGATCTTTTCGAAAGCAATTTGACAATCTTCATTCCAGACTACAGCCTGATTTTTCCGTAGCAACTTGAACATTGGTTCACAAGTAGCAGTTAATTGAGAGATGAACCTAGCGATGTAGTTCAGCCTTCCCAGAAAACCTCGAACCTCCTTTTCTGTTCTGGGCGCAGACATTTCCGTTATCGCTCTTACTTTGTCAGGATCAACTTCTATCCCTCTTTGACTGACAATAAAGCCCAACAGTTTTCCAGACTTTACTCCAAACGTGCATTTGGCAGGATTTAACCTGAGTTTGTACTTTCTCAGTCTCTCAAATAATTTCCTTAGATTGAAAATATGCTCCTCTTCTGATTCCGACTTTGCAATCATGTCATCCACGTAGACTTCAATTTCCTTATGCATCATATCATGAAAGAGTGTCACCATTGCCCTTTGGTATGTTGCTCCAGCATTCTTGAGTCCGAAAGACATCACCTTATAACAGAATGTTCCCCATAACGTGATAAAGGTCGTTTTTTCCATATCTTCCGGTGCCATTTTAATTTGATTATATCCCGAGAATCCGTCCATGAACGAAAATAACGAAAATTTGGCCGTATTATCCACCAGAGTATCGATGTGCGGTAATGGGAAATTATCTTTCGGACTTGCACGATTCAAATCACGATAGTCAACACACATTCGAACCTTCCCATCCTTCTTAGGCACTGGTACAACATTCGCTACCCATTGTGGGTATCTTGCCACTGCCAAAAATCCTGCGTCAAATTGCTTTTGGACTTCTTCTTTAATTTTTAAGGACATTTCCGGCTTGAGGGGGAGCGTATGCTGCACAATATCGGTGTCTAGACCCGGCATGTCATTGTAAGACCATGCGAACACATCTTTAAACTCCTTCAACAGGACACGCAATCTTTCCCTCACTTCCGTTTTCATACTAGTACCGATTTTCACTTCCCTTATCTCATCCTTCTCTCCCAAGTTAAGTATTTCAATCTCCTCCTGATGGGGTTTTATCTCCTTAGATTCTTGTTCCACTAATCTCAACAATTCTGGAGAGGGTTCCACATCATCTTCAAAATCATCTTCCGTATTATTGATAGGGTGCTCAAAATTAGGAACATTGATATCGTTATTTTCAAAACAATCATTGTCACATCTGCATCATTTAAATTTATGAAAAAGTATAAATAGATAAAATAAACAAAGAAAAATGCCAAATGATGATGAAATGCAACTTTATTGTCACGCTGAGTGAAAAGTAAAAAGAATCAATCCGCAAAACTTTAGTTCTAAAACCCCAATCGAGACTATAAGCTTAATTAAGACTATTACATTTTGTTCACATTAAGCATCACAGGTAAATCCAGTGTTTCCCAATTGTTGAGTTGAGTATCAAGGGAGCAAGCCCACACGAAGCTCAAATTTTGAGGCATTTCTTCATCTTCCACAGCTGCTATCTGGTCAGTGTTGATCCATCCAGCACTGCGGAAGCTTTCCTTGAGGTTAACAATGTGAATTTTGCTCTCTCTGGGCCCTCGTCTTTCTGCACGGGCCAAACTGCGCTCTTTTCTTTCTTCAATCATCCTTTTCCTGTCTTCCTTGGTAGGTTTATACCCCAAGCCATATCTGTTCTTGTTTTCAACGATTTCCAGAGGGAATGCTCGCCCTTGCCGATATTTGCCCAAACCTTCTCCATATACATAGCCCTCTTTTATCATAATCTTGGCCATCATAATAGAAGCACCTGATAGACGAGGATTTATTGGAAACGGTTCCACACAAGCATTTCCCACGATCTCCAACGATTGGAAGGCTGTCTCAAGAGCTTCTTCAGCCGCCTCGATGTAGCGCGTGGATGATGGGCCACTCACAAGAAAATCCTCTTCTCCTGATACTATCACCAGCTTATCTCCCATCACATACTTCAACTTCTGGTGTAGTGTAGAAGGCACAACTCCAGCCGAATGGATCCATGGGCGCCCCAGCAGACAACTATAAGCTGGCAGGATATCCATAACCTGGAATGTTATTTGAAATACACAAGGGCCAACTTGTATTGGCAATTCCACTTCTCCCATCACTTCTCTTTTGCTACCGTCAAACGCCCTCACAATCATTGAACTCGGCCTCATATGCATTCCTTCGCAAGGTAGCTTTTCCAGAGTTGCTTTCGGCATAACATTCAAAGAGGACCCATTGTCCACTAAAACACGCGCAATAACATGGTCCAGGCATTTCACAGAGACGTGAAGAGCCTTGTTATGCCCTCTTCCCTCAGCTGGTATCTCTTCATCCGTAAAAGTGAGATAATTATTAGCAACAATATTGCCAACAATACCTTCGAATTTATTCAATGAAATACCTTGCTCCACGTGAGCCTCACTGAGTATCTTCATTAGCAACTTTCTGTGTGATGCCGAATGCATGAGCAAGTCTAACAAGGATATACGAGCAGGCATACGGTTTAACTGTTCCACCACCTTATACTCACTTTGTTGTATGAATTTTAAAAATTCACAAGCCTCCTCTTCAGAAACTTCTCTCCTCTCTTCCTTGTCGGGGATCTCCTCTGTCTGTGCACCCTTCCCCTTTAAGAATTCTTTTGCTTTCACGGCCATCGTTGTTTCTTTATCATTAACTCTTTCTCGTGCCAACTCTGGGGATGTGAAAATTCGACCACTCCTAGTCATTCCACCTATCCCTGATATGTTTTTGACGGCCGGGTCAACGCTTTGTTCTTCGCTTGACGTATGCGTCCCATATCTCCATGGGACAGCTTTTTCGTTCTTGTAAGGAAAAGGAGCTGGTACACGGATAATAACGGGCGACCTTCCTTGAGTTGGTGGGATAGAAGTAGTCTTAGTGAAACGAATCACTAATGGTTCTGGTAAAATCATACCGGATTCATCACCAGTCTGTGCAAATACCTCTCCTTCCTCATTCTTGTAACATACCTGCATCAGACCACGATCTAGCAGGTCTTGCAAAATTTCTTCAAACTCCACACACTCCTCAATAGAGTGCCCCGCATCTGGGTGGAACGCGCATGCCATACCTTCATCATAATCACCCTTCAAGACACCCACTTTCAGCAATGCTTCCAAAATAAACCTCCTAGAGCTCCTGACTTCTTTCACATTTCTCACCAGCTCATGCTCTTTCACTTCGACAGCATTCGTCGAAGCACTTCCATGCCCCGTTAAAGGATTGGCCTCGATACTAGGCTTATCCTCTTGGAACTTTAACCAACCAGAATCAATTAGAGTCTGCACTTTATGCTTGAAAGCAAGACACCTCTCAGTGGAATGACCAGCGGCCCCTCCATGATAACTACACTTTGCCTCTGCATCATAGCCTCTTGGGTACGGAGGCTGCAAAGGTCTCAGGGGACAAACGACAACCAGACCTTGTTTGATCAGATGAGGCAATAATTCCGTGTAAGTTGTAGGAATTGGTGTAAAGTTAACATAATTTCTTTCTTGGTTCCTTCTTGGATAAGTATTTGGACCCGCATTCACATTGGAACCTACATTTGCCCCTCCCCTCCAATTATTCGTTGGGATGTGTGGTGGTTGATAGTACCCTGGTTGTTGTTCAGGCCTAATCTGATGACCAAATGACACGTTAGCGGCATGTGGATGTTGACCCCAGTATGGTCGATAGTTATGAGTGGGAGCTTGACCTCTCCACACGGGAGTTGCAGATGTTGCATGCACATCTCCTTCCTTTCTTTTTCCTGAGTTGAAATTGGGTTTTTTGGAATTTGCGACCGTCGACGAGCCATATGCAATCTTCCCACTTTTCAACCCGATCTCTATCCGCTCACCTATCACGATGATATCGGCAAAATTTGAAGATACATTTCCCACCATATGTTCATAAAATGGTGGTTGGAGCGTATTTACAAACATTGCCACCATTTCTCTATCATACAAAGGTGGCTCAACTTGTGCAGCCAATTCCCTCCACCGCTGAGCATACTCCTTAAAACTTTCATTGTCTTTCTTCGACATGTTTTGCAGCTGTAAACGATCTGGCGCAACATGTGTATTGTATATATACTGTTTCACGAATGCATCAGCCAGGTCCGCCCAACAACGAATTCGGGTAGGCTCCAAATGAGTATACCAATTTAATGCCACTCCTGCCAAACTATCTTGAAAAACATGGATGAGCAGCTGCTCATCATAAGCATATGCAGCCATCTTTCTGCAAAACATGGTCAGATGGTTCTTTGGGCATGTACTTCCCTTATACTTCTCAAAATCTGGCGCCTTGAACTTATGTGGAATTTTGACGCCAGGAACCAAGCTCAATCTAGAAACATCCCCAAATCCATAACTTTCGTACCCCTCAACAGCCCTCAATCTTGCCTCTAGGCTCTCCAATTTATCCTTCGCCCCATCAACATTACTAGTTACCCCCTGAAACGAAGTATATGGCGCAGCCCTTGTAGAAAAGCCCTCTCCGGTAATCACAGGTGGCACCGGGGTTACTCGTATTCCATCAGTCATGCTTGTATGCATCCCTTCATTTACCATAGGTGCAGACATCACAACAGGCCCCTGAGTACTGATGGGCGGTAGGTTAGCAGTGGTAGGGAAGGAGAATGAAGTCTGCTCCCCTTCTGTGTATTCTCCCACAGGTGAGGTGTAACCTTGGGGTAATCCATACATTGGGAATGAAACAGATTGGCTCCCAGCATTGAACAACGGAGGGTAGTATTGAGCACTTCCCTCAACTTGCGCAGACGTCGCCCCTCCCGTAGTCTTCAGGGCTTCAAGAGCCGCCAAAATCTGGGCCATTTGATCCTTCAACTGGCTGACATCGGCCTTAATAGATTCGTGTGACTGCTCCCAATTCTCCATGACCTTCGAATTAGCTCTGGTCCTGTACAGATGTCTTGGAAAACTTGCCGTTGTTCTCTCACTTGTACTGCTGATTATTTTTTATTAGATAAGGATGAAAAATGCAAAAAGAAAACATGATGCATGCTAGTGATAAGTGGAAATCACAGGATAACTATGACAATACTGATGGAAAATTAACACAAGCCGATACCAAACAAACATCCCCTATCTTTCATTTCAAGAAAATTTGATCCATTACATCGTCTAAGGAACGAAACACATAATTCTGATGTACATCAATCCCGCGCCCGGGCAATGAAAGATTTCATTTCTCCCACCAACCATTTACAATGATTAATAAACAATTCTATTTCCGCTGGTGAGTTACAAAAATGAGTACTAGCTTCAGCATTCGACACCATCCTGGGGATGTCTTCAATTGCCCCATTTGCCAAAGCAGCCAACTGAGCGAAGCTTTCCTTCCAGTGCTTTACAGCCATCTCTTGCTCTGCGATGTGTTCTTCCATTCGCTTTATCAAGGCCTGATGCCTTTCTTCAAAATCTATCGACCTCCATCGCTCTTCCTGCTCTTCGATATATTCCTCCATTTGTCTTATCAGAGTTCGATGCTCTTCTTCTGCTTCTGTTAGCTTCCAACGCTCCCGATTAATATCTTCCTCAAATGACATGGCCATCTCTTTCATTTCATGCCCCGCTTTTTCTATCTGAACCTGTGCTTCTCTCAGTCTCTTCAAGGCTTCTCGTTTATCTCTTTTGGCTTCTTCGTAGAGATGCTTCCACTCCTTTCCCTCTTCTAAAGCCATCTTCTTCTCATTTACCCTCATGGATAATTCTTTACTCGCGGCCGCTAGATCCTGTTTCACTCGAAATGTATAATCCCTTTCAGCCTTCTGGCTTTTGACAAGGTTTTCATAAGCCCGCGACTTTTCTTCATTATCATTTTTCATATCCATAAGATCATTACGCGCCCTTTGTAATTCGTTTTCCAATCTAGCATTCCTTATTTTCAATTTCTCCATCTCAGCTCTTAATTGTTGCACCTCTTCACTTTCTGGAGCTTGGGATGGTCCTTCACTAGCTGATTGATCCTTGATTGGCTTGAAAGGCAACTTGACTATTTTCACTCTCTCCAGAATCCAGGTGTGATAACTGACCCTGCAATCCACTACTCCATCCCTCAAGTCCTTCTCTGCTCGAACAACATTTTCCCAGGCGCTTTTAACCTTTCGCAGCAGTTCGATGAAATGCCCGTCTTCGTAATAAATGAATAGGGTAGCAAGGTAATCTGATGAAGGTGCCCCTTTCATGGGATGCCCAAATTGTCTTTGCACCAAAAGAGGATTGTAATTTATACAGTACCGGGCCCCTATGAGAGGCACATTAAGAAAACTACCACAATGCTGGATAGCCAGTTTATTTCCGAGCCAAGGAAGGCGCCATTTTATATTTCTTTCGCTCAAGCCAGCAAGGAATCGGGCCCAATCGTTTCCTCCTTTACCTTTAAGCCCTTGGTGTGACAAAGTCTCCGATAGACTCTTGACGTCGACCATCTCCTTAAACACACGCGCTGTCATCCATGTATACAACGCCGGTAAGCAACAAAGAATCTTCTTTCCCTTTCTCTCATGGCAAAAACTTAAGGTCCCATAAACATCCGCAAGAACTGCTGTTATAGGATTCTCTGCTCTGGTTTTACTCGCCACGAAGACGTCTATCGCAGTGTAATCCACGAATTCTTCTATTTTGGGAAACAAGACGATGCCATATATGGTGAGGGCTAATACATCCATGAAAGTTTCCCAATCCTCTTTATCAGCCAAGTGATGTAAATACTGCTCTAGATATCCCTGTGATAACCCATGCACTTGATTCCTCATCATCATCCTGTCTTCAAGCTCCTTGGGATGTAATTTCATGATGGCCGCAATAGTGGGTATGGAGGCATGATGCTCTAAATGTTGATAGGGAGTGGTGCCCTCCAGTAGCAAACCCAGGATATGCTCGAACTCCTCTATGGTTGGTGCCAACTGAAAGTCTTGAAATGTGAAACATCGAAGCGGAGAATCATAATATTGTGCCAAGGCTGTGATAGCGGGTATTTGTACTTCAACCTCCATTAGATTCAACAAATTTCCATATCTTCTCTGAAAAGTTTCTCTTTTTATAGTCTTCAGCCTTTTGCCCAAGTTTATCAGCCCGGTCAAGTTTCCAACATGGGTCCTTAGACTATACTTCTTTCTTAAATCGGAAGAGTCGGTGTGCTGTGTAGCATCGGATCTTGTGTTAACATCCATCTCGTATGAAGTCAAGTAGGTACCTGTGATTTCCTTTTAACATGTTACTAAATGATGTATGAATATGATGCATAATAATAAAACAACATGGCGAAACAAAGCACATGCATGATATGGAATGTAATATCACAAAAAAAATGAACAGCGTGAGGGTTACAGAAGTACATATTCCTCCCATCGTGCCCTACCAAAGGTTCACTGCTTAGGGTTCAAGGTCAAGTATATGCAATCTCACAAGGATGATTCCCTGAACCTAAAGGTCAAGGGTCACTAGAGCTATGGCCCCCTTCCTAGCATCTCCACAACAGTCGAGTAATCAACTAGGTGTGGAAACACATATGAAGAGAACAGACTCTAGCTGGAGTTCTCACGATAGCCAAACAGGAAGTACATCCCAGAGTGACACCGCTACACAACTCCTCTAATTCTAGGCTACGCTCAGACCCGGGTATAGGGCCCCACTCATGATATGCTGAAAGTGTGTGTGTGAAGGGAGGAAATTATGCACACCCAAACCCTCACCTGCAAAACAACCAGAAAACTTCCCAGGCAGGTATAAACATATTGTCTACCCTAGGGTTCAATATCCAACAGTTATTGCAGTTATTCCAAATATCAAGCACAAATAGAGAAAAGGGAAAGCAAAACACATAAGCAAAACCACATCAAATTTGCGCATCTAATTAAATGGCTTGACTCTCTAAAAAGGGTCCCCAGCGGAGTCGCCATCTGTCGCAACCGGAAATCGCGACGGGACGACGATCCAAAAAGAAACGGGTTTTGAAAAGAGATTTTGGAGTCGCCACCATAGTTTATTTTGGAAAACTACGAAAAAACCACAAAACAATAAGACACAGTCCGCGAAAACCAGATTCTGGGTTCGGGAGTCGGTTACGCGTAGGGAAGGTGTCAGCACCCTACAACGCCTGCCCTAAGGCAGTACCCTTAACTAAATACACGAATTTGATGTGGTTTTCAAAATGTTGAAATATCCCTAAAATAAAATTAAAAATAAACAAAATATATTTTTTAGTTTTTTGGGCCCGACAAGGATTGACCTTGCTCCTACGTATTCTCATTCAGAATGAGAAATCAGGGTTACGTAGTTCTAGCTAAAAGATTGTTTGTTGTTGGGAAAAGCATATGTTTTTAATTTTTGGAGATTTTTATGTTTTTAATATTTTCGAGAAAAAGAAGGTAATGAGTACTAGGCCGACGCGAACGGTCGCACGAGTACTCTATACCTTTAAAATGATATTTAAATATTTTTAATTATTTTTGAAAAGAGAGATAACGATATTAAGCACTAGGACGATGCGAACGATCACACGAGCACTCATACCGTTATTTACTTGTTTAGGAAAACTTAAAAGTATTGAGTGCTGGGCTGATGCGGACGATCGCACGAGCACTCATACCCTCGTTTAATATTACATAAATAAGAGAGAAAGGTATTGAACACTAGGACGATGCGAGCGATCACACGAGTGTTCAACCTTTAAAACATATTTTTGTAAATTTTATTTAAGAAGAAGGAAAGGTTTTTTAGCACAAGGACGACGCGAGCGGTCACACGTGTGCTTAACCTTCAAAACATATACTTTTTGTATATTTATTTAAGGAAGAAGAGGTTTTTAGCACAAGGACGACGCGAGCGGTCACACGTGTGCTTAAACCTTTAAAACATATTTTTGAAATTTTACTTAAGAAAAGAAGAAAAGGTTTTTTAACACAAGGACGACGCGAGCGGTCACACATGCGCTTAAACCTTTAAATATATTTTTGTAATATTATTTAAAGAAGAAGAAAAGGTTTTTAGCACAAGGACGACGCGAGCGGTCACACGTGCGCTTAAACCTTTAAATATTTTTGTAATATTTTTTATTCAAACTATAAATATTGTATTATTAAATATATATTTTAAAAGAAATAGATATTTAAAATAAATAAATAGAATAAAATAAGACAATAAAATAAAACAAACAAAAAAATGGGAGAGGTTGAACGAACGCTGGGAAGAGATTCAGAATAACGAGCGTTCGTTAGGTAAAGAACGAACGTTCGGAGGGGGGAAGGACGAACGTCCATTAGGGAACATAACGGACGGACGTTTAGAAATGTGAGCTGAATGACGAGCGTTCGTCGAGAGATATGACGAACGGACGTTGATAAATTGAGGCTGAGTAACGAGCGTTCATTGGTTCGGAAACGAACGTTCGTTCGTTTGGATAACGAGTGATACGACTGTCGCGGCCGATCAAATTTGATGTGCAAAATTAATGCAGTATAATTACTAGGATTTGACTCCTAGGTCGTCTCTCAAGGACCAATTTTGTGGCGGTTCAATCTCAGATTTTTTTACACAAAGTGGGGGGAATTTTGTAGATGTTTTGATGCGGAAAATAAAATTGGAACTGACTGAAATTTAAATAAGACAATTGAATTTAAAAAAAAAAAAAACTAAAATAAATTTTAATGGCGGTAAAAACAAGCGGTAAAAGACAATAAAAATGGAAAATGGAAAATTACGCAACGGTAAAAACAACGTCTGAAAATAAAATGAACAGAAAAATAAATTGACAGAATTTAACGGTGCAGAAAATCATGAACGATAATTTTAACAGATAAAAACATTTAACTGAAGTTCAACAAGGATTTAAAAAAAAATCAAATTCATCAAGGATTCAACATTTAAATTGAAGTTCAAACACTTAAAATAAAATGAAAATGAAAATGAGAAAACTGTGAAACAATTAAACTACACGCTTCAGAAATAAAATTTTACATTTGTGCACTGTTTGGAAATGAAAACTGAGAGAGTTTGCTACTGGAAAATGCAAATTGAATTAAATCACAAAACCTCCCCAGAGGGGAGGAGAAAACCAGAACGTCTGCTAATTTCTATTCCTAAATTCTGATGTCCAAAACTAATGCTGCTCTTCTTCTTTTATAGCAAATTCTCTGATTTCTTTACTCATTTAATGACCAAGTAGGACCTCCACACCCGTTTCCAGCTTTCCATTCTAAACTGATATAGCTTTCTCTACTACCATGTCCGTGAACTCCTCTGCTTTAGACATTTCCATTCTCTTCTCCATTATCCAAGTTGCCATCCATGTCACCATACACTAACCCACCTCTTGTCTTTTTCCTCAAGCACTTTTGACTTTCAATTCAATTAATCACTACAATTACAACAGCAACAGTTTTCTCATCACGGGGGTGCTTCCATTCTCGGCTGGCTGCAGCTTTGTTCCATAAACAGTCGTGCTGCCATGGGGTGTTCCCTCTCCATTCCCTGCTCTACTCATCAAACTTGTTATGGCAAAAATACTTCACATGCTTCAACCGAGGGGGCAAGTACACCAGCTCAATGTGAATCAGCGGATACAGCATTTTTCTGGCCATGAACCAAGCTTCTTAAGAGTTGCTGGACTGTGAGCTCAACATCAATAAAGTGGAAGAAGTCTTCCTGGTGGTGTTATTCCAGCTTTGGCCGAAACATCATCTCCGTGTGCTCTCCATCTTTTCAACGTTTCTCCATTCTCCTTGCTGCATCATGATGTCATATCTGCTTCTGGATTGCTGCCATTTCTCCATTCTCATCACCTTGCATCTCTTTCCAGCCAAGTGATTCAACATCTCCTACCTTTGCCTTGTTGGACGTGAATGCTCCACCTGGACGTGCTGGACGTCTCCTTTCAAGCTGCTGGACTGGGGTGTAGTGTTGGTGTTGGACCGTGATTCTCCTTGCCCGTGCACCTCTTGCTTTCCATTTCTGGCTTCTCTTCACACAACTGCATGCTTCTCTGGTCGTGTGGTGTTTCTTTTTGCTGCACCTCCAATGCATGCTAGACCGTGAACTAGCTTCCTTGGTTGAAGTGTTCCAGCAGGTTGCAGCTGCTCATTGCCGAGACACCCTCTTCGCACAAGGTCGTGAGCTGCTTCTCCTTTCATGAAAAATCTTTTCAAAACCGTGACAATATTGGTAGAAGGTGGTAGCTGCTGGGACGCTGTTGTGAAGGCTGGCCGTGAAGGCTGCTTCTAGCTTCTACCCATCACCGTGCACCTCCAAGATTATGGTTGCAGCCGCTGTTGTGTCCGAGAAAATGGAGGAGCTGCTGATGGATTGGAGATAGCTGGACGGTTCTTCCTCTAGCTTCATTTTCGTAAACCTCCAAAATGTTGCTGGAGCCATGACTCTTCCAAAGCAAAACAGTTTGTGTGTACCGTCCCCACTTCACTAGACTTGTATTTCTTTTCTCCAATAATTTAATATGATGATAACTATTAACCATTTCCAAGCAAAATGTGCCGGCCCCAATGTGTTTGTCTAAAGTAGCAAGCTTTTTCCACTTTCTTCAATCACTAAAGAGTAAGAAAAGGGGCCCTCTGTGGCTTTTGATGCACAAGACCGTGGCATTTATTTAATAAATGTAGCAACCCACTCTCTTCTTCCAAATTCAAATTTTCAACCAAGTGGTGGCTCCCACTAGCAATTGCTATTTTGGACATGAATGTGGAATGTGTTCCAAATCAAAAGGCTACGTGAAATGAGTGAGTGTGGCCCATGATTTTCCATCAAGCTTAACTTATTTAATTGTTGGATGGAAAGTTGTAAAAGCTATGTGAGCTTCAAAACGTATTGCTTCTTGATTCTTTTAGAAACCAACATGAATTCCATTATTCTCTCCACCATCCATAACTTCCCATGACCGTGTGTGCTTGCTGCTGCAACGTGAATGGCCTTGTGGTTTATGATGCAATGCCAATTTTGCTTCTACAATTTATGTCACATCTATCTTGAAGCCCCAAAATATTTCCAAAATATTCCCTACAATTTATAATGCAAAATATTTAACTAAGATAATTCAAATTAATTAAAATAAGAATTTCTGATCGAATTAAGCTCAATTCAGTAAAATGGGAAAATACTGGACAATTATGCACAATTCCCTAATTAAATCTAGTACAATAAGCTAAGTGAAGTGAAGAAAATAGTGATTCATCAAAATAGACCACACTTAGTCTTTTGCACTCCTGGGCAAAATTAAGACACAAATCAGGGAATAGTTTAAAGGACTTTCAGAGGACGTGACACAAATGCAGCATACAGAAAATAAAGACTAAAGAGAAGAATAAAAAGAATTTACAGAATTCTCAAGAATTATGGACTGATGAAAGAAGTAGAAATTTTCCAACACAAAATCAAGAAAAGCACATACTTATAGAAATCATCCAAGCAATTCACAGTATGGCAAAATAATTAATCAGCTCAAGAGGTGATTTTAAAATAACAAAACCTCACAGATGCAATATAGTATTTCTCTCAAGTGTCTAGGGTAAATAATAATATCAGCTCGATGTACTCAAGAAAACAAACACAAGTAGACTTGGCAAGCTTCTAATTATTAATACTTAAAACATATGCATGTTCAAATCAAAAGGTCTTTACTGGGTTGTAATGGGGCCAAGGACAGGGGAGGATAAATTTGGATAAGTAGCTATAGCTCAGAAGAAATAGAGGTGCACTAGGAAAAAATGTAAACATAGTGAAATCTCACCCAAACCTCTAATTCAATCCTCTTCTCGACTCCATTATTCACAAAATTATTTTTCAATTTTTTTTTCTTTTTCTTATCATTTTTTCTCATCCTGTCTTCTTGCTTTCTCTTTTTTTTCTTTTTTTTTTCTTTTTTTTTTTTTTTTTTATCACACAACAGGATATAACTTATCATTTCAAAACATGATGAGGAACCAACTAGCCAATTCATCAGAATTCCCAAGGAGACCACACTTATTCACAAAATACTTCTATAGCTCCAGACTTTCCTAAGGTTAAGGTAATCATTTGTTTTTCACTTAGGATCAGTGTATGAGCTTCAACACAAAGAAATATATACAGCATAGGCTCAAAGGGGTTATCAAAGGATAATAACAAGGTAGGCTTATTTGGCTAAAGAGGCTCAAGAATAAAATTGCCTTTATCACTTCCAAAAATGCATATAAATCAAGTATATCAAAAATAATCAAGCCAAGGCATATGTGCAAGCAATCAAGATACATGTCACACAAGAAAGACCATAAAGTGGCTCAAATCTCACACAGGGTATTCGTCACAATCCAATCAACCTCTTAAACACATAATCATGTTTCCAAGCAGAGAAAAGCAAGGATTTCAAACCATAAGTATTAAGTAAGTGAAGGAAAAATCTACAACTTAAACATCATCCAGAAATCAAGAGAAAAATGTAAAATTTATTGCACACAAAACTCGATAAAAATAACTTAAAACAGAAAAAAATTTAACACTCAAAAACAAAAAATTTAACACACAAAATACAATCTAATAGAAAAATCAGAATTTCTCCCCAGTAGACCACACTTAAATCACACAATGTCCTCAGTGTGTTACAATCATCAGATGATCAATTTCAGAGCAGTCAAAAAATATAGACAAGTGCAATAAAAAGTTAGGAAAAATGGGAAGAAATTTTTCAGTAACATCCATCAGTAGATGTTATCAGTGACATCCATCAGCAGATGTCGAAATCACCTAGCACCCATCAGTAGATGCTAATAATTTTTTTCATTTTAATTTTTTTTTTTTTTTTTTTTTTTTTGAAAAGGATGACCTGTACTGTGACAACAGTCTCGGTGGCAAAGACCGGAACTGTTGCTACAGTGGCAGAGTTTTGGCTATTAATAGGCCAACTTCGGCTCCCGAGCGGCATTTCTGACTGCTCTGCTCTCTCTCTCTACTTCTCACTTCTCTCTCCGCTCTCCTCACTCTCAACCTGAGCATCTGGAACCTCTGCGAGGAAGCTCTGTCCCCGGCCTTCTGAAGAGTCTGAGTGAGATCCGTGAGGAGCCTCTGCCTGTGTGCCTTCGGAGCATCTAAGATCTGCGTCAAGCTTTTGTAAGCCCTACTACTCCGGGTAAGTCCTCTACACCTTTGATCTCCTTCTTTTTCTGCTTAAGTTTCCAGATCTTTCATTTTTCTTCTTTTCCTGCTTTCTGTTCCTTCTTTATTTTCAGCTTTCTGCTCTTTATTGTGCTTTCTCTATTTTGCTCTCCCTTTCCCTTTTCATTTTTTTTTTCATATTTTTGAAACTGAAAAACACTTAAACACATAAAACACAACTGTCTAAAAACTTAAGGGGTATATAGGCTGGAAACCAGACGTTAATCTCCCTTCGATTGAAGGTATTGCAGAGACAATCGGGTAGAACAACGCCACGTACCCCACTTAAAACTAAATAAACACATAAACATAATATACAAGAACAATATGGACAAGAACAACCGGACAACTGGACGTAGATCCGTTTAGGACCCTTTGCGAGGACCGTGAAACAGATCTGAGACCAAAAACTGAAACATTAAAGCATGACTGGACAAAATAAATCTAAAAGGAAACAAGAACAAATAAAGAAAACAGAGAACTAATCTAATTTTTATGCTTCTCTTTTTTTTTTTAGTTCTTTTTATTTTTTTTATGTTTATTTTTTTATGTTTTTGTTCTTTTTTTATTTTTTTATTTAAGTATTTGTATATTACGAGAGGAAGGATGAGTGATATGGAATCAGAGAGATATACCAGTCAACGGTGGCGTCCTACAGATGATCAGATCACGATGATGACCAAAATCTACAACTATGGGGTCACACACCCAAGCCGAGCGCAAGTCGTCGAGATCGCGTCTCGACTAAGGACCTTCGGCGAAGCCACTGAATACAACGTGCACTGCTGGTTTAACAACCATGGCAATCGGGTCAGGCGCTGGCAAGCGGAGATAGACCCCACAGGCACTCTCTTTTCACAACTGCCACTATACATGTACGGTAAGAACTCTCATACCTCCATTGAAAATTTTTTTCACTTCCTCTTCTATTATTAACACATGTTTTTTATTTTTTTATTATTTTATTTTTTATTTTTTTGTTTGAAAGAAAACAACTGGGTGATAATGAGGGCACCGAGACTGCTGAATCTGTTTCCCGTTCCGATCATCATCGATGACGACAGAAATGAACGAGAAATTCCTCCACCAAAGCCTCCGCTCGTGATTTTTCGAACCAGAGCTCCCTCAACAGAGCTCTCCTTAGACCACCACAACCAGCTCGAGAGTTCTTTCATTATTAATGTTTTAGGCTTTATCTTTTTATTTTTTTATTATTATGTTTTTGCTGGCCGAGTGTGGCCAGAATATTAATGAGGACTGTAATATGAACACTTATGTTTTTTATGTTTTTAATTTTTTTTTTTTTTATGTTGTTTTTGTTTTTATTTGGTTTGTAATATTAACGATCACTAAAGATCGACCCCCGAACATCTTTTATTTTCATATATATCTACTGCATCTTTATATTCAGATCTGTTCAAGCTCCTATTTTCCATTAATGTAATTTTGCTATTATGAATGAAATATTTTCTTAGTCTAAAAATTTGCAATCAAAGATCTGTATGAAAACAACTAAGAAATTGTATTTACAGTGAAGGAAAATAAGGAAAATAAATGAGATCTGAAGTGAAAATTTTTAATGAAATATTGGTAAGAAACTGAGGGTCGAAATAAAATCAAGGACTACGCAAAACAATTTTTGAATTTTTGATTTTTTTTTTTAAGGGATAACAACTGGAAAACTAAGAAATAAATATACATATCGGAATAAAGATTTGGCACGCTTAAAACAAAATATTTTATCACAACAGAAAATTTTTTTTATGTTTTTTTTTTTTTTTTTAATTCATGCTCACAATTTTAAAAATGAAATAAACACAACCATGAAAACACACCAGAAAAGCTAAATAATATGTACATAATGAGGAAAAAGAGTGCTCCCTGGTCATGGTGGCAGTTGCCAATTCTGGACAATCAGTGAGATATCTTCCACCTCAGGATCCGGCGAAGATGTCTTCAGGAGCAGCTCGCCCAGTACTGCCCTCTCACTCAAATCAAGACTTTTCTTCCTTCTTCTCCGAGCAAGTTGTTGAATCAACAAAATCAGGAGCCTTCTGTCCACCAGCAGTTGTTGAGTCTGTGACACCGGAGTAATAAGAGAAATAGCAGTATACTTTCCTTCATCTATCATTGTTTCCTCTATGTCAGTACCTGTATTCTCATTTACTTTTGTAACCTGGTCATCAAACTCATAATCAATAGCATCTGTTATGAATTTAGAATCTGTTTGTAACACATAATCAATTTCAATACAAATCGGGCAAGAACCAGATTCACAATCACATTCACAATTCTCAGAAAACTGAGTCAGATCAATGTTTTGTTCTAACTCTATCATGTTATGCGACTGCAAAATTCCTGTCTCAAAATCAATATTGACATATGCATCATCAACAAAATCCACATTCAGTGCAAAGCTATTATCAATGGAAATTTCATCACTGTAATCATGTTCATTCAACACAACATTTATACCAATGGTTTCAGAGACTAATACTGAATCAAAAACTTCAGAATTGTCAATCAAGTCTGTATCAGTTTCAATCCTAAAACCTGTAGAATCATTGTGCAACAAATCACAAGCAATTGAATGTATAGGCAGATCTGGTAAAGAGCTTGTAATCTCAGTTTCAGAATAAACATGTTTTTGCTCAGAATAAATTTTCTCATGAATTTCCAATTCATCAACTGCACATTCAAGTTGAGGTACGTTTACCTCCACGGTGGAAGATAAAAATGGTCTACCTGTCTCAACAGTGTTACTCGTACCTGCCTGGTCCTTAAAATAATCATCAACAGTCTCAGGTGCAAGAGTGGGATCATAGAAAGGTAGGAAAGAGGGTGTAGTAGTAAACTCATAGCTTTGCTCCCCATCTTCTATGTTGATGCCACTATCATCTTGAAAGTGTTGAGTGGCCATCTGCCCGATCTGATCAGTCAGCTTCTGAATGGCAGCTTGAGTTTCCATGCTCTCTTGCTTGAACTGCATGTTCCCTTTCTGAAACTGAATGTTCTGCATGGTCATCTGCTCCAATAACTCCTTCAATGTAGGTTCAGAAGTTGAAGGCTGAGAAGCTACTTGGGCAGGAGCATCATACTGCTGACTCTGATATTGCTGAACTGGTGGAACCGGCTCCCAAAGGGAGCTCTCAGGAATTTGAGGATGATCCATATTTTTCTCAGTATTAAAATCAGCACAAGAATCAGAGTAATATGCAGAAAGAGAATCATAATTACAGGCACTTGTAGAATAAGCACTATTCACAAAATTAAAATAGGTAGACATGGAAAATAAAAATAAAAACTAAAAACTAAAAATTACGAAACAGATAAACTAAACACATTTATACATGCTACAAGCACACACAAGACAGAACATCAATAGTAAAAATTTTTAATTAATGTTTTTTTTTTTTTTTTAAATATAGCAACTAAATACAGAACACATCACAATAAAATATAAAAGACAAAACATACATTAACACAACATAATCGAAAAACACAGCAAAAATCTAAAACAAAAAACCTGGAATTGAAGTGACAACGCCGCCAAAATTTGCTGAAGGTGTCGTTGTCGCCTGCAAAAAATATACAAGACAAAACACACAAAACAAACATATTAACAGAACAAAACTTTATACAACAAAAATCTAAAACTGAACCTCCATTGATTGGTCCCCGGCAGCGGCGCCAAAATTGATACGACTGTCGCGGCCGATCAAATTTGATGTGCAAAATTAATGCAGTATAATTACTAGGATTTGACTCCTAGGTTGTCTCTCAAGGACCAATTTTGTGGCGGTTCAATCTCAGATTTTTTTACACAAAGTGGGGGGAATTTTGTAGATGTTTTGATGCGGAAAATAAAATTGGAACTGACTGAAATTTAAATAAGACAATTGAATTTAAAAAAAAAAAAAAAACTAAAATAAATTTTAATGGCGGTAAAAACAAGCGGTAAAAGACAATAAAAATGGAAAATGGAAAATTACGCAACGGTAAAAACAACGTCTGAAAATAAAATGAACAGAAAAATAAATTGACAGAATTTAACGGTGCAGAAAATCATGAACGATAATTTTAACAGATAAAAACATTTAACTGAAGTTCAACAAGGATTTAAAAAAAAATCAAATTCATCAAGGATTCAACATTTAAATTGAAGTTCAAACACTTAAAATAAAATGAAAATGAAAATGAGAAAACTGTGAAACAATTAAACTACACGCTTCAGAAATAAAATTTTACATTTGTGCACTGTTTGGAAATGAAAACTGAGAGAGTTTGCTACTGGAAAATGCAAATTGAATTAAATCACAAAACCTCCCCAGAGGGGAGGAGAAAACCAGAACGTCTGCTAATTTCTATTCCTAAATTCTGATGTCCAAAACTAATGCTGCTCTTCTTCTTTTATAGCAAATTCTCTGATTTCTTTACTCATTTAATGACCAAGTAGGACCTCCACACCCGTTTCCAGCTTTCCATTCTAAACTGATATAGCTTTCTCTACTACCATGTCCGTGAACTCCTCTGCTTTAGACATTTCCATTCTCTTCTCCATTATCCAAGTTGCCATCCATGTCACCATACACTAACCCACCTCTTGTCTTTTTCCTCAAGCACTTTTGACTTTCAATTCAATTAATCACTACAATTACAACAGCAACAGTTTTCTCATCACGGGGGTGCTTCCATTCTCGGCTGGCTGCAGCTTTGTTCCATAAACAGTCGTGCTGCCATGGGGTGTTCCCTCTCCATTCCCTGCTCTACTCATCAAACTTGTTATGGCAAAAATACTTCACATGCTTCAACCGAGGGGGCAAGTACACCAGCTCAATGTGAATCAGCGGATACAGCATTTTTCTGGCCATGAACCAAGCTTCTTAAGAGTTGCTGGACTGTGAGCTCAACATCAATAAAGTGGAAGAAGTCTTCCTGGTGGTGTTATTCCAGCTTTGGCCGAAACATCATCTCCGTGTGCTCTCCATCTTTTCAACGTTTCTCCATTCTCCTTGCTGCATCATGATGTCATATCTGCTTCTGGATTGCTGCCATTTCTCCATTCTCATCACCTTGCATCTCTTTCCAGCCAAGTGATTCAACATCTCCTACCTTTGCCTTGTTGGACGTGAATGCTCCACCTGGACGTGCTGGACGTCTCCTTTCAAGCTGCTGGACTGGGGTGTAGTGTTGGTGTTGGACCGTGATTCTCCTTGCCCGTGCACCTCTTGCTTTCCATTTCTGGCTTCTCTTCACACAACTGCATGCTTCTCTGGCCGTGTGGTGTTTCTTTTTGCTGCACCTCCAATGCATGCTAGACCGTGAACTAGCTTCCTTGGTTGAAGTGTTCCAGCAGGTTGCAGCTGCTCATTGCCGAGACACCCTCTTCGCACAAGGTCGTGAGCTGCTTCTCCTTTCATGAAAAATCTTTTCAAAACCGTGACAATATTGGTAGAAGGTGGTAGCTGCTGGGACGCTGTTGTGAAGGCTGGCCGTGAAGGCTGCTTCTAGCTTCTACCCATCACCGTGCACCTCCAAGATTATGGTTGCAGCCGCTGTTGTGTCCGAGAAAATGGAGGAGCTGCTGATGGATTGGAGATAGCTGGACGGTTCTTCCTCTAGCTTCATTTTCGTAAACCTCCAAAATGTTGCTGGAGCCATGACTCTTCCAAAGCAAAACAGTTTGTGTGTACCGTCCCCACTTCACTAGACTTGTATTTCTTTTCTCCAATAATTTAATATGATGATAACTATTAACCATTTCCAAGCAAAATGTGCCGGCCCCAATGTGTTTGTCTAAAGTAGCAAGCTTTTTCCACTTTCTTCAATCACTAAAGAGTAAGAAAAGGGGCCCTCTGTGGCTTTTGATGCACAAGACCGTGGCATTTATTTAATAAATGTAGCAACCCACTCTCTTCTTCCAAATTCAGATTTTCAACCAAGTGGTGGCTCCCACTAGCAATTGCTATTTTGGACATGAATGTGGAATGTGTTCCAAATCAAAAGGCTACGTGAAATGAGTGAGTGTGGCCCATGATTTTCCATCAAGCTTAACTTATTTAATTGTTGGATGGAAAGTTGTAAAAGCTATGTGAGCTTCAAAACGTATTGCTTCTTGATTCTTTTAGAAACCAACATGAATTCCATTATTCTCTCCACCATCCATAACTTCCCATGACCGTGTGTGCTTGCTGCTGCAACGTGAATGGCCTTGTGGTTTATGATGCAATGCCAATTTTGCTTCTACAATTTATGTCACATCTATCTTGAAGCCCCAAAATATTTCCAAAATATTCCCTACAATTTATAATGCAAAATATTTAACTCAGATAATTCAAATTAATTAAAATAAGAATTTCTGATCGAATTAAGCTCAATTCAGTAAAATGGGAAAATACTGGACAATTATGCACAATTCCCTAATTAAATCTAGTACAATAAGCTAAGTGAAGTGAAGAAAATAGTGATTCATCAACGAGCGCTCTTCAGGGAGAAGATTTTCGATCGGTCAAGAAGCTTATGGATAACGAGCATTTGCTCGTATGGATAACGAGCGTTCGCTCGTATGGATAACGAGCGTTCGTTCGTTTGGAATGTTGAACGAACGGTCAAAAAGGCTTAAGGTTAACGAGCGCTCGCTCGTTTAGATAACGAGCGCTCGTTGGTGAGAAACGAACGCTCAAAAAGGCTTAAGGTTAACGAGCGTTCGCTCGTTTGGATAACGAGCGCTCGTTCATTTGGAATGTTGAACGAACGGTCAAAAAAAGGCTGAATGTTAACGAGCGCTCGCTCGTTTAGATAACGAGCGTTCGTTAGTGAGAAACGAACGCTCAAAAAGGCTTAAGGTTAACGAGCGTTCGCTCGTTTGGATAACGAGCGCTCGTTCATTTGGAATGTTGAACGAACGGTCAAAAAAAGGCTGAATGTTAACGAGCGCTCGCTCGTTTAGATAACGAGCGCTCGTTGTTGAGAAACGAACGCTCAAAAAGGCTTAAGGTTAACGAGCGTTCGCTCGTTTGGATAACGAGCGCTCGTTCATTTGGAATGTTGAACGAACGGTCAAAAAAAGGCTGAATGTTCCCGGACGTACGCCCATTTCTGGGCTTGGCCCAGACGAAAGCTCTCTAACCTAGAATTTTCTAGGGGTTCAGGAGGTTCACCCTCATTCCCAGTCCCCAGCTCACGTCTTCTCTGACCCAAGATCCCTAGCTCTGCACCACGAACTCACCACTACCTCTGCCATATCCGGCCACCGTCGCTTCAACCGGAACAAGCCTTGGCCTCGCCGGCGACAACTCGCGCCACCAGAACCACTACCAGTCACGACGCCACTGTCTCCGCCTTTCTCTTTTCGAAAACGGCGATTCTCAGGGAGGGTCTTCTTCCACGTTCATCTCCGATCCCTTCGCGTCATCAACATCCATCATCATCAACTTTACCATTACTAAAACCTCCACGACCACTGCCGCGATAAGGCTCCCCGTGCCTACCTTCGTCTACCTCCTCGGCCACCTCCACGGCCACCCACACGGTCACCATCACCTACCAGGACGACCTTGTTACCAATAAGGAGTATTGGTAAATCTTGAAGAAATTTGTTTTGATGATGCTACAAGAAGTTTTAGTTGAAGAAGATATTAGAATTAGTTAAAAGCAAGTTGTAGAAATTAAATGTAGTAGGAAATTCTTGTAAACCTTGTAAAACTTGCATTTTTAACCTGCAATAATCGATTATGATTAAGCAATAATCGATTATCACAAGTCATACTTGAATAATCGATTATCACTTCATATAATCGATTATCACATCTTTGAAAACCTGTAACGGACTTGAATAATCGATTATCACTTACAATAATCGATTATTCATGGCAGTTGGGAGCTGTTCTTTGGCATTCAGTGTACTTGGCTATATTTTTTGATTTGGAGAAATCAGAAGGGAACGTTGTTGAACAGAAGCTCTTGCAGAATACTGTTTGTCAGAGGAAGTTCTCAGAAGCTATAGTTCAAGTTCCCTTGCTTGGTCTCGTGAACAGGAGAGGCTCGCGTGTCGTGTGTCGATAGTCGGAGCAAGCTCTCTTCGAGTTAGCAAGGTGCTCTGCCTGGTCTCGTGAATAGGAGAAGCTCGCGTTTCGTTTGTCGATAGTCGGAGTGGTTCTCTTCGAGTTGGCAGAGTGTTCTTCTTCCTGTTCGTTCGTCGAAGGAAGGTTTATTTATCTACTTTATTCACTATTTGTTGTAATCTGTGAAACCATTTTTTAGTGAAAAAGGTTAATCACTATTTATAGTGATTAACGACTGGACGTAGAATCTTTTGATTCGAACCAGGATAAAAATCCAGTGTATCAATTTTTCTACTCTCTATACTCTTTACCTTTTACGCATGTTAACTGTTTGATTAATTTTCTCTAAGAAAATTATTTTTCTAAAACGAACCATCAAAACTTGATTTGTGACCGTAACACGCTTTCCGAATATTTTATTCCGCTGCGCAACTCTATAACGGTACCGATTGTTCCAACAATTGGTATCAGAGCTTGCTTTGATATTTTTTCAAATCTTTTCGAAAATGGCTGGTCATCAAACTCAAGTATATGCCGAGGGTGCTTCCATCAACAGACCACCACTCTTTACTGGTGATAACTATGCATTCTGGAAAGTCATAATGGAAATTTTTATGGGGTCTGTTGACAGAGGCATCTGGGAAGCTGTACTAAATGGTCCCTATATTCCAAAAAGAACTATTGATGGTGTAGAAGTAGAAAAACCATATTTTAACTGGACTCCAGAGGAAAATAGAAGAGCTCAATTTGATATTAAGGCTCGCAACATTATTTCATCTGCTGTTGTACTTGATGAGTTTTATAGAATTTCAGTTTGTAAGACAGCACAAGAAATGTGGGAGGTTCTCAGAGTCACACATGAGGTTACAGACGACGTGAAACGTGCAAGGAAGAATACACTCATCCAGGAGTATGAGATGTTCAGAATGCAACCTGGAGAACCAATTTCTGATGTCCAGAAGCGTTTCACTCACATTGTGAACCACCTAACAGGTTTAGGTAAGACTTTTGACACTGATGAATTGAATGTGAAAATTTTGAAATCATTAGACAGGTCTTGGCAACCAAAGGTGACTGCCATCTCGGAGTCTCAAAACCTCACTCAGATGTCAACGGCGATTCTCTTTGGAAAGCTTCGTGAGCATGAGCTTGAGCTGAAAAGATTAACTACAGAAGAGGATCAAGGCAAAAGAAATACGCTTGCTTTCAAATCTGAAATCTCAAAAGGAAAAAGTTATAAGAGAATTGAGGATGATAATTCCGATAACGATGAGGAAAACATGAGTCTTATGATTAAGAAGTTTGCTAAATTTATGAAAGCAAAGGGAAAAGACAAATACCGTGGAGAAAGGAAAGAAAATGATGGATCTTCTTCAAGCGTTAAATGTTATGGATGTGGAGAAAGAGGACATATGAAGATTGATTGTCCTAATAATAGGAAAAGTGAAGAAAAGAAGGAGAGAAAATTTTCAAAGAAGAAGAAAGCTTACATAGTTTGGGAAGACAATGCTTCTAGTTCTTCAAGTTCAAGCAATTCAGATGAAGAAGCTAATTTGTGCTTAATGGCAGACTCAGAAGATGCAGGAAGCCAAGTAAGTGATTCTAGCTTAGAGTCAAGTGATGAATTTGATTTACAAAAGGCATTTCTTGATTTGTTAAATGAATCTGAAAAACTTGATGTTGCTCATAAAAAGTTAAAGAAAGAGCATAATGAATTGAAATTTAAGTATGAAAAAGTACTAGATGACGAAGTTGTTTTGAGAAACAAAGTTAGTAATCTAGAAACTAAGTTATTTGAATCTGATGTTGTTGTACAACCTGTTGAATGTTTATCGTGTAAAAGTCATATGTTTGATATTGACATTCTTGAGAATTTACTTGCAAAGGCAACTAAGTCTAAGTCACATGCCAAAACAAACTTTGAGAGAAGCAATGCTAGAAGTGGAAACATGCATCTTCATAAAAAGTCTAAAGTTAAGAGAACTCGTAGAGTTTGGGTTGAGAAAGGGACTTTTGTGAAAAACAAGGTGCATGATGTTTGTTGTTTTTATTGTATGAAAAAGGGACATACTTCTAACAAATGTAAAATTAAACATTTTGATGTTCCAAATGGAAAATATGCTTGGATTCCTATTATAAAGTAAATTGTCTCTAACCTCAAAGGACCCAAATGAGATTATGGGGACCAAAACTCTATTGTTTTTACTTTGCAGGTTAAGTTTTCAAAAGGATAAGAGAGCTCTATGGTATTATGCTCTTTGAAGTGATGCTACAAACCAAGATGTAACTCCATCAAGTGGTATCCAAAAGCCTTCATTCAAGCACCAAGTAATTGAGCTAAGTGTTGTTTAAACTGTGGTGTTGCATCCTGTATTTACTTGATCTTCCATTATTTAGTTACTGTTATATTCATGCCTGGTTGAGAAAATGATATGTTGATCATTGTTTTCATTCATCCTGTGGTATGTTCGTGTCTGTTTACACATTTTGATCAAGTGAATTCATTTATTTAAAATATTCATGTGTTGAATTTCATTCATGTCATGTAAAGCCATGTGCATTGTTATTTCAGTGCTTTGTTGATAATTATCTATTGAATTTGTGTTTAACTGGCTTAGTATTCAATTTCATGAGTACTTTGAAGTTACTTTGGTGTAATCTCTGTCAAGCATCAAAAACTATGAAAAAGTCATTTAAATGAGTTGGCCGACAGATTTTCATTAGCAATTTTTAATGATTAAGATATGTGAAAATTAAATTGTCATTTCTATTTCAAAGTTGGTTCTGTGGAGATTTATTTTTAAGTTCAAATGCATAACGAATGAGCTATGATAATATACATTGAGAGCCTGGATGCAGAAAATGAACTTATCAAATTTGCATAATTTTGATGTAAATTATTTTGTTTAAAAAATGTTGAAAGACAGCACCTGAATCAGCTCTTGTGATTGAATTTTTTTTCATATGTTGTTTTGATATGCATAGTTGAATATATGAAGTTGAACAAATTGGGATATGAGAGTGCATGAATCATAGTTGGTGTTTGGGAAGTTGAAATTTGTGTTGTCAAAATTAATTTCTAAACTGATTGTGCTAGCTGAAATGCTTTCTTGTTAAACCTGGAGATAGATTTTTTGAGCTTAGAAGAGAGTTAGGAGTGTTAGACATATCTTAGAATCAAAATCTATGCATATTTTTGCATTTTTCGTAAACTTAACGCTTCATAATCGATTATCACTAAGTTATAATCGATTATTCATGCATTAAAATCAATTCTGGAAAATCTTGAGCAGATAATCGATTATCATTATGCATAATCGATTATCATGCAATTCTGGGCAGTAATTATTGAACTGATAATCGATTATCACAAGCCATAATCGATTATCACGCTGACAGGTTCAAAAATAGAGCCGTTGGAGCATCCCATAACGGCCATAAACGGCTAGTTTGTCCATTCTTCTTATAATGTAATATTTATTTTCATAAATAAAATGATCTCTTGATTATATGCATCCTTTGATTAATTGAGGGGGAGATCATATTTAGGGGGAGCCTTTAACATTTGATCTTTTTTGCTTCTGATCAAAAAGGGGGAGAAGAATAATACAAGGGGAGAAGTATAAATTATTACAGGTATTGCTAACCTTGTTGTTGTTTGTTAGCTTGTATGTTTTGCAGGTAAGCCAAACTTGCTTTTAAAATTGAATTTTTTATCATCATCAAAAAGGGGGAGATTGTTACCAATAAGGAGTATTGGTAAATCTTGAAGAAATTTGTTTTGATGATGCTACAAGAAGTTTTAGTTGAATAAGATATTAGAATTAGTTAAAAGCAAGTTGTAGAAATTAAATGTAGTAGGAAATTCTTGTAAACCTTGTAAAACTTGCATTTTTAACCTGCAATAATCGATTATGATTAAGCAATAATCGATTATCACAAGTCATACTTGAATAATCGATTATCACTTCATATAATCGATTATCACATCTTTGAAAACCTGTAACGGACTTGAATAATCGATTATCACTTACAATAATCGATTATTCATGGCAGTTGGGAGCTGTTCTTTGGCATTCAGTGTACTTGGCTATATTTTTTGATTTGGAGAAATCAGAAGGGAACGTTGTTGAACAGAAGCTCTTGCAGAATACTGTTTGTCAGAGGAAGTTCTCAGAAGCTATAGTTCAAGTTCCCTTGCTTGGTCTCGTGAACAGGAGAGGCTCGCGTGTCGTGTGTCGATAGTCGGAGCAAGCTCTCTTCGAGTTAGCAAGGTGCTCTGCCTGGTCTCGTGAATAGGAGAAGCTCGCGTTTCGTTTGTCGATAGTCGGAGTGGTTCTCTTCGAGTTGGCAGAGTGTTCTTCTTCCTGTTCGTTCGTCGAAGGAAGGTTTATTTATCTACTTTATTCACTATTTGTTGTAATCTGTGAAACCATTTTTTAGTGAAAAAGGTTAATCACTATTTATAGTGATTAACGACTGGACGTAGAATCTTTTGATTCGAACCAGGATAAAAATCCAGTGTATCAATTTTTCTACTCTCTATACTCTTTACCTTTTACGCATGTTAACTGTTTGATTAATTTTCTCTAAGAAAATTATTTTTCTAAAACGAACCATCAAAACTTGATTTGTGACCGTAACACGCTTTCCGAATATTTTATTCCGCTGCGCAACTCTATAACGGTACCGATTGTTCCAACAGACCTTAGCGACGCTACTGCCCCCACCACACAGCAGACTACTACTTCCAAACCGCCAACCTCGAAACAATCAACTACTCTCTTCCTCCCATTCGAGGATTTTCTCGAAGGCCGAATGCCCTCCTGCAACACCATTTTTCCCTCTCTGCCTCTCTTAATTTTTTAATGTTTACTGATGGGTTTAATGTTGGTTGAACCTCGTTAATTTGGTATTGGAAACGATGAGTGTGTAGTGTGCATACGAGCATGAGTGGGATAGATGATTCTGTGACAATGGTATATGGGCTGGCGAGACAGGGGTGCATGGAGTTTATGCAGTAAACAAACATGATGAGTTTGGATGTACAGATGAAACAGAGACTTACCTGCTGCTATGGCTGCCGTTATCGCTCTCTGTATCCGGTGACCTTCTCTAGCTTTTCGTCTTCTCTGCCTGTGCCAATGGTGAGTCTGAATGATGATTCCCCAATGATGGTCCTCGTGTGCTCTTTTTCCTTTTTTCTCTCTCTGATCCAAACCAAATTCTCCTCTCCAAAATCTTGAAAATATTCTCTTGTAACAACCTGGTCTCCCCTGCTGAAACACGTCTCCTCCCCCATTTCCCACGTTTTCTCCCTTTTTCTATTTTTTTACTTTTTCCAATTTTATTTTATTTATTTTCATTATTTTTAATTTTAATTTTACTTTTCAATTTTTTTTAATTAATTAACTTTATTAAAACAAATTGAAAATAAGAAAGAAAGAAAGAAAAAAAAGAAATTGAATTAAAAGCAAATATCTAGATACATAAAAAAAATGGAATAACAATAAAATAAAATAAAATAAAAAAGGTAAAATAAAATAAAAATAATAAAAACCCATTTTTTCAACCCGGACAAAATTGAGTGTTGACAGCTGCCCCTCTTTACTTAGATATTACTAAATAATATGAAAATTTAATCTTTTCGTATTATTTAAGTAAAGCTAAGTAAAGATAAAGACACTAATTTTGTCCGGGTTTCAATCATGAAAGAAAACGAACAAAACAATTCAAGTCACGATGCCAAATGACCAATGTCATTGCCATGCAGAGGGCCGATAACGGAAAATTAAAACCTGGATTTGACCATTGCCTCGCAGAGGGCCAAACTCACAGAACAGAAATTTAAATCCGACCATTGCCATGCAGAGGGTCGATAACAGAAAATTAAAACCTGGATTTGACCATTGCCTCGCAGAGGGCCAAACTCACAGAACAGAAATTTAAATTTGACTATTGCCATGCAGAGGGTCGATAACAGAAAATTAAAACCTGGATTTGACCATTGCCTCGCAGAGGGCCAAACTCACAGAACAGAAATTTAAATTTGACCATTGCCATGCAGAGGGTCGATAACAGAAAAATAAAACCTGGATTTGACCATTGCCTCGCAGAGGGCCAAACTCACAGAACAGAAATTTAAATTTGACCATTGCCATGCAGAGGGTCGATAACAGAAAATTAAAACCTGGAGTTGACCATTGCCTCGCAGAGGGCCAAACTCACAGAACAGAAATTTAAATTTGACCATTGCCATGCAGAGGGTCGATAACAGAAAATTAAAACCTGGAGTTGACCATTGCCTCGCAGAGGGCCAAACTCACAGAACAGAAATTTAAATTTGACCATTGCCATGCAGAGGGTCGATAACAGAAAATTAAAACCTGGATTTGACCATTGCCTCGCAGAGGGCCAAACTCACAGAACAGAAATTTAAATTTGACCATTGCCATGCAGAGGGTCGATAACAGAAAATTAAAACCTGGATTTGACCATTGCCTCGCAGAGGGCCAAACTCACAGAACAGAAATTTAAATTTGACCATTGCCATGCAGAGGGTCGATAACAGAAAATTAAAACCTGGATTTGTAACTTTGAAAAGTTGATAAATGCCGAGTAAAACATGAAGATTTTGCAAACAATTCTCAACGCTTCCTCTAAGATGATGTTATGTCATGATGATGCATGGATGCATAGACACATGAGACTTTCATTTTGTTCTTTTCTTTTACTCTCGCTTTTTATCTCTTTTTTTTTTTTTTTTTTTTTTAAATTCCATGCTTGGAATCCATTGTTAATATCGTCATCAAACACGATGTACGTTCAAAACGCATTCCTAAAAACAACGTTGATAGGTATAGAACCCTTTGATAAGCAGGAAGAAAGTGTACCCTGAGTTAAAATTCTTTTTATCGCTTTTTGCAATCCAAATTAACTTGAACCCTGTAGGATGTGGAAGAATGATTATGAAAAGTAGATGAATAATGATTTTTTATGAGCAAATATTACCGTATGTGTGCCCCTCATTTGGGGAAAAGTGATATTAACATGTTGTGCTCCCATCCCAATTGCACAATGGAAAGGTGAAAAGATTTGGGTCTGAAGGATTCCCCCCAAATTGGATGATCTTTGGTTGACAGGGAGACTTCTTCTTTTCTTTCTTTTTTTTTTCTTTTTTTTTTTCAATAACACTGAATTGTGTCGTTCACCACATCATTTTGTTTCAAGGTTAAATTCGTGAGAAAGATTTGGACCAACCGTCTTCGGTCAGCGTGGACTTTTATGGGCTTGTACCGTGGCTAAAGGTTAAAGGGTTTTGAAAGAAAGGATAACAAAGGCCCAAATAAGTGTTTGACGATTAAAGTTTTTAAACAAGAATCATTTGCAAGGTGCCCAGTCAACTGTCTTTAGAGATTTGAACTTCAAACATATTTATTATTATTTTTCTTTCTTTCCCTTTGGATCATTCTTCTCGTTGCCCCTGTTGTGGTCTTTTATAATACTTCCCTTTTCATTCATTTTTTCACAACTTTGGATGCTTATGATGTACCCTTTCAAATTGACGTCGACATGCTAATGATTCTTGTCTAGGGTGATGAAAACAATTACGAATTTTGGCTCAAAAAGGGGTGCAATTGGATAAACTGCCTTTTGACGATTGGATAACGAAAAATGGCCACACGTCACTCCGAATCTTGTTTGTCTGACTTTCTCTCGAATTTAAACCTGAAACGAAACTATGTAGTGCCTGACACATCAACTTCATTTTTCCTTTGTTTTTTATTTTTATATATATATACATATATATATATATATATATATATATATATATATATATATCTCCCTGATCAACGAATTATCGGTAATATGTAACATGATGAAAACTGCCCCAATATTAGGCGTATGGCGAAATCCTTCATCTTACGGGAAATGACAAATTAGGGTTCAAGTAATGTGAATGCAGATGCTTTATCAAGAAAAGAAACCGGTTACACCCAAAACCTTGAATCAGGAAAGGACTCACCAACGGTATTTTTTTTCAAAACTTTTTTTTTTTTCGAAAATACTGTGTCCTTGACAACTTTATTAACAACAAACTCAACATGTGACCTCTCTTTTTTCGTTTTCCGACATCTTCCAGGACCGAGCTCACCAACTTGGTATACCAGTGATGCTTTTGTCAACAAGCGCTTAATTTTCATTTTCATTTTCCTTTGACTACTTAACAGCTCAGCGTGACATGCAATATTTCGGATGGAATGCAAACAACCAAAATATGAATGAACTATGCGAATTTCATTTATTAAAAAAAACACAGAGTACAATAATCTTTAACGATAATATCAACATCCCCTTAATAACAACCACTATCCCGGAATCATCATGCGTAAAACGTTTTTACTGCATCAGAATTAACTGGCAATGGTAACTCCTCTCCGTCCATTCTTGTGAGAATTAGTGCCCCACCAGAAAATGCTTTCTTCACTACAAATGGTCCTTCATAATTTGGAGTCCATTTGCCTCTATGATCTTTTTGTATAGGCAGAATCTTCTTCAACACCAGCTCACCTTCATGAAATTCTCTTGGGTGTACCTTTTTGTCAAATGCCTTTTTCATTCTTCTTTGGTACAATTGTCCATGGCATACTGCGGTTAATCTTTTTTCATCGATGAGATTGAGCTGGTCGAAACGAGCTTGAACCCACTCAGCCTCTTCTAATTGGGTTTCCATTAAAACTCGTAAGGACGGAATTTCCACTTCAAACGGAAGTACTGCTTCCATTCCATATACTAGCGAGAAAGGCGTTGCCCCAGTCGACGTTCGTACCGAAGTGCGGTAACCATGTAAAGCAAAAGGAAGCATTTCATGCCAATCCTTATATGTGACCACCATCTTCTGCACAATCTTCTTGATATTTTTGTTAGCAGCCTCTACTGCCCCATTCATCTTTGGACGATACGGAGAAGAATTAAGATGATGAATTTTGAACTCCTCACATAACTCTGTCATCATCTGGTTGTTCAAGTTAGTGGCATTATCAGTGATGATCCTGTTAGGGAGCCCGTATCTACAAATCAACTCCTTTTTTATGAACTTGGTCACCACCTTTCTAGTCACATTAGCATAAGAAGCAGCCTCAACCCACTTTGTGAAGTAGTCGATTGCGACTAATATGAAACGGTGTCCATTTGACGCCTTTGGCTCTATAGCTCCGATGACATCTATTCCCCACATCGAAAAGGGCCATGGCGCAGACAACACATTCAAGGTCGTGGGTGGCATATTGATATTATTTGCATACACCTGGCATTTCTCACACTTTCTCACATGTGTACAACAATCATTTTCCATAGTCAACCAAAAATACCCCGCTCTTAGTATCTTCCTGGCCATTGAGTGCCCATTCATGTGCGTGCCAAATGTACCCTCGTGTACTTCTTTTAGTATCAGCTCGGCTTCCTTTGCATCTACGCATCTAAGGAGAACCATGTCATGATTCCTCTTATATAAAATATACCCACTCAAAATGAAGTTGCCCACCAACCTCCTTAATGCCCTTTTATCGTTTTCGGATGCCTTCTCTGGATATTCTCGAGTCTTAAGATACTGCTTGATATCAAAGTACCAAGGTTTACCATCTACTTCCTCTTCTATGAAATGACAATATGCTGGCTCCGCATGACTCTTCATCTCAATCATTGGCAATTCTGCATCTTGATCAACTCCAAACATCGACGACAAGGTAGCCAACGCGTCTGCTAATTGATTATCTTCTCGCGGTATATGATTAAACGTGATGGAATCGAAATACTCAATTAATCCCCTGATGTAAGCTTGGTATGGAATTAATTTAGTATCCCTAGTCTCCCATTCTCCCTTCAATTGATGGATGACCAAAGCTGAATCTCCATATACATCCAGAATTTTTGCTTTAAACTCTATTGCTGCTCGAATACCCATAGCACAAGCTTCATATTCTGCGATATTATTCGTGCAATTAAAACACAACCTTGCCGTCATTGGAATGTATTGATTATTAGGAGAGATAAGCACTGCCCCTATTCCATGCCCCATTACATTCGATGCCCCATCGAATAATACCGTCCAGGCTTTTTCATTTTTGTCTTCTTTGTTCTCAGCAAATAAAGTCATGATATCTTCATCAGGAAACTCAGGTTGCATTGGCTGATAATCACTAATGGGTTGATGGGCTAAAAAATCTGCTAAAGCGCTACCTTTGATAGATTTCTGAGTAACATATACAATGTCGTACTCCGATAGTAGCATCTGCCATCGAGCTATTCTTCCAGAGAGCGGGCTTTTCGAAAATATACTTGATAGGATCCATTTTAGATATCAACCAAGTAGAATGACTCAACATGTATTGCCTTAAACGATGAGCAGCCCACGCCAATGCACAACAAGTTCGCTCCAACGACGAATATCGTTGTTCGCAATCTGTGAATCTCTTGCTCAAGTAATATATAGCATGCTCTCTTTTCCCGTCTTCATCATGCTGACCCAATACACAACCCATTGAATTGTCCAATACGGTCAAGTACAAAATGAGCGGTCTTCCTGGCATAGGTGGACGCAATACAGGAGGGTCCTGCAGGTATTGTTTGATCTTTTCGAAAGCAATTTGACAATCTTCATTCCAGACTACAGCCTGATTTTTCCGTAGCAACTTGAACATTGGTTCACAAGTAGCAGTTAATTGAGAGATGAACCTAGCGATGTAGTTCAGCCTTCCCAGAAAACCTCGAACCTCCTTTTCTGTTCTGGGCGCAGACATTTCCGTTATCGCTCTTACTTTGTCAGGATCAACTTCTATCCCTCTTTGACTGACAATAAAGCCCAACAGTTTTCCAGACTTTACTCCAAACGTGCATTTGGCAGGATTTAACCTGAGTTTGTACTTTCTCAGTCTCTCAAATAATTTCCTTAGATTGAAAATATGCTCCTCTTCTGATTCCGACTTTGCAATCATGTCATCCACGTAGACTTCAATTTCCTTATGCATCATATCATGAAAGAGTGTCACCATTGCCCTTTGGTATGTTGCTCCAGCATTCTTGAGTCCGAAAGACATCACCTTATAACAGAATGTTCCCCATAACGTGATAAAGGTCGTTTTTTCCATATCTTCCGGTGCCATTTTAATTTGATTATATCCCGAGAATCCGTCCATGAACGAAAATAACGAAAATTTGGCCGTATTATCCACCAGAGTATCGATGTGCGGTAATGGGAAATTATCTTTCGGACTTGCACGATTCAAATCACGATAGTCAACACACATTCGAACCTTCCCATCCTTCTTAGGCATTGGTACAACATTCGCTACCCATTGTGGGTATCTTGCCACTGCCAAAAATCCTGCGTCAAATTGCTTTTGGACTTCTTCTTTAATTTTTAAGGACATTTCCGGCTTCATTCTTCTCAGTTTTTGCTTGACTGGAGGGCATTCCGGCTTGAGGGGGAGCGTATGCTGCACAATATCGGTGTCTAGACCCGGCATGTCATTGTAAGACCATGCGAACACATCTTTAAACTCCTTCAACAGGACACGCAATCTTTCCCTCACTTCCGTTTTCATACTAGTACCGATTTTCACTTCCCTTATCTCATCCTTCTCTCCCAAGTTAAGTATTTCAATCTCCTCCTGATGGGGTTTTATCTCCTTAGATTCTTGTTCCACTAATCTCAACAATTCTGGAGAGGGTTCCACATCATCTTCAAAATCATCTTCCGTATTATTGATAGGGTGCTCAAAATTAGGAACATTGATATCGTTATTTTCAAAACAATCATTGTCACATCTGCATCATTTAAATTTATGAAAAAGTATAAATAGATAAAATAAACAAAGAAAAATGCCAAATGATGATGAAATGCAACTTTATTGTCACGCTGAGTGAAAAGTAAAAAGAATCAATCCGCAAAACTTTAGTTCTAAAACCCCAATCGAGACTATAAGCTTAATTAAGACTATTACATTTTGTTCACATTAAGCATCACAGGTAAATCCAGTGTTTCCCAATTGTTGAGTTGAGTATCAGGGGAGCAAGCCCACACGAAGCTCAAATTTTGAGGCATTTCTTCATCTTCCACAGCTGCTATCTGGTCAGTGTTGATCCATCCAGCACTGCGGAAGCTTTCCTTGAGGTTAACAATGTGAATTTTGCTCTCTCTGGGCCCTCGTCTTTCTGCACGGGCCAAACTGCGCTCTTTTCTTTCTTCAATCATCCTTTTCCTGTCTTCCTTGGTAGGTTTATACCCCAAGCCATATCTGTTCTTGTTTTCAACGATTTCCAGAGGGAATGCTCGCCCTTGCCGATATTTGCCCAAACCTTCTCCATATACATAGCCCTCTTTTATCATAATCTTGGCCATCATAATAGAAGCACCTGATAGACGAGGATTTATTGGAAACGGTTCCACACAAGCATTTCCCACGATCTCCAACGATTGGAAGGCTGTCTCAAGAGCTTCTTCAGCCGCCTCGATGTAGCGCGTGGATGATGGGCCACTCACAAGAAAATCCTCTTCTCCTGATACTATCACCAGCTTATCTCCCATCACATACTTCAACTTCTGGTGTAGTGTAGAAGGCACAACTCCAGCCGAATGGATCCATGGGCGCCCCAGCAGACAACTATAAGCTGGCAGGATATCCATAACCTGGAATGTTATTTGAAATACACAAGGGCCAACTTGTATTGGCAATTCCACTTCTCCCATCACTTCTCTTTTGCTACCGTCAAACGCCCTCACAATCATTGAACTCGGCCTCATATGCATTCCTTCGCAAGGTAGCTTTTCCAGAGTTGCTTTCGGCATAACATTCAAAGAGGACCCATTGTCCACTAAAACACGCGCAATAACATGGTCCAGGCATTTCACAGAGACGTGAAGAGCCTTGTTATGCCCTCTTCCCTCAGCTGGTATCTCTTCATCCGTAAAAGTGAGATAATTATTAGCAACAATATTGCCAACAATACCTTCGAATTTATTCAATGAAATACCTTGCTCCACGTGAGCCTCACTGAGTATCTTCATTAGCAACTTTCTGTGTGATGCCGAATGCATGAGCAAGTCTAACAAGGATATACGAGCAGGCATACGGTTTAACTGTTCCACCACCTTATACTCACTTTGTTGTATGAATTTTAAAAATTCACAAGCCTCCTCTTCAGAAACTTCTCTCCTCTCTTCCTTGTCGGGGATCTCCTCTGTCTGTGCACCCTTCCCCTTTAAGAATTCTTTTGCTTTCACGGCCATCGTTGTTTCTTTATCATTAACTCTTTCTCGTGCCAACTCTGGGGATGTGAAAATTCGACCACTCCTAGTCATTCCACCTATCCCTGATATGTTTTTGACGGCCGGGTCAACGCTTTGTTCTTCGCTTGACGTATGCGTCCCATATCTCCATGGGACAGCTTTTTCGTTCTTGTAAGGAAAAGGAGCTGGTACACGGATAATAACGGGCGACCTTCCTTGAGTTGGTGGGATAGAAGTAGTCTTAGTGAAACGAATCACTAATGGTTCTGGTAAAATCATACCGGATTCATCACCAGTCTGTGCAAATACCTCTCCTTCCTCATTCTTGTAACATACCTGCATCAGACCACGATCTAGCAGGTCTTGCAAAATTTCTTCAAACTCCACACACTCCTCAATAGAGTGCCCCGCATCTGGGTGGAACGCGCATGCCATACCTTCATCATAATCACCCTTCAAGACACCCACTTTCAGCAATGCTTCCAAAATAAACCTCCTAGAGCTCCTGACTTCTTTCACATTTCTCACCAGCTCATGCTCTTTCACTTCGACAGCATTCGTCGAAGCACTTCCATGCCCCGTTAAAGGATTGGCCTCGATACTAGGCTTATCCTCTTGGAACTTTAACCAACCAGAATCAATTAGAGTCTGCACTTTATGCTTGAAAGCAAGACACCTCTCAGTGGAATGACCAGCGGCCCCTCCATGATAACTACACTTTGCCTCTGCATCATAGCCTCTTGGGTACGGAGGCTACAAAGGTCTCAGGGGACAAACGACAACCAGACCTTGTTTGATCAGATGAGGCAATAATTCCGTGTAAGTTGTAGGAATTGGTGTAAAGTTAACATAATTTCTTTCTTGGTTCCTTCTTGGATAAGTATTTGGACCCGCATTCACATTGGAACCTACATTTGCCCCTCCCCTCCAATTATTCGTTGGGATGTGTGGTGGTTGATAGTACCCTGGTTGTTGTTCAGGCCTAATCTGATGACCAAATGACACGTTAGCGGCATGTGGATGTTGACCCCAGTATGGTCGATAGTTATGAGTGGGAGCTTGACCTCTCCACACGGGAGTTGCAGATGTTGCATGCACATCTCCTTCCTTTCTTTTTCCTGAGTTGAAATTGGGTTTTTTGGAATTTGCGACCGTCGACGAGCCATATGCAATCTTCCCACTTTTCAACCCGATCTCTATCCGCTCACCTATCACGATGATATCGGCAAAATTTGAAGATACATTTCCCACCATATGTTCATAAAATGGTGGTTGGAGCGTATTTACAAACATTGCCACCATTTCTCTATCATACAAAGGTGGCTCAACTTGTGCAGCCAATTCCCTCCACCGCTGAGCATACTCCTTAAAACTTTCATTGTCTTTCTTCGACATGTTTTGCAGCTGTAAACGATCTGGCGCAACATGTGTATTGTATATATACTGTTTCACGAATGCATCAGCCAGGTCCGCCCAACAACGAATTCGGGTAGGCTCCAAATGAGTATACCAATTTAATGCCACTCCTGCCAAACTATCTTGAAAAACATGGATGAGCAGCTGCTCATCATAAGCATATGCAGCCATCTTTCTGCAAAACATGGTCAGATGGTTCTTTGGGCATGTACTTCCCTTATACTTCTCAAAATCTGGCGCCTTGAACTTATGTGGAATTTTGACGCCAGGAACCAAGCTCAATCTAGAAACATCCCCAAATCCATAACTTTCGTACCCCTCAACAGCCCTCAATCTTGCGATGTGTTCTTCCATTCGCTTTATCAAGGCCTGATGCCTTTCTTCAAAATCTATCGACCTCCATCGCTCTTCCTGCTCTTCGATATATTCCTCCATTTGTCTTATCAGAGTTCGATGCTCTTCTTCTGCTTCTGTTAGCTTCCAACGCTCCCGATTAATATCTGCCTCAAATGACATGGCCATCTCTTTCATTTCATGCCCCGCTTTTTCTATCTGAACCTGTGCTTCTCTCAGTCTCTTCAAGGCTTCTCGTTTATCTCTTTTGGCTTCTTCGTAGAGATGCTTCCACTCCTTTCCCTCTTCTAAAGCCATCTTCTTCTCATTTACCCGCATGGATAATTCTTTACTCGCGGCCGCTAGATCCTGTTTCACTCGAAATGTATAATCCCTTTCAGCCTTCTGGCTTTTGACAAGGTTTTCATAAGCCCGCGACTTTTCTTCATTATCATTTTTCATATCCACAAGATCATTACGCGCCCTTTGTAATTCGTTTTCCAATCTAGCATTCCTTATTTTCAATTTCTCCATCTCAGCTCTTAATTGTTGCACCTCTTCACTTTCTGGAGCTTGGGATGGTCCTTCACTAGCTGATTGATCCTTGATTGGCTTGAAAGGCAACTTGACTATTTTCACTCTCTCCAGAATCCAGGTGTGATAACTGACCCTGCAATCCACTACTCCATCCCTCAAGTCCTTCTCTGCTCGAACAACATTTTCCCATGCGCTTTTAACCTTTCGCAGCAGTTCGATGAAATGCCCGTCTTCGTAATAAATGAATAGGGTAGCAAGGTAATCTGATGAAGGTGCCCCTTTCATGGGATGCCCAAATTGTCTTTGCACCAAAAGAGGATTGTAATTTATACAGTACCGGGCCCCTATGAGAGGCACATTAAGAAAACTACCACAATGCTGGATAGCCAGTTTATTTCCGAGCCAAGGAAGGCGCCATTTTATATTTCTTTCGCTCAAGCCAGCAAGGAATCGGGCCCAATCGTTTCCTCCTTTACCTTTAAGCCCTTGGTGTGACAAAGTCTCCGATAGACTCTTGACGTCGACCATCTCCTTAAACACACGCGCTGTCATCCATGTATACAACGCCGGTAAGCAACAAAGAATCTTCTTTCCCTTTCTCTCATGGCAAAAACTTAAGGTCCCATAAACATCCGCAAGAACTGCTGTTACAGGATTCTCTGCTCTGGTTTTACTCGCCACGAAGACGTCTATCGCAGTGTAATCCACGAATTCTTCTATTTTGGGAAACAAGACGATGCCATATATGGTGAGGGCTAATACATCCATGAAAGTTTCCCAATCCTCTTTATCAGCCAAGTGATGTAAATACTGCTCTAGATATCCCTGTGATAACCCATGCACTTGATTCCTCATCATCATCCTGTCTTCAAGCTCCTTGGGATGTAATTTCATGATGGCCGCAATAGTGGGTATGGAGGCATGATGCTCTAAATGTTGATAGGGAGTGGTGCCCTCCAGTAGCAAACCCAGGATATGCTCGAACTCCTCTATGGTTGGTGCCAACTGAAAGTCTTGAAATGTGAAACATCGAAGCGGAGAATCATAATATTGTGCCAAGGCTGTGATAGCGGGTATTTGTACTTCAACCTCCATTAGATTCAACAAATTTCCATATCTTCTCTGAAAAGTTTCTCTTTTTATAGTCTTCAGCCTTTTGCCCAAGTTTATCAGCCCGGTCAAGTTTCCAACATGGGTCCTTAGACTATACTTCTTTCTTAAATCGGAAGAGTCGGTGTGCTGTGTAGCATCGGATCTTGTGTTAACATCCATCTCGTATGAAGTCAAGTAGGTACCTGTGATTTCCTTTTAACATGTTACTAAATGATGTATGAATATGATGCATGATAATAAAACAACATGGCGAAACAAAGCACATGCATGATATGGAATGTAATATCACAAAAAAAATGAACAGCGTGAGGGTTACAGAAGTACATATTCCTCCCATCGTGCCCTACCAAAGGTTCACTGCTTAGGGTTCAAGGTCAAGTATATGCAATCTCACAAGGATGATTCCCTGAACCTAAAGGTCAAGGGTCACTAGAGCTATGGCCCCCTTCCTAGCATCTCCACAACAGTCGAGTAATCAACTAGGTGTGGAAACACATATGAAGAGAACAGACTCTAGCTGGAGTTCTCACGATAGCCAAATAGGAAGTACATCCCAGAGTGACACCGCTACACAACTCCTCTAATTCTAGGCTACGCTCAGACCCGGGTATAGGGCCCCACTCATGATATGCTGAAAGTGTGTGTGTGAAGGGAGGAAATTATGCACACCCAAACCCTCACCTGCAAAACAACCAGAAAACTTCCCAGGCAGGTATAAACATATTGTCTACCCTAGGGTTCAATATCCAACAGTTATTGCAGTTATTCCAAATATCAAGCACAAATAGAGAAAAGGGAAAGCAAAACACATAAGCAAAACCACATCAAATTTGCGCATCTAATTAAATGGCTTGACTCTCTAAAAAGGGTCCCCAGCGGAGTCGCCATCTGTCGCAACCGGAAATCGCGACGGGACGACGATCCAAAAAGAAACGGGTTTTGAAAAGAGATTTTGGAGTCGCCACCATAGTTTATTTTGGAAAACTACGAAAAAACCACAAAACAATAAGACACAGTCCGCGAAAACCAGATTCTGGGTTCGGGAGTCGGTTACGCGTAGGGAAGGTGTCAGCACCCTACAACGCCTGCCCTAAGGCAGTACCCTTAACTAAATACACGAATTTGATGTGGTTTTCAAAATGTTGAACTATCCCTAAAATAAAATTAAAAATAAACAAAATATATTTTTTAGTTTTTTGGGCCCGACAAGGATTGACCTTGCTCCTACGTATTCTCATTCAGAATGAGAAATCAGGGTTACGTAGTTCTAGCTAAAAGATTGTTTGTTGTTGGGAAAAGCATATGTTTTTAATTTTTGGAGATTTTTATGTTTTTAATATTTTCAAGAAAAAGAAGGTAATGAGTACTAGGCCGACGCGAACGGTCGCACGAGTACTCTATACCTTTAAAATGATATTTAAATATTTTTAATTATTTTTGAAAAGAGAGATAACGATATTAAGCACTAGGACGATGCGAACGATCACACGAGCACTCATACCGTTATTTACTTGTTTAGGAAAACTTAAAAGTATTGAGTGCTAGGCTGATGCGGACGATCGCACGAGCACTCATACCCTCGTTTAATATTACATAAATAAGAGAGAAAGGTATTGAACACTAGGACGATGCGAGCGATCACACGAGTGTTCAACCTTTAAAACATATTTTTGTAAATTTTATTTAAGAAGAAGGAAAGGTTTTTTAGCACAAGGACGATGCGAGCGGTCACACGTGTGCTTAACCTTCAAAACGTATACTTTTTGTATATTTATTTAAGGAAGAAGAAGAGGTTTTTAGCACAAGGACGACGCGAGCGGTCACACGTGTGCTTAAACCTTTAAAACATATTTTTGAAATTTTACTTAAGAAAAGAAGAAAAGGTTTTTTAACACAAGGACGACGCGAGCGGTCACACATGCGCTTAAACCTTTAAATATATTTTTGTAATATTATTTAAAGAAGAAGAAAAGGTTTTTAGCACAAGGACGACACGAGCGGTCACACGTGCGCTTAAACCTTTAAATATTTTTGTAATATTTTTTATTCAAACTATAAATATTGTATTATTAAATATATATTTTAAAAGAAATAGATATTTAAAATAAATAAATAGAATAAAATAAGACAATAAAATAAAACAAACAAAAAAATGGGAGAGGATGAACGAACGCTGGGAAGAGATTCAGAATAACGAGCGTTCGTTAATTAAAGAACGAACGTTCGGAGGGGGGAAGGACGAACGTCCATTGGGGAACATAACGGACGGACGTTTAGAAATGTGAGCTGAATGACGAGCGTTCGTCGAGTGATATGACGAACGGACGTTGAGAAATTGAGGTTGAGTAACGAGCGTTCATTGGTTCGGAAACGAACGTTCGTTCGTTTGGATAACGAGCGCTCTTCAGGGAGAAGATTTTCGATCGGTCAAGAAGCTTAAGGATAACGAGCATTCGCTCGTATGGATAACGAGCGTTCGCTCGTATGGATAACGAGCGTTCGTTCGTTTGGAATGTTGAACGAACGGTCAAAAAGGCTTAAGGTTAACGAGCGCTCGCTCGTTTAGATAACGAGCGCTCGTTGGTGAGAAACGAACGCTCAAAAAGGCTTAAGGTTAACGAGCGTTCGCTCGTTTGGATAACGAGCGCTCGTTCATTTGGAATGTTGAACGAACGGTCAAAAAAAGGCTGAATGTTAACGAGCGCTCGTTGGTGAGAAACGAACGCTCAAAAAGGCTTAAGGTTAACGAGCGTTCGCTCGTTTGGATAACGAGCGCTCGTTCATTTGGAATGTTGAACGAACGGTCAAAAAAAGGGTGAATGTTAACGAGCGCTCGCTCGTTTAGATAACGAGCGCTCGTTGGTGAGAAACGAACGCTCAAAAAGGCTTAAGGTTAACGAGCGTTCGCTCGTTTGGATAACGAGCGCTCGTTCATTTGGAATGTTGAACGAACGGTCAAAAAAAGGCTGAATGTTCCCGGACGTACGCCCATTTCTAGGCTTGGCCCAGACGAAAGCTCTCTAACCTAGAATTTTCTAGGGGTTCAGGAGGTTCACCCTCATTCCCAGTCCCCAGCTCACGTCTTCTCTGACCCAAGATCCCTAGCTCTGCACCACGAACTCACCACCACCTCTGCCATATCCGGCCACCGTCGCTTCAACCGGAACAAGCCTTGGCCTTGCCGGCGACAACTCGCGCCACCAGAACCACTACCAGTCACGACGCCACTGTCTCTGCCTTTCTCTTTTCGAAAACGGCGATTCTCAGGGAGGGTCTTCTTCCACGTTCATCTCCGATCCCTTCGCGTCATCAACATCCATCATCATCAACTTTACCATTACTAAAACCTCCACGACCACTGCCGCGATAAGGCTCCCCGTGCCTACCTTCGTCTACCTCCTCGGCCACCTCCACGGCCACCCACACGGTCACCATCACCTACCAGGAAGACCTTAGCGACGCTACTGCCCCCACCACACAGCAGACTACTACTTCCAAACCGCCAACCTCGAAACAATCAACTACTCTCTTCCTCCCATTCGAGGATTTTCTCGAAGGCCGAATGCCCTCCTGCAACACCATTTTTCCCTCTCTGCCTCTCTTAATTTTTTAATGTTTACTGATGGGTTTAATGTTGGTTGAACCTCGTTAATTTGGTATTGGAAACGATGAGTGTGTAGTGTGCATACGAGCATGAGTGGGATAGATGATTCTGTGACAATGGTATATGGGCTGGCGAGACAGGGGTGCATGGAGTTTATGCAGTAAACAAACATGATGAGTCTGGATGTACAGATGAAACAGAGACTTACCTGCTGCTATGGCTGCCGCTATCGCTCTCTGTATCCGGTGACCTTCTCTAGCTTTTCGTCTTCTCTGCCTGTGCCAATGGTGAGTCTGAATGATGATTCCCCAATGATGGTCCTCGTGTGCTCTTTTTCCTTTTTTCTCTCTCTGATCCAAACCAAATTCTCCTCTCCAAAATCTTGAAAATATTCTCTTGTAACAACCTGGTCTCCCCTGCTGAAACACGTCTCCTCCCCCATTTCCCACGTTTTCTCCCTTTTTCTATTTTTTTACTTTTTCCAATTTTATTTTATTTATTTTCATTATTTTTAATTTTAATTTTACTTTTCAATTTTTTAATTAATTAACTTTATTAAAACAAATTGAAAATAAGAAAGAAAGAAAGAAAAAAAAGAAATTGAATTAAAAGCAAATATCTAGATACATAAAAAAAATGGAATAACAATAAAATAAAATAAAATAAAAAAGGTAAAATAAAATAAAAATAATAAAAACCCATTTTTTCAACCCGGACAAAATTGAGTGTTGACAAGTAGAAATCACTTAATATTGAATAATATCTCAACAAAATCAGTTATCAACTAATTCGGTTGAAAAGGTTCGAGGGTCAGTTGTCCTTCCTTGCTCTACTCTCTTTCGATCATCCAATCCTCTTTGAGAACACAATACACTCTGATGGGTTGTTGACCTGCAAAAGACACTTTGACGCTCAAGTCAGAATGTTTCATAAAGAAGTCTCTATTTTATTAGGATAGATCAAGGTTATTTTACGTGGACATCAATCATATATTTATAGGGCTTGTGGCAACCAAACACATTAATTAACCATTAACACTATATATTTTTAGGCAATCAAACCCAATAATCAATTATTAATACCATATATTTATAAATTGTCGGGCAATCTTATCCATTAATACCTGTTAATTGCCCATAAATAATCATTAACTCTGATCGGTATATTTCATATAGTACATAAGTCCCCCAAGCCCAAGATGGCTCTTTATTGGAAGAGGTGAGTAGGGATTATTATGAGCTTAAGAGAGACCACTCACGTTGTATTTAGGGAGTCTATATTCGATGCGCTTTAAGCCATCATCCCTCTTTGCACCGAGTGGCGGACTCTAGGAGTTCTCTTTGGAATTGTTCCCTAGATTGAATAGGAAACGCTAGAAGTTCTCTTCAGAATTTTTTCCTAGGTTGAGCGGGAAACGCTAGGAGTTCTCTTTTTCCTAGGTTGAGCAGTAGACGATATGAGCTCTCTTTGGAACTTTTTCCTAGGTTGAGCATAAACGCTAGGAGTTCTCTTTGGAAATTTTTCCTAGGTTGAGTAGTAGACGCTAAGAGTTCTCTTTGGAACTTTTTCCTGGGTTGAGCAGTAGACTCTAGGAGTTCTCTTTGGAACTTTTTCCTGGGTTGAGCAGTAGACGCTACGAGTTCTCTTTAGAACTTTTTTCTAGGTTGAGCAGCAGACGCTAGGAGTTCTCTTTGGAACGTTTTCCTGGGTTGAGAAGTAGACGCTAGGAGTTCTCTTTAGAAATTTTTCCTAGGTTGAGCAGTAGATGCTAGGAGTTCTTTTTGAAACTTTTTCCTAGGTTGAGCAGTAGACGCTAGGAGTTCTTTTTGGAAATTTTTCCTAAGTTGAGCAGTAGACGCTAGGAATTCTTTTTGGAAATTTTTCCTATGCAAGATATTTTCATTCACAAAAATATGTGTTAAACAAAATAAAGTAAATGCTTCAATATTTTATAATTTATTTTATAATAAAGTGTCATTAGAACCTAACAAGGCTACACGTAGGTGGTCCAACTGATCGAACAAGAAGGGACTAAACCTTCATGTGGAAGCTATTTTCACTCACAAAAATATGCATTAAACAAAATAAATTAAATGCTTCAATATTTTATAATTTATTTTTACAATGAAAAGTCATTAGAACCTGACAAGGTTGAACGTTAGTGGTCCAACTGACCGAGTAGTAAGGGGTTGAACCTTCTTATGCAGGATATTTTTACTCACTAAATATATATAGGTTAAACAAAATATTTAATATTTTATAATCTTCTTTTATAATGAAATGTCATTGGAACCTGACAAGGTTGAGTGTTGCTGGTCCAACTGACCAAGCAGTAAAGGGTTGAACCTTCCTGTGCAGGATATTTTTACTCACAAAAATATATGGGTTAAACAAAATAAAGGAAAGACTTCAATATTTTATAATCTTCTTTTTTGTGGAGGCATTTAATTTTTTGCTCGTAAAGCTCTAATGGTTACCTAAAACTTATCAAAACAAAAGGCATGTCTTTAGAAATCATTATGGAATTTTTTGCTCTTATTTCAAAACCCGGTATTGATCCAAAGAGTGATGTCGAGATTGAGTGTGCGTCTGGTTCCTCGTGGTATCATGGGGATGTCGCTCGACCCCACGGTGGGCGCCAAATGTTTTGGTTGAAAACACTAGTGCAGAATTGACCTTTAACGTCACTCCATAGACGTCCGTCCACGAAAACTCCAACGTAAATAATTGACCGGTGGAATAAATGTAAATAATTGAGTGTGGAGACGTCCGTCCTAGAGGGAGCCGGACGTCTATAATATAGTAGACGTCCGTCCCCCTCCAGGACGGACGTTCAAGAGGCTGACAGGTAGTGAACCCATCAGCCTCTTGAACGTCCGTCCTGGAGGGGGACGGACGTCCATATATAATAGACGTCCGTCCCCCTCCAGGACGGACGTTCAAGAGACTGAGATGTCAGCCTCTTGAACGTCCGTCCTGGAGGGGAACGGACGTCCATTATATATGGACGTCCGTCCCCCTCCAGGACGGACGTTCACGAGCCTGAGGGGTTGTACGACCCTTTCAGTCTCGTGAACGTCCGTCCTGGAGGGGGACGGACGTCCATTATATATGGACGTCCGTCCCCCTCCAGGACGGACGTTCACGAGACTGAAAGGGTCGTACAACCCCTCAGGCTCGTGAACGTCCGTCCTGGAGGGGGACGGACGTCCATTATATATGGACGTCCGTCCCCCTCCAGGACGGACGTTCAAGAGTCTGATGGGTTCTACGACCCTGTCAGTCTCGTGAACGTCCGTCCTGGAGGGGGACAGACGTCCATATATAATGGACGTCCGTCCCCCTCCAGGACGGACGTTCACGAGACTGAAAGGGTCGTACAACCCCTCAGGCTCGTGAACGTCCGTCCTGGAGGGGGACGGACGTCCATTATATATGGACGTCCGTCCCCCTCCAGGACGGACGTTCAAGAGTCTGATGGGTTCTACGACCCTGTCAGTCTCGTGAACGTCCGTCCTGGAGGGGGACGGACGTCCATATATAATGGACGTCCGTCCCCCTCCAGGACGGACGTTCACGAGACTGACAGGGTCGTACAACCCATCAGACTCTTGAACGTCCGTCCTGGAGGGGGACGGACCCCTCCAGGACGGACGTTCACGAGCCTGAGGGGTTGTACGACCCTTTCAGTCTCGTGAACGTCCGTCCTGGAGGGGGACGGACGTCTACTATATTATAGACGTCCGGCACCCGCCACAACGGACGTTCAAAAGACTTTTAAAATAAAGATGCACACTTCAAAACGCGAACCCGCGAGGAGTTATGCGAACCTTTCCCTCTGCGCCTTGCATTTCCAGGTTGGTTTTTATGCGTTTTGGGCCATTTAATCTTACTTTTGTTCCGATTAAATTGTTCAGTGATGACATATCTTTCATTTGGACCGATTAAAATTCGTTTTCGGTGTATTTTGGTGCAGTTTGTTACGTGTTCTTGGGCGGCGTTTTTTGACCTACATTTTTAGGTCGTTTACTCCTCCATTTTCATTTTGAATCTGTTCTTCAGACGTGTTGCAGTGCACAAACAAACGTTCGAACCCGTAATCCTAAATAACCCTAACCTGTAATCTTAAATAACCCTAAATAAGCCGTCTAATAAAGCCCTTTCTGCAGTAGTATATAGACGTCCGAGAGGTTCACAGCGGACGTCTATATAGACATCCGGGTTGACACAGCGGACGTCCATATAGACGTCCGTCCTGTCAGGTCGGACGTCTATATGGACGTCCGTTGTGTCAGGTCGGACGTCTACATAGACGTCACCCGAATAGACGTCCGTTGGAGGTCGGACGTTAAAAGGCCTAAAAAACGGACGTCTATGCCCCTTTTTGCACTAGTGAAAGGTCCGAGGGTCGATCATCTTTCCTTGCTCTTCTCTTTTTCGATCGTCCAATCCTCTCCGAGAATGCAATCCACTCTGATGGGTTGTTGACTTGCAGAAGACCCTCCGATGCTCAAGTCAGATATGTTTCATAAAGAGATCTCTATTTTATTAGGATAGATCAAGGTTATTTTACCTAGACATCAATCATATATTTATAGGGCTTGTGGCAACCAAGCATATTGATTAACCATTAACACAATATATTTTTAGGCAATCAAACCCAATTATCAATTATTAATATCATATATTTCTAAAGTGTCAGGCAATCTGACTCATTAATACTTGTTAATTGCCCATAAATTACCATTAACTCCGATCTGTATATTTCATATAGTACATGAACAAATTTAGTTACTTCAATTACAAAAAGCAAGTACAAATTTGAAGCACAAGCTAGTTATGAAAGTCTGTCTTTAAATAAAAGGCTCCATTGAGTTAAAAATCAACACCCTTAGAGCATAGGAAACTAACTTTAAGACAGATACAAAAAAGACTCATTCTGGAGGTTAGAGGCATTGCTTATTATTCTTTTTTGGTGTTGAGAATGTATAAGAGTAACTAACTCTCTCATTTATGGTGTTGGACATAATGCATCTTAACTCTTTGTTATTTTTAGTATTCAACATATTTTTTTTCCACCACTTTTTGTGTTCTATTTTTATTCTTAAGTGCATGATTATTGTATGCATATTTGGTAGTATTTGCTGAAAATAGTTTCAAAATTTTGATTGGCATAGGATAACTAATAGATTTCACGTGCTAAACATAAATATGAAAGAATTAGTTATTCATAACATCAAAATGTTGAACTTAATGTGAAATTATAATAAAAATTACGACATTAAGGTTTTTATTATTAAAAGTTTAGACTTGTTACTAAGAAAGTAGAGTTTGTTACATGTGGTGTGAATGCTCAAGTAGAAATATAAGTATATTGTTTCGTGTTTTTGCATGAAATTGAATTATGAAACCCAATCGCACTAAAAGATTGTACCATATATTTCATTAAATCAATTTAATTACTTTCCACAATTTTAAAATTATTTTATAACTAAAAATCAATACTTTGTATTCCTTCAAAAGTTTTTTTAATCAAATAAATATAATTTTTCTAAACAATGGCAGTCTCCCTAAAAAATTGTATATCTTCTTATCAACTTTATTACTTATTTGATTTAGTATACTTGCAAATTATGTAAAAATTATATTTTTTATAGAATTAGTTTCAAATTAAAAGAGGGTAACTAAATATATCTATTTGTATAAAGTAAAACTAAAAAAATTATAAAATAGTTTTTAAATTATTTTATTAGGAACAAGAAATGTTATAAAAAATATTTTTTATTAATTCTTTAAGAAAAACATATACAAATAAATATTTTAAGAAAGTGTATGTATACATTCCTTTGACTTCTTGATTTTCATTTGGAAACAATAACTATGATTGTTATTCTAAATCAACTTCAAGGATTAAAGCAACGCAACTAATATAAAAGAACTTTTATGTAACATCTTCTTATATAATTGCTGAATATTTTAATAAGACTTTCAAGCCATTCTTATATGTTCTTTAAGTATTCTTATTATGATTATTGAACCTTTTATGCATAATTGAGATTGAGAGGTTCATTATAAAAGAATACTCTATTTAATAACTGACTTTTTCTTACAAATATCATAGTTGACATTGAAATAAATGAATTAACTATGTTTTTTTCTAAGCTATTAGGTGATTTTCCTAAACTGAGCTTTTCCTTAACTTCACTTTTGACAACAACAAAAAAACTTTGTAAAGACGTTAATCATCATTAATTAAATACTAATTATACTATTTTTAAATAATGGAATCAACGTAATAATGAATACAATTAACAAAGATTACTTGAAAAGAAGAAGAAAAACTAACAATTATAAGCCCTCAATGAAGACCTAATTATAAATTTAAAAATAATTATACATAAAAAGTCTGAAATCAACTGAAAAAAAAAAATACTAATTACCTTAACTTAAATATTATCACAATTTTTTTGACATGAAAGTAAATTAAAAGAAAACACTTTACAAACTAATGTCAAGTTTGGGAAAAAAAATTAAAATTAAGATTTTAGACAAAAAGATATAAATTTTGATAAATTAGTTTATATGTAAACTAAACTTTAGTTTTTGAAAAAGTAGTTCAAAAATGCTACGAAAAAATGTATTCAAATAAACTCTTTATATACCATTTACCAATCAAATCCACTCCCTGGTCATTTTTTATGTGACATAATACAATATGATTAATAAACAATTTTATCTTTAAGCATGTGGCAAATTGATTGCAGATAAATGAATGTGAAAAATCATTTGTCAAGAACAGTCATCGGCATAAACATTTTCTGTTAGGTAGAATGAATGAAAAGTACTAAAAGAAATCTCTATTAAATAAAATCATTAAAGTGAGGTTAAAAGGTGTCTTGTGCGACTAAGAGTGTAATTAATAAAATTTAATTACAATAGCAAAAATGTACTTAAAGGAAAAACAATGATGAATTGCATAATTATTGTGATGTACATAATGATACATATGGATTAGGGTTATATTTTATACTGAAAACACCTCAGAATATCTTTAATGGATACTTTTTGTTTTTTATAAAAGGAGAAAGAAGGTGAAGAAAACAAAAGTGAAAGATGGAAGTTGAGAAAGAGGGAAAGGAAAAAGAAAGTTTTGAAATAAAATTATTTTATCCAATTTATTTTTTCTTGAGAATATTGATGAAGAAAAACATACAAAAAGATATTCATGGCTACATAATGAATATGTCTTTATTGCGAAACAAAAATTTTATTTTCAACAGTAAATAATAATGAATTAAATGATATTTAAAGACCGAATTTCATTTTATTTCGTTTTCATTTATCTTGAATCACACTATTTTTATCTTTATTATATTTTTTTATACCTTTTTCATAAATTAAAATTAATGTACATTACACAAAACTAAAATTTAGAAAATTTATATAAGATACTGTTTTTACTTATGTATGAGTAATCTTAATTTAAGATCTTTATTTATTTTTTTAGAAAAATTTATCTAAACAATTCATTAACCATATAGTAAAATATTATGTTTTAGTGTGTTTTTTTTAATTTGTACTTGTTCGTGTATTTTAATTATTTGTTTTAATTATATAGCTTGGCTATTACTAAATATTTGTATGGAAATATACATCTGAATCTAGGATGATGATTTTGATGTCTGCTTCTTTGTTTTCTTTCAATAAATTTTATTCGAGTTGAGATTGTAACCTTGATATATTAAGGAGTTATTCAAATTCTCTATGTTCATGTTCCTTCCTTCTTAAAATCTTTTCTTTCCTTCTTAAGTTTTTTTTATTAACATACAACACAATTTTTTCCCAATCTTTTTCTTCTCTTTTCTTGTACGACATTATTCACATTAAGTTTAAAGAATCGATATATGAAATTATACCCTAAAATAAGATAACATTATGTATTATAATAAAAAAATATTTAAGATAAAATATAAAACCATCACGATGAATATATAATTATTTTTTAAAAATAATATGGTACTCATGTTAAAATATGTTGGAAGTCCCACATTAACTAAAGATAAAATGTGTTTCACATTGACTCGAGATAAAATATGTCTCACATCGATTAGAAATAAGATCAATTTATAATATATATATATATATATATATATATATATATATATATATATATATATATAAATACAAATCTCACAAGTCAACTAAACTTAAAGTTCATCATAAAAATGAAGTAATGGATTTTTATTTTCATTATTACCTTTTGATGGAATAGTCCAAGAACAAAGGAACACTAACATTTAGACTTTATGAAGTACCATAAGAAAATGGTAAGTCCTCTCATTTATATTTTTATTTTCATTGAATGTACTAAGAGTTTCTTTAGAATGTGATAATAATGAATTGATTGTAGCATTGGAAGTGCAAGATGAATTCACATGCATAGAGGGCCCCCATGGAATGTGAATGCCAGAGCAGAGATGGGGGAGGGGTCCATACATTCATATTTTGGTAGATAATGGTTGGACCAAATTCATGGCATATCTATGGTAGAGTAAAGGCATGTGTATACATTATTGTATAGTGGGTGCAATGGTACATTCTCTTTTTAATACCATTTTTACATGTTAATGGCAACAACATGGCCTTGTAGTTAATGCATACATGCAAGAGATAAGAACAGCACCATGTGCCCCCAAAGTGGTTGTTCAGCACCATTAATAATGTTCTTCTCTTCTCACAATTTCATGGATCTACCATCACAAAACAAAAATTACTTATAACTTTAACGATAAACTTGATAGACAGTAATCAAATCAATATCCATATCTTTTACACTGTGTGGCAAAGAAGCTCACATGCAAAAACAACAACGAATTCCTTCTTTGAAACCCTTTCTGTAGTGCACGTGATCTCAAGGTGGTCCTTTTCTTTTTGTCCCTTTCGTCTTTCTCACTACGATATTATATTACATCACTTAAAAACAACAAAAAATTACCATTACACCAAAATTCACACCTTGCTTTCATCATTACATTATAATCGAATCGGGTACTTATTCGGGTCACCCGCAATAACTAGCAAGTCTTCAATGGGTTTCCGCACAAGCAGTCGTTGAACCCAAACGATGACGCTTCCAGGTGATCGAAGGGTTCCCCGACAGGAATGGATCCGCACAGATGGTTATGACTGAGATCCAAATGCCCGATGTACTTAGCGGATGCCAACGATGTGGGTACCCGACCCTTTAAATTGTTGTAAGACAAATCCAAAGCCATGAAATACGAGTGTGACCCGAAAACATCGGGTATGGATCCTTCGAACCCATTTCTGCTGAGGTTCAAAATACCCATTCCCCCGTTACTCAACAAACTCTCGGGTATTAAACCCTTGAATGAGTTGCTGTCCAGATTAAGCATGGAAAGAACCGGCATTTTTCCGAGCTCAAACGGAACCGAACCGGTCAAGCGGTTCATGGACAGGTCCAAGTCCGCGAGCCGGTAAATCTTGGAAATCGAAACCGGTATTGAACCGGTTAATTGGTTTCGGTTCAGCAGCGCTCGGCTCAGCATTGCAAGGTTGCCGAAATTCTTGGGAATCTCGCCGGTGAGAAGGTTGTTGCTAAGGTCGAGGTGTTTGAGTGAGGTGAGTTGGGTGATTGAAGGTGGAATTTTTCCGGCGATGGTGTTGTCGGCGAGGTTGAGGACGGTGAGGCGGTTGAGTCTGCCTATATCGGAGGGGATCTCGCCGGAAAATTTGTTTCCGATGAGGTCGAGGATGCGGAGGGAGGAGAGGGAGGTGATGCAAGCGGGGATTTCGCCGGAGATGTCCTTCCAGTCGGCGACGACGAGGGTGGTGAGGGTGTCGATGCCGCATATTGCCGGCGAGAGTTTTCCGGTCATGTAGCCAGAGCGGCCGGCTTTCTCGAAGATTGGGTCTTCCGACTCGCCGCGGAGGTTGACGTCGGTGACGCGGCCGGTGGCGGCATCGCAGCTGACGCCGTACCAGTTGACGCAGCACTTGGAGCCCGTCCACGAGTTGAACAGTCCGAGGTAGGGCTCGTTCAGCGCCTGCCGGAAGCCAAGAAGCGCCTCCCTATCCGATGGCGAGCAACCGCTGGCGGCGACCACTGCGGCGGCGAGAATGGCCGCTGCTATTAGGAGGAGCGAGTGGCGTGCCATTGAGTGTATTTTAGTGGAGTGTGTTTGAATAAGGTTTGTTATATATAGATGTTGAGTGACGAAATCACCCCTGCGGTAATGTTGTTATTACAGTCGGTGGTAATCGGTGATAAGTGTGGATTTGGGGAGTGTTGGTATAAAAGTTCCACTGTGTTGCACATGCTATTGTGCTTGGGAGGATGACGTGGTGGGGCTTGCCTTCATGGTTGGTTTGTTTTGTGTCCAATAATTGGGGTTTTGTACTTTCATTTTAAGTAAGTAAAAAGAATTGATGTTTGAGAAAGGTAAGTTCAATTGAATTAATTTAGAATAGTAATTTAGTTTGTTAAAAGATGACCAAACTTCTTTCAATAATTTCATATTAGTAAATAATTTTTTCAAGTTTCAACCCTTTTTTTACATAAAATTTATTCAAGATGGTAAAACTAGAATAGATATTTATTAACTGAGAAGTGGGTTAAGGTTTGTGTTTTAAATTATCTTTACGGGGATGGTTTAATAAAAGTAAATGCATTTTTTTCATAAAATTGATATCCAATTTGAGTTAATTCACCATATTGATTATAGTTTGATTAATCCATCTAGAACATCATTTAACATTTTATTCATAGAAAGTCTCTACAATACATAACTTCTTAAAATATTTAAATACTTTAAGTCTAGTTTATATTTATGTTACATGTATAATGCTTAAAGATGTGTGCAATTAGCATCCAAAGGTTCATTGAACAAGTTTGAGTGTTTATACCCTCGTGCAAATGTAATTAATTAAGGATATTGGAAGATCAAAATCAATGGATAAATGGATGGTGATGAACTTAACTTAATAACAAACTACTTATTACATAACTCATCTATCAAAAGGTGATCATAGAAATTGATTGGGTTGAAAGGTATCAAACGATTAAGCTTTAAGATAAGGCAAAGTTGATAAATGATGATTTTTCTTAAGTAGATTCTTTTTTTTTTACCATCTTTTCTTCTTTTATTTTTCATCTCTTTTATTTTATGTTTCTACCACCAACTTCTTCTTTTCAGTTGATCTTCTTTATATATATTATTTTTTAAGACGATTGTTGGACAATGAGTTAATTTCATGAGAGTAAGTAACCTTTAATTAAAAAGACACTGCAAAGATATAATGCTTTATGAGAGTTTATATCGAAGAAAAGCTTGTACAGTTTGATAGAGCAAAAGTCTTCAACAGAAACATTTCCAAAATGGATTTGAGGCCAAAGATAATTTAAATATTATTTCCTCCTTCAACACTCTAAGGAGTCTTTTAACATGGACTCCAAAGCAAACAATACCTCAAATGAGGGGTGATTGACCTTAACAATGTCACTAGACAAACTTGGGATCAAAACATTGGCGCCCACCATGAGACCAATAAACAAGATTTTAAGACGAACTATTTATCCCTTAAACCCTCCATTGGGGAAGAACAATCATTCCCCTTAGACCTTGATTAAAGGGCTTATGTTCCTACCATATCGAATAGTCTCACATCTCTTAGGAGTCGATACCTAAGGCAGTTTAAATATTATTTCCTTCTTCCACCATTTGAGACACCTTTTAAAGACAAAACCATCACGAAACACATGCTCCAAAGCGGACAATGCCTTAGATAGGGTGATTAATCCTAACAATGTCACTGAGATAGAAACATCTGCTTAGTGACATCATTAACATCTGTTGAATATAGTAAAAATTATGTATGGAATTAATCTTCCTTGTGTTGAATATACACATAGGGGCTTCTATTTATAATAGAAGAAATATGGGCTAAACCCAAAATACAAATAAGAAATAATAATAAGCTAACTAAAGATAAAAGATAAATATAAAACAAAGATAATATATCTAACACTCCCTCTCAAACTAGTACATACATATGTACCAAGTTTGTTACTAATATAATCCATAAAGACTTAGTAAAAATATATGCTTCTACACTTGAGTGATACCAAAATTGCTAATGATTTGCAAGACAAAATACCAACCCAAAAGACTCCCCTTGAGCAATAAATTTGGGAGGTTAGTCCATGTAAATCTCTTCTTGGAAATTTGCATTGAGGAATGCCACCAGTGGATAAAGAGGTAATTGTTAGAAAGTCACCACAACTATAAATAAACTAACAAAAGTCATTTTTTCCATGGAAAAAAAAATATATGCACGAGTCAAACGCAATGGTGACAAAAGAGACAACAGTGGAAGAAGTCATGGATGAACCGGAGAGAGAAACTATAAAAATCCAAGATTCTCAAATCAAGGCACCTGAAAAAGGAAAAAGGGCAACCTTGATGCTCTGAATAGTTGCTTGAGAGAAGACGGGACGTACAACAACACATGGTGAACTTGAAAGCATAAAATGAGCGACCTCAACGCTCTGAATTACTACTAGACATGCCACCATGCACGATGGAAAAGGGAGCAAATTCATAACTTCAAAAGGCGTTGAAAGCGCGTAGGAGCTTCGATGAAGGCGTCGTTAATGACAAGGTGGTTGCCTAACTAAAACGGTCAAAACCCTGTGATCGTCGATCGAAACTTGAACTCCGATAGTGGCAGCAGTAGACAATAGTGGTAGACGACAGCGCCGCCGCCGGCAGTAGATGGCCATCGCCGGCAGCGGTGGATGTAGTGACAGAGGCACCAGAAAATTTTTCCTCAAAAGAATATGACTCTAGATACCATGTTGAATATAGTGAAAAAATATATATGAGATTAATCTTCCTTGTGTTGAATATACACATAGGATCCTTTATTTAGAACAGAAGAAATATAGACTAAGCCTAAAATACAAATAAGAAATAATAACAAACTAACTAAAGATAAAATATAAATATAAAATAAAGAAAATATATCTAACAGGGTCAATCCTCTCTCATCCGAGGTATTATCAGCTTTGGAGTATGTGTTTCGTCATGATTTTGTGCTTAAAAAGCGTCTCTTCCAACAAATTTACAAAAGACTCTGTGATGCTTTAATTAGTAAAAGAGTTTAGATCTTTTTAGTAAGGGATGTATAGGTGTGTATTTCCTGGTGAAATATAATATATATTTATAGGATTTTTAGATTTTATGAATTTTGTTGTAGAAACCGAATATATAAAAAATATCAAATAATATAAATAAACATAACAATTTATCTTATATATATAATTAACAAAATAATAAAAAAGTGTAATATCTTACCTAATTTTCTAAATATTTTTTAAATATATAATATTAAAAATATCATGACATAATTAAACCTTTCAATATATAAATATTTATATCAACTAATATATCTCACGATATATTTTAACCACTTTAAATAAGTAAGCTGACACTAGTAAAAAATTGGGTTTTTACAGCGCACATTATGCCATGGTTCACTAGGAACCGCAGCATAATGGTGCGCGGTGGCAGTTTTGTAAATAATAACAGCGTATATGCCGCGGTTCTGTGGAAAACCGCGGCATATACCCCTGCCAATTTATTGCAGGGGCTGACTGAGTCAGAGAATTTCAGAAGTTACAGGAATATATGATGTGGTTCGCTGGAAAACCGCAGCGTATACCGCAGTAACTTCTGAACTTCTCCGTCAGTCAGAGAATTTCAGAAGTTACAGGGGTATATGCCGCGGTTGCTCAGAGCAACCGCGGCATATACCCCCTGTCATCTACTGATATTCCCCAAAAGGCAATTGGGAAGACAGTTGTATTCAGCACGTTACAGGGGTATAGGCCGCGGTTCTCAGAGTAACCGCGACCTATTCTCCTACCTGAAATAAATTTAAAATGAATTTGAAATATTTTAGAGGAATATACCGCGGTTGCGCGCTGAACCGCGGCATATAGTTTAAAAATAATTTCAAAAATGTCATTTAGGTTATTTTTTCAATGAGTATAGGCCACGGTTCGTTGTGAAACCGCGGCATATAACCATCTTATATTGCGGTTAAGTAGTGAACCGATTCATGAGTCAGAGTTAAAAAATAAAACTTTGGAACAGTATCGTCTTGTTCGCGCAAACAGACACGCTGCGAGCTTTCTCTCCCGCCGACGACCCATCATCTCAGTTCCCTCGTTTCTTCACCGTTTAAACTCAAAATTGTTCGGTCATTTCTCATTTTTGACAATAAGAAACAGTTTTAACCGATCAAAATCGTTTGAAACGCCTGTCATTCCTCTCCGCTGCCATTTCCCTTTGTTGCACCAAGCTTTTTCGCCGCCCCTGTTCCAGGTATTTATGCCCTTTTGCATTCTTAACATGATTTCTTCATTAGTTTTTGCATAATAACAATTGCTATAGTTTTGGTAATGTATGAAATTACTATAGTTTTGGTAATGTATGGTATAGTTTTTGCTAAAATTTTGGTAATGCATGAAATTGCTATAGTTTTGGTAATGTATGGTATAGTTTTTGCTATAGTTTTGGTAATGTGTGTTGTAGTTCTTGCATTATTTATAAACCTTAAAATATTATTCACTAAGTTTCAATGATATGTATGAAATTGCAAGTTTGATTTTTAGTAGCTTATCTTTTTATGTAATATTTAGGAATATGGATCGAAATTGGATTAATTTACCACGTATTAGTGCTGAGTACGAGAGAGGTGTAGAGGAATTTATACAATTTGCACAACGTAATGAGGGGAGAAGTGATGATAAAGTGAAGTTTAGATGTCCTTGTGTGAACTGTTTGAATGGGAGAAAGTTGAACGCAACTCAAATTAGAGAACATCTTATATGTGATGGTTTTCTAAGATGCTATACAACATGGATATGGCACGGCGAAGAAATGCATTTTCCCACTGACTCTCAAACTGTAAATATTACTGATTCCACCATGGAAGAAGATCGACCGGATGAAGACAAATTGGAGGACATGATCCACGATGTTGGAGCAGAAAATTTTGCCAAAGCTCATGTGTATGAGACGATGTCGACTGATGCAGAAACACCTTTGTATGTCGGTTCAACTAAGTTCACACGTTTGTCAGCAGTGTTAAGGCTCATGAATTTGAAGGCGAGCAATGGATGGACTGATAAGAGTTTTACAGAACTGTTGACGTTGTTGAATGAAATGTTGCCAGATGGAAATACACTGCCCACTCGTAATTATGATGCGAAGAAAATATATATCATATGAACTAATTAATTAATGTGTATGTGACAGGCAATTAGAAGCAAAGCACAAGGAACAAGTGCTCACAACAAAAACCCCCACCTATTATCTCGTGGTGGGTATAGGAAGCTTGAGGAGAAAATCCTCAAGCAAAAGGCAGATGCTATACCACCATCTCAGGGTGGTAGCCCTCCTCAGCCTCCTTCTCCACCGTCTAGACATGAGAAATGGAAGTTGGCCCGTATGCGACCATCGGGCACCTACTCTTCCGACACTGCACGAGAGATTTCTAAAAGAATTGTAAGTTATCACTGTTCCTAAAATAATAAATATTGTCATTATACATACTACATTAAACTATTTAAAGAATAATGGTGTTTTGTAATGTTACAGGACGCCTTGGTTGAGCAGAGCTCCCAAGGCCAATTCACTCTAGAGGGTCGCCAGGATATTCTTGCTACTGCGATTGGACGACCTGAGCACCCTGGACGTGTACGTGCTGCAGGTCCTGGAGTAGGAATTACAGATTATTTTGGGAGCTCTTCTCGTCAGCCTTCATATTCATACAGCCTTATATCAAAGTTAATTTTTGATTTCAGGTATATGTCTGGGGTCAGTAATAAGTTGGGACGTTCTGATGATTATGGATTCATTGATCCCCAATCAATTCATGAATCAAATGATTTTGAGCAAATCAACATGAGTCTGATAAGAAGTTTTGGAAGGGGCAAGAAAATATACTTTTTGCCTTATATATCCGGGTAAGTGAACTTTGTTAACATAATAATGTTCCATATGTGATTTTAATATTTAATAGTTACATTATTATGAATTTCAGGCGCCATTGACAACTTCTTGTTATGTCTATGCAAGACAACTATGCTTTGTGGTTCTGTTCATTGCACAGGCCTCCTCCCACACAACTCAAACAAGCAATTGATTGGTAAGAACCTCAATGTTTGGACTTTCTTTGTTATATAAATGAATGCTAAAACCTTTTTTTATATACAGTTCTATTCCAGCAAGTATGATGATGGGTGGGAGATCAATTGTTAATAGTAGAAAGATTGCTTGGATTTCTCTCAAGGTTTGACATATGCTAAAGTCATACTTTGTTATAATTGTTTTATTTTAATGTTATTCACTAACTATTATCAACTGTGATGATATATTGTAGTGTAACAGACAAAATGGGTCATATGAGGGCGGATACTATATAATGTATTGGATGACCCATATTGTTCGTTCTCACATCACAAGTCGCTGGGAAACGGTAATATTTAACTTTAACAAATTTTGATTTTTTCCCAAATGTTGAATTCATATACACTAATTAATATGAATTGTCTTTTGCAGAGATTCAAGACTACTACACCAGTTCCTGAGAAGTCACTATTATTCATTAGGAACGCTGTTGCGAAGTATATAATTAGATTATACAATAGCTCTTAGATTTAAACATTGCATTTGATTAGATTGAATTTTCTTAGACTTTGTACTTTATTTTATGTTGAAATACATTTGAACATGTGTTTGTTATGTTCAAATTGAATTTGTGTACATGTTTTTATATGCAGGTCTGTTTTTGTGGTAGTGGATATCACAAAAACAGACCTGCAATTTTAAAAAATTGCAGGGGAATATGTCGTGGTCGTAACCACAACCGCGACATATAGTGTTTCGTTTTTTTTAAAATGAGACATATGGCCGCGGTTAGTGCTAGAACCACGGCATATACTGGAGTCTTTTGCCGCGGTTGAACAGCGGCATATCGTGGACAAATTTTTTTTTTTGAAAAAAATTAGATTTAGGCAGCGGTTCCTTGGACAACCGCGGCATATTCCGCAACCTATATACCGCGGTCATAATTGCGGCCTAAAGTCTCTGACTTACTACCGCGGCTGAATATGCCGCGGTTCGTAAACCGCGACGTATAGTGAAAAATAACCGCGATAAAATTCCCTCGCTGCACTAGTGTGAATGGACTTTAGACCACGTCTTAAGCTTATATATTTGTTCATACTTCTTCTATAATATAATGTAATCTTGTATTAAGTATTATCGAAATAAAGAACTAAATAATGACGTAAAAGATGAGTTATTTACATTGAAGTATATATATATATATATATATATATATATATATATATATATATAATAAAATCGTATATATTATGAATGGAGGTACTTTTATTAACATTAATTTCACCTAATCTATAATGAATTTTAGGACGACTGATATTAAATATAGTATATCAGTTATTAATATTTTAGTTACTTTTTAAGCAATTTAGATTTAGAAAAGTTTAAGGTGAATTTGTTAGGTAAAAATTTGACAGAGTACTATGATAAATATAATGTATTTTTACAGGATCGAAATACACCCGTTACAGGTCTTCACTAAAAACACGTCCTGCTTATCCTCTTTTCTCTCGTCAATCCAAGACTTTACAAAAACTTCTTCAAGTTTAGTTTTCTTTATATTATTTCATAGCTTATTTATATATTCTACTTGAAACCCAATCATAACGAAAAACATGGGATCATAACAGTAATTTTCTTCTCCACTTATTATCATATTCAAACGTTGTATTAAAAAAGTGAGCGTTGTGATAGAATTAAAAAGGTTGTTCCGACAAGGCATATTTATGTTGACAAGATGGAGGGTCCAAATTGCACTATGATCATTACTTCCATTACTCTGGCAATGGGACCCAAATCATGTATTTTTCATCAAACATAATTTCATTAACATAATTTAAACTCATTTTAAAGACTAAAACTACAATCCCTTTGGCCTCGATACAAAAAGTTTCAACATGATAATTAGTTGAACAGATAATTGAAATTAGTTCCAACAAAACATGATTTTCTCTCCAACTTCCATGTTCCAAAGTTCTCTCAAGTTGGATTAGTGGCCATAAAAGAAAAAACGAAAGGATAAAGGTTAATTATGGTCCTCATAATGGAACACAAAGTCCTTGTGTTTTGGACATCTTTTAAAGCTTTCATGTGCAAGACACCCAATTAGCCTTCCATGTTGAAAGAACGTGAGATCTCAGGTGGACAGAGAAGAACCAGTGCATTGAAATGATTGATGATAGTCACTTCTTAGATTTTTTTTTTTCTTTAAGACAATTTTGGCATGAATTTAGATTATTCATCACCAACTGCACTAACTAACATATATTTATGAGTTTATCGTTCCTATGGTGTATATATATATATATATATATATATATATATATATATATATATATATATATATATATATATATATATATATATATATATATATATATAATAATGTTACACTTATATCTTATGTTAAGAGTGTATAAACCTTTGTAACTTTTTAACATTTATAATAACGTTTCTTTTAGGGTATAAGATTTATTTTGATGAATTTCTCCGTAACTCAAATTAAAAATAAATAAAGGAAGTTAGAGAAATTTATAAAATAACTTATATAAATTAATTTTCTAATTTTATCTTTTCTTGTTATTTTTTCTCCTCGAAGAAGTTTATGAAAAAGTTCACCGGTCCATAATGTAATCTCTGTCAAACCATTAAGAAATTTAGTGCAATATAAGTGAAAGAGGACTCAGCAGAGAGCTTTAAACTTTTGTATATTTGGACTGAAGAAGGACTTCTATAAGAAAAATAAAATAAAAAAAATTCACCATAAACTAAAATTAATTTGTAAAAAGACTCTTATATCTCTATATTTTCGCTTAAGTTAATTTAAGTTTAGAAATAAATTCGTTTCATTTATTTTCTCAAGGAAAGATTAAGTCTCAGCTAAGCTTTTCTATTTTTTTTATTATTGTAATATATATGAATGACAAACATAATCATGTATTTAAGTATTCACTACAAATAAATATTTGTGAGTATTTATTAGGTAACGATTATTTTAATATTTACTTATAAACAGATTTTATGAATATTATGGATACATATATTATACTATTTGTATCCATGTTTATATAGAAGTAAATATTTAATTTTTATTTTATTAAATTAAATTAAATTAAAATTAATTTATAATTTATATTTAATTTATATTATATTATATTATATTATATTATATTTTATATTTTTTTTATTTTATTTAAATTTTGTTTTAAAAATTTATAAAATATATTTTTTTAAATATTTACACATATTAGCAGATACTCAGTGTAACATCCCAAAAATACAGTAATAAAATCATATGATAGAATAATTACATTAATAATAATAATAATCCAGATTAGTTTTACACTAGAGACAAGCATACGTTCATGGCCGAACGGCCTTACAGAAAGAGTTACAAATTAAAGTCGTACTTCACTACCCAAACTATGCGACCGGTTTACAAAATAACAATATCGATCGTTCATACATAAACGCTAGAAAGGATGAGCGGAAGTCCACCTTACTATAACTAGACTATCGCCCGAACGTCCTACTTTCCGGTCTTGACTTCGATTTCTTCCAAATTTTCTTCTTCCAGCGCCTTATCCAGCAGCTCGACTCCTTCTGCTCACATCCACACGGATGATCATTGCAATGACAAGGACGGACGTACAAAACCAGACACGACAGGAAACGCAGGGTAAGCTTATGTAATTTAATTCAAGTAATAACATACATTTTCATATGCAAGCACGTTCCAATACATTCCAATAAACAATTCAATCAAATCCTAATACTAGACCGATTGTCCGGATTGTATGAATTCTGTGTAGCTACGACGATTCGTGCACTCGGGTGATGTAGTAACTGGAATTCTCATCAGCTGCCACCCGAGGTTAGTCCGTTCCATTCAAAGTACCTCTAAGGACTAGGACCTCCTGCCGTTCCCACACATGACCTACCCTCCTCTACGTGAGGACGAGTACTCACGGAACATCAGGATGAACCGCCAGCTAAGCTTTGTCCACATTCATACTTTACAAATTCAATATTCATCCATGAGTCGTTCCTCCCCGGAACGCTCGTTCAACTTCACATCATTTCATTCGTATCACATTCTCTTCTTATTTCATTCATAATCATTCTCAATTTCATCTTTCATTATCACTTTTCTCAAATTCATCTTTATTGTCAATAAGTTAAATATCATCTTTGTTCAAAGGTTTATAAAGACACCAAATGCCGAACGTTCTATCCTCACTCAGAACAAGGACGAACGCATGGAACGAGACATAGAGATCTCCAATTCCAGAATAGAATGAGACCGAGAGGTTTACTGTCATTTTGAAAGAAAAATCGAACGTAATAGATATAGCAGAGAACGAATGAACCGAACGTTCATTGCAATGGGAATTCAATTATATGAACTGACTCTGACCGAACGCTGAAAAGACCTCGCCAAAGGCTACGATTCTATGCTGGAACCAATCGATACAGACACTTCAAGATATTCCAATAATAATACTTAGAAGCATTCATATGAAGAAACCGAACGTTTATGAATGTTTAGCTTATTTGAATTTACCTCAAGAAATTTGAATGTCAGTCAATGACCGAGCACGGTAGAGAAGAAATTCTATTGAAATTAGACGAACGCTGTTTTTCATTAATATAGGTTATATAAGAAACAAGAACGAGCGCTTGGTGTAAGACCGAGCACTACTCAGTACGAGCGCTTAGTGTAAGACCGAGCACTACTTAGTACGAGCGTTTGGTATAAGATCGAGCACCAATAAACATATAATAACAGACTTGATAAATATAATAAGATATTGTCGAAGTAGTGATTACTAACGACGAAAATATACCATTACACATATATATAAATTGAGTTTATCAAAGGATACACAGATACAATTGTGCTTGACCGAACGCTCAAGCATAGTATTATAACACGAGGACGCTCGTCCTCCACTAGGATTCTCTCCAATGAAAGAATCTCATTTCAACTATGTTCACTAGGAGAACCGAACGGTCAATGACCGTTCAGGAACGAACGTATACTTTTATATGAGAAATTTCATACCATAATCATTTCTTTTCAAACTCATTTTCTAACATATATTTTCATACTTTATACCTTCATATCAAATTCAACTTTCACACTCCAACAATCCATATCATATAAGTTTCATATAATTCATACATTATAACATAACTCATCCATATTTTATTTTCACTCATTAAACAAACGAACGTTCATTCAATCCATTCATATTAACCATCATGCATCAATACCATTCAGTCAAATAACGAACGTTCATGCAGTAAGGCAACATACAAATACCAATTAAATTAAATAAGCTTTCCTTACCTCAGAGCGTGAACTTACGTCCCTCAGACTGAGACTCAGTTCGCCGAACCACGATCCTTTCTACCCTCAATGCTCAACGACTCTTCGAACCAAAGTAAAACAACAGACCAACTCGTTCAGAATGAAACTAAAGGGCTCATGCAACCAGAACTTGGTTTGCATGTTTACAAGAACGAACGGTTAAGACAAGAAAACTTACCCGTTCAGAATTTGAAACCAATCGAATCAAACTAAAGCTTGGAACGCCGGAAGTGATCCTACGGTGCCGGAATAATGATCGGAGGAGAGAAAGTGAGTGTTTTCTCAGAGAGAAGATGAAGATGATGTAGAGAGAAGGAGGAGAGAATGGGACTTTTCAGAAATATGAAAAGAGGGTGCATGCAGAGAATGGAGTAGATTTTTCCGAAATCCCAGTTTTGCATTACACGTCAAAACGAACATCCCCCTTCCGTCGATACCTGTTTTCCACTAACTGATTTTCGGATCCTCTGCGCTTGACACCTGGCGTCCGTCATCTGAGTGTCAATTTCCCCTCTTGACACGTGAATTCCCACTAAGTGATACATGCGTGGATTTCTTTTCTGGTTTTGAGTGCGTTTTTAATGAGATTAGACAGATAGGGTTTGGGTGCATATTTACGAGGTCTGACAACTCAATAGTTTTAAAATACTCCATAAATATTTTTAAACAAATATTCCAACAAACAACTAATAACAGCTGTTTGAGCTTTTATGTTTGCTTTTATTTTCTTTTGTTGCATCTTTACTGTGCCCTTTATTCGGCTTATTGTTGGTAATAAGTATAATAATCTTAAATTGATAGTACAAATAGTGATATATTTTATTTATTCAAAGAATTTTGATTCATTTACGAATTAAATTTAATTCTTGAGAAACCTCTTATGTTCTTACTCTTGAATTTCATAATTTAAAGTGATAAAATTTTCCAACTTATCTATTCTCATTGAACTATGACCTTGTTCTCATCTCTTACTTTAATTCCACTTTTCTATTTTTTGAAAACCTAGATTGTTTGGTTGATGTTGAAATGGATCCAATCTAAGGGAGAACTTCATTGATAAGGAGTGAATGAAAAGTTTTTCAACAATCAACACATGTATAGAGTGAAACACCAGGGAGGGTGTACAATCTCACAAAATTATAATCTGTGTACAAAAAAGATTCCATATAAGTTAATTAAATTGCTCATGCAGACAAATGGACAATGAAAAGGTAAAAATGTGATTCTTTATCCTTCCTCTTTTCAATATTCCACAGATTGAATGAAAATGTTAAACTAATCCTCCACAATAAGTGGCACAACTAATTAGATTACAATGATATTACATGTGGATTGGTACAAAATTTTGATACATAATCTCCACAAAATCTAGTGGCACATGTAAGTGAGTTGTATTTATGGAATTGGGCGCAGATTTGGGAGTAACTAATTCAGAGTGAAACAGACATTTTCCATCTCAATTAACCAGCAAAATGGTACCAACCCCCTTGTGTAGAATAAAATATTTATGATATTCAAGCAAAAATGTCTTCAGCAATAAATGATTCTTCCACAGTAGTATCAATATGGCTTTCTGAAGGTACCTGAAGTGACTCGTAGTTTAGTTGTCTGGAAGCTTCATACAAAGCTATGCCAACACTTACAGACAGATTCAAACATCTGACATAAGTCTCAACCATGGGGATTTTGATAGTCCCTCCACCAAATGGTTCAGTTTTGCAGTCTAACAAGGCTTCAGGTTGCAGGCCACTTGTTTCAGAACCAAACAAAAGATAGTCACCTTTTCTGTAGGAAAACTCCTGTAGAGTGAGAAGGAACCACAATTATAGGCATGTTTACAGTTTTCTTATATTGCTTTATGGATGTTTAGTTACACACTCCTTTCAATACATGATAAGCAATCTTTGCTTCATGAGATGTCCAATAAAAGAAAACTAATGGACAATAATGTCGAAGGCTCCTGGCTAATGCCTATGCAAATACTAAACACCCAAAGAAAAAGAAAAGAAAAGAAAAAACTGGATTTGATAGGTTTTAAAATACAGATCAATATAATCCTATAAAATTTATAGATTACCTATACTTGTTTAAGAACTTTGCTAGTATTCCTCCACTAAAAGTTAATTCCCTCTTGGATTTAGACTAATTGTAAGATTGACAATTTATTTGAAATTATATTTAGACTTTAGCTATTAAGAACTTGACTGTATTTTGATGTATTATCATGAATTCGTTTGAACCTATAGTTAGTGTATTTTATAAATTAGTTTAGACGTGTAAAATAAAAGAAAAAAGAAAAATCTTTCTAAAGCGGACCAATTTAAATAGGACTGGATTATGGTTTTACATTTTGAATAAAATAGCTTATATTAACAGAAAACTGATTAGAAGTTTAGAATGGATCAGTTGGCTTTTCAGTTAAAATCAATCTAATATGAGAATACCCCCTACTTCCTAACAAACCCCAAATGATCCACTCTCAAAAACCACGTCATAGTTAAGTGAGAAAGTCATAATCAAGACCTGGTTCCACTTGACAATTGTACCCCAGATTAATTTAATCCGGGAAGAAAATGTTGAGTCAGATCACACACTTGACAGATTTTGGAAAACTTAGAATACTGCATACAAAGAGCTTTACATTTACTTCATCTGGACGTAATGCTCAATTCTTTCTTCTTTTTTTTATAGGGGGGAGGGAGGGGGATGGTTGGAAGAACACTTCATTCTAACATGCTCTAACATAGCAAAATGCCCTCACCAATAACTTTAGGATACAGTGTAGATTTATTTATAACTAAAACTTGATTACATGTCATTGTCAGTCTTCACCGACATTCAGTATCTCCTCATAAATGGTAATACCATGATTTTGTTCCCATGTTTCCTATTAGTTGTAGACAATGTAGAGTAAGAAGGTTGCTATGTGGATTCCAAATTTGTATTTTGTGAGTTTCCATGCTCTATATAGAGAAACTACTGAGGATTGAAAACAAAATCATCAACTTTTATTTAAAGATAAAAGAAGAATTTCATTATAAGATGACCTTCGGAGATGTAATGGCATTACAAACATCAAGCATCAACAGGATAAATGCTGTACTTAAAGGAACTATGCTATAGTGGGCAACTCACAGAATGAATTTGAGTTCCCCTCTTTGTAAAAGCTAGCAACCGCTTTTCACCCTCCTGTGCCAAACGATGGAAACATGTCATGTGGAGTCAAAGGAGATGATGATATATTGAATTTATCTGAAAGGTAATCACCTGTTGCCTAAAATAATCACGAAAATCTGCCCAAGAATCATGAACCTTAACAACCACATATCTGCATTAAATGTTAATCATGGAAAACAAACAAAAAGCAGCAAAGCAATTATGTCAATTTCATAGCAGTTTTTATTTTCATTTTGGACAAAATAATATTAGATCAGTTAAAACTACTAGATGCGTTATACTAGAACAGCAACACACTTCACCCCATAAAAAACAAAGCTTTAGAAGACTTAAAATCCAGAGTCAGGCATTCATAATAAAAAATGATAGACAATTACATACTACCCTGTATGGTAGAAGTGTTGGTCTAGTATTGGAGAGATGCAAGTGAGGGAAAAAAATCAAAATTCAATAAGCATATATCCACGGATACGGCCAGTAATCCAATCCAGCTCGCTTCAGCTTAGTATCATCCACCTGAAATCCTAATGGCTGAATGCAGAGCCTATCATTAGTATTTTGCAACACAAAAATAGATAACAATCTTGTCATCAAATATAAAAAATATTCAGATATAGAGAGTAAAATTCACCCCAACTAAGTGTAATCCAACATTTGATGCTGCACATGTTCTAGCAATGCACCCTGTGTTTCCTGGAATCTACCAAGGACAAAATAAATCCAAGAACATCTTTCAGTAATTAAAACTATAATTTAATTCTAACTCTAAGCTAAATCAAGGATTATCGAGGCCAATTTTAACATTTAGAGCTTTAATTTCCTTACTTCTTTAAAGTGATTTGAATTATAATATCTTTCAATTTAAATTGCAAAACTCTTGTACCAGTCCAACAATAACCATTTTGTTTTTTCATCATCATTATCATTTTGAAGTTAATATCTATCCATTTCCTTATTACAATATTCTCAACAAAATATATTATTGAAAAATTACGTGAATGATCACAGATCAGTTATATGCAAATGCATAGTTAGATCATTATTTTCTTAATTCTTTTGATATGAGCAATTGTCGGGGGAATTAGCAGGAAATTGTCATAAACCAGTCTCTCTTGTAATATATAGGCAATGTTGTTAGGATACAAGAGAAAATATGCATAAAAAATATCAATTATTGAATCAGATGTTGCTTAAAGTTAGGAAAAATCTTTCTTGGGAGGAGTTTCACCTCTGTATGAACTTACACACCATCTGATTCAATCATACTGATACTTTTATGCATTTTTTCTCTTATATCCTAACTTTAAGCACCATCTATCCAACAAAATAACTGTTTAGCAGATAGTTATTCCCATACAAAATATCCGCAGTATTGAAATTATCCAAAACTGATTAACAAAGATAATATAGCGATGCTTCCTCTCCTAGAAGAAGTGTTTTCTCATGCCTAAGTATAAGCCAGATTAGCTAGCCTAACCTCCCTCATATGCTACCACCACTTTTGTAATGCATTCTCATTGTAACTCAACCTAGGTAATGATGAAAGGGATGCATACTCCGTCCCAATTACTCCAAAGGCCGAGAACTTGCACCTCATAGAATTATAGGTCTGAATCTTTGGTCTAGCAGTCTCAGGTTGATGATCTCATGTAGTATAAACATAGTCTTGGAACAATGGGTTCTATCAGATGCACGGACAGGTTTGACAAATAAAATTTTATTCAAATAAAAAAAAGTAAAACTAATCTCTTAGAACTCGAAAATTATTTAATTAGTACTACAACAGAGTACTAATCAAGGGAGGTTGAACTTGGATTTGCACCCACCCAAATGTAATCTGCTTGTAATTCTAACTTTGAGAACATAAAGTATATCTCAACTTGTAAGTTGTTTTTCTAAGGTTAAACTAAGAAGGTTATTGAACATTGAGAAACCATTGACAACATAAATGATAGTCAAACTAACGTATACAAGCCAAGGACAATTCTTACCAAATAAGTTGATTTTGTAAGGTTGAGTTAAGTTGAAACTCAGATTCTAAGATGATATCAAAGTTTATGTTAACAAGTATTGTTAAGTCTATTGATTATCCGGTATTGGGCACAATCAAACCGCCCATATATTTCTAGTCCTGATATTTCATGTCTGAGATGTCTAATCTTTAACACCATGGTGTTTGATTGACTCGAGGCCAAACTAAAGAATGTCTCACTTATAAGTTTTGTAAGGTTGACTTAAAATTCACATCCAAATTCTAAGGATTGAGTAATGACTTCAATTCAATAATCTGCATGACATTATGTTTATTGTTGAAGCTTCATCTCTTCCATTCTGCAATCTCTTCTTCGTGCAAAATGGATTGACCGATTAACAACCCAATAATACCAGCAAAGGTTGCTTCATAGCAAAACCAACTTGCATAAACAGCTACAGGTAAATATCAGCTTTAATTTTATTTAATTTATATAAGTTTTGGGACTAACTCAATGCTTCAGTAAGTACCGTACTAAAAAATTCAAAAACTAACAAAAAGAAAAAGTTACACAAGAAGCAAAACAAATAACAGTAATTTGAGTAAAAAGAAAACTAGTTGAAGGGAATGCTGTTGTTACCTGAGGTGACACGAGCACAACCTGAAGAAACTTGGAACATGATGCTTCACTGACAGCCTCTCCAACGCCGCGAGGCAAAGCACCTTCCTTGGTTACGATCTTAGTTGACCCATCTGTAAGACAAGAACAAAATCAACTTTGGAATAAGAAAAAGCAAATTACCCACAAATAAAAATAGCGAAAGAGTGAGAAATGTGAAATTACTGAGAGAGCAATGGGGGGAGAAGCGACATGAGGAAGAAGTGAGAAAAGGTTTGAAGTGAAAGAAAGTGAATTGACAAAAGGGAGAGAATTTAGATGATGGAAAGTGAAATGGGGTTGGAATGTTAAAGGATTTTAGGGCAGTGATTTCCATTCTTCACTTCCCCTTTTCTTCTTTCTCCTCTATCCGTTGGCGACTAAGCATTCGAATACAAATGTATAGTTTTGTTCTTTAGGGACAAAGAGTATTCATGTTTTTTAAAATTAAAAATCAAGAGTGCACTTAGACACTCTTTAAAATATAATAAAAACAATATAAATTCATATAATACATTTTTTAAAAGTAACAATATATTTTTTATAATTAATAATAAATTTTTAACAGATTTTTCTTATTTCGTTTTTATAATTAATAAATTTAGATATTAAAATATTATTTATTTTTTTAATAAAGGAATTTTGTTAAGTTAATTATAATTTTTTGTTAAATTTAATATTTATTGATTATTTTTAATGAGTCATTGTCAAAAAGAATCATAAATTGATAATTTAGTAAATTAATCTAATTCGGCTCAATTATTACCAAGTCAAAAAATATTAAATTCAGTCTATCTCACCACGAGTTAGTGGATTAAATAGATTGACTTAGTGTTTCGCTTAATTACAAAGTTTTTTTAATTAAAAAAATGTCAATTTTTTCCGATTCAAATCTAAATAAATTTTAGTTTAAAATGACGCTAAACTTCAGAGATAATTCAAAATCAAAATATAATACAATCCAAAATCATCTTAAACTCCAAATACAATCCAAAAGAAAGAAAAACAAATAAGTATCTAACATTGATAAATTTTTTTATCATTTATCCATTTATAAGATTAGAGTCTTGAATGGATAACTCGACAATATTTTTCTCTCTCGAAGCATTTCTTCTTCATCCCTATCCACAATAAAATAAAGATATATATTAACTGATAATATTCAAACACTAAGTAATAATTAGATGGGTTGATGTGCTAACTTAACTCATTATGGGTTCAATCCGGGTGAGTTAGATTCTTAATGAGCTGAGCTCAAAATTTACAAGTATCGAAATTTCAAAAAAAAAAAATTCAACCTAACCTAATATGAACTCATGGTGGACCAAATTAGCTCACGAGTTTCAAAAAACTTTCATTCATAAGGTCAAATACAATGCCATATTAACTTTCATTCACTAAAACGCATTTTAACATACATTTAGTGCATCCTAAGTACAATGAAAAACATTGCTACAACACATTATGGATTTCCCGTTCGTATTGAAATTACAATTATATTCATTAACAAAGTAAAGAAACCACCACATCAATATTTTTATCCATTTTTCTACAACTTTAGCTGATTTTTGCAAATCACTCATCATTTTCATACCACCTTCCATTTCTTCTTTGTTCGAGAAAAAGTAATTCTTTCCTTCCAACTTCAAATTTGTTTCCTTTTCCTCAATACCATCATCACTGCACCATCTAAAGAAATTGCAACCATCATCTTCATTTCCATTCTGTAACAAAACAAAACACCAAATATAAGGACTTAGTACTAATAAAAACACCATATCATCCATGTTCTTTTACCTTGTACTTAGGGCAGTCCCAATACCTTTGTTCTTAGTAGCTCTTGCAGTTCTTATAACTGATTTCTCTCTAAAAGGCAAATGGATGATACACCATCAATCCTAGATTCTTCGTCACCACGACAAACGAGATTAGGGTTTTGCTTTCGCCACTCATTACATGTGGAAGACGAACATGAATGGGTCATCTGCAATTTATTACCATTTTTCTCCCAATGAACCCTATTCAAAGAAAGAAGTCTGACTCTCTTTTCACAATCCTTAATTTGAAGAAAGGCTTGAGTTTAATTCAATTTTTCCTCAATATCTTTAATTAAAAATAATAATATACAGGTCATAATCACCTAATTAACAAAATAACTAGGTCACGTCATTTAAAAAATCACCATCAACATGTCATGTCAAGTGAGTCCAATGGCGTTGCACCAATTTAACGACAAGGGTTTAATTAAAGCAATTTTTCATAAGTGAAGACCCAATTGAGACGAAAAAAACTAACGAACCTATTTGAGATTCCCAGCCAAATAAAGGACATGACGAATGATTAAACCAAAAGAAAACAACAACGTACCTTTACATTGAAAGATGAATGCACTTCTTCAATTATTAAACTGATAACATCTTCTCTCTCACCTTCATACACAAACTTTGGGAGTAGTAAGAATCCCTAAAATAGAAATAAATGTTTTTAGGTAGCAGAGATTTCCAATCTCATGAAAACATATACATGCATTAACAAATGAAATAAGAAAAGAAAGAAATGTCAAATAACTAAAAAGGGAACATTTTTTTTACATATGTTAGCACAATAAGCATAAGTAAGAGAATAAATTCTCTATGGTTAAATATGTTTTTAGTCCCCAAGCTTGGACATTAATTTGAAATTTATCCATCTTCCAAACTTTCATGCATTTTTATTGAAACTTTGAAAATGAATGATATAATCCTTTTAACCCCATCAATGTTCATTTTTTTGGACTTGTTAAATTGTATTTCAGGCTATCTTTTGTGTTAAAACATATTAAGCAGTATAAACAATTCAATAACCATTCTGAAAAGGGTTTGAGACATTAAAAGAGTTTAATGTATAGAAAAATGTTTGAATTGATTTTATCATTTGATTACAGTGGTATAAATATAAAAATTTGATAACCTAATTGGAAAGAGTAAACGGGACAAACTCCGCCAATTTAGCTCTAATAGTTAACCTAAATAAAGGGAAAGTAGATATACAACAATTGGCTAATAAAGACTAATTATTATAATTTAAAACTAATTATTATAATTGATATAATGCAACAGAGTTATGAAGATTATATATATTCTTTTGTTTAAAATTGAAACCAAATTGTATTAACGTTTTGAATAAGGACAAATTTCAATTTTACATTAAAGTTTAATAACTAAAAACATACTTAATCTAATTTTTTATTAGGCTTAATACCATTGTTGGTCTTAATTTTTGTCAACTTTGTTTGAAACGGTTCTCATTTTTTTAGAATGTTCAATGTAGTCCCTCATATCGTAATTTATGTTCAATGTAGTCCTTTTGAAAAACGACGTTTAAATCGTTAACAACTAAATGTCGAGACATGCAATCAGTGAATGACATGTCATTTATTGGCTGACTTGGACACTTTAAGGCATAGTGAGGTGGATTTATATTTTTTTAAGGTTATTTTTTGATATTAGGGTTTTTATTTTCTGATATCATGATTGTCATCATACACTAATTAAAGCTTCTTTGGCTAAATTTATTTGTTCAAACAAGAAAACTCAACGACACCAAATTGGGGATTCTATATTCTCAACATTCGAAAAGCCATTTTTGGGGTGACAATGGCTATGCGGCTCGAGCAACGACTTCTTGGTGGCAAGGACGATGGCACTATGGATGCGCTTTTCTTCCTCCCTTCATAGCGTACTGGTTCGCACTACAACGAACCCTTCTTCTCTTTGGTCTTGCTGAGGGTTTGTAGGAAGGAGATACACGTTCAGGCAAGGAAAAGGCGTGACGAAAGTGCCCAAAGGTTACGATAGAGGTAGCGAGAGTGCGGTAGAGGGTTTCAGTTGTACATCAAAATTTGGGAGTTTCTGTTATGATTATCTAATTTCTTCTACGGGTAAAGATGTAGGGTTTCGTTGAATTGAATTTGGGGTTTTCCTGTTCTTCGATTAAGGTTAATGATTGTGGTATTCGTCACTTGAATCGCGAGTCCTATTTTGTTATCTTATTCTTTGCTATTCTTTGATTGCGTGGGTAGCATCCGTGGAGAGCTGGTGAATGCCGTCATGGATAGAGTTATCAAAATAGGTCAGAACTGTGGGTCAACCTGGTCCACCACGGGTTTGAGCCAGGTTAGGTTTGAAAAGAATTGTATATTTTTTATGCGGGTCAAATTTCAACCCAGCTCATTTAAACCCGGCTCATGCGGGTTGAACCCATGGTTGGCCGGGTTGGCCTACCAGCCACCTACCTAATTTTATTTTATTAAAATTTAATTTTAGTTTTATAAAAAGATATTTACTATTTAGTTTTTGCTTGAAAAATTATTTAAGTTCCTTATTTTAAAAATTAATTAAACACCTATGTTGTGAGTGAAATTTGGGAGTGAAATTTGTTTAGATTTGAATTATAGAAAGTTTGTAATTTTTTTTATTTAAAAAAAATTGTTATTAAGTGAGTTAGTAAGTCAACCCGTTTACCCACCAACCTGTGGTGGGTCGGGTCGAGTTCAAATTTTTCTGGCTCCCTAATAGGGTTTGGGACTTTAGAGTTGGGTTGACTCATTAAGTGATCAACACGTGTGAGCCGGGCCGGGTGACCCTTTTTGACAACTCTAGTCAAGGGGTCGAGGTTGGTCTGGCCATAAAGACCGACAATTTTAAAAGAGATTAATAATAAAGCAAGAAAACTAAAAATAAAACCCCTAATATCACAAAATAACTTTCAAAAAACATAAATCCACCTCACTGTGCCTTAAAGTGTCCATGTCAGGCAAAAAATGACATGTCATTGACTGATTGCTCAACTCGACATTTAGTCGTTAACGATTTAAACGTCATTTGACAAAATGACTAAATTGAACATAATTTATAATATAAGGGTCTACATTAAACATTCTAAAAAATGAAAACCATTTTATACAAAATTTAAAAAAATTGAGACGAACAATGTGTTAAGCTTTTTTATTGTTAATAATGAAAAAACCATGACACACGACAAAGAAAATGTAGATAATAATATAATTTTTCTAGTATCTATTTTTCTTAAGTGTATAGTAAATATTAGGCTTAATTACCTACTTAGTCCCCATGTTAAGTGGTGATTTTATGTTTAGTACCCAGTTTTAAAAATGTAGGCATTTGGTACCTATGTTTTGAAATTTGTATCAATTCAATCCTATCCAGTTAACGGCGTTATAATTGATGTGAGAAATTAAGAATGTTAATGAAGATGCATTCAAACATTTGATAGCTATTCCACCCAGGCTATCATTAACGTCCTTAATTTCTCGCATCAATTATAACGCCGTTAACTGGATAGGATTGAATTGATACAAATTTCAAAACATAGGTACCAAATGCCTACATTTTTAAAACCGGGTACTAAACAGAAAATTACCTCCTAACATGGGGACTAAGTAGGTAATTAAGCCTAAATACTAAATAACAAATAAATAATCTTATTAAAAAATAGATATTATAATAATTAAAGAATGAAACATTATAAAAAATTATGAAATAAATATTTTATTAACTTTTTCTTTTATAATGTATAATTACAAAAATATGTAAATATAAATAAGTTGTTGAAGTTAAATTTTTATAGGTAATAAAAATGAATTATATTAACAAAAAGATAAAACTAGTAACAAAGTTAAAGATGAATTATAAAATATCCTTTTATTAATAGCAAAAGTCATCGCCTGCTATCATTGAAAATATTATAGTTTGTAAGTGTTTTTCTTGTAATTTTTATAAAAGTAAAATATTAAGTACATCATTACTTAAAATATAAAAAATGATTTTTAATATCAATTTTATTATTCTTTATAGGATAACACACAACGTATAGACATTTTTAAATATTTTTATATCCATGGAATTATAAAACAAGATTTAATTAGTATACATAATAATTTTAAAATTACATTTTTCTTATTTTTTTTCTCAAAATTAGCAAAATCAGCTGACAAACTCCTGGTCGAGTTATTTTTAGTCAAACCTAAATAAATTTAGCATTATCTGGTTTTCAAAATAATAGTTTATCAAAAAATTAAAAGAAGCAAAATTTTATTAATGGATCGCGATTGTTGACAACACTATTTTGACAACAATTTAACAATGACACGTGTCAACTTGTATTGGCCCATTTTAAATAATTTTTTTAAAGAAATCTGATTTTGAAAAGGGGACATGCAGAGTTCCATATCTGAAAAATTTGAAACCATCCTTCTTCGTTCAGTACTTTCTCCTTTCTTCATTTTAGGTTTCTAGTTTTCATTTCAACTTCTGTCTCTCCATTTGGTGAAGGCCTCGAAGTGGACGTTCAACAATCTCTCTCGATGTTGAGGAAGTTCTGTTGTCGTTGGCCTTGAAGTCTCTCTTTCTCTCTCGAGTTCGTGATTTCAACGATTTATGTTCAACGATCTCTATGGTTGGTCTGATCAAAGTGTCTCATTCAGTGTCGATTGTGTCGAAGTTCTAAGGTTTTTTGTGCAATGGGTTCGTCCGCTGACATTGGTTCTTCGAACAAGGTATGCACTTTTTCGCTGTTCTGTATTCGTATTTTCAGGTTGGGTTTTTGCTTTTGGCCTTTGTTGGTCATTTTGCTGGTTTTTGCTTTTGGGTTGTGACCTTTGTTGGTTATTTGTAACAATAAATATTATCCTTTTTTTGCAGTTGTTTGTTCGTCATTCATTGAAAACAAAGTGTGTTGCTACTTTGAATGAAATTTTGAGTGAGGAGCACAAATCCATTATTTCGAAGACGCAATTTGGATGGTTTTTAGAGCTAAATGATAACCTTAAGATTGGTAGGAATAATCCCAAACATGACTGATTTATGTAATTTGTGAATAGTGCAGTATTGGTAGATGTTCAAGTATAGATATAGTTGTATATGTATTGCAACAATTATTTTGAATATTAATAAAGAAAGTGGTTGTTCTAATTGTGATTGTTATATTCATTCCATTGTTGTTTTATAGTATTATTTAAAATTCAACCTTTGTGAATGTTATAGGAAATGTCCAGTTATGTCACCCCTATGTGAAGGGAAGACCCACTAAGGGTGTTTATAGTTTAAGAGATTAGGTCATGCACCATTGACACAGGAATGATGCATTGGTAATCGATTACAAGGACCCTTTAATCGATTACTAGAGAAAAAATCCCCATTTATACCAAAAGTTGAGGAGTGCTACCCAGACATGGCTTAAGCACTCACCAGTAGTCCTGACGACTGTGTTTTCACGGTTTAAGGTGTCCACAACAAGCAATTTAAAGTTTGGTGAGTCCTATGTGGATAGAAGACCCATTACTGGTGTTTATAGGTTGAGAGGTGAGGTCCTGCATCATTGACACAAGAATGATGCTCTTTGAGTCTTTTAGATTCCAACAAAACAATAATAAAGTCATTTAGAGTTCGGTGGAGAAAGTTAAGAACAAAACAAGTAGCAAAGGTCAGAAAAATAGAGTTGGGGAGTGTTCATCTAGCTGGGGAGTATAGTTGAAGTTTCTGTACAAATGACTATTTTTTCTCTGTTAATCGATTACAGGGGTCTTGTAATCGATTAACAGAGGAAAAAGGGTCATTTGTACAGAAACTTCAACTATACTCCCCAGCTAGAGGAACAATACTCCCCTGCTCTATTTTTGTTGAATTTTTCATTTTTTGAGATGGGTGAGTGAGTTCAATGTTATTGGGTGTGCTCTGTGGACCAATAATGAGGTTAGGTAATTGATTTCTTCAAAAAAAAATGTCCATTTAGGTGGTTTTCTCTAACTGAGGTGAGGTGCGTGACCATCATTGTAACACCCCTTCTCAGAGTCTCATAGGAAAAATTTTCATTTTATTAATTAAGAAATATGTCATCTAATGTTGTTACAATGCACAAATTTTAAAAGGCATTTTCAATAAATAATAGATCTGTCAACAAGAGGGAAATATATATGTATAAGATAACATGTTGTCCACTTTGACCTTTGCTGACTATTTTAATCATAACTTTTTCCACAGACCTCCAAATGATGTGATTCTTTTTTTTAGAAAGTAGACTCAAAAATCTTTCCAATGACTAATAATTTATAATTTTTGGACATTTGAGTAGGTGCAGTTAATTCCTCAAAGTTAACGTTTTATATATTTCTACCACCTCTGACCTTTGCTGGTTGTTTTGCTCATAACTTTCTCTATCGAACTTCAAATGAGTTGATTCTTGTTTTGTTGGAATTTAGACTCAAAGATCTTTCAAATGATTACTAACTCATAATTTTTAGACCACTTTAGTAGATGCAGTTAATTTCCCAAAAACAACGTTTTTCTAAGCTTCCTAAATGAGTTTACTTTCACGTTATTGTCTCATGTTTCTTATATTATTCTAATTTATTTTATTTCTTTATAAAATGTCCATAATTCAAGGTAAAATAATAGTATAATTAAGGTGTGATGTGATTCTACTAGCCCAAGCCAAACACTTTGACGTACTTCACCTACCTTGGTTTAAACACTTATATGAATTATTTTGTCCAGAATTGAGTGGGGTAAATTGTTTTGATGCACTTGACACCTATTTCAAAGCTCTTTGAGTCTAGATTCCAACAAAATAAGAATAAAGTAATTTGGAGTTCGATGGAGAAAGTTAAGAACAAAACAAGTAGCAAAGGTCAGAAAAACAGAGTTGGGGAGTGTTGTTCATGCAAGTGGGGAGTACAATTGAAGTTTTTGTACAAATGACCATTTTTCTCTGGTAATCGATTACCTGGGCAGAATTTGGGAAAAAATGCTTATGTAGCTCATATAACTTACATGAAAGCACCTAAATGACATTTTTTCTCAACAATTCAATGACCTAACATGTTCCTACACCATACACACTGGACACATGCACTTGCAATCGCTTACAGAGAAGTTGTAATCGAATACGAGGTTAAAATTGTAGTTTTATACTGAAAGTTGATATGCACTACCCAAATGTGGCAATTGCGCTCCCCATGATTTTTTTTTGTTTGTTATTGGTGTCTTTTTAAGATATTGTCAATGGAGGACCCTTGTTGGTCATGGTTGATGGTTTCCACAACTTGTAGTTTGAAGTTTTATAAGTCTTCTGTGTAGGGAAGACCCATCCTGGGTGGTCTTAGCAACGCAGGCCAGGTCCTGCACCATACACACTGGAGACATGCACTTGTAATCGCTTACAGAAAGGCTGTAATCGATTACTAGGTTAAATTTGCAGTTTTGTACTGAAAGTTGATCTGTGCTACCCAGGTGTGGCAACCGCGCTCCCCATGATCGTTTTTTTGTTTGTTATGAGTGTGTTTTTTAAGATTTTATGAATGAAGGACCCTTGTTGGTCATGGTTGATGGTTTCCACAACTTGTAATGTGAAGTTTGGTAATGAATTAATGGCGTGTGCGAAAAAGCTCAAACCTTGGTGATACCAACCTTAACGGTGTGTGTGAAAAAGCCCAAACCTTGGGAGAAATACCGCCAACCATAATAGGAGACAAAAGCCAAAGACTTACACAACCACGGAAATGCTGCCAACGACAATGCACACCAAAATCAACAAAATTCCAAAATGGGGGATATATACCGCCAATTAGCCCACGGTCACACCATCAAAAAAAGGGGAAATGGGTAAAGAGAGAGACGAAATCCTCGACAGTGACCAAATGAACCAAGAAACGAAGTAAAAAAAGTCGAACTCAAACTTAAAGGGGAGAAAGAAACAACACTTCAATGGTGGACAAAGAGTGAAGAAAAATAATGAACGAAGAAGACCGAAACAGTGGAAAGAAATAGATGTTTCAATGGTAGAGAGAGATAAAAGCTTCAATAGTGGAGAGAGAGTTAAGAAAACCAAGTTGCAAAAAAGAGTGAATTTGAAAAATAAAATCGTCAAAAAAGTTTCTATCCAAATTCTTTTCAAAATTGTTCTTCTAAACAAATTCTACCTTTTAAAATAAAACCAACCAATGAAACCACACTATGTGCCATTGTAAAAAAGTTGACAAAATATAGTTGTTTAAGAAAAATTTTCCTTTATTAATATAACCTTAATTTTAAAAAAATATATTTTATTTTAACTTTTTAGATTTGAAGCTATTATTTAAAGAGATTAATAAAGAAATAATAATGTATATTATAATGGTTATTATTATATTAAAATTTATAAATATTTTTGTCATTGGTCTTCTATACTTTTTCATATATAAAGGAAAGGAGACAAGAGACAACTATCTATTTCGCTAGGTTTGTACAGCGTTTGGGGCGAAAAGTTCAGCCTTTTCCGATTTGCATCAAATTCAACACACAGCACCATCGTTTGGTCAGTCTTTTTTGCTTCTGCTTCCAATCTAGGGTTTTCTCTCTCAATCTTTTCTTATCTTCAATGGATATAGTTCGATTTAAAGGGATTTAAGGCGGTGTGGGAATCGAACTCGTAATTAGGGTTTGCCTTTTGGGATCATCTCATGTGAATCGATTCTGTTAGACGGTGTTGTTGGGTTTTCATTCGGTGCGTTTTTCATCTTTGCTAATGTTTTCTATCAAATCTATCGCTCGACATAATGATCTCAATCCGTTATCTTGTCTTTCACATGTGATAGATAGTCCCTAAAAACCTGTTTAATTTTGCTATATATTTTTTCCTGAATCTGTTATGGAAGACTTAAGGTCATTGTATGCAAGACTTAGGTTATCATCATAGGGATTCATATGTTCTGTCCCCCTATTTTTGTCCCCCTGGGTAAATGCTGAAGGTCTAAGAAACAATATGAACTAACATATATAGGAGAGAAACTATCATATATAGTGAGCGTGCAAGAGATGAGAATAATAAGTCTTGGCCATACAATTGTACATGGACGGTCGAATATGTTTTAGTTAATTTTAATCTTAGCTATCCATTTGAATTACACAGCTGAAATTTGCTTGTCTTACTCTTTCCTCTGATCTTCCTGACGTGCCATTTCGGTCTGAGGAACACGTTAAAATTTGTGGTTTGATGTTGTTTCTTTCTTACGAAGTCCTGCTTCTTATGAACAACCCTTTTTCATTGGAAGGGTTTCCTCTTTTGATTTATATATAGATTGATGTGATATATTGTCACAATATGCATGATAAAATGATTGCTCTTGTATGGACTTGTTTACCTTGTTTTTGAATAATTTATGGTTGTGCTTATTGTTAATGTCATCAGGCTTGACATCGAAATTATAATTCTTCACATGTTTAGATTTATATCATGTTTGGCTACCGCTTCTTCATGACAAAAAATGGCTTTTGTCAAAAGCTCTTATCGAAAGCTGCAAAAAAGAGAAATTTTCTTAAATTAATTGAACCAAACATGTATTTAAACTATACCATGTATATGTGTATACAAAAAATAAAAGTCAGATTTTAAAGTCAACTGCATCATCTAAAAGGCTTTAAAGCTTGCTTGTCAAACAGTGGACTGGGTTGCTGTAAACTGCATTGTTTGGCTGTTAGCTAATGGATAAGGGGGTGCCACCTAGCCTATTCGTCAATGATGGTTCTTTCATGGAGAGGTTCAAGCAACTTCAACAAGAGCAGGAGAAAGGGAAGAATGTCAAATTAGAGAATTCTAAACCAATTAAGGTTATTTCAGGGTCTTTGTCGCCCAATCCCTCCATTACCAAAACATCTGTGGACTCGAAGGTTAATGATACTAGGAAAACATCCCAGGGTGGTTCTGGTGGCAAACTAGCTTTCAGTTTAAAACAAAAGTCAAAGCTGGTACCACCCCCTGTTAAATTGAGTGCCGATGAAGATGAAGAAGAAACAGAAGCTGGGTATATTTCAAATGATGCACCACTAAAACGACAAAAGTTAGGCCAGGATGGCATTGACCAATCATCAAGACAACTTGATGTTGGTAATTACTTCTTAAACTTTCTAGTTTTTGCAGATAGTTGGCTCATGATTGGTATTCCTACTTATTGTTGTTTTAAAATCAGAATAATCAAATAGCATGTGATCCATAATGCCAGCCTTTATATGTCTTGCTATTTTTTCAATGAGATCTTGTTATTCACTTATTACATTTTTTAGTTCATTAATGTGTGCTGAAGACCTTCTATTTGTATGTCGTTGTGAATGTGAATTTTCGTATGTAAATATATCTTAAATACTAACCTGTCTTCTGATTTTCTTTTCTTCCCTACATTTATTGTTATTTTTTTCTCTATCCAACTTTTGTATATCATCATAACTTTCTGTTAGATACATAAACTATTTATGAGGCTTTCCCTAGCATCTTTGAGCTTTTGGGCTTGATGGTCTTTGCTGTATCAGAATCTCTACTCAAGTTATCAAGAGATCAGTCCTTGCCAATTCTTACCAATTCTTAGTAAAAGTTCAATTTCAGCACATGGTAAGGGCCAGCCTTTGCATTGTTCATGTGTCAGGCCCCAAGGTCTATGGGAGGGGGCATTAGATACAAAATAAATTATGGGACTTTGCCTATTGCTTAAGCAGCGTTGGTTGTTGACAGTTTTGTTACTGTTTCGAACACAATCTTTAAATTATATATTTCTTTCTCTTTGATGTGAATACAACATTGCCTGCATCTGTGAGATTTTCCTAAAATTTAGTGTCTTCCACAAACTATTCTCAATGTGAGTAATAACCAATTTTTTTTCAGGTCTTTTTGTAAAAAAAAAAAATCCTTTTTTCCAGGCTGTTGAAAACAAAATTCTAAGTTTGATTCTTTATTTTGAAAAGTGTTTTTGTGTAGCTTCTCAAAAAGGAGCTGAAATTAGAAATACGTTTTAAAACAAAAAATGGTTATATAGTTTTTAACCAGAAAATACTATTTTTTGCACTTCATAAACTTTGTATAAGATAAAATCACTATTTTATACATTTTTAAAACCGATTTTTTAAATCATAAATAAACAGCTGGCCCTTGTTCTGTTTACTTGGATATGGAAGAAAGGGGGACATAAGTGTAATAGCATTGAAATAGGGACTTGTTCACCTGTACTCATCCTTTGGGTCACAAAAGGTGTAGTGGAGGACTAAGAAGGGTGAAAATCATTGTTTGGTCAGTCTTTAACATTTCTGAACATTCCCCCAGAGCTAATTTAGTTGAAGGAAAATGCCAGTTGGCATACAGTTGCAATTACACCGTTTGCCCCCTTTTTTTCTTCACGTGAAAATAGTCATCCTCTACATTACCTGCGGTTTCATTGTTGAAGAGGTCCTCTCCGTGTATACCTTCTTTGCTCATTAAAGTGGCATGCAGCAAAGAGGAGAAAATGTCTTGAATATTTTTGTCTCATGAATGCAGCTTATTCCCCAAGTACCTATCAAGAAATGGTGTATTGGCAGGCCTGCTACAAGACTAATTTGCATTCCCTTGTTCATGCTCTCGGTATTAATCAGTTTTGTAAGTGATATGCAGCACCTCCTTCCCCAAGTGATCCTACAGTGAAGAAAGTTGCTGACAAACTAGCAAGTTTTGTGGCAAAAAATGGAAGGCAATTTGAGGATGTTACGCGTCAAAAAAATCCAGGGGATACACCTTTCAAGTAAGTATGAAATCAACTTCTAATCCTTGTTTATTGATCATTTATATATGTGTTGTAATTGATGATTATATTTGGTGCATTTTTTAATTTGCAGATTTTTATTTGATGAAAGATGTGCTGAATACAAGTACTATGAATATCAGCTTGCTCAAGAAGAAAAGGCTCTTGCACAGACAAGGGAATCACAGGTGCCTCGTAATGGTTAGTATTTCAGTATATTTTCATATTTTTAGACCAATTTACAATGTATCAAGTTTCAGTATATTTCCATAATTTTAGTTGCTTTTTCAGTCTAGGAATTGTAAACCTTAATTTTCTAAATTTAAAGTTTTCATCCATCCATTTTTGTAGTATTTTCATTTAAACTGCATTGTTTGGTTGATGATCATTGTTATAGTATTTGAATATATTTTCATGATTTTAAACCATGTTCTTTAGGTGCTTCAGTAGTTGCTTCATGAATATATTTATGTTTGAGATGATATCTTAAGATTATGATTTAAATTTCTATGGGTGTTACATGGTAACTGTTAAGTCTCAGAACTGCAATTGTTTTCTGTGGTGTCTTTGTTGATACTGATTTGCGTTTTAACTACACATGATATATGTTTGAAGTGGTAACAGTATATGTGATATATCTCCTAGTAATGTTGCTTAGTTCATCCACTAGGCTGCAGATTTGATAAGTTTTGATCTCTCTCTGATGTGTAGAATATGCTTTCTCATTTACCTCTTGTATATTTTGGTTTTTCATGTGGTGGTTTTATTCAGGGGGAACAAGTACTTCATCTTCCAAACCCACTAGTGGTCATCAAAGATCATCTCAGCAGCATACATCCTACCAAATTCCTGCATCTGCTTTATATGAAAGTGCGGACAATTCAAGAGCTTCTGGATCTTCAATTCAAACATCTTCACTAGGAATGAGTGGTAATTGCGATTTTAATGTGTATTCTTTTTATTGTTTCCACAGCTGCTGTCTGTTTGATCTCTATTTTTTTGTCAATTTGATAAAGTTTAATGTGTGTTCAATGGAAGTCATGATTTTGTTCCACTGCATTTCATTTTATCCTGAAAGTGCTTAAAAATATCTGAACTACACATCAACTATTATTTGTTATTACTCTTCTCATGGACTTGGTGTGCAACCTACTCTTGTTGCTATTTCCTTTGTTTATTTCTGCTGCAGAAGAGCCCAGTGGTTCATCAAATGCTGATTCTTTGGCACTAATGGAGTTCTACATGAAGAAAGCTGCACGGGAAGAAAAGTATAAACAACCTAAGTATTCAAAAGATGAGATGCCCCCTCCTGCCTCTCTTCAAGGTTAAAATTGATTTGTTACTGGCGTTTTTTGATCAGAATATTCATTTAGTTAAAACGGTTACTTTTATGCATTTATCCTTTTAATGGAATAATCTATTGATTCTTTCGTTTTGGGTGACACGTTACCAGGCAAAAAAGGCCATCACATGGGTGATTTCATACCTCCAGAAGAACTTGAGAAGTTCTTGGCCAGCTGTAATGATGCTGCAGCACAGAAAGCTGCAAAGGAGCATGTAGAGAGGTCTAAGATTCAGGCTGATAATGTAGGCCACAGGCTCCTGTCAAAAATGGGTTGGAAAGAAGGTGCTTTGTGCTTTCCCAGTCTCATTTTCAAGCTCTTGCTATATTCCATTGACTTGTGTCTAGAGGCATTTAAAAGCTGGACTCATTCAAGCTGGAACTTATTTTGAAGCTCCTTATTTATTTTTTCTTGGGGGAAGTGTTTGGACAAGCTATTTTTTCTTAAAAATAGCTTACCTTTGTTGTTATCTTTGATGTGCAATGTGAAACATAAGAATACTAGGAATCTGCTGCAAATTTGTCTTGTATGAGTACACCAAGTGTTTTTAGAGTTGATTGAAATTACATAATTGTTGATAATACATTAAACTTGCGTTATTGTTGTTTCTTGTTCTAACAATCATTAATTCCCAGGTGAGGGTCTGGGCGGATCCAGGAAGGGTATTTCAGATCCTATCATGGCAGGTAATATTAAGAAGAATAACTTGGGGGTTGGTGCTCAGGAACCAGGGGAGGTGACTTCAGAGGATGACATATATGAGCAGTACAAGAAGCGGATGATGCTTGGTTATCGTTACAGACCCAATCCTCTGGTAAATAATGCTTGGAATCTTTTTTATTCTTTTCTATTGAAGTTTCAGTTACTTGGTCAATATCAAGGTACTTTGCTTTGACAAACTTTTTTTCTTGTTTTAATTCTTTATTTTACAGAACAATCCTCGAAAAGCTTATTACTGAACTTGACAATGGATTTGCAAGTCTTTTCCTTGTGTTGGATGAATTGATTTAGGGTTTTCGTATTGTGTTGTAGTGCTTGTAAGACTTGGGGAGAAAAGAGGAGGAAGGGTTTAATGTTCGATACAATCATATCTTTACCCGTCAAAAAATAATGGTTTCTTGTTATTTTCGATACAATCATGTTTGTTTATTGATTATTGTGTTATTATATCTTGAGTGATTAACCTCGCTTTATTGTCATGTCATGATTAAAAGATGTTTTATCAAGTAAATAGAATACTACAATTTGCAAGCAAGAAGAAAGAAGCTGAAGAGGCATTTTGGGATTGAACTAGTTTCCCCTTTTCAAATTCCAATTTAGACAAAAAAGATATTTTTTTTTTCTTAAATGATTAAATTTCACAATTTTGTTTATCATTATTAAATGATTAAACCCATAATATTAGATGTTTAGGCACAGTAAAGTCATACCAATGACATGACAGAATCTCAATTGTCAAATAATTCTAAAAGTTGTAAAATGTGAATGGGATTTCATATAACTCTGAAACTTATAGCCGACATGCCAAGGAAAATCGTTGTCCAATTATGCACTTCAAATTCTATAATGTTCACTCCAAACAAAAATATCAGCTTTTTACTATCTATCATATTTTCTTGATTATTTGTACCAGTTCCATAATCCTTCAAACATGGATATACATACCAAGACCAAAACCTTTTAATACCTAAATCTCTTTCAGACTTAGATATAAGAATAAAGTTCATATTCAATATATTTAGATACAAGTAAAATCATTTTTTTTAAATCATTGTATTAATACAGACAGATTAACCAACTTCATCCGGTCCTTGAATGAAAACAAGGCAATATTTTCCACCCAACATGTTCTGACAATATTAAATTCAATTTTCAATTAATATAATCAACAATAGTTTATAAAATATAGATTTTTTACATAAAAAAAATAATAAGTCTAATTCTTCACAAGTATAAAATCAGTTATTTTTTGTTTATATTGTTTTATTTTTCAAATTTTTACTTGATTAAGTCAATTTAAATTTATTAAATTTTAATTTCTCGTTTAGATAAAATATTTCAATAAGAAAAAATCATTGAAATATAAAATAATTGGTATAAGAAAAAAGATATTAATACTAATAATAATTTATTATTGTTTTTTGTCGATGTTATTTTGGGTCATAATTTGTCTAGATTTTTTCAATCGATATTACCGTTGTTTTTTCTTCATTGATATGGGTCAAAATTGCGTTTAGTTAATGTCAACCTTGTATTGTTAGACCGACATAACTGGTTACTTTTAGAAACATTATTAGTGTTTTTTCTTGTTGAACTTTTGATTGATGTCAAATAACTTTTTTTCCAATTGATATTGTCTAAACATTTCTATCTAAACATATTATTAAAACCCTAAAACTCTGGGTTGAAGATCCTCTTACAGTATTTGATATAAGTTTACCAAAAATTTATCGAATTCTCCGTCTTCAATGGAAGAACTTAACATCAGAGTACCTCTATCTCAGAATGCATATGTTGCTGGCCAACACCCAACAATTTTTAGTTTTGATCGATTTTAATTTTTTTTTCACATGGATTACAGCTATAAAGAGCAAGATGGAATCGAATCTTATGAAGTCTTTGCTTTTGTTAAGGATAGAGACTACAAAAAAAGTGTTTGTGTTGCTTACCTCATACATTAATTGGAATAAAATAAAATAGTTAGTACTTCATTTTTTTATTCTTTGGTCTCATAATATACAACACTATTCTCCCATGCAACCTCTAGAATTTCAGAACTAATAATATACACATGACTGCAGACATCCAAATTCTGCTTTTCATCTGTAAACCTAATCTTATCTTCAATCACTTCATTCTATTGGAGACCAAAGTGAGAAACAAGTGCATGCTGTAAAGTCAGGGAATAAACAAAAGGACAAACAAGTTCTGCCGTTTTGTTGCATCAAAATCATCCTATGATTTTGCACCTAATATATGATCAGGTGGAGTCATAAAAACCAGTAACATGGGATCTTCCATGTTATTATATTTCCTGTGAAAAGGTTGTCATCTTATTATAAATGAAGACACACTGAAATCATTTGGTGTTGAACTTCTTATTTAGATGACTTCTTTTGTTCTTGCTTTATAGTTTAATCTGGTTATTTATCAGTATGTGATCTTCCTAACTTTAATCATCATGATTTTGTTGAATAAACCATGTTTGATATTTTTTAATCGTTAAAAAATATTAAATAGTTTTATATTGTTTAATGTAATAACTCTTATCTGTAAGAAATACTCTTTAATTATAGGTTTCCTTTTTGTAATCCTTGTCTTATGAAAATATTAATTAACAAGGATAAAATATATACTACGTATAAAAGGTGTGTAAAATATCTTGAATTGCGTTTTTATTTGACCTAATCAATTTGGATAAAATTTTCAATATTTTGAAGGAGTCTATTATTTGCAGGAAGAACATTTGCATGGAAATATTTAGAATCTTATTTGTTATTACGTAATAATAATGAATAAGATAATTTTATATGTTGCTAACTTTTTTAGAAGATTTACTTCCTAAAACTTTTGTTTGCTATTATCGTACGAAAATTGTAAGTTAATTATTCTTTTATTTTGAAAGGAGTTTGAGAATAAAGTTAGATGCCCTAAATGTTATTTTCTTCTAGATATAAAGAAAAGAAGTATCAAAGTTTTAGAAGAAAAGTTTCTTGTTAGGTAGCTTCTTCACCTTTAATTCCAACTAAAGTTTTGAGGTATTTCCTTTAAAACAGATGTGCAAGAGGCTATTTATGTAGTAAAAAACTTCTAAATCAATGAAATGGAATGATGAGGTTACACCAAAGATGAAAAACTAAAATATTAAAAGTGATTCACTTATTTGAAAAACTGTTTGATTTTTTATTGACCAATCGGATCTACATTCAAAGTATCTACAAATCCTAACTTTGTATTATATCTTCGAAATGTGAGATATGAGTTAGCAAGTGACACATTTACTCAAGATGATGGAAAAAGGACTTAGGATTTGACATAGTTCTAATGACATATAATTTAGCTTCATACTTAAAGTCTGTTGTCATTTATCATGGTTAGAGTAGACATGCCAATTTAGTCAATTTGAATATTTTGACTTTGAAGTTTGCAATAAAAACAATTAGGCTGACATGATTATAGATTTTTAAAAGTTTAAAATGCATGCACGTTTTCCTAAAAAGACTTATGATTTTGTTCATTTAAAAAAAAAAAAAGTCTCTTCTTTACTTTTGATTATAAATTATAATCTCTTTTCTTGTATTGCATCTTCTTGGAAAGTTTGATGTTGTATTTTATGATGGATCTTGGACTGAATGGGGAGCACAATCTGATAAACCCGTTGACATTTCATAAATTTAATATATACTATTAGATTTGTCTTTGAAAAAGCTTAGCAATAATTGTCAAACATATTTTAATGCCAAAATTTCATTTCTACATTTTTTCTTGTGGTTGAATTGTCAATGTTTTACATGTTTGATGTTAAATCCTATATCACATGACTTATATGAAAATAATAATAGAATTGTTAAAAAGACCTTATAGAAGTAGGAGTTTTAACATCTTCTTTCTTCAATAATTTTTTCTTTGAAAGCTCTCAACCTATTAAACAAATTCATATGTGTGACCTCAATCTTATAGAATTTTAAATTAGAAAATTATTATTTAATGAACATCATTGCATGTTTTATAAGTTACATTTTTTTAAATCATACAAAATATTAATACTTGAAACATTTTTATAATGTTACTTTATAAATAGAATATTACTAAATTTTTTTTATAACAATTTAAAAATGTCTCTCTATTTAAAATAAATGTTACTAAGAATTTTAGTAAATTTTTATAATGTTGCTTTCTAAAAATAATTATTACTAAAGTGATTTAGTGACATTTTTTAAAATGTTATATTTTCATAAAATAAATGTTATTCGAAGCATTGATTAGTAATATTTTTTTATAAATGTTTCAATTAATGTGTAAAAATGTCACTAAAAAACTATTAGTAATCAGTGTCGTCAAAAGAGTTGTACCCGCGAGTCAACTCGGCTCACCACGGGTTTGAGCCGAATTGAGTTTGAAAAAAATGTAATTTTTTTATGTGGGTTAGTTTTTAACCCGACTCATTTAAAACCCAGCTCATCCGGATTGAATCCGTGGTAAGGGTTGGCTTATAAACCCATCTAATTTAATTTAAAATATTATTAGTTAGAATTTTTTATTATTTATAGATGAGGATAAAAAAAATGTTTTAAGAGAGAAAAATATCATAGATTTATCTTTTCAAGACTCTAATATTATAAATGGACTCTAATATTATAAATGGACAAGTGATACAAAAATTATCAATATTAAAAACTTATATGTTTGCCTTTTGTGCTTGTTTTTGGATGACGCTTATGATATATTTTTTTTACTTTGAATTGTCTTTGGAGTTTAACATATTTTAGAGTGAAATTTATTTAGATTTGAATTTAAAAAATTATAATTTTTTTTATTTTAAAAAAAACTTGTAATAAGTGAGCTAGTGAATCAACCCGTTTAACCCACCAACTCGTAGTGGATCGAGTCACGAATTTTTTTAGTTCGTTAATAAGTGAGCAAGATTGTCAGATGATATATTTAACATTTGACGTAATATTACTAAATCATATTAGTAACATCTTTTATAATTTAATAATATTTTTTATTGTTACTAATGGTTATATATATATATATATATATATATATATATATATATATATATATATATATATATATATATATATATATATATATATATATATATATATATAATATAGAGACAGAAATAGATAGAGAAATATATAGATATAAAATAGTGAATGCAATAAGTTCAACTTATTTACGATATTATATAACAATTATTTATTGCGTGAGATTTATTTTGTTGCTGTTTCTATTTATTGATAAGTTAATGAAACATGTTTTCTTATCCTATAAAAATGCATCTTGTATTTGATATTTGTTAAAGGATTGACATTAGTTTGATAATTGTTTGAAAATAGTCAATACCATACGGATAGTAATCCACATTCAAGTTCATAATGTTTAATGGCAATGAAGAAAAATATCTTAATTTAGAAAATTTAAAATAAACCTAGATATTTAGATGTAATTTGCTGAACCAACAAAGTTTCCCATGGTGACAAGGTAGTTTATCAATCCCACATATTTCACCAAATTGAACTTATATAATTTTGATTAGGTAACACAATATATATATATATATATATATATATATATATATATATATATATATATATATATATATATATATATATATATATATATATATATATATATTTGTAAAAATATTTTTAGAATATTGTTTTTTCTTTCAAATTTTTATAAGAAATCCATATAAAAAGTGATAAGAAAGATGAGAAATTCTAGTTTTGTAATTGTTAGAATAAATTCCAACAATTATGTAGTTTTGTTTAAGTGATTATCATAAAAAATGTAAAATATGAAGATGATTAACTTAATCATATTTTTAATCCTTAATATTTAGAATGAACCCGTTTTTGTTTTTTCTTTAAACTTGAGGAAAGAAAACGTCTTTACAAATTTAACTTTTTCTTTTCAAAACGTTTTCATTGTTTAGAGAACTAAAATAGCCTTTTTTAAATTTAAGAAACATAAATAATTTTTTAAAATTAAAAAAATCACTTCTTCTTCGTCCCAAATTTAAAAATAAAAGCTTGTGAAATATTATTATATTTTAAATTAATTTGACGGTTATGCTACAATAAAAAAGGACGTTACGCCATTGGAGTTGAAGTTGTGACAACTGCTTAAAACAATGTATCTGTCTAACAAAACTGCTTACTGAATCAGCCATCTCAAAACCGCAAAGGTTTCAGTTTTCATTCTCCTGTTTTCCTGTCACTGTCATAACCTTTTTGCAATTTTCAATGTTTATTCATTTATTTCTTATGTCGACAACATGTCTGAACAATGTCAAATGCATATTTTGGCACTTTTTTTTATACTTAATTTGGAAGATTATACTTAATAGCAGTGGAGATCTTCTGTTCTCACGTTGAAAGCTGCACATTAATTAAAGATAAATCCTAAATTATAAAATTGTGTATTAATTAAAAATATACTAAATTACAATTTATAATTATTTCAATCTCTAATTTGTTAACATCAATGGCATATCCGTTTTAGAATTAGTTTCATCACAATTTTATTCTTTTTAATTCTTAAAGTATAAAACTATTAGTTATATTAAAATAATAATAAAAATTTATTTTCGTAAAATATTAAATTTGTTATATGATTTATTATCACATTCTTTATAAATCATTTGTAAATATGTCACTAGATTTACATGTTTAAGATGAAAGAATATGTTAAATATAAATATAAATAAAAATCAATGTATTAGTAATTGAAAATGATATATATAATAATATGTGGAAACTATACAGAATTAATTTTACAGATAGACTAAACTTTATAATTCATATTATATTTGGTCTCCAAAATCATTTTAAAAATATCCATAACAGTTCTTAAAGAGTTGATTGACACTCAATGACTCTTTCAATTTTCAGAGTGAATCAAAGTTGAATCTACAGATTTGGTGGCAGCTCACACGCTTTGACTAAGTGATGGCCGTCAAAACTATCAAACGGTTTGTAATGTCCCAAAAGGCAATAATTTGTGGCCAATTTCTAGGGATTGCAAAAAATTCTGGATATTTGCGTATAAAATCATGACAGATAGTTGATATTTATAGATGTTTATTATCCGTAATCTGCAGGTAGTAGATATTTTAATACTCGCTTATAAACAGGTCGGTACGGATATTATACTATTCGTATCCGCGGATATCCGCTATCTGCAAAAAATAAAAATAAAAGTTTAATTTAGATTTTATTAAGTTAAATTTAATTAAAATTAACATTAATTTATATTTTACAAGATTAAATTTAATTAAAATTGAATTTAAATTTATATTTAATTTAATTTATATTATATTTTATATATTTTTTGTAATTCTATTTAAATTATTTTAATAATTTATTAAAATATATTTTTTTTAAAAATTTGCGGGTATCCGCAGATTTTAAAATACCTGCAGATATTTTTTAAGCGCGTATACGTGTGGGTAGCAGGTGAATTTTTTTTTGTCGAGTCGGATTACGCGTAGGCACTATCCGTGTCCGATCCGACCGTTGTCATCCCTAGCTATCTCTATACAATCAACGTTTCTAGCATAACTCACGGTGGTTTGCAAATGACATTTTTTATATGTTTATAATATTTGAAGTTGAAATTCTAGGTAACATGTTTGATTTTTCTTTTTTTCTTTTTTTCAGAAAAACTAATGGTTTTTAGTTATATTTTTCATAAATTATTCTTTGAAAAGAATATGCAATTTTTTAAAGTTGCAATTCGAATTTTTTTTATCACACTAAAAGTATTACATTCTAGTTTGTAGACATGGATTATGTAAGAATTAATGTTGATATCAAAATTCACTTTTTTATATTATTTGGAATTATAGTTTGTTAGAAATATATTTTGTAATTAATGAAAATTTTATTTTATTATGATAGAATATATCATGTTTACATAGGGAGTGAAGGAGACGCAACTATTGAAAGGGGTGATTGGAATAAGTATTATGTAGGACTATGAGTTCACTTAGGGTGTGTTCTTTTGAAAGAATTTGGGGGAGATGATTTGAATGGATTTGAGTGGATTTGAGGGTAACTTTTTTGTTGTTTTTTTGAGTGGATTTGTGGTTAATTGAGAGTGGATTTGGAAGTAAAGTTTGTGAGAATTAGTGTAGGATTTGATTGATGTGATAGATTTTAAAAATTTGTTTAATTGGTAGAAAATAAAGATTACCAAATTGCCCCTACTTATAAAAGTATTATAAAATGTTATTTTGTAATGTTATATTTAATTGTAAAAATGTTTATAAAGAGAAAAAAATTATGAAAAATTATTAAAATTAATGTTTAAAAATTATAAAAAATAAATTGTAGTAAAATGAATGTATTTTAAATTGTAGAATTAAATTATAATATAGTCGCCAGATAAATTGTAGTAAAATGAATATAGACACTTTTGCAGAGACTATTGAGGCTTTGAGTAAGCAAGCTGACGAATGTATAGTCGCCAAATAAGGAGAGCAAGGTCAGTGGTTGTGAAAAAGTTTATTAATTACTCTGGTTGAGAGCCCCTTGTCATCTTCTTTTGCTCCTGCCAAATTGTACTCATTAAACACCAAGAACAACGTTATTGTTCTTATGATTATGAAAGAAACATAGACATGTTAACTTGTGTATAACAGTTGTATTCTATTTCTGTGCTGCCTAATTGCCTATATATACAAACAACTTTCCTGCTTAATTTTTTTTCTTGTTACTGGTTTGCTAGATGAAATTGAACATCACCTGTTAGTGTGGCAACAATAATGGAATAACGAGAAACACAATCAAAGCTAGAATGTGTGTCGGACGTTGGTAGAAATATATATATATATATATATATATATATATATATATAGAAATATATATATATTTCTATATATATATATATATATATATATATATATATATATATATATATATATATATATATATATATATATGCAGTTGTGCATTGCAGTTAAACCACCCTCTCTTCTCTAAGTTAGGCATATGCGGGAGAGGTCTGTAATCGGTTACCACAAGCTGTAACCGATTACAAGAAATGCAAAGAATCCTTCACACCACTGTAACCGCAAACCGATAGCTGTAACCGGTTATGCACTGTTCATCATCTTCTCAAACACGCCCATTCACTTTCTTCATCTTCAAGAACCACCTGCTGCATTCCACCAACACGCACAACGTCCTTTTTCCTCCTCCTCTACATCCCTGCAAATCAAAACCAACAATATGTGCTTCCAAAAACGATTTTGGTGACTGTTTTCTCTTTCTTTAATATATACCCCTTCACCATGTAATCGGTTAACCTTCATATAATCGGTTATTTATTTGGTGCACTGTGTTGTGGAATTGGTATTCACCTGCATATGATTTACTTATGTGGAATTTAATATAAAGGTCGGGGCACACATGACATTTCACCTAAAATCAGTGCAAATCTTCTCACTTCTGCGAGTGATCAAAATTGGATGAATCCCGCAAATCCGTCTGCGCTTTTTCTCGCCAATCCTCTCATACGAGCACGACGTTACCTTCAATTCTTCGCTCTATAATTCGCATGAACAGTGAATTCAGTTCATGCGAACACAGCGTTAAAGAGTGATTGGGGGAGAGTGATTGAGTGGATTTGAAGGTGATTTTTGTGTGTGTTTATTTGAGTGGATTTGAAGGTAATTGAGAGTGAATTTTGGGTTGAAGTTTGTGAGAATTAGTGTAGGATTTGATTGATGTGACGATTTTAAAAAATTAGTTTAATTGGTAGAAATTGAAGATTACCAAAATGTCCCTAGGTATTAAAGTAATATAAAATTATATTTGTTAATGTTATATTTAATTGTAAAAAATTTTATTAAAAGTTAAAAATTTGGAATAATTATTAAAAATAATTTAAAAAATATAATTAAATTATACTTGATTGAAATTAATTTTTTATTAATATAATATTAATACAAGTAGTGATCTAACACATCCTATCAATTTCCCCCCGAATATATTTTACATAATTTATTCCACCGTTTATGCGGTGGAAGTCCCATCAACCTCTTCACACATGTGGGATTCGCACATAAGAAGTCATAGCATTGCTCCAACAAAGTCTCATCAGATATCTGCATCCCACTCAGCATATCGTAAATGTCAGCTTCTGTATATGTGTAGTTCAGGGTCCGACGAAGAATTTCTGTTTGAGAACGTAATATTTCATTCCTATCTTTCATCGTCGAAACTTGTTCTACGGCTGCATTAGAAATGACCCCGAGATGCACATTTGAAGAGGTAAGGGCATCAGTGAAACCGTCCAGACTGCTCCTCAATGCACTAAAGTGAGCATCAACGACATCGACCAACGGTGCCTTCCTTTTGGAGCCTCTTGAGGATGAAGTTCCACCAGATGGAATGGAAGGCACAGATTGAGTATTCCCTAGACTATATTCATCTACAAATGGAGGAGGTGATGCTGGAGTTGGGTCTCTGTATGTCGTCCAGTCAGGTTGTTCTGGAATGTACTCTATGTTCTGATTCAAATCAACACTAACATGAGGCGTAATCCGACGACGTGTTTGACGAGCGGTCCGAACACCACTCCCAGTAGCTCGATCAGAAGCCCACAACTCCACCATTAAATCATAATGTCTTATGCTGGTAACTCTTCACTTTGATGCAGTTGGCCTCGACTGAAACAACGTACATGAAAAATTTAGTGGTTGAAGTTATATATTTTAAGAATGTACCAAAAGTCAATGTTTAACAAATACCTGAATTAGGTCAGCCCAAACCTCGTCTTCAGCTTCAAACCTCATAGTGACACTATTCCAAGCAAAGCCACTCAATCTACTAAAGAGGTCATGAGCCTCCCGCCATCTGTCTTTCAATACCTTTTGACGATTTTTTACATTAGCTTTAGTAACATAAACATAACCAGCGTTATGAAGGAATTGAACCATGTTATTGTATGCTTGGGTTGTCCAACTACCATCAATCCTATTCCCCAAACGATTCTCCTCAATCATAGAATGCAAAAGTTTTGCATCCATGTCCTCAGTCCATTTGCAAAACTCTCTCATACCACCAGAGGTATCAGTCGCAGTACCCTTACCCCTGTCCATATTAAACCTATTTGATAGAGAAACCAATAAGAAGTGAAGTTTAATTAAGCATAAAAGTAACAACATGGCATATTCAAATCATAGAGTCATAACAATATATTAATTACAATAACTAAGAATTTTGATAATCTCGCCACATTTGATCTGCTATGGCATCCCTAATAGTACTACCAACCCTATAATCATCTTCACGAACTTGAGAGGATGACACATTCTGCTCTTCCCTTTCATTTAACTCGTTATCAACCTCATTAAGCAATGGGTCATCCCTATCAACTCCACGGATAAAGTTGTGTAGGATACAACAAGCTAAAATAATATCCGTCATCGTCTCCAATTCATAATGTGGTTCAGTGCCACTTGCAATGATAGAGAACCGTTTCTTCAATACACCAAATGTTCTTTCAATAACATTTCTGAGTGATGAATGTCGATGGTTAAAGAGTTCTTGTGCATTTTGTGGTCCTCTGTGAGAAAATTCTTTAAGGTGATATCTGAAGCCTCTATATGGTGTCATAACCGTACTTTTCAGCATAAATCCAGCGTCGCCGAGATAGTATTTTCCTACAGGTATGTTCACATAAGTACTGATTAATTAGAATAAATTCCCAATCATTATATTCCAATGAAGAGACTTACCTTGGGGGATGACCAACGGATCATCTCGATCAAGAGCATTTTTTAAGATTCTAGAATCAGATGCTGTGCCTTCCCACCCAGCTAGAACGTATGTGAATTTCATATCAAAGTCACATGCGGCAAACACATTTTGAGTTGGCCAATCTTTTCTACCACGAAATCTTGGAGCATCTTCTCTTGGCACCCTTACACGAACGTGAGTACCATCTATGGCCCCTAAGCAATCCTAAACATTGAATTAAGAAGTCATCATACAACTGCATAACATTAACATCCTTTCATAAAATCACAGTCTGACTAACACATTGAAATCATTACCTTGAAGTAAGGATAAAACCGACTGTTGTTCAACACATATGGATGAACCTCATCTCCTGATGGCTGACTTAAAAATTATGATTATAGAGTTATAACAGCATCCAGCACATTGTGAAAGAATTTGCTTACCGTCGCCCCAGATCGATGAAAGAAAAATGCGACACTCCGATTCTTGACATTATGCCCAACTATATAAAGAAATTGAGCTACTTGTTCCTCCACTGTAGACCGAATGACGTCTTTAACTAACCCAATTGATCTTAATCTCTCACAAAGATTAATAAATGCCTCTGGACCCATCCGAATAATGTCACGACACTGAGTAGTATGCACCAGGTACGACATTAACTCCTGTCTGCGACGGTCTTTGTCGGGAAGGAAATTGCTAACACTGCTTGGATCACTCGAGAACATATTCAATATATTCAAGGCATGACAAACAATGCATAACATTGTTAGTGCAGCCATTGAGGTTGTTATTTGTAATTGTTGATGTAACATTGCGACTATATTAAAGTCTACACCAACCACATCATCGCCTATATCTTCACGGTCCAAGTACGACAAATCTAATTCTTCTTCCATCTATATTTACTTAAATAAATAATCATACTATAATTAAAATCATGCATTCATATATTCATCAAACATATGTTATTCATATTATCATATATTCATATATAAAGAAATTTAACTAATACATTCATATATTACTAAAATTAAAGGACATATATTTAACCTAAACATTAAAAACGCATTCTTATATTAATTAAAAATAAACAAACAATCACATTTACCTGTTGAAGATCTGTGTATGTAGATTTCCAAGTATGAATTAGCCAAAATAGTCAAACCCCAACCACAAATATACTCAAAGATTCACTGATTCTTCAATTGCCAAAGTTGGATGGAAAGTTTGTTATGTATTCCAACTATGTCACATGAAACCTGTAAATATGATAATATTAGATAATGGTTAAAAAGCAATGTCTACAAATTTTGTAATTATTAATCAACCTTCTTCAAGTAAAGTCAATTCGTGATCCAGAAAAATTAATACAGCTCAATCTTCAATGTTCTTCAATGTTCAACTAAGAAACTAATTTATCTGGGCTTCTCTCAACAACATTCACAGATAAGCTTCTTCAACCACAGAAATTACTCCCGCTTGGTGGACAAAAACATGCACACACAACCTTCTTCACCGTAACCAACAACTCTGGTCCAACACCTGCAAAATAATAAAAGAAAGCATGATGAAGTTCATAACAAATCACAACACACACTCTGTATTCAACAATATTGAAGCACAGTCATCTACTTACACCACGGAGCACCTTGCAATTCAATGTTTAAGCTTGTAATTCACCACTCTAACAACACCTGCATCAAAAACCATCACAAACAAATCGTTAGTCGTATCATATTTCACCCAATAACACCACATCTGCGTTCTTCTCAGCATCCTCATGTGTGCCCATCCTCCTCCTTGGTGCAGTGCTTGAACTGTGAAACAGCCGCCGTGCATCCTTCTCCAATCACATCGGCATCGTCGCTGGTTGACGGACCATCAAATGCTGCCTCCATCCTCCATCATCACGGACAGCTTCGTCTACTGGTGAAACCTCCGTGCGCAGCGAGCTTCTCCATGCCAAACATCACATGCTGCAAGCTTCTCCACGCCTGACTCTGCCAACGACGAACCAAACCGAAGGACCTCCATCACATGCGCGTTGCCACCTTCTCCACCCCAAACTCTGCCAACAACGAACCAAATCGGACGACTTCCACGGAACGACGATGACCTCTGTATCAGGATCCAAGCCGCAACGTTCAAACCGTATCCGAATACGCATGATTGTATCCGGATACGCATGAGTGTATTCGGATAAGGTTTCCCAGCGATTTCTTCATCCACGGTGTATCCGGATACGCCATCTCTCATCCGGATACGTTCACACCCTTCTTCTTCTTCGCCGTCACGCAGAGTCATCTTCTTCATCACCGACTCTGTTATTCATCTCCTCCACTGATAGTCTTCATCTACCTCCATCACTTGAAACATAAAAACGATAAACAGCTATAAACAACTACAATCAAAACTCACCTTAGCTTTGTCTCTTCGAGCAGCACCAGCACTGAAACACCTTAGCTTTCTCTCTTCCAGCACCACTAAAACACACTTCCACTTCGAGCTCTTGAACTTGCTTAACCCAATGCTACTCTCGCTTCTTCAATTAACACAACCACACAATGCTCTTCTAGGTTCTGGATTTAACATAACAAGGCTAACACTGTGGATGAAGAAACCGTGTGAATCGTCAATATTCATGCGCGAATCTTCACTGTTTGGTGTTTGGACGTCTGAACCAAAGCCTGAGAGGAATCTCTTCTGCATATTACAGCTTTTCCGTGAGTGCACAGTACCTTCCAACTTTCGAATACTAACTCAACCTGCAACGTACGAGTTGGAAAATTTTTAAATGTTGGGGGAACATGAGTAATTATGCAAGGTATCCTTCCAAATCTTCTCAACTTTGCAGGTGACCAAAAAGAGCGACATCCCGCAATTCAATCGCGTTTCTTCTTCGCAAACTCCATCAAGTGAACACGGTATTCGTTCCTTTTCATCGCTCGGTAAACCTCATCAACAGTAAATTCATGCGAAGTGAACACGGCCTTAGCTAAAATATCATATAGTTAGTTGATCATCAAATTTATTACGAAAGGACAAAACATATAAGTATTATGCTACACTTCATGAGAGTTTGGAGAGGTTAAAATCAAGAAGATAACTTGAATGAGAATCTCACACATGTGTTTACGAAGTACTTGCTATGATTGAGGGTGCTCGGAGCAAATTAATTTTTCATCTTAGTTGTTAAACCAATCTTAACAAAGGATTCTTCTTGAGCTCTAGAAGATATCTCACTAACATTTATTTAATTTGATAAACCTCTTGCATCTTATAAACCTTATTTTTTTTGCCTATTACATCTTTTTTCAGTTCCAAGATCTTAAAGAACTCCTTCACTATACACATGTGATAAGTGCATCCTTAATTCTCCACAATCCAAAGTCATTCTCCTTGAAAAACTTTTGATGTCAAACTTGATGGTTACGTGTCTTCAACTTCTTAATTTCTTGTTTTTTGTTACCAAAAGATAACATTAATGGTTAGGTTTTTAAATATAACAACCAATAAACATAAGAACAAGAAGTAGATTATTTTATTATCACTAGAAGATTTATACATAGAAGTCTAATACAATAAATTTATCATCTAGGTTCATAATAGTATGTGTATATATATATATATATAACGTAAGTTAAGGGAATAATAGACAAATTGTTCAAGAAAAAAAAGTTAAGACAATTACAAACATATTCTTGATGTTCTAGCTAATCTTAACACGACTATACATTTCATAGTAGACAATCTAATTGTTTGATTAAACTCTTTAGCAAACAATCTACATGATTAATAGTTTATCGTCACTAAATATTTTATATCTTTTTTTGCAAAAAAAGTCTTTCCTTTATTATCAAATGTTACTAATGTTGAATTAATATTGACCTTTCAATAAAAAAAAGTGTATGAATATATATGACGACTTTAAAAATTGTGTGTTCTTTTTATAAAGTCACTTCCTTTCTTCTTTGTGATTTTTTTTTATTTGTATTAATGATAGACAATTCTAGTTTCTGGTTGTCGTCCCATATCCATATTACCATTCTATTGACTTTTAAAAGAAATTGAAGATTATTTAAAATAATCATACTAGAAAGCAAAATTTCTTGCATCAATCTAAAAATGTCCTACTAATAAATGAACCATTAAAAAAATTCGTATTAAGTTTTTCTTATATTAACTATGAAAGACAATTATTTTTATTTTAAAACAAAAGTACTCAATCTGAGACTTTTAAATAACTCCAATAATTTTATATTTAAGTATTTTAAAGTTTATTTTCACACTTAATCAATCTTTCAAAATCTATGATATTAGAGTATAATTAACATCAATAAACATATAAAGTTTACATTATTTATAAATGTGTATTGTATATTATGTATTATAGTTGATTTAAAAAATATGTAAAAATATATATTATATATAAGAGGGGCAGAGCTTCAAGTATCATCACGGGACTTTGAATCCTAAATTTTTATATATAAATAAAAGTTAATTTATAAATGAAATTAAATAATTTTACTAAATTTTATATTTTTGACTTATACCTAACCTGTCCAATAGATGTGTTAAAAAATGTGGTCCAACAAAGCCCATTAAGTAGAACTTTTCGAGTTTGGGTTAACCTACAAAAATAGGAGATCAATGAAATCACAATTTCTCACTGATTTCCTTACCAAATTCTCACCTGAAGGAGAACAACTCACTTGATGGTCCCTTAGTGTTGTTGAATCTCTAACAAGAAAGGCAGTGGCGTAGGCATCATCTTAGAAGGACACAAAGACCTCATCTTAGAGCAGGTCATCTGTTTTAACTTCAACACATTCAACTATTAGACTTATTACAAGCCTTGATCTTCATATTAAGACTAGATTATGAGCTAATAGTAAAAAAAGTTGTATGTTACAACAACTCTTAATTGGTCATGAGCCATGTTAGAGGAAATTATCAAGCTAAAAAGCCTTCTTTAAAAAAATATATTTTCACATGGTAGAAACCTTTGCAAAACGGTTTGATGAATTCAAGATCAATCACATGTCAAGAGAAGAAAATATAAGGCCCACATGTTGTTTAATCTCGTCAACACAAAGAAATCCGAACAACATAAGAGTTTAATCAAGTAGACTCTTTCGAGCCCAAGTTGAGATCATGAAGATGTTCTCAAAATCTTCTCAACCTTGCTGAGCTAGACGACCCTATCTTGAGTTATCTGATTGTTGACGTGCTCCCTACCAACCCAATAGAAGCAAAGCACATACGACAACAAATGACATTATATACCGTGTAGAATGGGGAGCTCTTTAGGAACAAGTCCGATATGTACTTTGTTGAGATGCATCACAATATATGTAGCATGTCCTCTAGAGACTGATTCATGGCCATGTGAATACTGAGAGTTGGGTACTATTGGCCCATGTTAAGAAAGGTTATTCATGAGTACATTATGAAATGCTAAGAGTGTCAATAATTTGACCCACTACATCAGGTTCCCTAGATAAACTACACATTATAACCTGTCATTGGCCATTCATTACATGGGACATGGACATACTCGGCCCCTTTCACCTGCCAAAGGGACAGGTCAAGTTCCTTATCGTGACCATAGACTATTTCATCCAATGGATGGAGGTAGAACCACTGACCATTATCTTTGCCCAACAAATTCAAAAATTTTGCTGGAAGAACATTATCTATGGACATGAATTACCATATTCCCTAGTCACTAATAACACCCGACAGTTCATCAATATCGATGTCGAATAATTTCTCAGCTAACTCGACATAAGGTATAAACTTTCCTCAGTTGAACACCCTCAAGCTATGGATAGGCTGAAATTGCCAATAAAGTCATCCTTACTAAGCTAAGGAAAAAGCTAGAGAAGGCTAAAGGTCTTTAGGCTGAATAGATACCAACAATATTATATGGTTATCGCTGCACCCCACAATTGTTAGCGAGAGAAACACCTTTTCAACTAGCCTATGACATTGATGCCATAATATTGGTAGAGCTCAGTGAAACTTCCTTGTAACGATAACACTTTGATGAAGTGCACAACAAAGAAAACCTTAAAGCCGAGCTAGATCTTATACACAAAATCCAAGAATAAGCCATTATGTGAGATGTTGCGGCTAAAAAAGGAGTGGCACGATACTATAACACCCGAGTTCAGAAAAGATCCTTCTAAAAGAGAGATCTAATCTAGAGAATGCTAGTAGTGCATACAAAACTATAGGCAAACTTGCCCCAACTGGGAGGGATCTTTCCGTATAATAGACTCTCTCTATAACAACACCTATAAACTAGAAAGGAAAGCTCGTCCCAAAAACGTGAAATGTTATACTTGAAGATGTATTACACTAAAATATTTAAGAATGTGTGTTTTTTTTTTCTATTTAAATAAGTGTTATTTATTGAAGATTGTCTATTCCTATTTTGTAGTAGTATTCAAGTGAGAGAACTACAACATCCTTATAAATATGTATACATTTATAAAAATTAATAAAAAATTGACACCCTAAATATATATATATATATATATATATATTTCTTTTAAAAATTCGTCACTGATACATAATCCTTCTCGAACATGAAATTTAATTACAAACCTTCTACTTAGTAATATTGCATGTAACTCTGTCTTATAATTTTTCTTCTCCATTAATTTTGAGTCTAAAACAAGTAATCTTGAAATTTAAAGACAAATTTAAAACACCAGCTAAGACACTGAAAGCATATTAAAATAAGCATAAATAATTATAACATCCTTCTCCAAAATGTATGTCGTGTTTTACTCGAAAAGAAAAACAAAAGGAAAGAAATAAAATTTGTATAATACTTAAACGTGATTAGGTTTTATTTTCAGTTCATAGTTTATTTAAGAGAGTACCACATTTCAATTTAGTTAAAACTTGTAGAAGTTGTAAAAGTAAGACACATGAACATTTTCATGTGAAAATTCACCATTTTTTTCTTACATAACTTTTTGATTGTTTGAAAAAAAAGGACAGAGTAGGTTTATGAAATTGAAATGAAAGTCAAAGTCTTGGAAGGGACCAAAGTTAGAAAGTTTGAGTGGCACCAAGCAAACACACGTCGGCCATGGAAAATCAAAGCACATTGGCTACGTATAGTCAATTTTCTTCTTCATTATCCCAACAAATTGGAACACATTATTGACTTACAAGCACTTAAGTATGAAAGAAGTAATACACACTCTAAAAAGTGATAATGTGAACATTTTTGTATTAATGGGTTGGAGTTTGTTATCATTTTATAAATATTTAATAAATTATACTTATTATTGTCTTTTTTTAGAAAAAAAATAAAAATAACCAAGTCAAATAATTTTTTTTTAAAAAAATACAATATAAAAATCATTAATGAATAAGGAATTAAAAAGAGTTTGAATTAAGATACCGTACACTATAATATTTAGAAAAAGAATACTTCACTGTCAACTTAATGGCATATAGTAGAAATTTTTAAATCTTAAATGTTTTCTAGAAAAATAACATAGAAGAGTCTGAAAATTATTCTCATCGAATTTGTTGTATTGTTTAATATATTATACTTATAGATAAAAGAAATAAGTAATAATATAAATGAAATTATTAAAACAGAATAAATATGATAAACATGTTCATTCACTTACAAAACTAATAAAGTAACATTCAAAGTATTAAGAAAACAAAAATTACTTATAAACCTGAAAATTAAATAGATTTTAGTAATATTTAAGTTATAATATGTTAAATAGTTGAATCTATAAGAATAGGAAAGGATGTGGAAGGTGGATGAATTTGAGTGTGACTTAGATATTATTAGAAAGAAACCCTAAATACATATCTTTTACTTAAAACGGTTCGTTCTTATCCATGTTGCTTTCTATGAGGGCAAAGAATTGAGGCTAAAATGAATGTTGTGTCTTTCTTTCCACCTCTGCAGGGAAACCTCTTCTTATCCATTTATTTTGTCTTTTTCATGAAGGAGTTGACATTAGAATTAAATAATAATATCTCACCATTTATATTCTTTAAGATTTTAATAGTGCCTTGCAACACCACATATGCAAATTAAGGAATTAGGTGGATTCCTCTTCACAAAAATAATAAATATGCAGTTAGGTTAATTAAGTCAAATTAAGACAATTAATTATGCATAATTCCCTCGCTTTTAAGCAACTCTTTTCAAAGGCAAAAATCATATTTTAGATATTAATTGGATTTGTATACTGAGAGTTAATAGAAGTTATTTTAGCTTAATTAGATATTATGAGGTTATTGTGTAATTTTAGTTCTTTACCTTTTATTTGTGTCAAGTGGAGTGAGTTTAGTTATTTATATTTGGATTAAATAAATTTTTTTGTTTTAATTTTTAGTTTTTTTTAAATTTTGTTCTAATTAATCTTTTAATTTTAAAATGTATAAATTTAGTTTTTTTAATCAAATTTTATTGAGTTTATTTAATATTTTAAATATGTTTTGTAATAATACTTGAATTATTTATATCATCTGACAAATTTTTCTTTAATATTAATTTCAAAACATTAAATAAATTTTACAAAATTAAATTAACAAAACTAAATCAACTTATTTCACAAATTAACGAACTAAATTAAATTAAAATTTTAAAAAAAATTCAATTTTCAGAGACTAAAATATATTTAATTTTTTATATTTTATTGATCAAATGTGTAATTTTAATTATTTTGAGGAGTAGAATATGTGTATGCAATATTGGTTTAATCAGTTTAGTCAGTTAAAACTTAACAGACTGAAATTGTAGGTTTCTATTCATGGATGATCTAATTGGTGTAATAAAGATTTAACAAATTAAAACAAAACTGTTTGTGACTGACAAAGCACTAAAAGTGAAATTAGGTTAACTAAAATATTTTCAATTAAAAATATTAAATAGATTCTTTCCTTTAAAGTAAAATTAGAAATAATTTTTTTTTATTAATTGATAAATTTTTATTACACCAATTCTTCATAGAAAAACTTATATATTTTTATTTTATTTTTAAGACTAAATTTCACATTCTTTTTTATATTTTTATGGTAATTTAATTAATCTAATCTCCATTATTTGATAATTGATGAAACGAGTAACATTAATTATTTTACTAGAAATAATAATTGTTGGTGATTTATTTGATTTGAACTTCATCATGCTAAAGTGATCCAACTCTAAAATCAAACTCATGACATTAAACAACTTATCATGACACTTACAAAAATTATATTTTTATAGTCATTGTACATTTTTTTTCCATTAAAAAATATAATAACAATTCAATTACTTGATTTACTTAACATTAAAGATAATTGAATAAATCTATTCTTTAACCATTATCTTATTCTCAATCAAACTAATCTTATCAAGAGAAAAAGATTATAACTTATATAATGATACTATAAACACAAATACTTAACAATTTAAATGAGTTTGATGATCTAATCTTTATGACGAAAATTAACGGGTGACAATTTACATCTTAACAATTACTCTATTAGAAATCAAATAAATTTCATTATGACTTAATCTACTTAAATTATACAATACACCGAAATAACTAAGTCAATCAGTAACCAAAAAGAATAGAAAGTCAAGTTCATGATGATGCTCAAAGAAGATGACTTTAAACCAATTTTGAAATATAAAGAAGCAAATTAAGTAAAAAAAAAAAGACCATATTAAATAAATAAAAAACACTATTTATATAATTTCCCTATTTGTTAGAGAAATCTTATAAAAAAAAGGAATAACACAGCTGGAAACTAAAAACACGTTACTGAGAGGTATTTTGTCTTGTTATCCTTTTTCCATTGAACATTGGCTTCTGAAACTTGTGGGTCCCACCTGAATTGGCACACTCGTTTTGTTTTATCATAAAATGTCCCTTTTTCACATATAAATAAATAGCAGCCACCTTTGGTACAGTGTATAGCCTTACTTTTTAACTCAGATAACGACCATAATTTAATTCATACACACTTCTAGTCCTTTTATTTTTTTTATTTATTTTTATTTCAAAATAATCTTAATCTTTATTATTTTTCTTACCATAGTTTTATTCAATAATTGGTAAATTTCATCTCTCATCCTAACATTATATGTTTAATACAACGAAACTCATAAAAGGTCAACTTTGTTTTCAATCTTTCGAATTTTTTTAAATTTGGTTTTACTATTTAAAAAAAGAGAGCTATGTCTTTTTGTTGCCTTTGTAATCAGAAAATTGAGTTTGAAAGTTTTAGAGGAACAAAAAATGTATTTTAGTAAAAATTCATTTTTAAAGTATATAGAGGAATAAAAATTATATTTTAATAATGATCATCAACTTTAACCAAATATTATCAGAGTTTTTGCATATTTTATCAAATATTTTACATATACATTTAACAAATTTTGACTATTTTACTTATTTTTATTTAGCATCATAATACGAAACTTCCTTTATTTCTTTTTGAGTCTCATATTTTCGGAAAGGAATATTTTATTTATTTATAACATTAATTTTCAAATATTAATTAATTTATGCAATCAACATGAAAAAGAAGATAAAGAAACTAATAGTATCTATAGTGAGAAAAAAAAAAGAATGAAAAAGAGGAAATTATTTATTTTTAATAAAAAAATTGAAGACAAATTGATTAACGAATTTTGAGGTATGAGAATATATGAGATGTCAAAGTTTATAAGATGATTTTGTCGAGAATAAAATGAAAAAAAAAAGAAAGATTTTTTAATTATTTGATTAGAATGAAAAACTTTGTTATATTTATATTTCTAAAGACAAGCACCTTTAATAATATAATAATATAATAGAAAGAGGGAGAAGGTAAACGAAGAAGGACTTGGAATCTTTTCTTTGCTTTCAACGTTCTAGGATGTAATAAAGAGGTGATGTTTCTTGGTCCATATTTAAGTATAAAAATCTTAATAATGTGTGGAATCTGAATACAAGCTACAATACCACCCATGGTTTTAGAAAGCAAAAACCCTACCAATTTTATTTTAACTTATCCTAAGAAATCCACAAATTTCTTCTTTGACTGGTAAATTCAATGAATATTATTTTTCTAATCAACAATACAGTTCCAGGCATGACCCACATAATTTCAGGATAACCAACCTCTTTCAAATGCAACTTCCTGTGATGAGTTCTTCACGAAAAGGACAAATAATAAAATTAATAAATAAATGTTTTGGGATAATGCATGAACATGATAATTATTATGTAAAGTAAAAGTTGGTGTCCTTTGCTGCAACCAAAGAACACCAACCACACAATTTCTCTAATGCGTCGACAGAAGGTCGCTTCATCCTTAAACAAATCCTCGTTAATCACGTGTTTTCATTGTTTTTCTTCTAACACAGTAGGTGGTCTTAGAAGCTACTGTTTTTTATTATCAAATTTGTCCTTGTGTTTTTTTACACGATCGTTACTCTAAAATTGTCATGAAAATGAATCATGTAAAGCATATTTTTGCTAAATATAGATATTCTTTTAGGCAATTACCACAGTACTTTGTATGAAAGCATTTTAGGAAGAAGCAGTTCAAAGAGGCATTGAACCAAGCAAAAAGAACTGAGAGACTTGTACTGAAATGGAGAGAACATAAATGGAGGAGCATTCACAGTATATGAAAACGTGAATCAGATCCTTTAGCTCATGCATAGATTTTTTATTAAAGAAAATAAGAATTTTGTAATTTATGTTGGACTTAATATTTTTTTATCATTGATAATAATAATTTTATATAACCTCACATATATTTATATATTTTAAGCTGATAAAAAAAACACCATGCAATTTTCATATAATTGGTTTCTAAAATATATATTGTTTTATTTGGTTATAAAGTTAGAAGTTATGATGCATGAAAGATACCATAAATGTATCGTGTTATTAATGAAATTTCTAACGTATAAAATGTAGATATTTAATATAAGAATAATTTTTATTTAATAATGCTAAGTAAATGAAAATTTAATTTGGATTCATATAATTATAATATATTATGTATTTTTCAACTCACACATGTCACATAGTATCTTATATTATTGATATGTACTGAATATGAATATATGTGATGAATATTGATATGGATATGGATAAAGTATCCAATGGGTGAATAATATATAGCATAAAAGTGATTTTAATAATCCTAGAAGAATTAGAGGTACTTCCAAGTTAAGGAATGTTGTAGGCCAACAAATAAAAGAAAAAAAAGTTAGCTATTTTTTAAAGTATGTTTGGATTAAATTGTGGTTGAGAAGAACACTTTTCTTCTTACTGAAACGATTAATTTTATATTGAAATTTGCAGAATTAGTTTTGTAACTTCAGAGGAATGATGTCTTAATTAGGTAGTTATTTATTAGTTGAGTTTCTTAAAGTTTTTTATTTGTCTGAAAAGACTTGAGTAGAAGTGACGGACACTGCATGCTTGTACTTAAATGTCTCTGGTTTGTTTAATTTTATGAAATTCGAAAGTCTAACGATAAAAAAATATGTAATTATCCACTTTCACTATTCAATATGCAAAGCCAAAGTTAGATCCAAAGACAGATTTTGATTATTTCTATGTTCAAGGAGTTTAGTTTAGTGGGCAACGGCAAGAGAATGAAAAATCATGGTTGCAATGGACCCCCTTGTGTCATCAAGGTATAATCGTTATATTGTGGAATCATGAGGGTGGTTACTTCAAGAAACTGCATAAATATGTCACAGGTGCAAGACAAAATAATAATCTTCGATTTTCTATCCTCACAGCATTTTCCTTTCTTCTTCTCATCTCTGTTCGTGTCTCTACTTTTCAGTTCAGACTCAACGAGCTCAAAGACCTCAACTTTCGATTTCAATCTGCAAAATCTCACGTATGCCCTTTATTGCTTTTCAAGATTTTCTGCTCTTTCTACTCCCAAAAACTACTTTGATTGCAGTAGGAACAGAATTCAAGCAAAATTCTCGGCTGAATAGTTGTCTCATCAAATGTTTTTTTTTTCTATTTCATTTTGAACTATTGGTAGTTAGAATTTCCCTTTGGAAGCATGATTTTTTTACATACCACCATGGCTTGAAAAGGTTTTTCGCTAGGAATAATTGATGATCATTTTCTTTATTCAGTGATTTTCAGGTGATTTGCAAAGATGAGTGTTATGTATAGTCCTGTTTTCAAGTACTCAGATGTTGAGCTTCAGCTAAGGAAAAACCAAGAAATGGATTCGAGTATTGGAAATCCACAACAACACTGTCACCAACCCAATTCTGGACTACTGAGGTACTGTTCTGCTCCAAGCTCATTGCTCGCAAGCCTTGTTGACAACAACATTCTTGACTGTGTCAACGAGGAATCTTTCACGAGTGAGATTCATCAGCATTATGTTCCATCCACGAGTTCAGAAATGGACACCATGTTGTCGAAATCGCTGCCATCCAACGATGGATGGAACAATTCAGAAGCTTTGCAAGAATTTGGAAGCAAGCCTGTGAAGCAGGAAATAGGGGAATCTGTTCCACAAGGCCCACCACCACAACAGAATGAATATTCTTATGGTGGCTCTCATTTAATTTACCAATCACAGCAAATTCAAGGCTTGCCAAATGAAATTGGTGCCAGGAATTGCTCCAATCTCTTCAGGCAAAAGAGCTCCCCTGCTGGATTTTTTTCCATCGAAAATGGTATGCATTTTCTCTTGTTTGCTACTGATTCTTTTATAGTCTATGGTTTTCCTTTTTTCCTTTGGTTTACTAATTTTTCTCATATATGTAAAAAACATAGTATGGCTAAAATTGAACCATTTTTACCATATCCAGTCCTTCTGAAAATCGACATCATACATTGTCGAAATGTTCAGAATTAACTAAACCTTGCAAAATACATACTGCTAAATCAGATCCCTCTTTCCTTATTGGGAGATAGTTCTTTATGTTATTCTTGCAGAGAATGGAAACCAGATTTAGATGAGAGATAAAAGGGTAGGAATATGTGAGAAGTTAATCTTAATCATAGAATCAAATCAAACAGCCAAGAAGAGATTGAAGTAAATCATTGTGTACGGTTTTATTGTCAAAAGTAACTTCTCTTACCTCATTAAATATGTTCCATGTATACATATATATGCATAAACAGTTGCATGACTTTAAACAAGACATTAGTTTTAATGTTATGGATTATGAATACTTTTCTATTTCGTGTAGATCTTGCAGCATTGAGAGAAGTAGATGCCTTTAAAGCCAATGATGTTTCAAATAGACAGGCTACTACATCAACTAGTGGCTTTAGTAGTTCTCTTGCTTTCTCATCCAGGCCATCTTCATGCCTGAAACAGATGCCACAAATTGCTGAAAATGAAAATGAAAGCCTTCAAGAAAATTGTGACCAAAGTACGATCCTAGTTAATGAAGATGGTAACTCAAAGTTCTACATACCTAGCTTCACCACTGAAATCTGGGAAAGTTCTTCATTCAATGCCCCCAAAACAGAAAGTGATGATGAAATCATGTTTTCCACCCCAAATGCTTTGGAATCTCAGGTACATAACAAAGTTTTTGAATTTACTTTCAACCAACTTTTTTCCACTGTTGTTCATCATCATCATCATCATCATCATCAGGAATCAGATTTTGGCTATCAAAATCTTGGTCTGACCCACCATTTGAGCCTACCTAGCTCTTCTACTAAGAGGTCATCCATAGAGAAGTTTCTTGAAGTTCAAGGTTCAATTCCTTGTAAAGTTCGAGCCAAAAGAGGCTTTGCCACTCACCCAAGAAGCATTGCAGAGAGGGTAAAAAATTCTATAGCTTCTGGCAATTATAAATCTCTTCTCAGTTTGTCACTTTTCATACTAACAAGACCATGCAGCTTACCCTTTTCTTGTTTGTTATCCTCAAAGGTAAGAAGAACAAGAATCAGTGAAAGAATCAAGAAATTGCAAGACCTTTTCCCAAAATCAGAAAAGGTAATTTAACTCTCACAAGAACATCACATATTCATATTCATTTTATTTCGCTTTCTCTTTGAGAATTGATGTTAATTTGACACTTCTTTCACATGACAGCAAACAAGCACAGCAGATATGTTGGATTTAGCAGTTGAGTACATTAAGGACCTTCGGCAACAAGTTAAGGTACTATAGAATTACAAATCTTTCCACAAATCTTTCAACAAACTCCACCAAACTCATTTTCTAACTAAATTCCATTCTCCTTATTCAGGTACTCTCAGATTGTAAAGCAAAGTGCAAATGTACTAGTAATGAGAACCATTGCACTAGAACTTGTGCCTGATATATTTACACTTAGATAGCAAAGTTGTGGAGAATTTTTTAGTGTGCCAAAGTTAGCCATTGTAATTATATAAAATAATGCTCACATTTGCCTGGTGTAAGTTTAGATCCAGGTGAATATTTTTCACTTTTGATTTTCATTTCTTTCCCCCCTTAATTTCCTCTCCCTTATAGTTTGATATAGAGCCATAAAGTCCTACAGCATGTTTGGCAGAAATCTTGCACCTCTTCATTTTTACCTATAAAATGTTTTATTGGATTACTGATCTGAGTTACTTAATGTAACACAAACTTCAGTATAATGTTTAATACTGAATTTTATGTGAGATTGCTTTTGAAACTAGAAATTATGATCTTCGATTCAGCTTCCAATATTCCTAGAATATTGATGCACTGTCAATTTTTCCTCTCCATTTTGCTCATAAAGTGGCCAGCTAACTACAATCTGAATCTTAGATAATATTAACAACAAAATTGTCCGAATACACAATCCATTCATAACGTATAAAACATGAAACTTAATGGTATGTTTGAACAACTTCTCCAAACACTTTTAAGAAAAAATAATAATAATAATAATAATACACTAATGGATGTACTGTTGGGGTTATCATATGATGCCGAAAAACATGAAGACAATCTCGAATTGATGGTATCAGCCTAATGCACCTAGTTGCTAAAGCAAACTCTAATGAGATATTAAGCTGACATAACTCTATTAAGCATATGAGCCATGACTAAACTCATATTTGAGATTACACACCTCTTCTATAATCTAAGAGATTTAAATTTTGCAATTCATAAATCAACTATGTGACATAGTGAACTCCTCCTTATCTAACAAGTGGTATCAGAGTCTGGTTAATCTTTGGTGACCGCCTCACAAAAATATAACATGGTCAGATAAGTGTGTCTCGTTAAGATGAATAGCGGTACAAAGGAGGTACTCGAATGCTTCCGTTAGAAGGTAGTGTACCAATGTTGGGACTCACCCTTGAGGGAATGATTTAGAATTCAAGTATGAGTCTAAGTTTCGCATTGAATAAAAATGAAAAAATAAAATATCATATAACAATGAAAAATCTTTAGATTGAAATTAGTTTCAATCCTTATGAATTGGACTCAAGGTTTATTATTGTTATATTTTCTTAATAAATCTTCTTAATAATAATTAATATATTAATAAAAGTTTCTTTCTTCAAATCTTGTTCTTGAGTTTTTGTTATTGTCACGTGAATGTAATATTTTTTTTATTTAAACTTTTAGTTTATGCATAACGTCAATTTAACTTTTAATTTTTTTTTTCAAGAGTGATTGGAATTCAAACATTGCAAAGATATTACCAACAAAAATGTTCATAATTATTATTTCAACTTCCACTTTTTTTTATTTCTCAAATTAATAAGAATTAGGCAATTATACTGAGAATATCTTTTAGGCAATAATTACAAAAAACAATAACTAATAAACATATTTTCAATTTGCACAGTCTTGCGTGATGCTCTTGCTACAAAAATCATAGGTATTTCAGCTTTTGACACAATTGAAAAACTGCTAATTTAGTGTAATAATTTTATTTTCATGTAAACTAATTATTAATTATTATAAATATATTTTCAAAAATAACTATTATAAAAAAATCTGATCTTACGTAGCAATTTATAATCGTAAAACTGTATTACATTGTATTTAAATTAAGTTCTAAAACATTTGGAAAAGCGTCACAATAGTTTCCTACAACCTGAATTCAGAAAAAATTAATATTTTAATTTATTTTCGTGAATTAAAATTTTGAACAGTGACATGACATAATGTTAAAAGTATTTATATTATTTGTATCCTTATACGATAAGAAGAAGAGAAAAACATAAATTGAAACTCATATAAAGGGATATAAATAGTAAAGAGCAACTCTAACATTTATTTAATTAAGAGAAACTTTGAAAAATCTACATGAATCTATTTCTAATAATAATAATATAAAAGGGTAAAAGAATGGAATTGCTTTTTATATGTTTAATTATGGTAATTTTCTTAACATTAATTTATATTTTTTTAGAATGAAAAGTTTTAATGTTAGATTGAAAAGTATATTTGATTGGAATGAAGTGTTAGGTGAGTTAAAGTTAAGATGAAAATAAGTGAAGTTATTGAGTGAATAGATTCTATAGCCTAAATGCTTACATCAAACAAAAGACAAAGCAGACTTTTTGCACAAGCAGAAGGTCAAGACTTCTATGAAAGTCTATCCAATTCTTAAGGTAAACTATAAATGCTTTTAAAAGTCTTTAAAGTATAATAAATTGATCTACTTAAATAGACGTAAATAATAATAATACATTATTATTATTATTATGATTTTTTCTGATTTTAGTTATTGAATACTGTCAAATTGTGTCCAATATGACTGCTTAGCATATGCTCAAACATGCAAAGAATGGTAAGAGCACAACCATCTATATCAACTTTCCCTTGAAGAGTTACAACACATACAATCAGAAACATACTATAAAAACTTAAGAAACATACATGAACACGTATTATAAGCAATCAATCTCTTCATGAAATGCTATTTCCATGATGAAATTTGAATTAATGTATCCAATAAAAAATTAAGTATAGAATAAAAACAAAAAAAACAAGGAAATTTAAGCAAGGATAAGAAACAACAATGTATGAAGGAATTAAAAGAAAATAAGAAAATGGTGAGTACACCTAAGAGCAGAAAGAATATAACACATACTTACTCAATGTTTATCCAAGATAAGCCTCAAATGTTAAATCTCCACTTCACTTTTTCAGAAAGAAGTTTAGATTCATTTTAAATTGAAGTTTATGCTTTGAGAGAAATTTTCTTCTACGTTCTTAAATAGAAATTTTGATTATTTCAAATTTCAAATTATAGTATTTGAAAATCTTATTTATAATATTATACAAAATAAGGTTTGTTAGACAAGAAAGAAGTTTGCTAAAGAAAAACGCAATTGTTAAACTAGATGTTATGATGAAAATGTGAAGTTTCATTGGTGTTTATGACGTAAATCAAAGCGAGAATGATTTTAATTGTTGGAAAATAGTGAAACATGTAAAGGAATAATATAAAGTTGTGTGAATTGTATAAATATGATTATTTCTAGAAATATCATATTATAATATTATAAAATGTATTGTTTGCATTGAGTAAGATTTAGAGATTGAAGTGATCTTAACTCCAATAAATTCATAGACTCGTGTAGATGAAGTTTAAATAATGATAGTTGAAGGAAGTTTCTATAGCGACGTGGTGTGGATGAACACCAATCTAGTGATGATATATTGAATTAACCCTATCGCGCTAGATTTTAGACTAAACAAAATCAAGATCGGTCAGTACATTATAAAGTTACATGATAGGTGTATGACTTCATAAATATCTTATTCAATGTATGTATATTATAGAATATTAAGTTTATATTATGTTTGTGGCTTATAAAGTTATAAGCTGAGATTTAATTCTATGATTTTTCATATGGATGCTTGAAATGTGAATTGCTTAGGAATGAGAATTGTTAAATTTTACTAACTTATCCTTCTTATGTTGTTAGTTGTGTTTTCTTTTGTTACAATTGCATGATAAGCATAATCACATTATAGTAGGAGGAACGTTAGACTTTTAGGAGAATACTTTTGTTCATATATGAAACTATACATTTTGGTCATCAAATTTTAAAAAAGAATGGATATAACCCTTTTAACTCAATTATGTTTAAAATTTGTTTACTTATCAAAGGCATTTTTCAAGCACTTCAGATAGAATAAACAACTTAAATGCTAGTAAAAAATGCATTCAATACGTCAAAAAAAAAAAAAACTTAATACAATTGGATTAAAAAATCTATATTCATTTTTAAAGTTTGACAACCAATTAAAGTTTTAGAAAAAAGACAAATTACAATTTTATATCAAAGTTCAGGAGGTAAAAACCTGGTTTGTATTACATAAAAATTCAAGAACAAAAGCATAGATAATATATATACATATATTTGTTTTTGTTTAAATTGCTTAAGATTAGAATCAAATGTCAAAATTTGTAATTTTATCCTATTATTGAGTTGTTACATTATATTTCATATTAATACAAGCTTTATACAAGTTCTTTGTTTCATATTTTTTCTCCTGCACAAGCTCCACTTCATTTCATGCCAAAAGTTGTCGCCTTCCATTCCTCACCTTATGTTTTTGGATCATAATTTGCAAGATTTTTCTATTGAAATCAATATTAAGACATGTGTTTCCTTTGCCCCTTGTTTCAATTTGAAATAGTGGATGATAAAAAACCTAAAAATGAAGATGATAAAAACAAGCTATTAAAACTAAGAGTCGCTTGCTGATATAAGAGACTGATGTAACAAAAAAGGACGAAGACATTGCAGGAGGATGCATATTCTTCAAATATACATTTGGAACATAAATTTATTTAGAATTAGAATATATAAATTTATATAAAAAATTGTACAATTCGAAATATAAATTTATATTATAAATTGTACAATTCAAAATATAATTTGTATTATAAATTATACAATTTAAAATGTAATTTTCAATACAGAATTTATAATTTGTTTATATTTTTAAGGGTTAAATATGTTTTTAGTCCCTAAACTATTGGTAGTTTCTGGTTTTCGTCCCTCTTTCAAAGTAAGGTACAATTTGGTTCTCATTCTTTTCGAAACGTTCGTTTTAGTCCTCGAAAACTAAACATTGTTTAAAAATTTGGTCCTCATTTAGCAACAAATGAAAACTAAAACCAAAATTCAGAGGACTAAAACGAACGTTTCGAAAAGAATGAGGACCAAATTGTACCTTACTTTGAAAGAGGGACGAAAACCAGAAACGGCCAATAGTTTAGGGACTAAAAACATATTTAACCCTATTTTGAAATATATAATTTTTAATACAAATTTAGCTTAATATCTATTTTGATCATTTTATTAGTTAGTGTTGTTCAAAATGATTCTCTAATTTTTGAGATTTTCAAAGTGGTAATTCTTTTTTAAAAATGGTTTAATATGGTCCTGTTTCGATCCCTATGTAATGTCCACCTTGTGGTGAGATCAGTCCAATTGATGTGATAATTATCATTATTATTAATTTTATCTTTTTATTTATTAACCACAAATGAGAGCTCATAATCACGAGAAAACAGAACCCTAAGAAATCTCCAAAACACAACATCAAACCGTAAGAACAAAACTCAATTTTAAAATCTAGAAAACAAGAACAAATACTTCAATTCGAAAATAAAACATCCAAATCCCCAATTGAAATCCCCAAAGTCGTGAGATCAAAAACCTAAAATAAAACCCCAATTCGGAGCCCTAAAACGAACCGCAAAAGGAGGAAGAGAAGCACCTCCCCTCTTTGCCAAAACAGACTCGAACCAACACGAGAAGAAAGAACCCAAAGGTGTGAGAAAGAACCCAAAGGTGGGGAAGATGAAAATGATTAGAGTTCTTAAAAGAAAATAAAGTATTTGACAAAAAATATCCAATTAGATTTATAAATAACTAGGAATTAATATTTAACACTACTTAAGAAGAACCCTAAACCCTAATTATTTTTATAAAAAGAATGGACGATTTTAAACATCTAAAAAATATGAATACCATTTTGAATAAAATTAACTAATAAAATGACCAAAATAGATATTAAGTCTATAAATTTATATTTTATGTATGATCCATAATATAATATAAATTTGCATTACATGTTATACAATCTAAAATGCATATCTACGATTTTTTTTATTACTATCACTTAAACTTTGACGTTAAGGTATTTGGATTAATAATCTAATAATATTCATTGAATTTCATTGAATTGCATATTCTAATAGATTTTTATCAAACCTAACCTAAGCTTGGGTTGTGGGATTTGTATACTGAATCTAAGACCCAATTGCACTAAAATAATAAAATAATACTACTGTTAATAATGTAATTATAATCTAATTTACTTCATTATTCTACTAACTAAATAGTATATTTGAAATATCAAATTATTCAATATTTAAATATTAAATGATATTTTCTACGATTTTAAAAAATTAGTCTAAAAATGTTTTAAAATAATAAATTTTGAGAAAAAATTAAAAAATTTATACCTAACTTTATTGAATCGGATCTAATAAAAAAATATAAATTTAAAATAACCCAATTTTTTTAATTGAATTTAGATTATTATTTTATCAAAATCACAATGTAATTAAACTCTTAACCAGTCTATAACCTCTTCCTTTTGCAATTTGTAAGACTCCGTTCCACTTGCAATTATTATGAAGCAATTAACATCATATTCAGTTACGTAATAAATATTTCAATATATAATATCTTTGATAAATACGTGTTTTCAATATTTGATTGACACTTTAATTATTTTTTAAAAGTAAGTACTACCGTCCTAAACAAAAATTGCAATATAAGTATTTTCAAATTGCGTTATTTTTAGTATATAATATAATCATCTTATCTTAATAAATATGTGCATTTAATATCTGATTGATATTTTAAAAGATTTACTCAAAACATATAATTACATTATAAATAAATGTGTTTTCAGAATACAATATTGTATAAATCTACTTCTAATATTTGATTGATACTTTAGGAGATTTTCATAAAAAAAAATAACAATCACATCTAAATACATTTGTTAAAGATAAGTGATTTTTAAATGGAATATCTTAGCTTGATTTTCTTGATAAATACGCGCTTTTAATATTTGACTGATACTTAAAAGATTATCTTTAGAAAAAATACATAATCACATTTTAAATAAATTTGCAACTGATATGTGTTCTTTTGATAAATATGTGTTTCTAAAATTTTATTAAAATCTTTAAAGTATTTTTTTAATGAACATAATTCTTAAAAAATTTGCACTATATTACTATTTTTATCATGTAATATTTTGTCTTCAAAAATGTGTTTTTAATATATTATTAAATAATTTAAAAGATATCAGTATTGATAATTTTAAAGATATTCGTATGAATATTTTAAAGATATCATTTCGTAATATATATAAGAAGTGTTTGTTATTGTGCATGTTAATATATGGCTTCAAAAGTTTCAGAGAGTGGTATGAGGAGCATGAAGCGTAGTTGGTCTTATATGGAAAAGGAAATTATTGAAGAATTCTCCAAAGATGGATTAGAAGTACTTGAGCTTCTAGAGATTATGCAAGGAGAAAAAGATCCTCAAAAATGGCATGAAAATATTTTTGGCAACAAAAGATGCAAGAAATCCCACAACTTTGAAGAAAGGTCATCAAAATCTGAAGACGGTAAAGTTGTTGAAAAACATGATTTTTTGGCAATTCTACACCAAAAAGATCAATTATCAATAGAAGTTTCACCATCAAAGGTATGTTTCTCCTCACAAGAGCATCTCACTAGTTCTTCACAAGAGCATCTCACTAGTTCTTCACAAGAACATCTTACTAGTGATGATCATGATTATTCTTATTTGACTTTTATGAAAAATTTTCAAGAGCATATCTTTCAACATGGTAAACCTCTTGAGAAGAAACTCACACTTAGTGATGTCAATGCTAATCTAAATAGGCTTCTTCTCAACAAAAAACATGTTGAAAAAGTTTTTTTACCATTCTTAAGAAATGGTGAAGATATTGAAAAGGGAATTGAAGTTTGTGTTTATGATATTCGCAAGAATAGTTACACTCTAACATTCAAGAAGTGGACAAATAAATATTATGTGTTGAATGGTGGGTGGAAAGATTTCTGTAAAGATCATAAACTCGAAAAGAATGATACAATCAAATTGTGGATGTTTCGTCATTCAAATCACAGTAATTTATGTTTTGCTTTGGATTACAAGAAGATTGAAAGCTGACAAGATATATACAAATTCATTCAAATCTTGATCAACCTATCATGATTGAATCAATCAGAAACTTTAGATTATCTGTGACATTATACATTTGTTATTATGTTTAACTCAATAAGAGAGTTTAAATCATTTAGGACTTTATTGTTATTATTATCATGGTTCAACATATGTTTAGAAAATGTTTAAGTGATTTTCTAAAAAGAATTTTTACAACCACGTGACATTGGTTGCTATTCGACGGTTCCTATTTTCAAGCTATATAAAATTATAATCCTTGTTCTCATATTACATTTATTCAAATTATTTATATCATAGATTTTATAGGAAATTGTGAGTTTTCATTTCCTATTTCACTATCTCATTTTAAATTAGTTAAAAATAATACCTATGTTAATATTAATTTTACTCATCTTTTAAAATAAAATATATGTATTTATTATAAAATATGAAACATAATAAAGTTATCTTTACGGGGAAATCTATCTTTATATCTCTTTTCACACTATGTTTCCTTTTTTTTCAATTCTTTTTCTACATACAATTTATTTTTGGAAGCCATAACTATTTTTTTTCTTCTCCGTTTTTTTTTTAACATTATGGGGTTTGTGAGAAGAACGTGTATGTAGACATTAAATTACAAACAAATAGGCGATTAACATTATATGCTCAAGAATTCAAATTAAAATAGTATGTAGCCATTAAATCCTTACAAAATTCACAAGAATGGTAGAAAGAAAAAGTTTGTCTTCCAAGAATCTCAAGTTGGAAATTTGTGTTTTTCATAAAACATTCATTCAAGAAACAAGATTTTCAGAAAAAATATTGTCATAGGTGAAAATCTAGTTTTTTTCTAAATTAAAATAAAACTTTACCGAAAGAAAAATACCATCTTGCCCTTATTATAAAATCATTTCATATAGTAACAAATTATTCTTTTAATAAAAGTAATTTGTCACTCTTTTTTAACTTAAAATTATTGTCATGAGTGAAAATCTACATTTCCTAAATTAAAATAATTTTTTTTTTCTGAAAAATACCATCTTTATTTTATTAGATATTTTTACATAATGACATCCTTTTTTTAGTATATCATATGAAATTTCCTTTTATAGAAAATTCTGATTCTTACAAAGAATATTATGACTCACAAATAATTAAAATGTGAAAATGCTCCGAATATATTTATATAAGTCATTAAATAATAATATGATTTTTTTTTTCAAAATCTTTATTTTTCGTACCATCATCAATCCTAAAACGTTATAACTTACTAACGCCAGATCTTTAAAATAAACTAATTAAGAAACTTATTTTCCAATATCTCCAAATACTATATATATATATATATATATATATATATATATATATATATATATATATATATATATATATATATAATTTATAAATAATTTTGTTACAATGAATTTTATTATTTTAAAATGTATCATCTTCCTAAAAATCATTTTTCTAGAGTTCTCTACATGTTTTCTAAAAGTCCTAACTCTTAAGTCGTGTCTTTGACGATCAGGAGGTGTATAATCGATCACGACTTCAAGGTCTACAATTCTAGCCGATCAATTTCTGTCATAGAACAAGTAAGTTTTTAGTTCTTTTCCCTCCTTCATTCCTTTCGTTTTTAAAAAAATCTAGTGTCTTTGCATGTGTAATCATGCTTCTCCTAATCATTCTTGGTTCATCTAGAATTCTAAGGACTCTGTCCGTTTTTAACTTGGTATTTCCTGTCTAGAGATTCCTTGCGTTTCAAGTAATCAACAGAAAGTTTCTTTGAGTGTGGCAGTTTATTGTGATGTAAGGAAAGCTAGATCCATTTTAGATTGTGTTTGTTTATAATAAAATAGAATATATAAGAATAATATGATGTATTGGATGAGATCTACCCACACCAGTATTGTTTTTTTTTAGGTTTTGAAAATATCAAATTCGAGATTTTGGGTATTAATTATGGACGTTTTTTAGGTCGTTTTGGAGGTTTTGGACCTGTTGTTGGTGAGGGTTTTAAAGTTGTTTTCTTTGCCTAGTAAGAGAGTATCAAGTTGCCATGAAAAAAAATGTGTTATTCTGTAATTTCAATGACTTGTTTGGGTGTTTATGACTTTTAAAGTATGATTAATGTTTCTATATGGTGTTATACAATGTGAAAGTAAAGGGATGTATGTATATGTTTTCAAAGTGTTTCAAAGTTGTGAAAGGGAGTTCCAAGGTAGAATTCCTGGTTGTGTTTCAAGTATTGTCAGAATGATTGCAGATAGCTCAGTCTTGAGGATTTTTTCTAAGACTCTAATGTTCATACATTATCAAATGTAGACTTTTGATACATGTGGTGAGTATAGCAGGAAATTTTAGTCTTGGGTGCTTATAGTATGATTAAAGTTTGAAACACATTGACTTTGTGTGTGGTAGGGTGAAACTCATTGACAATGACTTTGTACAGTAGTAGAAGTCACCACAAGTGCATAACTCGTCATAACTTGACATTCATTCTAAGTCTGGATAGTCTAGTCAAAATATGGTCACGTATAAAGTGTTTAGTTAATTGGTGTAATATGTGTATCATGTGTATAATGTTTAAATGTTTGGATATATATATATATATATATATATATATATATATATATATATATATATATATATATATATATTATTAATTGTTTGTATTCTAGCTTATCCTTACCTTACTTTTATGTTGTTTATTTTTGTATTGATTTCTCTTTTTTAAATGGTGTGAGTTTAGGGACACATCTTTTCCATGTTTCCAACAAAGTGAAATAAATAGATTATTAAATGACTTCATAAAGATACATTTATCTTGTTTTTAGTAGATTTGTTTATATTTAATAGTTCTATTATCTTATATATATACAATTTTAAATTTTAGTACTTTTATAATATTAAAATAGAATGTTACATTAATGATATCATTTCAATTCGCCAAAATTTTAATAGTTTTATAGCAAATTCCGATATGACACAAAAAATTAAAATGTGAAAATGCTCCAGATAACATTTATATTACTCAATAAATAATATGATTTTGTTTTTCAAAACGTCTAATTTGCATATCACCGTGATGCTACTATTAATCAATTGTGAAGCGTTATATCTTACTAATATTTGTTTTTTAAAATAAACTAATTGAGAAACTTATTTTCCAATATCTCCTTGCTTATATATCTATTATAAATTAAAAATATGATCAAATTAAAACATTTATAAGTTAAAAATCTTAACTTTACTGAATCAGTTTTATAAAAGTAAATTAAATTTAAATTTCATTTTTAAAATGATAGAGTTATTCGTAATTTATTCTAGTTAAATGTTTTACATTTTCTATTACATAGGGAATAGATTATACATTTGAATTTACTTCAATTTTCATTTTTAATAATTTTATATAACAGTTTTCCGAAATGTTTAACATAAACGTAACCGTACAAAATCACATTTGACATAGTTCTCTTCATTCTATGTCTTTGAATGAAGGAAAATGATGAAAGTAACAGGTACAATCTTAAAATGATAGAAAGTAACAGGTACAATCTTAAACTTAGAAAGTAAACTCCTAATTAAAATCTAGTAAATTTAGGATCATGCAATGCAATTCACAAAAAGAATTGCCATTCATATTATTAAAGATGATAATGTCATACAAAAGTTGCAGCAAAACTTTCTACACCGTAGATTATGCATTTAATTTGCCTTAACCCAGCAGTAAATTAAATTTGTCATGGATACAGGGTTTCATTATCAAAATGATAGTTCTTACCCTGCATCCCGGATTATAGAGTTTATTGAAAAATCATCAGCAATCGCCCAGAACAAAAAATTAACAATGTACTTGATCACAATCACGTTCATTCTGGAGGTTTAAATCTACCAAATCTAAGGAAAAAAGATCAAAAAACAAAATTACTTCTGATCGCTACAGCACTCTCCAGAAAAAAAAAAAAAAAAAGTTGAGCAAAGTACCTGGTTAACCCAACCATCTCAAAGAATATTGATCTGAAATAAATCTACCACTGCCAACTACCAGAGCATACAAGTTCAAAATTTCAAGCTCCAGCTTTTGGTTTCGCCTTCTGTTTCTTCGCGTCCAAGGATGACAATCCCTTGCCTAATCCAACAGGAGCCTGCTCTTGCACAGGTACTGTTTGGCCTGTTGAATCACTTGGATCAATGCCATTTGTGTCCTCCTTTGCTCCATCTGCATTCCCATTATTCACAGTGTCTGGAGTTGCACCTGAGTTTATGATATTCAGAAGTTGGGTAAGGGGTGGCAAGGCTTGGACTGGTACACCATGGGGACGCACTAACAGGCCCCTTGCTGCAGCTTTCTTCCTGACTTCAGCAGCCGCACGTGCAGCCCTTTCATCAATTCCCCTTCCTCTGGGGAGGGCCTCACCCATTATTGCAGCATTCAGGGATTTGTTTGTAGATACACTTGAACTTCCAGATCCCCCAGCAACTGCAGCAGCTTGGAATGCATGAATCAAATCAGGGTGTGCCTGTCACAGAACAAAATCCTTTTTCAATAATTGGAATCACAGCACTACATAAATGCCAAAGAACTATATAAATAAAAATCCAATCTGAACAAATGTAATAATCTCTAGCATGTTAGTAAAAGCTTCTATAAAAACTAAGATTTTGCAGACACTTTTGTATATCAAAGGGTAGCCTGAATATATAACAGTGTCTCATTTTTTACGACTACTATATATCACATAGGGTAGCCTGAATATACAAGATAATCTCAGTATTAGATATAGATTTATATTGCATACAAAAAATAATGCAATGTACCTTCAGGATATCAATAGCCTTCTGAGCCGAAGCTGCATTCAGAGCTTGACCCTTTTGCTTTTGGGCATTCATCTGTTAAAACAAGTGAAAATGTAACACTAAGACTGTCATCAAAACAACCATTTGCTAATACGGAAATGGAAACCATGTTACAAGTTAATTTAACCTGTCTGCATTTGTACACAAAATATAGGAATGCTAATAACTATACATAATAATCTTGACAAGTCTGGTAACATTCATAAGCACCTCAACCCATCTATTCTAGAAGTCCATTTCTCTCCCTCCCTCCTGGTCCCAGCTGAGTTTTCCTGTCATCAACCATGCTCATTTCCAAAGATCTCTACCTTACCCACTCAAAACCAAAATGCTATCTTCGTCAGTTTTCTCCCCTCCGTACTTATTAGCTAATTTGCTGTGAGAAAATTATCTAATTCTAATTCCCCTTACTACAAAAAAATTAGTCTCCAAGTCTTTCTCTGGAAATACATATGGAAGTTAAGCGTGCAAAGTGATGCCATGAGGAAATGCATAATTCAATTAGTAACTAAGGTAGCGTACAGATACCTGCAGTTCTCGCATCTTGAAAGTGTTCATCCAATTCTGCGAATCTCGTGTCCTTGAATCATCTTCACCAAGTTGTTTGACAAGTATATCATACGTTTTCCTCTCATGCTGTCAAACCAAATGCCAAAATTAGTTATCCACTCACGGGTGTGCCAACTTTAACACCCCAGAACACGTACCTGATGAGAGAGCTTGAAAGCACCCATACAATTAAATGCAATGGCAAGAGCATGATAACAAACAGCAGTTTGAATATGCTCCTCGCCAAGAAGCCTTTCATTCTTCTTTAAAGCTTCTTGCAGATAACGAAGAGCTGTGTTCATCTTTCCTATATCCTGAAACATCATTGCAACATTGATAAATGTTGCTGCAACATCAGGATGATCAGGCCCTGATGACAAACTTAATAATAGCAAAGCACGGGACATATGGCGAAGGGCAAGTTCTGTCTGGTTAAGTCCATGGTAAAACAGAGCCATATTTCCGTAACTGCAACAGGTCAAGATGAAACAAAAATAGGTTCAATACATAAGAAAATATAACCTGAACTTGTTCAACAATGTCTGTCCAAAACAATGCATGCATCTCAAAGTTTTCTATAACTGGGTGTCCCAGTTTATTCTTTTGGCCCAACATAATTTTTAACATTCAACTATACAACCCTAAGATATTATGGGAAAGAACAAAGAAGATCAATAGAAAAGGGAATGCCTGTGAGCAGTGTCAGGATGATCTAAACCAAGACAACGTTCATTTATAATCAGTTCCTTGTGTTGTTGCATGATAGCCCCGGCCATATCTCCAGCATGATACAAAACCATGGCAAGATATCTGAAATAAATAGTTTTATCACACAGATTAAACACAACATGAAATTAATTCAACTGACTTCTTAAGCAGAAATTTACAAGCAAAGGATATAAATCTTCAATTTTACAAGGACTGACAACTGAAAATGATGAGCTCAATTTGCATTTATAATTCAGGTCTAAATCAGCACAACATGCATAATTGCATATCATGATTGATATAGGAATTTAAATAGAAAAACTTGTAGGATCATGCCAAAATGGTAGAAATATGCCAATATGGTAGAAATAAAATTTAAACATACCGACAGCAATTAGCAACCTCCCGATGCATGGGACCAGTAACCTGAAAACCATTCAACAACGATTATTTTATGCACAAGTCATCCAAGAAAGACAAACCAATACAGAATTTCATGCCTGTTGTAGAATTGAGAATGCCTCAGAGAATAAAGTGTAGGCTTCACTAAGCATACCCTGTAACAAACAGTAAAATATATGTTAACACATGCAATGAAGAAAATGAAAAAATAAATATATAAATAAAAAAATCAAGCCTCCAGGATTAATAAATTTATACCACAGTATTGAACACATAAAAGTTCCATCTTATGAAGCAGAATCACCACATGTTATACCAACTCTCGCACAACTTCAAAATAGCCCACTACTAATAATGTTAGATTTCTGTTAACACCTCCTCACCCCAAAAGTAAAATATATCTTAAAATCCAAAAACACAGAACACCACAGATACCAATCACTATGCAATCTATTTTAATTGTTTGTTATAGGAAGCAAAAGTCAGTGCCATCTTCTACAAACTACCAAACCACTTAACTACGGGCCAGCTCCCCGTGGATTAAGTTCTATACATCAACTCCTGTTAAAGGTAAAAAAAATATACAAGGAATGGCATATACCTCAGCCAATTGAAGTTTCCCAGTTTCCACAAGCTCCTTGGCTTCTGAACAGGAAGGAACTGAATGCTTGACCACTGGACGGATGTCCAAGACATCAGAGGTTTGGAAGGGAGTTGCAGAACTAAGATCATATTTACGAGCAGCAACTGTTATACCAACCTGAAAATTAAGAATGGCAAAGTCCATTCAGAATTTTAAAATGTACAAAATTGAAGAGGTTTATGGCATAAAAGCACTAAAACCAAAAACCAACATAATAGGTCCAACAACTTTCAGAGGCCAATAGGTTTTACAAGACTGTTGGCAACAAGTGCAACCATGCATTAAACAACTGTATATAAATTTGGAGAATTGTCACTATGTTTGCAACATAAAAAAGAAAAGACAGTCAGAATATATCCCGTCTTTTATTTTACATGCATCAAGAAATACAATATTATGATGAGAATATTTTACATGATATAGAAACTCATCAAGTTGGTACTTGGTTCTCAAAAGAGCTTCATGCTATCAAAACACTCTAAAATTAGAAGAGCCAGAACACCACAAAACCATAAAAACTATTTACAGCACAAACTCAACAGGATTACCTTCAGACAAAGATTTCATATAACCGAAATGCAAAATAGTCACAATATATCCCATCTTTTTTTTCACACGTATCAAGAAATACAAAATTATGATATGATAATATTTTAATTATATAAAAACTCATCAAGTTGGTACTTGGTTCTTTAAAGAGCTTCATGCTTCATGCTATTGGAACTCTCTAAAATTAAAAAAGCCAGTACATGAAAAACACAAATTATTTACAGCACAAAAACAGAACACAATCTTGTGCTTACCTTAAGACAAAGATTTCGTATAACAGAAATTTTCTTAACGTGCGACCTCGCATCCTCTGGCAATTCAAACTGCGGCAAATTGATTTGAAGTTCAAATGTCAATAGAGATACATGTGTCAACAAAGAGAAAAACGAAGAAGCATAACAAAGGCATAGCTGTTTAGATTACATATAATAGAAGAGATATAGTTAGGAAAACAACTGCACAGTACAAGAAAATTGAATTTAATGAGATGAGATGGAATAAAAGGCAGAATGAATCATAGACCTTCAACTGGAAAACTGATTAACCATTTTGCTTGTTCCAGAGCATATAGACGAGAGTTGCAGCATTAGGCTAACTAACTAATTAAATGGTGCAGTGTTAAGTTGTACAATTCACACAGCCAGAACAATTTATAACTGAGTACAGTGTAGTAGTTTGGATATAATAAATATAGTCACACCATTAATTCAACTAAAACAATTAAAAGGAGAATCTTCATGCGGCACTAAGCAACTTAATCAGAGTGGATTGACCCGTAATTCATTACAGCCACAAAGGCTTCATTTACGAACAATGGTTTTGCAATATCAAGGTTTTGGAAGTCTCCGTGACTGACTATAAGCCACAATACAAAACTACATGGTTGACCAAAGAGAATAAAATATTCAGAAAGGCCAGCTAAAAGATACATACAATTGGTGGCTTCAAAAAACAGTTTTCCCCATTCTAGTGGGGTCTGAGAAGGGTATACGTATGCAGCCTTACCCCTGCATCCTTACTCTTGTGCCAAGGCTAGCCCTCATTCAACAAAATATAGCTAAAATAACAAAATGTACTTTCTGACTCATTTTAAATGGATATGAAACACCTATTTAGGTTAGGAAATAGCTGATACCTTGTACTTAACCAAGGCAAATTCTTGAATGTCTGACCAAAGAGCTTCCGAGCTGATACTCATGTATAAAGGTTGAGTCTTTCTTAATGAAGCCCTGCCTTTCCATCGAGCTTGCCCTTTGGAATGTTTTCCTGGAGACCGTTGCCCAGCATGTTCCTGTAGAATAAGCCAGGAAAACAATATTTTTACCCTAAAAGGAGAAGAAAAGTTCAAAACATTGACAATGAACCATAACCAACATACCTTTTTAGGAGTTTTGGACTGAGTGCTATTGGTGATAGCTTTGCCACTGGGAGCTTGACAACTTCCAAATAGGCAGTTTAAGAAATGAGATACAGCTGGTGCAAGATCATGGTCCTCTGTCTCCCTCAATAAATCCTGCATATCACATGAACGATCTCAAATATCATTGATGAATGCAAGTGGATTTGCTAGTTATTCTCATGGTATGTTGTCTATTCTAATGTGTCAACATCAATCATGTTTCTAATGCTCAAGTAATACCTTATATTATAACAGTATAGCAAAAATAATAGATTTATCCATTAAAAACATGAATAAGACATGCACAGTAAATCAGTACCAAAGATAAAATATACAACTGGCAATAAACCTAATGTACTCATAAGTAATATAATCATGGATATCAAATAAGGATTCAAATCATGAATTGGAAGGCGATTTATAAATCATTAATCATGAAACATAAGATCTGTGATCAATAATTAGAAATGGTATAAAACATATTATTCACGTAATTACAAACATTTAGATGATAGCCTTTTTAAGTCAAATAACCCATTATATAGCTAAATAATTGTATTATAACAAATTTAATTTTCAAGACATGATAGAGACTGCAAAGTTCAATCCCTCCAAAAAATATCACTCAATCCCAAAAAGAAAAGGGGCCACCTTAGAAACTTCCAAAATAGCATGACTTTTAAACCTCATAGACTGTTGATTTAGGCCCCTACTTCAATGCTACAAAACCAACTTGTTAACTATAACTTGATCATATCTCTAGTTGATGTAGGATCATCTCTAATGCATCCCTCACAACGAAGACAAGACATCTCAAGATACTAAAAATTTTCATCTGATCCAATGGTGGCTCAATAGTGAGTGGCCCAATGGTGAGCAGCCTAATAGGCTGAACAGAAATTGCAAACACAAACCATGATATCATCTTAAAATGTAAATTTAATTGCTAACTGAATCTTACCAAACTGGTGTGTATGGTCAGGATTACCTCCTCGTATATACTATAATTTGGTTATATATCTAGTGCATGTGAGATGTTCAACTAAAACAATACTATTTTTTAGTTTTATATTCTTTTAATAATGAATTAATGCTTTGACCCTTCGCTTCAGTTTTCATTGAAAATGAGAAAATCAATCCCTAAAAACCAGGCTCTATATAAGAGGGTAGCAAGGATTCAAACCAGATCGAACAAAACCATATTTGGACCCACATGTAAATGCAATTCTTGCATGATTCAAGCACAATGTTTGCCCCATAGAATGAACTGCTTAAAGTAAGCTAGTTTTTCTCACCTTGATAATATGCTTGGCAGATCTAACAACAATCTCATTGTTGCAAAGATCCCACAGATGAGGTAGATGTTTAGTCCCTCCAGCCACCTTCATCAAAAAATGAGCAATCAGAATAGTTATAAGAATTATCAAAAGTCTATAACCAAATCACCATCATATTTAAATAGAAGATAATTCACTATCGACCAAAATACATGGCGCTTACTTTGCCAATATAGCGAACATTAATTCCGTGAGCATGCAGTGCTTCAGTTAATGTCTGGCCATCCATTGGTGAAACTTCAAGTGTACATAGGTCTTGTATAAACTTTGGAAGTACAACATCAATAAGATATTGACCAACTTTTCTAACATTATCTTCATCAGCTGCTATTTCCTGGTGAATGTGATAAAAAGGTGTAATGTGAGAATACTGTGCCAAGAGCATTATGGTTTCATCACGAGCAATCACAATAGAGAAATAATGGACCAAAACACATGTTTCCATAGATGGGAAGTAAAGTCGTATTTAGACACAGAAAAGGGAAAATAAGAGGGAAAAAACCTCTGGGCTCCCAGCAAGTTTGAATTCAGTGAAGACGTTAGGATTAAAAACAATATCCTCACTACCATCAGAGGCTTTGGCAGACACAGAAGCAAATTCTTTTACATCCTCAGTTTTTTTTCCGTCTGTTGAATCCTGCAGAAAGAAAGTAAAGGACATGCAATTTAACTATTGGAACTTCATCACCAACAATATTCCCACCAGCCATAAGCTAATTATAAGTCAAATAATTGAAACACAATACCCTTCCAGCATTGCATTCAACCAGATAAAAATAATCGAGTACAAAGGCACAACAATTTTCATAATAGCCAATGGTAGGCTCATACATGTTCAGTTACCCTTTTAAAACACACGATGAATAAGATAAAGAAACAAACGTAAAAGGAGAACAAACATACCAAAACTAATGCTTCTGCCTTTTCATTACAACAGTAATCTTCCATGTTAGAAATACCAGGCATATATTAAATGAATGCTCAAATTGATGCACAAGCAAAGGAGTGATTTCTGTACTAAATATGAACCTCAAACAAGTACTTTCTTTTCAGAATATATGTTTGGAACAAGTCTTCTGCATATCGAGATGTGTCATATGCTACAATAGAGGGTATTGTGTTCATTGGGAATTGTATTTGCTTCACTAAAACTATGGTACACGTATGTTCAAATTCATACATAGTGCTTATCGGATGTGGCTAGGAAACTGCACTAATATTTACTCCTCTTAAATGTAATTATTTCTGAAATTAAAAATTTCAATAAATCATAGATAAAAAATAAAAAATACTTGAGCATAATTAGTGAAGGACTAATATCCATTCCACTACTATTGCACTTACTGGCTTGTGAGCATCTGCAACATTTTGGGAATCGTTCACCAGTGTGTCAGCATCAGCAGCATTTGGGGAATCATTCACCAGCTGATCAGAATCAGCAGCTGCTTGGGAATCATTTACCAGCAGGTCAGGATCGGTTGCCTTTCCAGAATCAGTGACCAAATTGTCAGCCTCTTCAGAATTCACCTTGGTAGGTTTCAATGCCTCTGCTACTTGGGCCTGTTCACACAAAGAGCCAGTCAGCTATGAAAAACTAAAAACACAAGGAAAACCCCAAACATCCTTGACATTATGGTGTGCTTACCTGGCAAAAGGCAGTAATTAATTCTGGCCTCAAGATACAAAATCGAGAACCAGGCCCAGTATAGTTGGCATCACGAGGAGTTACCCTCAACAAATCAAGAAGGTAGTGTCTGATTTGGTTTAAAAAGAGCAAAGCATCAGTGCATTAGCACGATATGCTATACAAACAAAAATGAGAGTTTTAAAACACAAAGTTAGGAAAGTTGCAACAGATAGCATCTTTGAATTAACTTCAATCTACTTGCATTCAATAACTATAACACATTGGACAATGAATTACATATGGGAAAAAATAGCCAGAATTGATTAGTAACGGTACAATCTAAATCTTCCTGCAGTAAAAATTATGCCTTTGAAACTATGCATTAGGAAATCTGTAGACATCCTATCACCAAAGTACACAAACTGAAAATAAAAAAGTCAAATAATTACCTGTCATCACCACCAACAATGCCCTTACACTCAACAGGTGCAGCTAATTTGAAAACATTTCCAGATCCGTCAAGGACTAAATGTTCCTTCAAATGAAGGCATTTGGCAGCCTCTGACACCTATTAACAAAATCAGAGAATAAATAAAAGGTATCTTATTGTACAGATAATGCAATTTTAAAAAATCCCAACACCTATTAGTGTAATAAGCAAATAAAACAATACATCTTAGTTTACAGATCATGCAATCTAAAAAATACTTAATTTTTTCCCTACCAACCAATTTTCTTACAATTTAATTTCACACAAATCAGGAGATGCTTCAAATTCAAATTAGACACTCTAACTAAATTTAAATGGCTACACCCTTCTTTACCTTAGAATGAAAATCTTCATTCCAGCAAATTTTCTTTCCATTGTCGACAGAGCCATACAAGAGAGAGTCTGACTTGTCCCCTTGAAGAATGCCCGGCAATACACTCTGCAGCACAATATACAATTTAATTTGAGAATAAGGATTTACAGGGTTTCAAATTTCAAAATTAAATTAATGCAAATTTAAGTACAAATCTAATACTTATAATCACTCCAAAATCATTAATAATAGAAAGCAATTTGGCATATATCATAAAATTATCCTAAACAGTTTACAATACTCAAAATATAAAGGGTCACCTATTAAAAATATTGAAAATATATTTGGGTTGAAATGAATAGAAACTAATCACTTCATAGATATAATAAAGAAAATAATACATACAACATATGTTCATCCTACAAACTAATACAAATAAGAAATTGAAAAGTCTTGTCATGTTTTATAACCTTCTTGATACAGTTCAGCATGTCCTTATTCGTTTTCTCACCATTTTGAAGCTATTTTGACAGGCATTAATTCCTTAAGTTGCACCACAAAGTATTTTTAGAACAAAAAATCCAAAAAAGTGGATGGGTTGAAACACCGAACAGCCATATCTTGCCTTTTAGACAAGCATAGACCAATACCAAATTGATATAAACTATAGCAACACTTTCATGTAAAAACAGAAAGTCAAGTCCGCCATAGGTAAATTTGAGCTTCATTACAAACCTGAGCTACCACTCTATGCCCCCTGTAGTCAATTATAGCCATAGCAAGATTATAAAGTCCAGCAACATCGGCTTCTTGGTAAGCCTTTGTGCCCTTCAAATCATTGTTTGCAGAAGCATACGTGGCTTGCTCATTCTCAGCCAGCTGAGCTTCTGGAGAAGCATCTTGAGTGGTTTCTGTGCCATTAAGATCATCTGAACTTGAACCAATATCTTTTCCTCCATTAGGAACCTGAGTTTCTCCATGAAGTGGAATGGAAGCTTTATCAGAAGAACTTTGCAAAGTGCCAGAGCTCCAAGTTTTTGAATTAGAATCCACACATTTCTTTGACAGCTTCTCAAGGTCAGCATCAATAGCAAAACTAAAGAATATATTGTTGTGTACATACCTGTCACCAAAACCCACGCAAAATGAGCCAAAAGGCTTTTAAACTACACGGTAAAACCCATATGTGTAAAGGGGCACAATTACAATGAGAACGAGTATATGATCTATGACAACAACAATCTAAACCAAATTAATGAACAAAAATAACAACGCATCATATACCAACATGAGAGCCACATCATGAAAATGCTTTTCACAACACAACTACAAAATTTATGGACCAGGAATAAGTATCTTATGTTCCCTCTCTCCTAACCCCAGACAGGAAAAATGTAACATGCAACTTCCTCTAGACATTACTTTTCAACATCCTAAAATAATAAAATATTAGAATATCAAAATAGCTATTTACAATTTCTATAAAGTGAAGTTTCAGGATTCAAAAGACACACTTACATGTGAAAACATTCAGGGTCAGTTGGGTTTATTGGAGGAATGCAGCCACTGATCACTCCAATCGCACCATTAATAGCTGCATCAACAAAGTCTGATGTCACTTTATAAAGTGCCCTATCCCGCAAAATCCTACACCAATAAACAAATCACCTAAGAAACGTAGATATTTAATGATAATATCTCTTCACCAAACTAAGAACAGGATTAAATCCAAATCCATCCATATAAATGATAGATAAAGACACCTCTCCTGTGGAGTTGTATGAGGAAATTCTCTGCAGGACTGCAGCTCTTCATTCCAGTCTCTTTGCATGCCAATTGGCTCATTGCCATAAAGAAGAGTCAAAGCATTCTCAGCCCGGGCTGCATCACGTCTGTGGTCTGCTAACACCCCAATGCAAATTACAAATACATCAATCCAGTCTGAGATCCAGATATTAGGAACCTCATTACAAGGACTCCTATAATTTCATGACATTTTAAAATTGGCTTCCAAATCAAGTAGGACATAATAACAAACGAACAAAATAAAAGCCTTCCCTCTAGGCTGCAACAGCAGCATAGGTCAAATAACTTCTTTGTGTTCTATCAAAAATCAAGTCTCGGGAAGTTTTTTAGAAAATATACTTTAAGTTTTACTCAATCTCACAAAACTAGTTTTGAATGGTTTGCACCACACTTATGAATTAAAATTTAAACATATCTCAGTCAATGGAGTTTCCAACACCCACCAACATGCCAAGGACATCCAGAGTGGGAATACGGGGGCTTGATATTAGATAGCACAATAGGTCCAACAAATCTCACCAGGCTAGGTCCTTGAAAAACTCTAATAGCATTTTAGAAATTGAACTTTAAGTCTAACTTGGCCTCATAAAAATGGCTTGTAAGTCAAAGTTTGCACTCCACTTATATATTATAATTTGATCATATCTACCTGATGTGAGATCTCCAATAATTCTATTTAAATGAAGTCCTTGATAATAATTTAAGTTTTTTGGTATTACTCTAACCATCACTACTTCTTTCGTTTTGTTTTTATCATTGTTATAACTTGTAACAAAATAGTTCTTGAATATGTGACAATAATTTGCCATATAGTAAATGACAACAAAAGTGCATGAAAACTACATGGCCAGATGTGTTAATAGAAAGATGTTTAATAACAATGTGCTCTCACAAAACAAATAAGAAAAATACATCGTCAAGAACTAAAGTAAAAGCAACAATATCATCAAATTAGATAAAGAAAATACTACAACAAAGAATTTAAAACTAATGTTGATGAAACAAAAATGCCAGAGGCTAAGCTCACCAGGAACAGGGTATAATCCAAGCCAAGAATTAGGTGGCAACAAAGATTGCACATTTTCAAAAGGATGGGCAGCTGCTCTACCCTCCAATACTTCCCGGAAAGCTTCAAAATTGGACAAAAGGTTAAGTTCTGGGTTTCAAAGCAAACTTCTCAGAGATTTAAGTCCTAAACGATAAGTTATCACACTTCACTACCTTTTTTGAATTTAGGGCTAATCTTTTGTAAGAGAGCAACAAGATTTGTTGCTTCAAAAGTAGCTTTACTTTGTCTTGGGTCAAGAGTGTTTGCTGAGCTCGAGTTCACATAAAACATTTTTGTACTTCCCGTGATACAAAATTTATTACCCTCAAGAGTGATCACATCCAAATAAATCAAATCTCCAAGAAGCCTACAAGCAACCATAGAACAGTCTCATGCATATAAACAAAGCAAGCCAATGAAATTACATTAAAATTACATTAACTGAAGAGGATGTGTCTTGAGATACCTTCTATAGCTCGGAGGAGGATTGAAGGATGAAAACACTATGCTCTCTACGCATTTAATATCCTTCAATGGGGAAGATAACAAATTACCCAATGAACCAGAGATGTCCTCCATATAACCAAGTCCATCGAGCTCAGGAACTTCAGGTTTCAAGGTATCTGATATTCCAGGAAATTAGGAAGCAGTCTAGTAACTATCCCATACCTACTGGATTTATCAAATACTGATTATAGCAACAGAAATATCCTATACCTGCAGAATTTGCACCTTTATTTTGTGCTATCTCATTCTGTAGGGCAAGCGATGTTGATAGTGAAGCATGGAGATTAGAAAGGGAAAGCAACTCCCTTGTACGGTGAACATGGGCCCTTATAGATCGATCATCATAAAATGCTGAAAAGAGGATTTATCATATTGTGATCCACCATAGTTTAATCATCAAAAGTACCCAAAGTTCGTTAACATACCTGGGACCATTTCCAAGGAGCAACCACCAGTAGTAATATCAGCTACTTCAGAAATTTCATTATAATCTTCCAGGTGATGAGTTGATGCATCCTTCGTATGCAACAGTAAATCATAGCATGTGATAAAACACGTCTCAGGAGCATCAAGGAGGAATTGTCGTACATCCATGACAGAATCTCCCGGATTCAACTGTGAATCACTTATACAAGTTAGAAGAAGCTCAATTCCTCAGCTTTCTTCAAATGAAATGCACATGTAAACATCATATTATAAATGGTTAAATGTTCAAACAATTTTACATCAACAAGAATAAAAGGAAATAGTCAGATCTCCATCATGATCATCTTGTAACCACTTGATCACTTGGTTTCTCTTAATGTGTTGTGATATAGTAACAAGCAAAAGCTTGACAAATTAATTTAACTGACCTGAAGCTCAAGTTTCTCTCCAGTTTGTGTTTTAACAGAAACAGGGTAAAGTTGAAGATCACCTGCACAATAATTTTACCAAATATTGGTCATAAAATGAAATTGAAGTCTTAGTATATCCATTAACAAAGGAATGAAATAAATTTGACTAAATTACCAATATTTTTAATAGAAGACTAAACAACTGCAATTGCACAACAAAAATTATCAAATATAATGCATAGCACGAAACATGATAAAACTTGCACAATCACCTAATCCCTAGTAAAATAAGGGTTTCACATATGTTGCAAGGCATATATTCTGTGTAAAAACATATGAAGTTGGCAAAATTCACATTATTTACAGATAATCTTAGTTATTTTAAATTATAAACCGTAGGAAGAAAAAAATTTAGTATTGTGAGAGTGATGGAAAAGAACGAGATAGGATAGAAAAACAAGAAAATATAATTTCAACCTTAACTAAATTATGAGTATAGCAATTAAAAAAACAAAAAACATTCAGAATTAGTTACTAGAAACACAGACACGATGAAACATAAACAAAAATTGACTAATGAACAGTCAAACCCTGTAAGCAATGCTTTTTCAGAGCAATTCAGATCACTAAGCAAGAATGGGGTCACCAATAGACCTAAAGGGCCTATTGTGTAAATCCAGTCAGATAAAGCTGGATTCAGTAAGATAAAAATAGGAAATTTTCCTCCCTAGAGCACAGTGGTTGTTATGGCTGCGATTCCATCCTGCTAGGACACAAATGCAGTACCTCACTACAGAACAAAAGGTCCCTGTTGTGTACATCCAGTCAGATTAAGCTGGATTTAGTACGATAAGAATAGGAACAACATGATTCGGAAATACTAAAAAACAAAGAAATAAAGTCTGAATTAAAGAAGCAAGAGATCAAAAACATTGAATTGAATGAACAAGAAAAGAAAAAGAATATTAGGAAGATATAAATAAATGAATGATAAGCATAGAAAAAGAAAGAAATGGAAGGGAAAAGACAAAAGGAAATAACGGTAAAGATATATTTTAAAGTATATGACTGTAACGCTGCGGAAAATGAAGGGGAGTTACATAATGGGTGGCACAGCACGTGGCATGATGGGTGCCTTCCGGAATAGCACCATACAGCAGCAAATAACCGATGGCAGGTGTCCAAAATTGCCACATTGTAGCAGCCATAACAGTTTTATAACAACTTGGGATTTTAAATTGCACATAACCATAATATTACACAAATAGCCACAACTGAGGTTACAATGTAGTTAGGCAAGAAAAAGTAATATGCAATTTTATGTATTCCACCTATAAAGTTGTGTTTTAATGATTGGAGTTTCATTATTTATTTGGTTTCATACTGTTTTTACACAAACTACAGATATTCTATTCAATTATGATTTATTCTTAACTACTTTTTGTTTAATGTAACTTGAGTGTAACTTCTTTATCTCTTAATACTTTTAGATATCAAAAAAGTTTTACGTCCAATTATCATGTAATGTCGTTAATTCCTAACCCATTTCACCTTGCTTTTGTTGGTTCCCTTCAGTTGTTGTTTCATGTTCTTTCGACTCATGATTGACACCAACAGAATCACCAATTGCTGCAGTTTCAGCTACGTCAGCTTTTGCAGATTCTAAGGTGGCTTCCAGGTTATTCTTCACAGAAAGATCAGAATGGACTGGTGGTTCTGAAGTACTAGAAGCATGCTGGGACCCTTTTTTGTTCCTTCCTTTGCTTGATTTTCCAGCCATTTGCTCTTTCTGAAATCCAAACATCCATGTCAACATACCACACAAAAAAAGAAAAACAATAAAGTAAGTAAATTAAGGGTCTGATACAAAAGTCAAAAAAAGCAAACCATTAACAATCATCCCACAAAATCACTTCACCTAATTGAAAAGCATGTAAACCAGCATTGATATAAGGTCCACAATCCCATAGACAATAAAACATGCTAATACAAACAACTAATGCCACAATGTCTCAAAACTTTCAAAAACAGAATTTCTAAACAAAGTTAAAGCCCCAACAAAACATAAAATCCATAATCAGATAAAAATATTGAAAGGTCTCAACTTTTAAACACAAACAGAACCACATATCAGGTGAGTTCCATTTCTGGTAGATGATTCCCATAAGAATCACGTAAAAAACATAAAATATGAATTCAAAATAATATAACAAAGACCACAACAACCTTCATTATCTCTTCTATTCCCAAAGAACCCACACAACAAAAATCATCAAACCTAAAATCCAAGTTTAAGGTTTCATTCTAATTTTATTTTTTGTCAGGGTAGTGAAGAAAAATATCATGAAAGAAGGCGAATTACCAGTAAGCCGAAACAATTAAACGTGAAGTGCGAATTAGTTAAGAAATTGCATAGAGATAAGAAAGAAATAAAAAAGGGTTTTAGAAGGTTTTGAAAAGAAAAGGTTTTTGAGGTTTGGAAGAGCGAGAGAAACCAAGAAGCAGTGGCTGAGGCGGCTTCTTCCTTGCGAGAGAGAAACAAAGGAAAATGAATGTGAAATAATTTGGAACTATTGGGCTTGGGCCTTCGTTCTTAAAAATATTTTATGTAACCTATGTTTTCATTTACACCTGATATATTTTAAATAACAAACCTATCTTTTCACTTGTTTCAAATTAGGTATTTTTAAGTCTACTACTTAAATTATTAGACATTCATTCCTACTTAATAACCTACCTCTTATTGGATTTCTTTCGTTTTTCTAAACCTTCAAAAATCTTTTTGTTTCTTATTTGTAACACATTTTTGTCATGATATTTTTCTTCATGACAAAATAATATAAAATTAAAAGAAAACATTGATGTCTAATTTTTTTTAATTTACAATTTATACATAACACAGCATAAACACTACGAAAAAAAAGAGAAGAAAAGTAAATGAGATGAAAGAAAGAAGGATGCAGAAAGAAAAAGTTAGTATATATTATGAAATTTGCTTAACCTAGCTACCAATTGTTAAATTTTGACAAGTATAGAGAGAAACACTCTTAATTAAATTTAAATTATTTTAAATATTATTAAAAATAAATTCAATATATTAGGTAATATATTTAAATTAAATAGTAATAAAATCAATTAAAATAATGACTAATATTAATATATTTCATATTTATTTTCAGATGTTGATAATATAATATTCATAATGAATTGATAACGACTTAAATTATAAATTAAATATTGGAACAATAATCTTGAAAAACTGAGTGAACAATAAATTAAATCTATTACACAAATTTATAATTTTCCTCAAAAACCTAACCATGAATTAATTAAATAAGAAAACAACACATCAAATATAGATCATCAGAATTAACTTTTAGATGAAGTTGTGAATTAAATAAAGTTTAGATTATTTGTGTTTATTCTTCCTTCTTCACTTTAATAGAAGCAAACTCCAAATTTAAAGAACATTAAAAAAATAAAGTAGGTTTATTCACAAACAAAAAACTTTAATGTTGAAATCTCTTCTTTGGCTCTCCATTTGGAATAAAAGATGGTCTTCTTCATTTAAAGCCTTTATCATAATAAAGTTGTGTTCATCCTTGACCGATAAATGAGTTTCAGTATTTGACATTAGTAACATTACACGAATACCAAGAATTACATAGCTCACAAGATATAATTGCATTTTTCATTAACCAAAATTAATTATTTACAAATGGTAATAAACCAACAAAGTAGACAATATGGCTTGTCTTGCTTGGTAAGGTGTCAATTTGACATGAAAAGCTATCAATATGATAATAAAAGTAACTCAAATGTGCACCTTCTTATGAAAATTTTAATTTGAAAAAAATAGTCTATAGAAAGTTATTAGTTGGTTACATTGAAGATTACAAAAAGATTTTAGTTCAGGTCAACCATTCGTCATCTTTAGTTGGGTAGTGTTCATGTTATAAGTAACCATATTAGCCTAACCTTTCATGTCCACTCTATAACGTATTAAAAGAAGTTCAAAAGTGAAGGCAGTTGTAAAATCACGTTCAACATAATAAAAAAACATAAGCATTTGTTGAAATAAATTATTCAAAAAACTTGTTATTGAATTCTAGAAAAGAAGAACTTTTGTGACTTTTTTTTCTCTTATAAATCACTTTCGAACTTTATTGACATATGTAGACTATTAGGGAAAGAATTTAGTCTTTTGGCAAAAAGAAATTGTACTTGAAGGTCTAGTTTGGAAAATATAATAAAATTAGTTTTTAGGTGCACTATTTATTATTGTTATATGAATTGTACATGATGTTCATATAAAATTGCTCCTTAATTCACTCAAATTTCATATAATATTAAACATGTTAAAAGCAAAATATTATAAAGTTTTGTAAAGATTTCTTTATAACAATTCATAGCAAATGTTATTTCTTAAGATAAAAAATACACCAACTTTAAATATCTAAGTTAGGATGTTCTTGGAAAATCTGATTAAAAAATTCAGTAAATTACGAGTTCAATCACATTGATATTTAAGATCTAATTCAAAAATAAATAAAAAAATAAAAATTAAATTATCAGATAAGAACTGTTTTAATTACAAACTCCTTTAGTTCTCAAAGCAAACACGAAAGGATCAAAATAATGAGACACTTCCAATTTGGAACACAAAAAGTAACATAAAACAATAAATTAAAATAAAATGAAAATAAGATGACAAGTCATGTTAAACTATCTCGTGCTATTTTTTGTCATTTTGTTCCTTTGACTTGTTTAAAGTTTGGTCAGAGTGGGAGACAAACTCGAATATTGTAAATCTCGCAGCTCCAAAAGTATGTGATCCATGGGGTATTAAAGAATTGTGAAGGACAACATTAACTCTTTCATAAATCCAAACACCTAACATTGCATATCCTTTAAGTCCAATGTCAAACCACCAATGGCCAGAATCAATAATGTCTACTAAACTTGACTCCATATTATTCTCATTAACATGGAACTCTTTTCTAATACAATCCTGAAGTACTTGTACTCAATTTTCTCTAATTGGTGGCTATACAAGGAACAATTCAAAATCTGTTAGACAAGAATAAAGTGTATTTTTCTTTCAACCTATTACATAAAAGTTTACATACATTTTTCTTAGATATAAAACTTAACCTTAAGTATATTATAGCCACCCCATTTAGATCTTACTAAAGTTTATTGGTAATTTTCTGAAAATTATTCCACTAAATTTATTAAGAGCATTGGCAAGTCATTACTAGTGTGAAATAAGCCTTCCACATTTAGCATTCAATGTCAAAATAGAAAAAAGTTAACGTTAAAAATGATTGGTGACATTATTGTAAATAAATGTTCAAATTCAACGTCGAAAATGCTCAAATTTCGATGTCACGTGCTTATTTGATGTCAGCATCTCACATCTTAGACGTCAATTAATGTTGTAAACTAACTTCTTAAACAATATATAGTTGCATGAATCATTTCAACCTGAAAAAAATGACCATTGGGCTGTTAAAGAAGCAATCAGACGTTTAGAAAGTGAAATTTTGACGTCAATTAACGTTAGAATTTCCCTTTCTAGACACTATATATCCTTCAATTTTGGTGAATTCATTAAAACATTTGGCGGGCAAGTGTAAAAGTTACTAACATAAGACATCTGATACCCTAGATTCTAACGTCAATTGCCTATAAGACGTCAGAATTTTGCCCTTGCCACCGTTTGATACATTATTTCTTCACGCTTTCATTTCTTCCTGAACCTACATTTTCGAATATGAGTGTGTGAAAGAACAAAGGCTACTTTTTTGTCACTTACTTCTTGCGAAAGTATTTCTCTTGCCATTGTTGGGATATTTATTAGTTTTAACGAATTTATATCATTTTTTCGTTTAATATTGATGTCATTTACGCAAGTTGAAACTCCATCATCCCAAGTGAACCAATTACTTCGTTCACGAGTGCAAGAAAGAAAAGAGGTCAATTTTGGGTTATTTACCATAAATGTATGTGTTTCCGCAAGTGGAGGTTATGAACTTTTTTTTGTGTTTATAGTTTCATTTCGTGTTTTCATGCTCCATTGTAGGTCCATCACAACAAACAACAACGTCGGGAAGTTCTTCACTCTTCATTACTGCCAATGACTCCCTTCTATCAAGGTTAGTTTTTTGGTTGTGGTACACATGATTTGATATATTATTTTATATGTGATTTATAGTTTCCCTTATTGTACTTTGTATGTTGTTTGTTTCTGTAAATTAGATAATTTTTTAAATGTGATTTTTGGCACTTTATTTTTTATATAAATTTTCAAAATAGTATTGATCGAACCTAGATAAATGAACGCCGTATAGTCAAGAGTATGAAAAGGGTGTTTTCGAGTTTATACAATATGTTCAAGAATACTCAAACCTTGTGAATGAGACATATTTTTGTCTCTATGTTTGTTGTCTTAACCAAATATGTCAAGACTTGGACAACATGCGTGATTGGTACGACTGTCGCGGTCATACAAATTTTATGTGCAATTAAATAATGCAGTATAGCTAGGATGTGACTCCTAGGTCGTCTCACAAGGACCAAATCTGGTTCAGTCTCGGGTCAACACGTAGTGGGGGGGTTGTGAATGTTTTTGTTTTTTATGCGAAAAAATTAAAATGAACTGGAATTTAAATAACACCAAATTAAATACGGTGAAGTAAAATGCAGTACAGTAAAAACCCAATGGTAAAAGATATCAAAATAAAATAAACGCGGGAACATTAAACGTATAGAACGTAAAACGTTAAACACAAAAATAAAAGCATCAATAAAAACAAACCATAAACATAAAACTAAAAATGGTAAAACTGTAATTAAAACAGTAAAACAAAATTTAAACAGTAAAAACGATTTTGCTACAGTAAAAACGAAAATACAGCAAGGTAAAACAGTAAAAAATAAATCTGAAACAGAAAACTAAAATACAAAAAATAAAAATACAGAAAAACGAAAATACAGTACATAGTAAATACAGAAAATAGTAAAAACAGTAAAACATTTAATACCAAAATGAAATTACATGCAGTAAATAATAACAGTAAAAACAGCAATTACAGAATTTCAAAATCAGTAAAAATAACAGCAAAATACAGAAAACAGTAAATATAGAAAATAGTAAATTTAGAAAACAGTAAAAACAAATTCAACATTACTGCAGTAAAATACAAAGAACAGAATTAATCAACATGCAAAAGATAAACAGCAACAGAAATTAAATTGCATAAAAATGTAATACAAAAATTAAAATACAGCAGAAATTAAATTACAGCAGTAAAATAGAAACAGTAAAACAGAATTAAAGTTTCAGAAACATAAAATTAACCAAACTTTGAATTAAAATTTAAATTGTACACAAATTTATTACAACAAAGAAAATTAAATGGGAACCTAACAGGCATACTGGTGTAAAATGTCAGCTGTTGCCTCACGTTCCAGCCCCTCTTGCCACGTTCCAGCTGCTGGACTTATTCAGTACTGCACTCCTTCTACTCTACGCTACTGACCAGCAGCTACTCCTTCATCAGTCCCCCTCTACGGCCCTCTCCTCTTTGCAGACCAAAACTTCCTTTTATTTTTGGCAATGAGAACTATGTTTGTCTCTATGTGGAACTCCTTCCAGCCGTCCAAATTAGTGCACCACTTCCTTAATAGAATTATATCATGGGCCCTCACCATATCCACATCAATTTTGAACGTAACTTTCTTTCCATCCAACACCACTTCTTCATTTTAAAACAAAAGAAAACTCCTCTTCCGCAACCTTCCAAACAAATCCACTTTCTTTCTTTTCTAGTGCCTTGCAGCAGCCGTGGGCTCCTCTCTTCCATATTCTTTGAATCAATTGTTGACCAACTTGTATTGCTGATCAACTTGTGCTCCTTGGACGTGAGAAAGGAAATGGGGCCTTCCATTCTCCACTTATCTTCTTCCATTACACGCTTCTCCTTCAAGTTGTGCACCTCCCATGCTTAACCGTGGAGTATCTTCTCTAACTTCATTGCTGGACCAAAAAGCTTCTTCCAAGCTGCAGGGTTGCAAACCAAGCGAGACCTCCTTGGGTGACTGCTCCATACGTTCCAACTCTCTCTCTCTCTGCAGCAGCCGTGAGCTCTTCTTGCTGGAACGTCCATGCTGCTGCTGCTGGACCAAACACCGTGAGCTTCCCTTCTCCATTTCCCGTCACAACCTTCTCTCCATGCGTAACAATCTGCCTCAAGCTTTTCCGTGGGCAACCAGCAGCTTCTTCATTCATTCTCAAGCCATGAACGTGCTGGACAGCAGCCCTTTCACGTGTGTACCTTGCATGCTTCCAGCATCTTTTTACTTTGCTAGATGTCACCCTTTTCCAATAATGAAGCACCCCTTTCAAAAAGTAAAATGACCATAATGCCCTCTAAATATGACAAATTATTACCCAATAATTTTCCTAGAATTAATAACGTAAATAATTAACCATAAATAATTCAAATTAATCAAAATAAGAATTACCGGTCAAATTAAGCACAATTATGAAAAATGAGAAAATACTAGACAATTAAGCACAATTCCCTGACTAATTTTAGCACAATAAGCTAAGTGTAGTGAAGAAAATAATGATTCATCAAAATAGACCACACTTAGTCTTTTGCACTCCTGGGCAAAATTAAGACGCAAATCAGGGAATGGTTCAAAGGACATTTAGGAAGGTGACACAAACTCAGCAGACAGAAAAATATAAAAACTCACAAGAAAACACACAAAATTTACACAGTTCTCAAAAAGTCTGGACAGAGGAAAGAAGTAGAAAATATCCAACACGTAATCAAGAAAAGTAGATACTTATAGAAATTATCCAAGCAATTCAATACGTAGAAAAATAATTAATAAGCTTAAGAGGTGATTTAAAAATAACAAAACCTCACAGATGCACTCACAGTGTTTCTCTCAAGTGTCTAGGGTAAATAATTTCAACTCGATGTACTCAAGAAAACAAACACAATCAGACTTGGCAAGCTTCTAATTATCAATACTTAAAACATATGCATGTTCAGATCAAAAGGTCTTTACTGGGTTGTAATGGGGCCAAGGACAGGGGAGGATAAATTTGGATAAGTAGCTATAGCTCAAAAGAAATAGAGGTGCACTAGGAAAAAAATGTAAACACAGTGAAATCTCACCCAAACCTCTAATTCAATCCTCTTCTCGACTCCATTATTCACAGAATTATTTTTCAATTTTTTTTTCTTTTTCTCATCATTTATCCTATCTTTTTTTTTCTTTTTTTTTTTAATCACACAACAGGATATATATTATCATTTCAAAACATGATGAGGAACCAACTAGCCAATTCATCAGAATTCCCAAGGAGACCACACTTATTTACAAAATACTTCTATAGCTCCAGACTTTCCTAAGGTTAAGGTAATCATTTGTTTTTCACTTAGGATCAGTGTATGAGCTTCAACACAAAGAAATATATACAGTTTAGGCTCAAAGGGGTTATCAAAGGATAATAACAAGGTAGGCTTATTTGGCTAAAGAGGCTCAAAAACAAAAATGCCTTTATCATGTCTGAACATGCATATCAATCAAGTATATCAGAAAGAATCAAGTCAAGGCATATGTGCAAGCAATCAAGATACATATCACACACAAGAAGGAAAATTAAGTGGCTCAAATCTCACACAGGGTATTCGTCACAATCAAGTCATCCTCTTAAACACATAATCATCTTTCCAAGCAAAGAAAAGCAAGGATTTTAAACCATAAGTATTAATGAAGTGAAGGAAAAATCTACAACTTTAGACATCATCCAGAAATCAAGAGAAAAATATAAAATTTATTGCACACAAAACTCGATAAAAATAACTTTACAGAAAAAAAATTTAACACTCTCTCAAAAACAAAAATTTAACACACAAAATACAATCTAACAGAAAAATCAGAATTTCTTCCCAGTAGACCACACTTAAATCACACAATGTCCTCAGTGTGTTACAATCATCAGATTATCAATTTCAGAGCAGTCAAATAATATAAACAAGTGCAATAAAAGGTAAGGAAATGGGAAGAAATTTTAAGTAACATCCATCAGTAGATGTTATCAGTGACATCCATCAGCAGATGTCGAAATCACCTAGCACCCATCAGTAGATGCTAATTAATTTTTATTACTAATTTTTTTTATTTTATTTTATTTTATTTTATTATTATTTTTTTCTGAAAAAGGATACCGGTACTGTGACAACAGTCTCCGTGGCAACGACCGGAACTGTTGCTACAGTGGAAACAATTTGCCTATAAATAGGCCAATCTCAGCGCCTGAGTGGCATTTCCTGACTTCCACTCTCTCTCTGCTCCTGTCTTCTCTACTCCTCTCTCCTCCTCTCTCTTCTGAGCATCTGGAGTCTGCGCGGAGCCTCTGCCACCGCGCCTTCTGAAGAGTCTGAGAACCTCGAGGAGCCTCTGCAAGCCCTACTACTCCAGGTAAGTCCTCTACACCTGGATCCCTTTTTCTTTCTGCTTGCTTAACTTTTCCTGCCGTCTCTTTGCTTCATTTTTCTTCTTTCCTTTCATTCTGCTTATTCTGCTGTTATGCCTTCCTGCTTTCCTTCTTCTCCTTTTCCTTTTTTCCAGATCTTTCATTTTTTTTTTCTTTTTCTTTTTCTGCTTTCTTTTCCTGCTTTCATTTAAGCCTTCAGTTCCTTCTTTATTTTCAGCTCTTATTCGCTTTCTTCTTCACCTGCTAAACACTTAAAACACATAAAACACAATTGTCTTAAAACTTAAGGGGTATATCGGCTGGAAACCAGACGTTAATCTCCCTTCGATTGAAGGTATTGTAGAGACAATCGGGTAGAACAACGCCACGTACCCCACTTAAAACTAAATAAACACATAAACATAATATACAAGAACAAGGACAACAGGACAACTGGACATAGATCCGTTTAGGACCCTTTGCGAGGACCGTGAAACAGATCTGAGACCAAAAACTGAAACATCAAAGCATGACTGGACAAAATAAATCTGAAAGGAAACAAGAACAAATAAAGAAAACACTGAATTAAGAATCTAATGTTTTTATGTTTTTTTTTTATGTTATGCTTTTTTTTCTTGTTTTTGTTCTTTTTATATGTATTTATTTTTTATTTATGTATTTGTATATTACGAGAGGAAGGATGAGTGATATGGAATCAGAGAGATATACCAGTCAACGATGGCGTCCTACAGATGATCAGATCACGATGATGACCAAAATCTACAACTATGGGGTCACACACCCAAGCCGAGCGCAAGTCGTCGAGATCGCGTCTCGACGAAGGACCTTCGCAGATGCCACTGAATATAACGTGCACTGCTGGTTTAACAACCATGGCAATCGGGTCAGGCGCTGGCAAGCGGAGATAGACCCCACAGGCACTCTCTTTTCACAACTGCCGCTATACATGTACGGTAAGACCTCTGATCACACCTCCAATGAATTTTCCATTCCTCTTCTATTATTAACACAAGTTTTTTATTTTTTATTTTTTTATTTTTTATTTTTTTTTGTTTGAAAGAAAACAACTGGGTGATAATGAGGGCACCGAGGCTGCTGGATTTGTTTCCAGTTCCGATCATTATCGATTACGACAGAAATGAACGAGAAATTCCTCCACCAAAGCCTCCGCTCGTGACTTTTCGAACCAGAACTCCCTCAACGGAGCTCTCCCTTAGACCACCACAACCAGCTCGAGAATTCTTCCAGTTTTAATGTTTTGTTTATTATTATTTTTTTTTTATGTTTTTGCTGTTGGCCGAGTGTGGCCAGAATTTGAACAAGTACTGTAATAAGGACACTTAATTTTTTTATGTTTTATGTTTTTTTTTATTTGGACTGTAATATTAACGATCAATAATGATCGAACCTCGGACATCTTTATTTTATTTTTATGAATTTTATTTTTATTATCAATGTAAGACAGAATGTTTACTGCGAATTTGGTATGTTTCAATAAATGCACTCAGATTAGTGTCTCTGCTAAAACTTCACTTCTCTGCCTTACATGTTAATTCTACTCTTATGACTATAATAATTTTTTTTTTACACAAAAACTAAATAAATAAATAAAACAGAACACAATTTAACAAAACCAAAGACCTAATATCAAACACAAAAAATCAAAACACACAAAACGCAAATGTCAAAAACAGCAGACAAAACACATATTTACAATACATACATTAACAAAATAACACGCGTGAAAGAGAACACACATTTTTTTTTATAATATTTTTTTTTTAAATAATAATAATTTGTAAACTAAGAAAATCAAAATTCTCCCCTAATTCGCAAATTAAGAAAATTAAGGGAAGAAGGAATAGAAAAACTTCCCTGGTTATGGTGGCAGCTGCCAAATTTGGACAATCAGGGATATGCTTTCCATCACATAATTTAGTAGAGAAAGTTTTAAGAGGAACTGCTTCATCAGTATAGCTTTATCATTCATAGCAAGATGTTTCTTCTTTCTTCCTACAGCAAATTGTTGCAACAATATCTCTTCTTCTACTGGGACTTGTTGAGTGTGTGACACCGGAATAGATATCTCTGGCTCGCTCAAAGAAATAACAGTATACTCTTCTTCATCAATCATGAATTCCTTAATGTCAGTATCTGCATTCTCTTTTAATTCTGCATCCTTGTCATCAAACTCACAATTAATAGTATCTGTTATAAACTTAGAGTCTGGGTGTAACGCATAATCAATTTCAGCACAAATGGAGCAAGAACCAGATTCACAGTCACATTCAAAATTTTCAGAAAACTGTGTTAAATCAAAGTTTAGTCCTAACTTTATAAAGTCATCAGATTGCACAGTTTCTCTTTCAAAATTAATATTGACGCTACTTTCACCAATGGGTTCAAAGGCTGACACTGAATTAAAAATTTTAGAATGGTCAATCAAATTTGTATTAGTATCAGTCATAAACCCTATAAAATCAGTGTGCGTCAAATCGCATGCAATTGAATGTGTCTGCAAATCGGGTAAAGTAATTGGAATATCAGGTTCAGAATAAACCTGTTTTTGCTCACTGAAAAGTTTCTTACCAAACTCCAAGTTATCAGCTGTATCCTCAGGGCTATCAGTGTTAGAATCCAGAATAGGCTGCTCAGGTTCTTCCTTTGTTAACTCAATTGGACTTTCACCAGCCAGCTTGCAGAACAACTTCCTCGCTTCTGATGGGGTTATATCCATCAAACATCCACCAAAAGCTACATCCACAAGTATCCTTTCACTGTCCAGGAGCCCTTCATAAAAATAAATCAAGAGCAAATGCTCTGGAATTTGGTGGTTTGGACAAGTTATGCAGAGCCTGTTAAACCTCTCCCAATAATCTGCTAGGCTTTCTTCTTGAAACTGCTCAATAGTAGTGATCTTCATCCTAATGCTGGTCACCTTTGCTGCTGGAAAAAACTTGTCGAAGAATTTTTGTTGTGTTTCCTGCCAACTATTAAAAGGATACTGGTATATGAACCAGTCTCTTGCTTTATCTTGAAGGGACATGGGAAACATTTTTATCAACACTGTCTCCTTTGAAACATCAGCAGGCCTCATAGACAAACACACCAAACAAAACTCCTTGAGGTGCCTGTACGGATCTTCATGTGCCAACCCATGAAATTTGGGAAGACTCTTGACTATCTCATACATCCAGTCTTGAGAATCTGTCATTTTCTCTATTCTAGTTCAAAATATGTCTCAAACCTGGACTTCCACTCTATGCAAAGATTTAAAAAGAAAAATACAAAAGCATAACATCAAGTAAGACTAATAATTACAGTTTTTATTTTTATTTTTATTTTCTTTTATTAATTTCAGAAACAACAGCTAAATACAAAACACAAAAATTTTTTTTTTTATTTCTTTATTTTTTTTAAGTAATAACTAAATACAGAACACAGCACAATAAAATATAAAAGACAAAACATATATATTAACACAACATAATCGAAAAACACAGCAAAAATCTAAAACGAAAAACCTGGAACTGAAGTGACAACGCCGCCAAAATTTGTTGAAGGTGTCGTTATCGCCTGCAAAAATATACAAGACAAAACACACAAAACAAACATATTAACAGAACAAAAATTTACACAACAAGAATCTAAAACCAAACCGTCTTTGGTCCCCGGCAACGGCGCCAAAATTTGGTACGACTGTCGCGGTCATACAAATTTTATGTGCAATTAAATAATGCAGTATAGCTAGGATGTGACTCCTAGGTCATCTCACAAGGACCAAATCTGGTTCAGTCTCGGGTCAACACGTAGTGGGGGGGTTGTGAATGTTTTTGTTTTTTATGCGAAAAAATTAAAATGAACTGGAATTTAAATAACACCAAATTAAATACGGTGAAGTAAAATGCAGTACAGTAAAAACCCAATGGTAAAAGATATCAAAATAAAATAAACGCGGGAACATTAAACGTATAGAACGTAAAACGTTAAACACAAAAATAAAAGCATCAATAAAAACAAACCATAAACATAAAACTAAAAATGGTAAAACTGTAATTAAAACAGTAAAACAAAATTTAAACAGTAAAAACGATTTTGCTACAGTAAAAACGAAAATACAGCAAGGTAAAACAGTAAAAAATAAATCTGAAACAGAAAACTAAAATACAAAAAATAAAAATACAGAAAAACGAAAATACAGTACATAGTAAATACAGAAAATAGTAAAAACAGTAAAACATTTAATACCAAAATGAAATTACATGCAGTAAATAATAACAGTAAAAACAGCAATTACAGAATTTCAAAATCAGTAAAAATAACAGCAAAATACAGAAAACAGTAAATATAGAAAACAGTAAATTTAGAAAACAGTAAAAACAAATTCAACATTACTGCAGTAAAATACAAAGAACAGAATTAATCAACATGCAAAAGATAAACAGCAACAGAAATTAAATTGCATAAAAATGTAATACAGAAATTAAAATACAGCAGAAATTAAATTACAGTAGTAAAACAGAAACAGTAAAACAGAATTAAAGTTTCAGAAACATAAAATTAACCAAACTTTGAATTAAAATTTAAATTGTACACAAATTTATTACAACAAAGAAAATTAAATGGGAACCTAACAGGCATACTGGTGTAAAATGTCAGCTGTTGCCTCACGTTCCAGCCCCTCTTGCCACATTCCAGCTGCTGGACTTATTCAGTACTGCACTCCTTCTACTCTACGCTACTGACCAGCAGCTACTCCTTCATCAGTCCCCCTCTACGGCCCTCTCCTCTTTGCAGACCAAAACTTCCTTTTATTTTTGGCAATGAGAACTATGTTTGTCTCTATGTGGAACTCCTTCCAGCCGTCCAAATTAGTGCACCACTTCCTTAATAGAATTATATCATGGGCCCTCACCATATCCACATCAATTTTGAACGTAACTTTCTTTCCATCCAACACCACTTCTTCATTTTAAAACAAAAGAAAACTCCTCTTCCGCAACCTTCCAAACAAATCCACTTTCTTTCTTTTCTAGTGCCTTGCAGCAGCCGTGGGCTCCTCTCTTCCATATTCTTTGAATCAATTGTTGACCAACTTGTATTGCTGATCAACTTGTGCTCCTTGGACGTGAGAAAGGAAATGGGGCCTTCCATTCTCCACTTATCTTCTTCCATTACACGCTTCTCCTTCAAGTTGTGCACCTCCCATGCTTAACCGTGGAGTATCTTCTCTAACTTCATTGCTGGACCAAAAAGCTTCTTCCAAGCTGCAGGGTTGCAAACCAAGCGAGACCTCCTTGGGTGACTGCTCCATACGTTCCAACTCTCTCTCTCTCTGCAGCAGCCGTGAGCTCTTCTTGCTGGAACGTCCATGCTGCTGCTGCTGGACCAAACACCGTGAGCTTCCCTTCTCCATTTCCCGTCACAACCTTCTCTCCATGCGTAACAATCTGCCTCAAGCTTTTCCGTGGGCAACCAGCAGCTTCTTCATTCATTCTCAAGCCATGAACGTGCTGGACAGCAGCCCTTTCACGTGTGTACCTTGCATGCTTCCAGCATCTTTTTACTTTGCTAGATGTCACCCTTTTCCAATAATGAAGCACCCCTTTCAAAAAGTAAAATGACCATAATGCCCTCTAAATATGACAAATTATTACCCAATAATTTTCCTAGAATTAATAACGTAAATAATTAACCATAAATAATTCAAATTAATCAAAATAAGAATTACCGGTCAAATTAAGCACAATTATGAAAAATGAGAAAATACTAGACAATTAAGCACAAGTCCCTGACTAATTTTAGCACAATAAGCTAAGTGTAGTGAAGAAAATAATGATTCATCAGTGATCATCTACTCATCTATGATATAATAAGGAGTTATGCGGTTTGAACTTGACATGGAGAAGTACTATACAAGCCTATAACGTCAAGAGGAATAAATTATGTGTACAAATGGATAAGTGATCATTTAAAGGATATGGTGGTACATGATGTGTTAATGAAGAAAATTTTGGATGAGCTCATTTATAAGATTCTCTTAAGAATGATTAAGAGGAATAGTTGTATCCAGGATACACAAACTTTTCACGCATATTGGCAAGTTTGAAATTGTTTAGTTTAAAAGCAACAAATGAATGGACCGATAAAAGTTTCACTTAATTATTAGAGTTGCTGAAGGAGATGCTTCTAGAAAATAACATGTTACCATACGTAACTACGAGGCAAAAAATATATGTTCAATGAGTTTGAAATACCAAAAGATTCATGCATGCCCCCAATGATTTGTATTGTATGGAGATGAGTATGCTTCACTAAAGGTGTTCCCAACATGTGGTTTATCATGGTTTAAAAAGAAAGTTGATGGAAATAATGATGATGAAGACAATGATGGTCCATTTGCTAAGGTGATGTGGTACTTACCTATAATACTGTTAAAAAAGGAGTGCTTTGTTTCTCACACCAAAAGGGGAAGGTGAATTGGTGTTGCGTAAAAAATGATTACTTTTAAAAACTTTTTTGCAAAATAGGATGTCTTTAGACTTTTCTTGAATCGCAAGTAAAATGGTATGTAATGCAGCAGTTCACTTAATCGAATACAAAACAAATTAATCGATTGAATAAAAAGTGTAGGATTAGAGAAATCAAACGCTAGTTTTTATAAAGATATAGGTTTTTAAACCAAGGTTTTTACAGCGACCTCACGTCAAAATGTAAAACACCTCTCTAACCCACTAATTTAATATAGGCAATACAACAAATAAGACACGCAGCAAGAACACCATCTTCTACTGTCAAACCCTTTGAGACACTCTCAAATTCAAATTCTTGGAGCTTTTCTTTCCTCTGTAAGATATCATAGTGTTTTCTGAAATATATGAAAGTGTAAAGATTAAAACTTCTTACAAAAATCAAGTCAGGTGTCATATATAGTTTTTCACAAAATAGACACGTTTTAATCTATTTGACTATTAATGTAGTCGAATACATTTGACAGTGGTAACAGAATAATAGTAGTCAAATGCTTTAATTGAATGCGCATTTAATGTAATCGATTCATAATAAATGTTTGGTCATCATATTTAAAAATATGACCGTTGTGATAGTTATGCCAAACATTAAACATTTTTCAAATCAATAACAAAATTAGTCGAATATAAGTTGCATGCAATCGATTAAGTAGAAACACTTAACACATTTTTGAAAACTTTTCTTCACAAAATTCATCACAACACATTTGAAAAGTATTTGTGCAAACATACGAATTTTAATCGATTTCACCAATAATGTAATTGACTTAAATTGTTGTTTTGTCATACTTTAAAGTTCAACCGTAGTGCTTGTGGTTTTTCATTTCCGAAAACATATGTTATGCATCCACATATAAAATCACATATTAAACACAGTGGTATGATATAATCAACACAATAATGTTCACATATATGCTTTTACAGATATAACAAAGTCATCATATCCATATGACATGTATAACACAAAACACACGTGTATTATTATTAATTATGTGTTGTCATCATCAAAAACACAGCTATCATTGAGATTGTAGGTTCAGCTAAACCAGTGCTCCCCCTATCAACAATCTCCCCCTTTTTTGATGATGCACAACCATGATTAATAAAACCATGTTGTACAAGTACAATCACAAATTATCCACAATTACAATTCTCCAATTACATCAAATTACAGATAAAGTCATGTATTAAACACAATGGTATGCTATAATCAACACAATAATGTTCACATATATGCTTTTACAGATATAACAAAGTCAGCATAAGCATATGTCATGTATAACACAATACACACATGTGTTATTATTAATTATGTGTTATCATGATCAAAAACACAATTATCACTCAGATTGTGAGTTCATCTAAACTAGTGCTCCCCTATCAACAATGTCAACAATCTTCCCTTTTTTGATGATGCACAACGATGATTAATAAAACCATGTTGTACAAGCACAATCACAGATTAGACACAATTACAATTCTCTAATTACATCAAATTCTCCCCCTTTGGGCATGATCAAAAAAGGTATACAAAGTATATTGTAATTGAAACACGGATAATCAATCAAATAGAGATGCATGAGTTAAGATAACAAAATTAATTTGATGCTCCCCTTATTAATGATATTCACATGAACTTAATATTTTCTCCCCCTTAATGGAAACATGTGAACAACTTAGCAATATGCAATGCTCCCCCTATCATTATGCATGTTTCAACTTTAAATTACAAAAGCACAATGCAGTAATATAAGAGTATGTATCAGAGCATATAAAAGCATATTCAAGCAATGTATCAGAGCAAGATTACAACAGTAATGTCAGAGCATAATTGATACATTTTGAATCACAAAAACAGTTTAAAACACTTAATATCTCAAAACATATTCACAGCGGAAAATCATAGAGATATAAGATGCATAAACATTTAACAAATAGTAAATCTAGGTTAGAAGATATCATATATCAAAAGTTTGGAATCTTCAAAGCGAATGTCGAAAACCAATTTATTAGAATATTATCTTAATCGATTTCTTGCTGCACATTATTGTAGATTTTCCATCCTAGCTTAGTCAGCAAGCATTGTTCCTACATAACCTTTTTAGGCTAAACTAGATCGAGCAATTTAGTAACAATGCAGTACAATAATCAATCACAGTTAATGTATCAACACGCAATGTTATGGATATTTTAGTGAAAAGATCAAATTGCATACATACACATGTTAATGAATTTTGTTAACCAGTTTCACACAATCAACCACAAATATGATCATTCAAACACAGATTGATTTAAACTGAAATCTGATTTCATTCATGATCAAGCAACTATTACAATCATATATGAACCCAAAAAAGCTATGGCATTTAATGCCAATCATTACAAACAAAACATAAAACAACAGAAGACACAAAACAAAGTTATGGCCTTAAACAACCCTATTTTGATTCAGACATTTCCATAGAATCCTCTTCACTGGACTCATCATCCTCATCTGTTGATTCTTCAGTTGATGTAGAGCTTTCCACATAATTCTTGATAATTTCTTCCATTTTCTTCTCCATACCCATAATAGATTTCTTCATCTTGCTAGCCCTCTTAAAAGTTTTCTTAAATTTGTTTACCACAAATCTCTCAAACTCAGATTTTGGAGAGAATGAAACCAGTTCATTATCAGAATCAGACACTTCATCTTTGTCCTTGATTTGAGTTTGTTCGTCACTGAATACCCATCCTAAGGGCATTTTCTTCAAACCAATACATGTTAGTATTGCCTTTCCAATTTCATTTGTTCTGTTACATATGACCTTAGTCTCACCAGTAAGAACTACTTGGCTGAGTACCAAAATTTTACTAATGAACACACCATAGGGTAGGTTGATCCAGTCATTTACCCAATTTGTTGGTATTCTGAACTGTATTGCATTCAACAAATACAGATCTTCGGATGATAACTTGTCATAGTGAAATCTTCCCGGTAACAATATCTAATCATCTATGCATAAATCTTTTTTCTTTCTTGTATCTTTTAGGATACCTCCTGCAATCCTTATACATTTGTCTTTTTGTAGTCCAGCTGTTATGCACAGAATCTGGTAAGTGAGACATGCCTCCTTTATCTTTAAGTCCAGTTCTATAGCCATGTACCATTATTGCTTACGATGTCCACACCTTTTACACATGAATGGATATCACCGTTGACAACTTTGGATTGTTATAAAACACACCAATTAATTTCGGATAGTAGTCACCCTTCATCTGAACAAAAGTAGATAGACCTTGATGAGCGAGTTTTTCTGGAAATATAAATCCTTCACCTCTAAAACGAGATAACTTGAGTGATTTGTGCGGAACAACTTCTTTGACTCTTTCTCATCCCATAAATCTTTCTCTAGCAACATTGTCACTGATCCATCCTGAAGGACTTGCATTTCTTTCAGATGGAGAAACCCTTCTGGCGCGTTTTGATGAAGAGAATGATGTCATGTTCATAGGATTCAATAGAAAAAGTCTTACACAACTTTTTAGGGTTTTGCTTATAGCAAACAATGAGACACAACAACACACAAGCTATTTTCAAATCAAATATTTGTAAAGGCGCGAAACAAAATTTTAGTATTAGCCTATTTAAAATTTCAAAACAAGAAAGCCCATTACAGAAAAATAATCGATTTCATTAAAATCATAGTCGACTTGTGTTTGATAGAATATTACAAAGAAACAGATACACACATACACAAAACATAATCAACTTTATACATAACACAATCGATTAAAAGTTGGCAAACATATTTTCATACAAGCAAATTTGTCACATAGACACTCATCAATTATGCACTTAACAATCATTCATATCAACACTTATGATGCATGAATGTATGAAAATAATTGCTACAGTTACCACATTTAGAAACTCAAGAACTTGTGATTTGTTCCATTTGTATTTCATCCTTGAGCATTTTTTCTGCTTCAGCAGCAGCTTATTTACCTGCAAAACAATTGAATGATTTTGTACCAGGTATCCAGACAAACTTTGGTCCTTTTTTGTTCCTTAGGAATCCACTTATATTTTCCTTTAGGAACCCCAATCTTTCTGTAGTAGTAATTTCTGACATTATGGCCAATAGTATTGCAGTAAAAGCTAGCATTTGTAACAGGTTTACTAAGATCAATAAACTTCTTAGAATTAATCCTATTACTCTTTGCTTTATAGCCAATGCCTTGCCTATTAATTTCTCTACCAGATGATCTTAGCACAACATCTAGATTTTCTTTTCCTTGAGTAAATTTAGCTAGAGTGCTTGTTAAGTAATCTATGTTTTCTAAATGTGTTGGACAGTTAACAGTATTCTTTTCCACAATCTGTATTTCAGTTTTAACAGTCTTTGCAGATTGTAAAGCATTTTTTAAATCCTTTTTTAGCTTAATTTTTTTCCTTTACAAGATTATCAATTCGATATTCATAGTCTTTCTTTTTAGAAGATAATCGATTCACCTTGCATTAGAGTCGCATGGCCTCTGCATGTATTTCTTGAAATGCATCCAGTAGCAAGTCGTACTTGACTTCGATCGATTCATTCTCGAAATCACTACCACTGTCATCATCAGAGTGTGCAGAGCCTGCCATGAAACATAAATTTGACTCCTCTTCAACACTGCAATCATCATCACTTGAAGAATCACCATCACTGTTTTCCCATGCTGTATATGCTTTTTTTTTGCTTGCTTTTCTTATCCTGAGAGTACTTGGTGGTTTCTTTCTACCTATTCTTCAAGTATGGACAGTCAGGCTTTATGTGGCCATCCTTTCCGCATTCATAGCATTGAACAGTGTTGCTTCTTGAGCTCTTTCTTTCTCCTCTTGAAAAACCTGCATTGTTAGTTGCAGAATATCTATTCTTCATGAATCTATTAAATTTTCTCACCATCATATTCACGATTTCCTTTTCTGATACTTCTACATCTGATTCAGCTTCAGATTCAGCCTTCTTGGAGGATTTCTTCCTTGTGGCTTTGAGGGAAATCAATTTCTTTTCCTCAATTTCTTCTTCCTCTCATAGTCTTCTGAGTTTTAACTCATGCTCCCTAAGCTTGCTAAAAAGGGTTGCCATATTCATCTTAGTTAAATCTTTAGATTCTGAAATAGTAGTTACCTTTGGCAGCCAACTTCTGTTTAAACTCTTCAGGATTTTGATGTTAATCTCTTCTTTCTCAAAAGACTTCCCAAGAGCCATTAGATGGTTGACAATGTGTGTAAACCTCTTCTGCACATCATAGATGGTCTCCTCGGCCTTCATCTTGAACAACTCATATTCTTGTATCAAGGAATTCTTTTTGGAACACTTCACCTCGTATGTTCCTTCATGTGTAACTTCAAGGACCTCCCACATTTCTTTTGTTGTTTTGCATTGAAAGACCCTAAAAAATTCATCCATTGTTAAAGCAGAGGCAATTACATTTCTAGCTTTCACATCATATTGTGCTCTCCGGTTCTAATCTTGAGTCCTCTCAGAAAAATTTTACAAAACAGTTTTCCATTAACAACATTATTGGGTTCAAATGGACCATTGAGTGTAGCATCTCATAAAACTTTGTCCACGGATTCAAGAAAAATTTGCATTCTAATTTTCTAAAATGCAAAGTTTTCACCAGCAAATAGAGGTGGTCTATTTTTTTATGCACATTCACTAAAAGTTTAAGAAACAAAAGTCATTTTTCAAGATCGAATCGATTAGACAAAAATATTAATCAATTTGTTTTTTCGAATATCTAATGAAAACCAGCTCTGGTGCCAATTGTTAAAAAAAGAGTGCTTCGTTTCTCACACCAAGAGGGGGATGAATTGGTGTTGCGTAAAAAATTATTACTTTCAAAAACTTTTTCGCAAAATAGGATGTCTTTAGACTTTTCTTGAATTACTAGTAAAATGGTATGTAATGCATCAATTCACTTAATCGAATACAAAAACATATTAATCGACTGTAATAAAGAGTGTAGGGCTCCGAGAAATCAAACGTTGGATTTTATACTAGTTCGGCCAACCTGCCTACATCCAGTGTCCTTCCAACCTCAAGAAGCAAATGCACTATGAAGATCTAGGTTTTTACATCAAGGTTTTTACAGTGACCTCACCTCAAAATGTAAAACACCTCTCTAACTCACTAATCTAATATAGGCAATACAACAAAAAAGACATGCAACAAGAACACCCTCTTCTATTGTCAAACCCTTTAAGACACTCTCAAAGTCAAGAACACAGTTCTTCTTCCTGTAACACCACAGGGAATACCAGGAAATCTTAATGATTGCAAAGTTCCTGATCAAGCAAAATATACCTCATTGTGTAGAGAGATCAGACGTTCAAACACAGTAAACCTTGTTATGCACGAAACCTTCAAGACTCTAAATCACCATGGTAGATCTTTGGTTCTTGGAGCTTTTCTTTCCTCTGTAAGATATCATAGCGTTTTCTGAAAGATATGAAAGTGTAAAGATTAAAACTTCTTACAAAAATCGAGTCAGGCATCAATATATAGTTTTTCATAAAATAGACGCGTTTTAATCGATTTGACTATTAGTGTAGTCTAATACATTTAACAGTTGTAACAGAATAATAGCAGTCAAATGCTTTAAATGAATGCGAATTTAATGTAATCGATTCATAATTAATGCTTAGTCAACATATTTAAAAATATGAGGGTGTGTTCACTTGGGATTGAAACATTGTTTATGAAGAAAATAGAGCGATGATTTGCGAGGCACAGGCTGTTCGTTTGCACTGGTTTGTGAGCGAAGAAAAGCGATCACTTGCGGGATGAAGCTCTTTTTTTTATCTCGCTATCAAGAGGAGATTTGCGCTGATTTGTTCATAAATGACATATGTGCCCTCTAAACTGTCTGCACATTATTCTCTGTCCACGTCTCTCTTCCTCGCCCTGGTGCTGCCAAATCTGCCGCCGCGATGTTATTGTTTCTCGCCACAACTTTTGCCAACAAATCGACCTCTTGGAGTTTAGCCGCCATCTCGCCATCATCTACCAGAGTCACCACCGCAGTCTTGTTAAGCTCCTCTCGGTGCCTCTGTCTCCGACAGCGTCACTTTCTCGTTTACGAAGGCCAGCCTCGCCCATTGTCTCCGTAACCGCTGGAACTCTAGCTACATCGATCTCATCCGTAACCCCAGCAGTGATGCAGCAGCCTGAGAGTGCATCCAGCGATTGGAGTGGAAGCAGTTGGTTGTACTGGAGACAAAATCGCCGTTTCCGTGGTGGACCTCCACTTGCGACAGTGAGGCGGGAGGAGCACCACCTGTTAGGCTTGGAAAGAAGAGTCATGGGTGACCTTGAGAAATTGGAGGAGAAAAGAATGAAAGGAAGATATGAAGTGTTGTGATGATAGAAGAAGAAGTGGGTTTCATTGTTACTAGAGTAAAGAGAAAAGTTAGTTCAAGTAAGTGCAGTGAATGTATCCAGATTAAGGTGAGAAGGCTTTGTTGAGTAAAATGAGGGTTTGGTTGAGTTGAATGAAGAAAATAGGAGAAAGGGGTAGTGTGGGTACAGTGTAAGAGTATAAGCTACGTGATTTGGTCTGAGACTGAGAAAGGCTTTATACGGATATAAAGCGTAATGAAGAGAGATAATTATGCATGGCAGAGAGTTTTCATGCCATGTGTTGGTGAGGAAAATAAGGAAAATGGGAAGAATGTTTGTGCTTCAAGAGTTTACGGAGAGAGTTTATAAAGGAGAAAAGTTGGAGTAGTAATAGTTCATGCTTGTGTTGTTAGATTTTGTAGTGTGCTGTTAAAGAAAAAGTGAAAATGTATGATATTTACATGGACAAAAAAATGTGATTCCAGTGATGAGAAAGAGGATTTTACGGGAGAGTTTACTGAAAGGAATGCATTGAGGTCTTTGCATGGGATTAATGTTTTTCTAGCTTAAGTTAAATTGGGTAGTGTTTAGTTGAGTGAATAAAAGAATAAATTATGACACTTTATAAAACCAAAAAGATAAATTGTATGTGTACAACAAAACTTCGTCCAAAGAAAGAGATAAAAAAAAAGAGAGAAAAGTTCGAGTTAAAATACTCAATATGACATAATAAATAATTGATTAATTCATTTTACTAAATTCATTTTACTTCAAAATTTATGAATATCACTTCCATAACAAATAAATTCATTTTATTAAATTATAATTTTTTTAGTTTTTAAAAATTAATTTTAATAATTATTTTTAACTTTTTACTCTTTATAAACACTTTTACAATTAAATATAACATTAACAATTATCATTTTATATTACTTTAATAACTAAGGATATTTTGGTAATCTTTAATTTTTACTAATTAAACTAATTTTTTAAAACTATCACATCAATCAAATCCTACACTAATTCTCACAAACTTTACCTCTAAATCCACTCTCAATCACCTTCAAATCCACTCAAATAAACACACAAAAAATTATCCTCAAATCCCCTCAAATTCATTCAATCACTCTCCCTCAAATCATCTCCCCCAATCAACCCCAAGTGAACACACCCTGACTGTTGTGACAGTTATGTCAAGCATTTAAACAATTTTCAAATCAATAACAAACTTAGTCGAATACAAGTTGCATGCAATCGATTAAGTAGAAACACTTGGCTTAGGTTTGAAAACTTTTCTTCACAAAATTCATCACAACACATTTGAAAAGTGTTTGTGCAAACATACGAGTTTTAATCGATTTCACCAATAATGTAATCGACTTAAAATTATTATTTTGCCATACTTTAAAGTTCAACCATAGTGCTTTCGGTTTTTCATTTCCGAAAACATATGTTATGCATCCACAGATAAAATCACATATTAAACACAGTGGTATGATATAATCAACACAATAATGTTCACATATAGGCTTTTACAGATATAACAAAGTCAGCATAAGCATATGACATGTATAACACAATACACACATGTGTTATTATTAATTATGTGTTGTCATCATCAAAAACACAGTTATCACTGAGATTGTGGGTTCAACTAAACCAGTGCTCTCCTTATCAACAACCTCAATAGATACCTAGAGAAAATGGCAAGATTTAATTTTTGTCGCTCATTCCCTCTTCTTAGTTTAGCCAGATTTCTTCATTTTTTTCATTCTTTTATTGCCTTTTTAATGCAATATTTGGCTTGACTTCTTGTGGTTTTGATTATTTGCTATACTTGGATTTATCTTTATGGTGACATAAAACTTTAACCAATTTATTTACATATCTCCATGAGCTCAACTTAGTTGTAACTTCACTAACACACTTCAAAATATCCAAAGAACATTCTTACAACTAAAAAGTATTTTTATCATGTTTTTGTATCTCGTGCTCAAGAAATCCAATTACAACAAATCATAATTAAAATATTGTTTTAAATTACAAAAACCAATTAATAATCTAATATTAAAGACTAAATGAGGGCATAAATATGCACTCATCAACCTACCAAAATAAGGTCAAAGTGATGCATTTATGAGTTTCTTGGAGACTAAGCCAAGGTTGTCTCCTTTTCAAGAAACCTCTTTTAATCGTAGTTTCTATAAGCTTAAGTTTTGTATTATTGCACATTTGTCTTGAAATTTATTGTTTCGCAAAAAGATCCTTTTTCATACCTATAAGAATGACTTTTAAACCTTTGAAAGGGTTGAATATTTTCAAGTTATATACTCTATATTTGACCTTGTGTATGAAAGTGCTCTCCTTTGTGAGTGTCTTTTTCACTAGCCTTATCTTGAGCTAGCACTTAAGTGGTAGCATCCCCACTCATCCTAGATTGGGAAGTCTTTGTGCCCCCCTAAGTGGCGTTTCATTCTTGAGCTTTCCCTACCTCTTTCATGCCTTTCATCTTTTATTTCATTTTTACTTCCTTTTGATTTATTTCATGCTCTTTATTATTCCACCCTTAGCTTATTTATGTTCTTGTTTTAAGTTTTTGTTTAAGTGAACTTATCTTCTTCTCTAAAACTTCTTAAATGCACCTTCACATCTAGATAATTTTGTTATCTTAATGTCCAATGGAAATTTTCATGGAGTTTTCTAATCACCAAAATACCATATAATCTTAAACTCCAAAATTGGTCCTTATCGTTACAACTATTTAACAAACAAAAACTTCGGTGAAAATTGTTAAAATACAAACATCATGGACACATCTTACTAAAAATTGTCTCTTCATTTGAAACTAAACAATTTAAAAAGAAACATGGTACTTCTTCTCTCATATTTTCCCTAGGTATTTACATGTCTCATTCTCGCTAACTTGACTCACAACTAACCATCCATATTCTTCATCTTTTATTGCCATGTGGTTCTTCTAATGTTATCTATAAGACCCAAAATATCTAAAAATTGTGGTAGTCATGAGAATCGTTATTTAAAACAAGAAAAGATAATTATTATAGAAGTGAAGGGTAACATAGTTGGGTAGAGCTCCTTATTATGGATTGGTGATCATGTGTTTGATTCTTGTTATATGTATAATATTTATTTATTTATTAGTTTTATGTGCAAGGATGGAATTTATAATAATTGTTAGGCTTAAATGCTTACTTCATCCCTATCTTAAGAGGTGAATTTTTGTTTAGTATCCAGTTTTAAAAGTGTAGACATTAGGTTCCAAAGTTGTCAAAATTGTATGAATTGAGTCCCTTCCATTAAATGGACAGTAACGGAGTTAACTTCCAGCTCACATGGCAAAGGAATCTGCATTTTTTCTTCTCTCTCCTCTGTCTTTTCTTAAAATGCCCCAGCTTTTTTTTTATATCTTTATTAAATGCTTTTCCTGCAAAACCTACCTCCATTATCAACTTAGAAAACACCTCCATGCTACTGCCCACAAATAAGCTAATCACCCAACACACACTTCATGAAAATAAGCTAATCACTCAACACACACTTCATGGCAATAACAACAACAAAACTAATAAAATTGTATTGAAATACTTCACGTCTACCCTTTAAGACTACTTTTCTGCAAAATACTTCAACATATCACATAGAATAAGGTTGAAACCATCAAATGAATGTTGGCTCCATGTTGGTAAAATATACATTGGCATATTCACAAACACATAGAGTGCAGGTTATTTGCCCCCACTTTGGCCCATTTGACTAGGTAACCAACACAACTAAACCATACAAGGAAAAGCAAATTACAAAATTACAGAGTATTTATTTGACCAGAAATTGGGTATTTTGGTGGATTGAGGTCCTCAAAAGTTTCAACAACTAATAGAGGCTTTGAGATCAATCTTGGTGATGTGTATGCAATACTGTAAAGCCTACAGGATCCATTCACTACAGTTGGCAATCTTGATTCAGGTTCCGGCCGAATCTGAGGCTTCAATTAAAATCAGACATCGTCTTTTTTTTTTGTTAAAAACAAAACCCCCCAAAGAGAAGAATTCAAATAAAACCTTAAAAGTGAAATCTTCAAATAAAACAAAGAATACCAGCTTGTTCCTCTCAACCACCGCAGAACCCTCGGTGACATCCTCCTTTGACAATGTCGTTCCCGCCTCCACCAGCATGGCACATGTTGTCGTGGAGGCACAACAGCAGTAGCAACGCTGCGATGAGAACAGACCCGACAACGATTGCAACAATAGCGTCCGTGGAGAGCTTCTTGGACTTCTTAAGCGTCGTGGTTGGGGTCAAATTGGAGGAGGGAGACGACGCCAAAGTCGAGAAAAAAAGGTTGCAAGCCTTCAATGGAGGGCCACAAAGATCTACGTTTCCTACGGGCCATTGTGTTCCAAGAAGAGGCTGGTGAGGTGGGTTAAGTTGTTGTCGGAGAAAGGGATTTGACTAGTGAAGTTGTTGGAGAAGAGATCCAAGTGAGTGAAACGAGCAAGGCGAGTGAGACTCGGAGGGAACTCACCGGAGCAATGATTATTTGGGAGGTAGATTTTGCAGAGCAAAGATAAAGAGAAAAAATATTGAATAAAAATATAGAAAAGAGAGAAAAAGTTGGGGGCATTTCAGGAAAAGGCAGAGGAGAGAGAAGAAAAAATGCAGATTCCTTTACCACGTGAGCTGGAAGTTAACTCTGTTACTATCCAACGGAAGGGACTCAATTCATACAATTTTAACAACTTTGGGACCTAATGTCTACACTTTTAAAACTAAGTACTAAACAAAAATTCATCTCTTAACATGGAGACGAAGTAAGCATTTAAGCATAATTATTATGTATTGCCTAAAGTATGAATATGTTATTGTGTTGTTTAACTACAATTTTAAGTATTTTCCTTAGGTCTTATCTTAGGAATTAAGCATAAGAAGAATATAGCTATATTTTTGTAAGTATATTTTAAGGATGATAATTGTTGTTGGGATGTGAGATTCTAAGAATTTTAATAATTAGAAAAAATATATATATGTGGTTAACTATTTTAATGGGTGTTATTTATTTGTAAAGGGTAATTTATCTCTTTTAGTAATAGTTATATATATAATTGTACAAATAATATTTTTACGTGACACCTTTGTTTTGTGATTTCATGATATATTAAAATAATTATTTTATTTAAGAACATGAGAGTATGATTTTAATGTGGTTTGGGTTGGTTATAGTAATATTATATATAATATAAATATAAATTTACATTTATAAGGAGTGATATTATATAAATAAATAATTGTATCTCGAGTTGTTGTAGTGTTTATATAGTATTGTTAAATAATAAAAGTAAAATATATTTTTAAAATAAATATATAGTTGTGAGTTTCTTTGTTATATATATATATATATATATATATATATATATATAGTTTTTATATTATTCTATTATATAATTACTATAATTGTTATAAAAAGTTAGCATATATACTATCATAATTTAAAAAGGATATTATTAGATATTGTTAAAAATTTAATATATTATTAGATGTAATTAAATATTATTGTTAGATAATAATAATAACAATAATATATTATTGATAGAATTATCATAATCAATTAGAACAAAAATATTAAGATAAAATATATTATTTAGGGACTTATGAGAATTAATTAAGTTCAAGATAAAGTTAATATAGTAGATATCTTCAATTTATATGGAAACTCTGGCAATTAAGAAATTAAGTGGTTTTGAGATTAGAATGTTGTTGTTTGTTAATTGGTGTTTGATGGTTAGGTATTCCTTAGGATTATAATTGGTATATTAATTATTTGATGTTGTTATTAATAAAGTGCAACACATGATCGATATCTTGTTAATTTGGTAATTTGTGTGTGTGTGTGATATTACCAATGTGATGTGTTCGCTCGTTGATTGAAGGGTGGTTTAGAATTGAATGGTTGTAGGTTCAATTCTACGGAAAAAGAGAGTTAAGGAAAACCTTTGTTTTATTTGTATGTTTTCCTAGGAGCAAAATACTCTTTTACTGTAATAATTCGTGTAGAAATTAATTAGGGGGAGAAGTAAAAGCATAAAAATTAAAAAAAAAATAAAATTAAAGTTAAAAGGGATTACGTGAATCTTGAAAAGATTTAGTAGTTGTTGATATTTAAAAAGTAGTTGAGAGAAAATAAGAAAGAAAATCTTGGTGGCTTTTAAAGATTAAGTGAGATATCTTATTTTAACCAAAAACATAGAGATAGAGTAAAAAAAGATAAAAAGGAGAAGATGAAAAGGGTTTGTACATTACTTCTATAAATCTAAAAAAAAAAAAGAGATAGGGAGAGAGAAGAAAGACGTTTTCGGGAGACAAGAGAAAGGGTGTCAAAAACCTTAGTGCAAGGGAAGATTTGTGGTGGTTTTGAAATATAGATAAAGCCTTAGTATTGGTTAAGGTATGAGTAAGCTTACCTTTGTTTGTTTTCTTATTTTTTGGGGTTTACTCTTGATTATCTTGGAAGGTAATGTTGTTTTGATGCATATGTATGTATGAGAATATGTTCTGCATGATGATAGGGTTATATCATGTTTGTGTTGGGTTTTCCTTATGGAACTATGTATGTTTTGTTGGGTTATTCCATGATAATGTGTATTGATGCTAAGGGAGGACAAATGTATGTTGTTTGGAGGTTTTACCATGCAAATATATGTTATAAAGATGGTATGATTATCATATGTAGAATTTTGGGTTGCTTGGGTTGTAATTTGCATATTGATGGGTTTTGGATAATTCAAGTGATGTAATGTATGTATTAAGGTCTATTCATCAGGGTATGTGAGACTTGAATGCATGCATGATGCATTGGGTGTGTTTCCTCGTGATATAGGGTTGTTGTATGTGTGTTTTGAACACTTGAATTTTGTTCAGGATGTGTTTTGATTCGGCAGTAATTGATTATCAATAGTTACAATCAATTATCCGTGCTTTGATTTTAAGTGTTGAATCGGGAATAAACGATTATCTGGATGATAATCGATTATCTTTTCATAAGTGATCAATTTTGGAATTTTGTTGTGTAAAACCACTGAAATAATCGAATATATTAGTGTAGTTTTGAGTAATTATGAATGTCTCGAGAATAATTTATTATCACTAATAATAATCGACTATTCTAGTTTATTTTTATTGGGAAAGAGCCTTTTTGTGAAGAATGGACGTGGACCAAGCTTGGGGAGCTATAACATGTGATGATAATCAGAGAATGTGATTAGTGGTTATGTCTAGGATCAGGTTTGACTTGTGGTTGTGGATGGAGCATGAGTGAGTGTTGGGATGTACTTGAGTATGTGGTTGATGAGCATGAGAGTGTAGGATAAGTCTACTAGTTGAACCTAGTAAATCCTTGTTCTATTTGTGGACATGTGCTTCTTTTTACCTTGTGTGATTGGGAAGGGTTGTTCAGGTATTGAACCTTCCTTATGTGGGGGTGATGGTGTTCTCATTGTCCTTGTGAGACAGGATTACATGTTCCTTAGCTGGATTGCGAGACTACTTGAGCATATATGCAGAGGAAGCAATAAATTTGTCTGTAGGAGCGACTATAGGCGAGTGAGGTAAGGGACTGACTCTTTTCACTATGGTGTTCATGGTACGATGATGCTTATGATGTTATTCATGACCGAGATAATCATGACATTGGTGTATCTATGACGATGATCATGATATGGGAGATGCTTCAGGTGATGATATGTTGATAAGTGTTATAATGGTTATAGAAAGTAGTTCATAGGTGTTAATGAGTGGATAAACCAAGGATCTATGTGTGAGATGTTAGTGATGACATCAAGGTTCAAGGGTCAAGGATCGAAGATTGAAGATCAAGGATTGAGAATTGAGTAATTCATTATGATTAAGTTGTTGTGTTAAAGGATTAGGAAACTTGTTGTTGTTACGGTTTGGTATGGGGTGGTTTATGGTTGATATATTCAATGTCTTTATGTCTTATTATTATTATGATTGTTTTATCGGTAGCTTACCCCATACGTGTTTGTGGATGACATTATCGGTGATGATCGTATAATGTGTTATACGTGAGTATATGATATTGCAAATGTTCTAGAGACATGATAAATTCGTGAGATGACGGGAAAAGATTTAGGTTTCTTTAAAAAGTTCTTTTGGTATAAACTTTTGAAACAATGTAATTGTAGTTGTTTTATTTCCTTAATCATTTTAATTATTTTTAGAATAATGTAATTGGACAAGGATTTGGAACTACTATGCTTTGAATAAATTTTGCATGTTTAAAAGTTAAGATTTTTGAAAAATACGTTTTTGCGCTATAAGAAAATTTATAAATATTCGGTTTTTGTAAATCCGTGACATCCTAGAATTTGGAATGTTAATGACCGATAGTTTTATACGATTTTATAGTCACCACAACAAATTATAGATTATGTGCAATCTCTCTCTCTCATTCAATTAAGTCATTACGTTTATAAAAGACAAAAAATCAGATACCATGCTAGAATTTATCCGAGAATCTATCTCATAAAAATATTCTTCCAATTTAGATTATAATCACCTATAAAATAAAATTCATCCTTTAATTATAAAAGAACATCTAACAAATTTTTAATAAACTTTAAATATTAAAATTTTAAAATAAAAATATTAAAAAACTATGTAACAAATTATTTAAATTATTCATGCATTTTAAATAACAAAATTTTTCACCAAATTAAAAACACTCGTATAAAAAATTATTGATCAAATCATAAAACATTTATAATAAATTTAAAATATTGTAAATTATAAAATAATTTTCGAAAACACACTGAATAAATTTTAAAATTCATTTTGACTCTTAAATGAATTTCGAAATCTATTTGAATTTTCAACGAATTTCAAAATGAGTTGAATAATCAAATATATTTTAAAACTTTTTTAAAGATTTAAATAGATTTTAAAATTCGTTGAGAAAAATCTAAATTTAATTTTTTTTAGATCTCTTTCAATGAATTTGAAATTCGTTGAATTTGAAATTCGTTGAATTTGAAATTCGTTGAAGTTACATTAACTTGAAATTCGTTGAAGTTACATTAATTTGAAAATGGTGTCATACACCTATTTTCCACGTGGAGAAACTGAAGCACCTATAGTAATGGAACACCAAGACTAGCTTTCCACCACCAAAGCTCGTTAAAAACATAAAGAGATTCGGAGTGCAGAATATACAAAGAGTGAGAAACCGTCAACACTTGGAGATGCATGGTTAGTCCCAATTGTCCCTCTAACATGGAACTTCGTTCTCACCCAAAGAATACTTCAAAATGTGGTATATAAAAATGAAGTGTATTTTTCTTTTAAAACTTATTACATAAAAGGTCTACATGATTTTTTTTTTTGCCGTATATAAAACTTCATCACCTTAAACATGTTATAGTGACTCTATTTAAATCTTACTTATGTTTATTGGTAACTCTATGCAAATTATTCTAATTAAATTCGCATTGAAAGATAATGCTACTGTTAAAAATTATTTTCATTATGTTTCACCATAATAAACATCTATTTTCACTCGTTTTCTTTTCTCTCTATATCCTAGCAAACAAAACAAGAGAAAGATAAACTATAGTATAAGAGTAAATGAAAAATGCTTAAATATGATTTTTTTTATTTCTCAAATTTAAGGTAATTTCATTCTTTTTGTCTATTATGTTTAAAGTTTGTGTTAGTTATAATGATTTTTCAAAATATTTATTTTAATATATCCATCTCAAATAATTTTAACAAATGTCTAAAATTTTCATTCATATACTAATAATTATAAAATGTAAATTTCCTTTTTTTATATAGATATCGCACTTCTCCATCCCATATATTGTTTCTTCTATCTATTGGAAATTTTTATCAGATCAAATTTTCAAATATTTTTACTATGTATAAACTTTTTCTTATTTTTCCTAGTAAGATGAGCTAAGAAAAGTGATCATTTCAACTTGTTTTAGTACATATTAATATTTTTGTTATGTTTAAATATTTTGTTTTAAGTCTCTCTTAAATTTTTAATAAGTTCGTATTAGAATTGACAAGAAGTTGCAGGTAATGAAAACTATTATATTTTGATAGGACTATATGATAGATGATCAATATAAGATGGTGAGTTGGTATCTGGATTTTGGTTCTTATGTAAAAATTATGATTGATGTAAAATTTGTTTGAATGTTTGAATTTGAATTTTGTTTAGTTTTTTTCTTTAAATGATTGTTTGATATGTTAATTTACTACTCTCGATGATAGATACGGTGACCGTGCAAATTAATTATGGAATTTTTTGATCTAATTTTAATGATTTTGTTATGATTATTTATGAAATTGATAAGAGTTTAAATAAGTATTCTTTGAGTCAAGATATTAAAATTGATTTGACTTATAATTAAGAGAGAAACTAAAAATATTTTATTATTATTGTCTTCTTCACCCTAATACACATATTACCCTATTTAAGGGATAGTAGATCAACATAAAAAAGAAAAAACATAAGGCTCTTAAAAAGTCTACTCAAAAAAACCCACAAGAAAATACATTATATTTCAACACTCCCTCTCAAGCTGGAGCATTTAGATCATATGCACCAAGCTTGGAACATATAAATTGAATTCTAGGCCCCCTTAGAGATTTGGTCAGAATATCTCCAAGTTGTTCATTAGAGTTGACAAACTTAGTAACAAGTTCCTTGGACAACAACTTCTCTCTAATAAAATGACAATTGATTTCTATGTGTTTTGTTCTCTCATGAAACACTAGATTGGAGGCAATATGAAGGGCTGTTTGGTTGTCACAGTACATGTTCAACGACTCATTTTCACAAAATTTCAATTCTTGAAGAAGTTGTCTGATCCACACAACTTCGTATGTAGTTAAAGCCATAGATCAATATTCAGCTTCAGCACTAGATCGAGCAACAACACTTTGTTTCTTACTTTTCTAAGATACAAGGTTCCCTCCAAGTAAAACAAAATATTTTGTAGTAGATCTTCGATCAATTGGAGAACCAGCCCAATCTGCATCACAATATCCTTCTATCCGAGTGCTTCCCTTTATTCTCATACAACAATCCTTGTCCCGAGTTTCCTTTTATGTATCTGAGAATGTGAATCACTACATTCCAACTCCTTGTCATACAACATGTGGATTTTGCATAATTTGACTCAACTCCCACTAGATAAGAAAGATCAAGTCTTGTTATTGTAAGATAGATGAGTTTTCCAACCAGCCTTCTATATCTCTCTGGGTCTGAGAAAGGTTCACCTTGATCTCTCATTAAATTTTGATTTGAGTCCATAGGACTATCAATGGCTTGCAATTTGTCAGGCCTGTTTCGTCTAAAATATCAAGAGGATATTTCCTTTGTGAAATGATGACACCTTCTTTTGACTATGCCACTTCAATACCAAGAAAATATTTTAGACAACCCAAATCTTTAGTCTGAAAGTGGCTGAACAAATGACTCTTTAATTGAGTAATTCTAATGGCGTCATTCCCTGTAATAACAATATCATCAACATACACCATGAGATAAACACATTTGAAAGGAGAAGAATGACCATAAAACACTGAATGATCCGCCGCACATTGTTTCAATCCAAAATTTTGCACAACCCGACTAAATTTACTAAACCAAGCTCGAGGTGATTGCTTCAAGCCATAGAGGGAACGACGTAATTTACAAACTAACCCAGACTCCCCCTGAGCAACAAACCCAAGAGGTTGCTCCATGTATATCTCCTCTTCTAGATCACCATGAAGAAAGACATTTTTAATGTCCAACTGGTAAAGTGGCCACTGACGAATGACATTCATAGCAAGCAAAATACGAACTGGTTTTAGCCACAGGAGAAAAGGTATCACAATAGTTAACGCCATAAACTTGAGTATATCATTTAGCTACTAGACGACCTTTAAGACGATCAATTTCACCAGTAGGACCAACTTTAATAGCATAAACCCATCGACAACCAACATGCTTCTTACTAGGAGGAAGAGGGATAAGGTCTCAAGTACCATTGTGGTCAAGAGCTTGCATTTCATCAACCATGGCTTGTCGCCATCCAAGATGATCAAGTGCCTCATGAATATTATTAGGAATCTTAAGGAAGGATAAGGAGGAAACAAAAGAGAAATAGGGAGGAGATAAACGATGATAACTCAAAAAATTATAAACAGAATATGGATTACGAGTATAACGAATACCTTTTCGAAGGGCAATGGGCAAATTATCATCTGAGTCAAGAGAAAGAGAGGAGGATGAAGGATCCACAGTCTGGGGAGTTGATGGAGGAGGATCTGAGTCTTGAGGATCTTCAATGTTCTGAATTTGAGATTGTCTCTGACGCATATATGTGAGAAGAGGTGGAGGAACAATGTCATTCGCTTTTGAGTTTGAGGTATAGAAACATGAATAACCAGGGGATCACATGATGGTAGAGGAAACATTTGTTGAATAGATGAACGATCCTCCATGGAGGACAAGAAAAAAGGGGTATCCTCAAAGAATGTGACATCAGCAGACATATAATATCTCTTGGTGCAGGGAGAATAACATTTATACCCTTTCTAAAGATGAGAATATCCCAAGAAGACACACTTAATAGCTTTTGCGGAGAGCTTATCAAGACTTGGAGAAACATTATGGACAAAACACGTACACCCAAATATACGTGGGGAGACATGGTATAGAGTGTCATTTGGAAAAATGATAAAGTGAGGAATTTTATTCTCAAGAGAGGAAGAAGACATCCTATTGATTAGAAAACAGGTAGTGAGGGCTGCATCGCCCCAATAATGCACAGGAATATTAGTATTCAACATCATGGAGCATGTAGTTTCAATGAGATGTTTATTCTTTCTCTCTGCAATACCATTTTGTTGTGGAGTGTGAGGACATGCTAACTGATGTAAAATTCCTTGGGAAGATAAGAATCAAGAAAATGATGTAGAAAAATATTCCTTAGCATTATCACTACGGAGGATCTTAATTGTCTTCCCAAATTGGTTCTTAATTTCATTAAAAAAGGACATACATATGGACAAAAGTTCAAATCTCTCTTTCACTAAATAAACCCAAGTACATTGAGAGAATTCATCAATGAAGGTTACAAAATAATTAAAACCAAATGAAGTAACACGACTTGGTCCCCAAATATCAAAGAGAATAGTTGAGAAAGGAAAATTACATCGTGTCTCAAACCTTTTAGGATAAGAAGATCTAACATGTTTTCCTCACTGACAAGACTCACAATCTAAGACTTAATTGTTCTTGAGACTCGAAACCATCATCTTCAACTTGGACCAACTTGGATGGCCCAAACGATCATGCAAAAGTTTTGGGGATGAAGTTGTAAGACAATAAACTGAAGAGCTATGTTTTAAGAAATAAAGTCCTCGAGACTCATGTCCTTCTCCAATCAGACGACCGTACCATGTTCCTATATAACAAAGGAATTAGCAGTAAATGTTATAGAACAATTTAAGGAATGAGTCAATTGACTTAAGGAGATTAAATTGTAAGGACAATGAGGAATATACAAAACAAAATTTAAATTTAGTGAAGGAGATAAGGAAACTTTGCCAATTCCCTGAGATGCAACTTTGGATCGATTGGCAATAGTAATGAAATGAGAGATTTTCGGAGAAGACATGGAAGAAAATGAAGAAATGTTACCAGAGATATGGTCTGAGGCACCTGAGTCAAGGATCTATGGGCTGCAACCTTCAACAGATTGAGATATGCAGGCAGTTGACACATTGGACATGGAGGAGGATTGTTTAGGATTAGAAGATTTTCCAAACTTGTACCTCAAAAATTCTTGGTACTCTTCATTTGAAATTCTGGATTCTAGATCACCAGATTTAGAAACATGAGCAGCTCTGTCTGGATATCCATGTAAGGAATAACATTTCTCTCGAGTATGGCCTATTTTCTTACAATATGTACATTGAGGACACGTACTACGACCACCACGTCCTCCTCGGTTGCTTCTACCTCCTTCTCTTCCTTGTGGTGCTACCATAACTGATGTTTCAATACCATCAATTGAATTTTCGTCTTTAACTAATGAAGGTACCCGAAGGAGTCGAGTAACTAGGTTATCCATTGATGGGACTTGATCACCAGCTAACATTTGATCACGAACATGATCAAAATCTGAGCGTAGACTTCTTAAAATTAAGACCATGTAAAACTTATCAAGCTTCTTGTTTATGCCTTCTAAAGAATCAGCCACAAAGAAATTCTTCAATTCCTCTATGGCAGCACGAGCCTTTCCTATCTGAGCAATTATATCATGATTGACTTGTTTGAGGGAAGTCACTCTTTGAGTTACATAAAAGAGACGTTGCACATCATTAACAAAGACATCCTGTGCTTTTTTCCAAAAGCAGGAGCACGTTTTGTAAGGTTTCTAAATTTTCTAAGACCTCTTGTTCGACAGATTTCCACAGGACAACACATAATTGAAATTCAAGTTTCTACCACTGAGATTTCTCTTCATCGAGTATGGTGGAAATATCTTGTTCAAGATGATCATGGTATCCTTGATCAAGAAACCATAACTCCACGGAAGAAGACCAAGACGGATAGTTTTTCCAGTTTAGTTTGCAGAATTAATGGTAGGGGTAGGAGATAGAAAAGGTGTTCCAAAACCAGAAGCCATTCTAAAGCCAATAAGAAGAGGGAAAAACTGATTTGAGAGAAGAACCCTAAATCAGAGCTACTGTCAACGGAACCGCAAAACAGTGACCACAACACACTCAAGAGACTGAGGCAAAACGACCGCAGTGGTGTGGTGATGTTCTGGCACGGGAAAGGCAGCGCGTGAAGCCTACGCACCCGAGACTGCCCGAAAAGAAGCGATGTGTGACGGCATGTCGAGAGAAGAATAAAGCGACAACCAACAGGGATGGGTTGCGCTCGTTGAGGCGTACCTAACCATTGACTTCACCGGAGGAAAAGCTGCGACGGTGATGGCAGCGGACAACGGTTTTGGCGACGGCAGACAGCGGCACTGAACAACAGACAGTAACGGCGACACTGGACAATAGCAGATAAAGGCAGTAGACAACGACAACAGAAAACGTCAACGAACAACGACAATGGATAACTACAAAGAACAACTAAACCTAACTGGTTCTCGATACCAACTTAGAATTGAGAGAGAATATGAAAATATTTTATTATTATTGTCTTCTTCACCATAATACACATACTACCCTATTTAAGGGATTGTAAATCAACATAAAAAAGGAAAAACATAAGACTCCTAAAAAGCCCACTCTAAAAAGTCCACTAAAATATACATCATATTTTAACAATTTAAAATAAGTAAATAATGATGTTTGAGTAAATCATGGCTTGTGTTACTCAATTGAATTGTTTAGAAGTTGTTTAATTTAAAATTAGAACTGTCAAAACGGCCCACCCAGCTCGACTCGACCCAACCCACCACGGGTTGGTCACTTAGTGAGTCAACCTAACCCAGCTCATTTATTAACGAGCCAGAAAATTCAAACTTGGCTCGACCCACCATGGGTTGATGGGTAAACGAATTGGTTCCCTGGCTCACTTGATTACAATTTTTTTAAAATAAAAAAAATGATAAACTTTCTATAATTCAAATCTAAACAAATTTCACTCCCAAATTTCACTTCCAACATAGGTGTTTAATTAATTTTGAAAATAATGAACTTAAATGATTTTTTTAAGCAAAAACAAAATAAATAAATATTTTTTTATAAAATTCAAATTAAATTTTAATAAAATAAAATTAGGTAGGTAGGTTGGTGGGCTAACCCGGTCCATCACGGGTTCAACACGTATGAGCTGGGTTTAAATGAGCCAGTTTGAAATCTGACCTGCCAATCCGGCTCAAACCCGTGGTGGGCCGGATTGACCCACGGGTTGTAACATAGCTCTATTTAAAATGCTTTGAAATTACCTTTGAAATGAATTAATTTTGTCTTCAAGTTAGTTTTTCTTATATTTTCTCTCAAACACGAAAAGAGACCCAAAAGTTACTTTCTGTCTCATCTTCTCTCAAAGTGATTTTTTTTTTCATTCAAACTAATATAAAGTTCAAATGAATCTTTCTTTTGATCTTATTTTCGATCAAACTAAAGAATTTTTGCTCAATAAATTTCTTTTGCTCAAGTAGAAGTTTCACTGCAATACAACTCAATTTTTGTCAACTTTTGCTTAAACGAGCATATTTCTTTTCAAACAAAAATGTTTTCTTTCAAAAATAAAAAATCGTGTGATCTCTTTAACACACTATATATAAATGTTTTTATAAAAATAAATTAAATATGAATTTTTATATTAATTGATTTACTACTTTATTTAAATAAGTTATATTATATTGTTGTGATGTCACCAACAATTGTACTGTGTATAAGAACAAATATAAATATAATTGCATAATAACTTTGAACAAAACTAAAAATCTTATTTTAAATTATCTTCAATAAATATTTATGTTTATAGTCTAAGTTTAAGTTTTATATAGGTTGTATTTATAATATAATTGTGCTACAGAATCCTGCAAATTACCAATCACTTTCTAATAATAAACAGCCGCCAGAGTTACAAGGCCAACATGATGATAGACCCTATCTATGTTGTACAAGGATTCCTGCAAAGTTTTTCAGTCTCACAGATTGAACAAATGAAAACTTAAGAAATTCCCGACAACAATCAACCTTCTGATGTTCAATATCTGAAAGCCTGCATAAGCTGGTTGAATGTTTATTTATATTTTCATTTAAAGTGACTCAATGAATTCAAGAATTTAAGAAATTGACGACAATAATCAACCTTATTAAGTTCAATATCTGAAAACCTACACCAGTTGGTTCAATGTTTATTCATATCTCATTTAAAGTGACTCGATGCACTCCAGAATTATAAATTGTGTATGTTAGTTTATAGTTAAAGATTAGATACGCTCATTCTTATCCAAGGCTTGTACACAAAATGATGATCAACTATGCATAATTTCCCACTTGATAGGAACTTACACTATACGTGCATTGAACTTAGACAGTCTAGTGTAAAAGTAAAGGTAATATTTTTTTTCTTATTATAGCATTTATTATTAATATTTAATAAAATCTTTTCTTCTTAATGGGCTAAAGAACTGCAAGAAATGCTCAGCAGACAAACCTGGCTGTTCTCGCAGATTCTCAAGTTATTGTAGAGGAATGCTAAACCTTTTACAAGACATTGATGCTTGTTCTGAAGTCTGCAACCCAATGCTAAGTTGATGAAAGCTGTTCCTGAGAAACATTGATAAAATGAACTAATCAATTACTGCTAGTTCTTGGTTAGGATACATGCACAGCATGACATGAAAAGCATACCAACGCAGAGATTTACCAAGGGATTCTCTGGCAATAGTTTATAAGTTTCAAGGTATTTCCTTGCTGCATCTTCATGATGGCTAGATAAGGTAAACTGATGACCAGAAATTAGAATAGGAGGCACAGTCCACAGACTTTCCTTTCATAACACCTACAAATTTATAATGTTTTGTATCTTTAGGTCATAAACCGATCACAGGAAATTAGAAAGCCTAACCGATTTTACCAAGAACCCATGGTTCCTTGCATTCACAAAATTACCCTTCAGATATTTAACTTTTATATAGAGAGAGATAAAGAAAGGGATATTATTTTCTTCTAATTTATACGTCATCAAACAGAAACATTATAAGTTATTCTTTTCCTAATCCCTTTTTTCTTCTTTTTTAAAGCACACTATTTATTGTGATATCAATTTTACATGATAATAGTAGATATAAAATTGCCCCTTAATTCCCTCAAATTTCATATAAGATTAAACATGTTAAAGGCAAAATATTATAAGGGTTTGTAAAGATTTCTCTAGGTGCCTATTTACCACTTTTATTCCACCAATCCACAGCATTCCATAGCAACTGCTATTTCAAGATAAAAAATATACTAACTTCAAATATCTAATTTAGGACGTTGCCGGGAAATCCGGTTAAGAAATTCAAGTACAGTAACCTACGAGTTCAATGAGATCGATATTTAGAATCCAATTCAAAAAATAAAAATAAAATTTGAATTCTCAGACAAGACCTGCTTGAATTCTCAATTAGTGTAACTAACTTGGAAGGATCAAAACATTGAGACAATTCCAATCTGGAACGCAAAAAGAAATATAAAATATTAAATTAAAATAAAATGATAAGTCATGGTAAACTATCTTGTGCCACATTTTATTCTTGTTCCTCATCATTAAGCATCAACTCTTGGCTTCTGCCCTCCATTTGCTTGAACTTTAGATACTGATGAGCTTGGCATTACATGTTTTGACTCTTGATTCATCTGGTGTACTGTATAGAAAATTATATGGCATGATATTCAATTATCCTTTGGCTCTCCCAAAGTGACACCATTATTTCATGTCTCCATCAGAAATCAAAATGATGACTCCATCAGAGGTCAAAGTGACACCACTATTACATGACTCCATCAGAGGTCAAAATGACAACCACTATTGCATGACTCCATCAAAAGTCAAAAGAGGTGATTCAATGAACTGGTTTGACACTTTTGAATTGTTTATTCCCTTTGGCTTTTTGTCATTTCGTTCTTTTGAGTTATTTAAAGTTTGGTCGGACTGGGAGACAATCTTGGATACTGTAAATCCTGCAACTTCAAAGGTATGTGATCTATAGGGTATTAAAGAATTACGAAGAACAACATCAACTCCTTCATAAGTCCAAACACCTAACACTGCATCTCCTTTAAGTCCAATGGCAAACCACCCGAGGCCAGAAGCAGCAATGTCTACTGAACTTGACTCCCAACTGTTCCCACTAACATGGAACTCTGTTCTCACCCAACTCCCCAGTTCTTGTACTCGCTTTTCTCCAATTGGTGGCTACACAAGAAAAAATTCAAAATGAGTTATACAAGAATGAAGTGTATTTTTCTTTCAACCTATTACATAGAGGTCTAGATACATTTTGCTTGAATATAAAACTTCACCTTAAGCATATTATAGCCACTCCATTTAAATCTTACTTAATTCTCTGAAAATTATTCCACTAAATTTATTAAGATCATTGCCAAAATCCTATGTGGATTGAAAACAAAACAAAAAATGCTATTAAATATTTTGACCAGAACTAACATATTTCAAGGTCATTTTAACAGCCGTTGACACACCTGTTTTGGTTAGGAGAACAACTCCCCTGCTCAAACTAAAAACTATATAATAACCGTACAACTTTGTAACAGACAAAAACTTCGGTGAATCCTGTCCCAAAATTGACATGGTGGACACATCTTACCAAAAATTGTCACTTCATTGTAAAAATGAACAATTTAAAACGAAACATTATACTTCTTCTCTCACATTTTCCCTGATTTAAACATGTCTCATTCTCTCTCACTTGACTCAGCTAACCATCCATATTTTTGTTGATAGTTTATTGGCCAATATATACTCTATATGTATATGCTTCCGAGATTATCAAAGCTTTTCTAGAAAGCTTAGAGCGAGACATTGCATTAAGGAACTAAATGCTTAAGGGTTTCATGGTCAAGGAAACGAAACAGTCAAACTTTTCAACGAGAATAAACAAGAGAAAAACATTGTTGTTGGAAAGAAATTTTTTTTCAAACAAATTGCAAAGGAGAAATAGGGATGATGAGTCCCAATTTGTTGTATTTTTCAGTTAGTAGCATTCCTTTTGGGCCTTGTTTAGTTCTAATTTCCTCTTTTTAGTTCAGATTTGGTTTTCATTGTAAGAATCTTAGTTTCTGTGAAAATGTGTTAATTTTGTGTTTTTAAGTAGATTTTTAGTTTAGTTTTTCAATTGTTGAATTTCTAGTCCTAGTAAGTGACATAGTTTAGTTTGTACATATTTTTAAGCTTTGAATTTTCTAGTGCAGTGTTGATATTTAATCTTGACTAACATTTCAGCTTTTGCTTTAGGTGCTGGGAAGTGAAGTAAAGCCAGCTCATGTGTCCAGTTTTGGTACTTAGAAGAAGTAATCCAGCTGTGTGAATAGAACTGGCTGTATCTGCTGTTGGAGGTCACTTATGAAGGGTAGAAGCTGAATGAAGTAAAGCGTAAATTGCACCTGTCAGTAGTTGAACTACAATTTGTACATGCATCTGAACATGAAGCAAACTGTGTACGTGACCTACAAACTGTTGAATCAGAGGTTGTCACCTGCTGCTGCCAGTAGGAAAATGACTGCACAGTTTCTGCACATGGAGTTTACTTACACTAGCCTGGATGATTATATCACAGCTGGAAGAGTTATTGGCTACCTAGGTGACTTGTAAATATACTTAGGTTAGTTTAGTCAATTTAAATGTAGATTGACTGGTTGCTACCTATTCGTGCAAGCTGGTTATGGGAAGTTTTTCTAGTTTCGAAGTTTCAGACTTAGCCTAGCATATATAAGAGCTTGAATAATTATTTAAAAGTTCTTTGGAATAGAGCTCATAGTAGTAGTAGGTATTAGTTTCCCATTCTCACTGCACGTTCCAGATTCTCACCCCATTTTTCTCTGGAGATCCTTGGTGCCTTAGACTCCAAAGTGAGCAAGATCACAAGTTCTTCCGTACATTGTATTTCCGTGCAACACTCCACTCCATTTCAAGATTAGTTGTAAGCAATTTCACTTTTCCTGCTTAACTTTACCGATTCAATTCTCTCTTTCTTCTATATCAGATTTCATTCTTTCATTGATGTACATGAGGTTTTCACTTTTGTAACTTACTAGTCTTAGTTATGCATTCTCGCTATGTTCTAGTGAATACAAAGTGATCACTATACACTAAGGAATCAGAAATGAACCTTAGCTATCATAAGTAATGCCTAGTGGACATTAATTGAACTTCGAATTCTGTTTTAGACAGATTTTACACAGTTTACGTTACTGAATTTACAAGTTTTTTTTTTTAATTTCCAGTTCTGAACTCAAATCCAATTCCAGAGTTTACTTTCTAAGTTTTTTTACTTTCAATAGTGCAATTTAATCATTTGAACTTGTTGCAAACATTTTGTTAGGAGATGGAGAGTTTACGAGAGAAGGAATAAAACATTAAATGTCTAACTGCCTTAGCAGTAAGGAAGAGCGGGGTTATTGGTTGTATAAATAGCAAATAAACAATTGTAGTTGGTTGTCGATTGTTTTGATTGTAGTTCTAATAGGATTTGTCATCCTGAGGGGGGAGGTTAGGCTCTCTAGAGGGAGGTTATGCTCCCAGACCATTCTCTGTAAAGAGGATTCTTTTACTGGAATAATAGAAAAATCCATTCTTCCATTACTGTTTCTATCTTTTGATTGTGTTCTTGTTAGGTTCCAAACCCAGGAACCTAATACATTTAATTTCAATTTTGTCACATTTCCAAATTTTGCTGTTTGGTAGTTATTCTTGTTAGTTTAGCGCCACTAGTTTGAATGTTCAATTTTTTTATTTTTGCTGCTCAATTCTAGTTTTGATCATTGTTTTGTGATTGTTTCTACATTAGATACATCTCGCTGAACTCAATTACAGGTTTAGTTCTTATTTTCTAGTTCTAATAGTCTAGTTAGGTTTTCTACTTTAGGTAGTTAGCTAATTTAAGGAATTTTGGTCTGTACTTGTTCTTTTTGTAAATTCTCAGTTTTAATCCTCAATTGGCTTTGTTTTACACTTGATTCCATGTTCATATCATGATTCCATCCATAATATATCATAGAATCACATTTTGCATAACAGAGCATGCATTCACGCTGATACACTATGGTCTTGCTGCCAAATCTGGTTTAGATAGGATTTTAGTTATTTTGCACAGTCTCACTTCTGCCTTCACAGCATAACATGTTTCAGTGATACAAACTTGTTCCAATCATTCATTTTTTATAACTCACATTGTTAGCTCTCTTAGGCATTTTAGCAAGCACCTTGCATATGCATACTGCTTTCTCTAAGGACTTTTTATCAAAGAGTTTTGGTTTTCATAGTTTTGCATGGATTTAGTAATTTTAGTGATTCTTATAGACATATTCCCCCATCATTAGGACAAATTTACACACTAGAATTACTCAATTCTTTGTCATTTTTTTGGATTGACACCTAGGTTATTCCCTATACTTCATCAGGGGGAAAACTAGGATTATTGCTAAATCTCTATGCGACAAGTGGTTTATCAAGAGAAAACTGAAAGTTCAAAAGACAAAGAAAAACCTTAGACACCCCAGGAATGGTGATGTCTGCAACATCAAAAATTCACCTTTCTTGAAAATTTAATACAAATTCAGGTGCATGCTGCAAGGAAACTACACCTTTTGCGGAGACCCAATTTGAGTTTGATCAATTTGCAAACAAGCTATGCAGAGAACATTCAACTTCATTTATTTTATTTAAATTTTTTATTTAATGTCGAGCGTCAAAATGCTACTGCTTTTATTTTAATATATTAATACATTAAAGATTACTTTTTAATTTTACTGACAAATTTTGGCTGGTAGCGTCCACCACTTCAGTTTTGAAGCTGGGTCAACGTCCCCCAAAGTCTCTCTTTGTAACAATTCATAGATAACCAGGTGTGGGTCACAACCCAGATAATACTTTGGGAAAATACCTTACAATCAGCTTTATGGACAAGAAGTTGCAGAGTAAGCATTCAATTGAAATGAGTAAAAATAATACCTGTAACTGGTGGCCAAAATGATCTTGGAACAATTTCCGTGCATTTTCTATTTTACCCATATGCAGTGGAAGATAAGGAGAAGCCCACACTGTGACATAAACAGAATCCACGGACGTGTCTTCTATATCCAATCTCATCAGACCCGCTATGTGAACAGAATGGCCAGCCTACCACAATGATAAATTGGCAAGAAAATGAAATATATCAGGATTTAACAGTGCACAAAAGATAATAAACAGATCACTTAACACGCTATAATGCAAGTTAGCATACTTATACTAACAACAACAAATACATCCCCATAAACTACAATGCACTGACCTTAATTCTGTATGTCCTTGGTTTCAATTCCTTTCCTATATGAACAAGCTTTTGCTCATCCCTCGTCAACCTCGTTGTAATCTGGTATGGATGAAGAAGGCCAGGTGTATCAAACAGTTTTGCTTTACTTGGAAGAACACCCTCCACTCTAACAATGCCTAGTGTAGTCCCTGGCACAGGTGCTTCGGTCAGATGTGTAATCTTCCCTCCAACATACTTCCCTATAGCGTTTATCAAAGTACTCTTCCCTGCATTTTGTGACCCAACAGCCCACACATTACCCCTAGGTCCAGCCAGATCAACAACATTATCCACAAGATTCTTCAGTCCCCAATCCTTCAGTGCACTAACCATGTGCAAACTAGTGATCTTATTAATCCCACCATCTCTTGCTCTCTGCCTAATCCAATGCTCCAACCTTGTTGGTGACAATGAGCTAGGCAACAAGTCTATCTTTGTCACCACAAGCACAACTCTAGGCACATTTCCTGACTTACCCTGCTTCCATTCAGCAGAATAGTCCTCAATTGTCTTAGAAACCAACTTTGCAACCTTCCTTGGAAACGACCCCTCAAAATCCACTACATCCACAACCATCAGCACCACAGACCGGGTCCCACTTGTTGATGCCAACTTTCTACCCATAGTGTGATCAAAGTCAAAATCAGGTAGCAAGTTTTCCACAGTAGGATCCTTCACTTTCCCATAGTGTCTTAACGAATGACAGCGTGCACATACCACAGGCTTCTCTGGTTTCTTAATCAAGCCTAGATCATCAACATTAAGCTTTTCTGGTTCAATAACAAACCCCCTTTTAACAGAGTTGGAGAACTCAGGCTCTTGTGCAATGGGTTCCAGATTGTTATAAAGTCTATAACTTGCTTTCTCGGATGGTTTGATAAAATAACCGGGATGCTTTGGGTTTGAATCTTGCATATGAATCCCACAGCCAAGGCAAACACGAAGAGATTGGGAATTGACTTCATCATAATTACCATCACGACAGAGGGAAAAATTCTGTTTTGTAGCTAAATTTGAATGTTGTGAAGAGCAAAACCTAAACAGATTAGCCCACGGCTGAGGTGAAAATTTTGTGGAGTTTTGAATATGGGGTTTTGAGTATGCTATTAAGGTTGGAAAGACATTTGAGTGGAAATGGTTTCTGCATTCACAAAGGAATGACATATAAAAGAGTGGTTTAAGTTTTGAAGGGGAGAGTTTTTGCGCTATTACAATCATTTCTAAATGTTATTTCTCCAAATAATCTCGCATGCGAATTCAAATGTCTCATCCACCCTTTATAATACTTCAGTATTCAGCTGCAATCTTAGAACCAGTCAAACATATTAGCCCTGTAATACCAACAACCAAGCTAATGCTAAAAAATTTCAATAGATTGAGGTGTATTGGAATCAGACACCCCCTATAGTTAAACGTTAAACCACTAGTTTCCAGTTAGCAATGAGTTCAGTAAAGAAAATAATAGAGTGGGAATGAGAAGAAATGCATTTAATTTAATAAAACAGATAGCATGCAAGGACGTTTAGATGCAAGAAGCTTCTCCCTAAATGATTTCATTTCCTTCAAGATATCACTTGCCTGTACATAAATAATATCCAATAAATATAAGAATTCTGGATCAATTTAAACAAAAATTCAAAATCCCCCTAATGAAGTATATATGACTGATTATCAATCCAAGGAGATGGCTAACATTTGAATAATTTGTATTTATAGATCCAGCCTAAAAATTAAAGATGCAATGATAGAAAAAAAATTAAATCATGCATGAAACCAAGTCTCGCAGAATTGATAGGTCGTGAAAACAGATTTAAGACCAATTCTGCCTTCCTTGAATGCTAGTGCAGAACATGTTAGTTCAATGCTTGAAACAAATCTAAAATGATAACTTTGGATGGAATATGCAAGCTAATTAATCTAAATGTATGTAGAATCAAAGTCACAGTTCGAAACAATGTTAGACAGATTGGCAGCACCTGATCCAAGTGCTGAAACAGGATTTTAAAAGCTGATGCTGTCTGCTATACTAGTGCACTTCTGCCACGCAAATTTAAAACTAATCTGAATGGAGATGATGTGCAGATGCAATGATACAAACCTACAATATTAAGATAATACTGGAGATGTATGAATGCAGATGCAGCTTTTTTAAACTGTTTGATTGAATGCCTCTATGAACCTAAAATACTATTTATACAGATGCAATGTTGTGAACAAGTCCGAATGATGAGAAGATATGAAAAGTGCAAATTGATCAGGAACAATGTATGCAAAACTCAAAATCACACTTTGAAACCAATGTTAAAACCATAAGCGTGGTAACACTTAGGTATAAAATGTGAAGCAGTGTTTAGCAGTAAGATGACTTAAATGGTACACCAATGATGCAACCAACTCAATGCAACGTGAACTGATCCTAAAAAACAGCTAATTGAACTAAAAGATTAGTGAAACGAAAAATCCCCTATTGGGTAAAATGCTAAAACAGAACCAATGAACTGGATTGCTAAATTATATTATGCAGAAACTAGAATTTCCAATGAATGGTTAAATGCCAAATGTAAAGATTTAACAACTGGGCAATGAAGGGTAAGATGCAACGAATGTAAATGAAGCTCTAACAGATCACTAACAGAAAGGTATGGTGCAGGAAACGTAAATAGTGCAATAAAGATTCAAGCTATCACTTCACAACTTCTAAAGGAAAATTTTTTGACATCAAGAGTCCAAAGTTACTATTTACCGCGACCAAAATATAGTCAATGTCAAAAAGCTTATAATAGATGACTAATTTGATGTCCTAATCTTCCAATGACCAAATTGACATTTCGAAAATGATTCCACAAATAACAATATAGTGCTCTACATTATACAATAGTATTAATCATTAAACAACTTTTGAGATGGCATGCCACTTCAAAAAATCCAATTACTATTCAGTATGAAATTTCTTTAATAACAGACATCTCCTGTGTTAAACAGCGTGGAATAAAATACCATACCTGTGATAAGGAAAGATCTTGCCGGACATGATGTACAATCTCTGCCAAAACACTATAAGCCAAGGGCCTCAATGCCTCAAAGCATGCCCTTCCAGTCTCAACTAGAATCCTAAAAGTTTGAATTATCTACAACATTAGAGAACACAGATACCAAAACGCAGCAACCTATTATTCATTCAAGCATTACGAAGCTGAAACCAAGCCAGCAAAGAAAAAAACTGTATCAAAATGAAACAACACACCCCAATAAATCTACAACAAGCTTGCACAACAAAATTCAACCACCGCATTAAAGTATTCTCTCAATTCGAACCCCATATCCCCAATTCTGCAAAAATCCACAATTTGAAGCCCGAAATCCTCAATTTTATTCTCAGTTTGTAATCATCAGTGAAACCCTAAGATCAAACTATAAACATAAATTCAAAGAAATTAACCTAACAAAAAAATCCTAACTTCCATATAGATGAAAGAATATAGTATACTAAACATTGTTCAACACACAAGAACGTTGAGATTCAAAGACGCACCGAAGGAAAGCCTGAGAACCGAGACTTAGTGTGAGAGATGACAAAGGAGACGACGAAGGCAGTGGTTCAGAACAGTGGTGGAATGAAGCGACGTTCGAACGAAGCAGCACACTATGAGTGGAAAAAGTGACAACAACGAGGGAAGTTGTTTTTATGAAAAAAAAAAGTATATATATCATATTTTGTTAGACTATGTTCACGGATTAATTTATTTTTGACTTAATATCACTTTTAATCTTTATTTCTGTGAATTTTGTTTAATATAATTTTTTTTAGTATTCAAAAATTCTTAATTTTATAATTTATATTTAAACTTTTCTTTTTCTCACAACGTCTAAATCGTTAACGACTATGTTAGCAATTAGTGAATTATTTGACAGTTATTGGCTTACGTGGTCACTTAAACGATGCGGATTTGTGATATTTGAAAATTGTTTTTTGAAATTTAATCAAACGTTGAGGATCTTTATGAGGTTTGGCTTGGAAAACAAGGTTTTTGTTTTTGAAGTGTGAATGTTTTCTTTTCATCATTTGGTGGGAGCTTTCCCTAATTAAGCAATCTTTTTTCCAATCTTCGTAGTTGATGAGGTATGTTTGTTTCCTAATCTTCTTTGTCTTGTGGCAATACTTTGGGGTGCCGAACTTGTCATTCCTCACATGGTGGTGGTTCAAACGGAGTAGGGATAATTCATATTTGCAATTGTGGAGAGATGGCAGTAGTAAAAATGACAAGAACTTCAAAGAATTGTGGAAGACAATTTTGGGGTTGTCGTAACTACAAGGTTATCCGATTAAAAGCATTTTTAATTAATTAAAATGGAGTTATGTGTTGGTAGTTAACATTGTGTTTGAAGTTTTTTTTGCTAAATAATATAGTCGATCTTCTAATGTGATGTGTTGTAATTATTTAAAGTGGTGCTCTGAAGAAAATGTTGTTGAAAGGGATGCTATCATTGCCAGACAAAGGAGGAAAATTTATGATATGGAGAATTCAGTAAAAGCTTTGAAGATTTATGTGTGTAGTTAGCGTATTGAACATACTTATCTTGTGTGTGAGTTTAGGTTGATTTGTTGTGTGTGTTTATGTTGATGTCTTGCCTATGACTTTAGGTTCATGTGTTTAGGTGGCCACAATGTGGTTTGGTTTAGTGTTTTAGGACAAGAAATTTAAATGAAGTTGAGGTTTTGTAATGTTAACGTTGGGCCATTGTCTTTTGTAACGTCTACAAATGAATGAAGGAATTAAATTTGTATTTGTTTGAAATTTTCAAATTAGTCCCTGTTTCAGTTAAATTTGTGTGAATGTGGTCCATATCATGATGACTGATGTGTGAATAAAATGTAATTGCATTCATATCTTAGTTTAGGCCATTTACATACATAATTGCATTAATTAAATGATTTCATGATGCATGATCTTTGTTTCGGATCGTACATTTGGGTTTTATGTTTTTCTTGTAGATAGGTGTTTCTAAATGTTAAAATCACAACTTTAGAAGAATTGATGTCCAAGATGCAGAGTTGAATTCCACAACTTAGCTGTAAACGCTTCTACCATTTGTGGATTTTGCTCTAAAATGCAATGTCGAAACGAGAGTTCCACAACTAAGTTGTGAATGTTTTCAAAACCTGTGGATTTGTCTCAAGAAAAACAAAATGCAAACTAGCAAATTCCACAACTGAGTAATGGCTTTTTCCACAACTTGTGGATTTACTTTACGAGTGCAAAATTGAAAGTACGAAAGTGCACAAGCAGATTGTGGATTTTTCCATGAGCAATGGAACTTTTCAGAGCAGTTACTAACTTCTTATATTACGTGGATTTAAAGAGATTAAATAAAAAATAGAAATTGAGGATATATACTTATAAGGAGTAACGATTGGTACACTTGCCAAGCGTTCATCAATGACTTTCTCCTTGGCACGTTTTATTAGATAGTTCATAAAACATGAGCAAAACAGTGAGTCAATTGGCCAAAGTTAGTGACTTGAATAACTAGAAATAAAGGACCAAACTAGTAAAAACAGTATTGGATGAAAATTGAATTTGACTAGTTCTACAAGTTCAAAACAATACCCAAATGAGAAAAATAAAACCAATTTACTCAATTTTGTTCCAAAAGTCCACTTGACCATGTGAGTTGAACTCAAAACACTAAATGCAAAAGCCTAATTGGTACTAGAAATACAACTTTAGAATTTGAAATTTATGCAATGACCAAAACTCTTTTAAAACTGAAATGATGCAATGGACATATTTTAATAATACCATGGTCTCATGTTAAGCTATTTGGTATAGTCTCTTTTGTATATTTTCTCTCCATATATGATTTTGAAATAGCTAGTGTTGCTAGCGGAGCCACTATAGTAGCTTTAACTCAACATTTTACTCTTTAAGATAATGTTGTTGATATATCTGCTAAGGTATAAGTAGATAATTTACCATTTCCAATAGTAAAAGGAGGTTTTAGATAGATGTTATTAGCTTGCAAATATGTAATCCATTTATTCTCAATTAATTGAAACATTTCTACTCATTTTAAAGTATCTCATTCTATTTGTGATGTTAAAGAGCTTATAATGTCAGTCTGAAGGTATATGGCAGTCTTTTTCCATGCATACATTTTTAGGAAAATGACATTTTTCTTTGCCCAAATAAGAAACATTCACATTGCTTTCAATCTTGGTCTCATAAAAAAGCACTACCCCTTTTTATTTATCCAAAGAAATGCTGACCAAAATAAGCAATTCTTAACATAGTCTCATCCAGTAATCAGAAATAACAAAAATACCTTCATCCAACTTCACGAAAAATCATAACAGACAAATAAATTCTCTTTCAAATAACCTTAAATTGGTGATTTCATAGGTGAATTTTCACATTAACATGGTTGCATTAATTTGAACCATTCCAAGAAAGTTTAATCTTCAAATATGATTTGTTTATATTAACATTTCATAAAGAATCACTACGATTCAAAAATTCACTCTACTACATCCATTTATGTAGTAAAATTCACTCAACCTCACCACAAATTTTTATACAGAATCAAAAGACTAGAAAACAAATAAAATGACTCTAGAGTATTAAAACAAAATAAACTCGTATGGACAGTACAACTAAGTATGATAGGAACTCATATTGGACTCTCAAAGCTTAATCAGTCTCGATGAAACTAAGCAAATAACAAGCATAATGCACCAAATAGAATAAAGAGAAGCTTCACCAATCAAAACAACAAAATGACATGAACATAATTTAAATTAAACAAAATCTTCAACAAAACAAATGCTAAGGCTAATAAAAGTTTATCATCAAGTTCCTTATCATTTCCAAAAAAACAATGTTTACCAGACAAGTGCTAGTTTGTACAATAAAAAAAGTACACCAAATCTCATTACAATAATATTCCAAATAATATGAAGGACATGGTCTCTTAATTTGTTACTTGTCCCTTCTCATTGGCTCACTTGATTGTTCTCTGGATTCCTGTGTTGTCTGTGGTGGTGCTTTAGATGGTTGTGTGATTTTCAGAGTTGCCTATGTAGGTGCATATGATGGTTGTAGGGAGTGTGGATTTGGTTCTCATTACTCCAACATTCTTTTTCATAGGTCTGTCAAGTAATTTTCTCTTAAATGGTGGGAGAACATTTGGGAAGGATGTTCTTTCCCATAAATTTGACCATTGATTGGAAATATGATGGAGCCATATGTTTCTTCATATGTGGACCGTCTAAACCAAGTGGGTACATATTGTTCTGTTTCTAAATTTAAGAACTTCATGGTTGCAATTGCATGGCAGTAAGGGATTCCACTAATGAGCCATTTCCTGCAACTACATTTTTCACTGTCCAGGTTGATTGCAAACTTGTTCCCAATGACTGAAACATGCTTAACTTCGAACATTTTTTCTGCAAACCAACTTTTGCAAGTAACAGAAGAAAAAAGTTAAAAATGAACATAGCAAAAACAACATTTGTTAATAAATAGTACGAAAGTAAACGCTTACTTAGCAATCCAATATTTTGATAAATTTGATTCCTTTATAAGTCTCTTTTTAATCTTAGAGCAGATAAGAAATTCCACAGTTGACACCTTCATTTTGTTGGTTACCCCTCTTTTCATCAGGTAAAGTCTAATCTCTTCTAGCATAGTTATAATGGGTTTTCCTCTAGCATCAACAATAACACTATTGAAAGTTTCACTCATGTTATTGTCAAGGGTATCACATATTACTCGACCTGTAAATCTAGATCTAGACTAATACATATACAAAGATTAAAAAAGTGTTTATATCCATTGTACATTTCATTAATGTGTTGTTAAGGAACAAAGAATACCTTGGGAGAATAGGTAGGTATTTGTAAGCCTTTATGGTCACTTTTTTTATATTTAACATTTCTCTCTCCCAAGCTTGGGGTATGTGCTTGTAGCATCCTTCCACATAAGATTCTTCAAGGTCTGGTCATAATACTTTTTCCTGAAGTTTGCATACAAGTGTTGCATGCAAAATCTTTGCTCTGCCCTAGGTAAAAGTTTTGAGATAGCTAGCACCAAACCCTGAGTATAACAATTTCATAATCAGACACAATACCTATTAAAACCTAACATAAACATATAAGGAATACATTTACATTTTCTTGGTCAGACATAAAAGTGCATGATTGACATACTTTATCACCCCCAAGGTCTTCTGTCAATAACTCTAAAAACCACGTCCAAGTTTCTCTATTCTCTACTTCGACAATTGCATATGCTAGAGGTAATATCTAGTCATTACGATATCTACCAATAGTAGTTAACAACTCCCACTTATACTTTCCTTTCAAAAAACATTCATCCAAACTGATAATGGGCCTACAAGACATAAAGTTATCCTTGCAAGCTTTCAAACAAACATAAAACCTCTGAAAATATTGTGTCACCATTGTCACTGTCCACTTTAACTTTCATTGTTGATCTAGGGTTACACCTTAACAATTCATATGTGTAGTCGTAAATTCTTGTGAACTGATCTTTAAATGAACCTTCAACTTGGCCTGATGTCATTATTTTTGTCCTACAAGCTTTAGAAATTGTCACATTAGTATTCCATTACCTCAAAGCTTTTAACCATATTTCATTTATCTTCAAATTTGGATTATCATGTAATGAACTATCTAATGTCTCACTCAACCACTTAGCATTCATCATTTTAATGTTGAATTGCCTACTACAAGTATGCATATCCACTATTTTCCTCAATTGCCATGTTTTACAAGAAGGCAAATACGCACAAAAAGTTATCCATGGACACCTTTATTGGACACTCATGCATTTGACTCTTACCCTGTTTTTGTCATTCTTAACAAACTTCAAATTCCTCCCCACATGCATTGCATAACATATAACAGCCTCCTTAAACTCATTCTTATCCATAAAGATTGTTCTCACTTCCCATTTGTACTCTGACATAGATTTTTGCTGAACAAATGTCTGAAATGGACCACAACTTTGTCTTTCATCACCTGCATCCTCACTTCCATTATCTCCTGGACTTGCCAAAAACTCATACTCTCATTTATCATCAGACAACCCCCTGTTATTTGGTTTTCTTTTGGTATGTGCACTACGAACTATTTCTACATCATTGTCATGTTCATGGTTGTTTTCTTCATTTACATTAACTTCTATTGACACATACCCTTCTATAGTATTATCTACATCAATATCAATATGTACATCAACATCCACTAGTCCTTCATCCACTCGTCCTTCACCCAGTACTCCTTCACCCACTCCATCTACACCCACTCCATCTACATCCTCCACTTCATCATCATCCTCACTTGAAGTAAAATCTTCAATTTGTACTTCTTCCTCCACTACACATGTTGTTCATCCATACCCTGCACCTTCACTTCCTCCTCCACATGCACCTCCACTTCCTTTTACCCTTCACCTTCACTTCATCCTCATCCTCACCTACATAGCTAACATCTCCACTCTCTAAATTTCAATGACAGAGCTAAATAAATTTATTTAATTCATTTTCAACCACACCTGGCTCACCCACACTGTGGACCACAAAAAAGTCAACTTACCCATTAAACTTGGCCACGTCTATCATGTTCATTGCATCTTTGTCATCATACAACTTATGCAACATATTTTAATAGAATAAAATAACTCATTCAAAACTCTAAACTCTATAGAAGATGGTGTCTCCAAAATATATCAAAACTCTAAAGATGTTATTTTGTACTAAACCCTACAAATCCTATCTTGGTGAAAGAGAGTTTGATACATGACAGTCTAACTTTTAAAAAAATTATCCATTATTAGAGTGTCATATGGAAAGTCACTTTAGCAAAAGTTTCTCACTAGAAAAAAGACACATGATCACTAAATTTATAAGAAAACTCATCACTAAGGTTACAAAACTAAAGATTAGGTTAAGCTAGACAAGAATATTATCCTACAACTTAAGCAAGATTGTCTAAAAACTTTGCACTACTCAACTCTTAATACAATGACTTAAAAAGAAATCATACACTACTTAATCCTTAATGTAAAGTCTAGAAATACTCCATAATGACACGTGAATAAGAGTTTAGTTTCACCATGCATAAATGACTACAACAACTTTTCTTGAATTTTTTTTCAGCTATACTCTTTATCATTGAACCTTTGACTGGGATTTGCCAAAAGTTTATGCTTTGACTATAAATTTTTATAGAAATTTAAGTTTTACCTGTTATAAAGCTCGAACATGTCTCATAAAGTGTATATTTCATGTTTAACACATATCAAATACTCATATACTTACGATACTCGTATGACACGCTTATTGATGAAATGTTTAATTTAAAAGATGTTTTTTTTGTCTCTGACATAGTTTTAACATGACTCTAGCATAATGTTAATAATCACAATGTAACAAATGAACTTACATTTTTTTTTCTTTTATTCTTAATTTGTATTATTTGAAGAACAATTTTCCATTCTCATCTAATATTCATTAAATTCACTTAAATTTGACGAAACCACATATTTCATATTGAAAAAAATGAGGCTGAAAATTATTTTACTTCAAGAACAAAATGTAACTTTTTTTTTATTTTTAATTAAGTACAATAAAAATCGTTGGTCCTTAAACCTAACAAGGATCATAGTAAACTATGAGTTTTAAAATGAGATCAGACTAAACCGTAAAAAAATAATAATAATATTTTTATCCTTAAATCATAAAAGTCAAACTAGACTATCAAATATTTTTAACTTGATAAATAAAACCTGGCTAGACTAGATCAATATACCTAAGCATAACCATCGTACAAGATCAGTTATAGAAAATTATATTATTTATATAATAGTATAGATAAAAAAGAAGTCAAAAAGTCTTTTATTAAGTTTCATAAGATTATTTTATTATCATAATATAATTTTAAAAACTAATTTAGCATCAAATCCGGAACTATTTATAATATTGTGGGACCAATTTACATTATTAACGTTTTAAATCAGAGATTTTTTGACAGCACTTCATACCAGTCCCCATTTCCCAGTTTGATTTTGTCAACAAATAAATAAAATAACGTAAGGGGTTTTGGTCGGTCATATAAACGTATCGAATATTGTTTTGGAAAAGAGTCTGACAAGTTTGTGGTGTGTGGTTGTGTTGTTTGCAGAGAAGAAAAAAATGCCGTTGAAAGAAGTGTTGGAAGCAACGGTGTCGAGTTTTGATAGAGTGTTTGAGAAGTTCCGATCGGAGGCTGAAGAAAACAAGGCGAATTTCATCCTTTTCTTGGCTGACAAAGACCGTGCTACCTCTCTCAGCTGGTGCCCTGGTATATATCTATATATCTATCCATGCATGCCCTTTTTCTTCTTTATCCGCCAACATATTCAAACCCGAGTCTTTTTGCTCCAAATTTCTGATTTCATAGCTATGCCTTTATGGAACATTTGAAAATTTCAATGGGAATTCTTTGCTGACATAGCACAAAAATGGGGGTGGAGAAAGACTCTTTTTTTTCATGTCAATATTGGGGAAAACTGTCTTGAGAAGATATTCTCACAGATTGATTTTCTGTGCATGCTTTAATTGACTTCTTTTGCTCTATGGTGGTTGATGTAAATTACCAATCGAAATATAATATTGTTAGAATTTGGTGACAGTTACACAGTGTTTGGTTGGGGAAAATGGAGAGAAGGGTGAGGGATTTCTATAAACTAGAGAAGTATGATTAGTCTATCAGAATCCATGAACATAGTGAGAGTTGAACTTGTGATCTACAAAAAGCGTGACTATATATTTTTTTTAATACTTTTCTTTTAACTTGTTAGATTGTGTGAGAGCAGAACCTGTGATCTACAGGAAGCTGGAGGCTTCATCTGATGACATTGCACTCTTGAGAGTCTATGTTGGAGATAGACCAACATGGAGAAACCCCCAGCATCCATGGAGGGTAGACCCTCGCTTCAAGCTCACTGGGGTGCCCACATTGATCCGTTGGGAGAATGACACTGTCAAAGGTCGCTTAGAGGATCATGAAGCTCACGTTGAAAGCAAAATTGAAGCTCTTGTTGCTGACAAGTGACAAATGATTGCCATAGCAGAGTGTCTTAGTTGGTATCACATGGTTTAAATAATGTATGCTGTACTTTTATCAGCAATTTATCCCCCCTATACTTTATAACTTTGTTGCTAAAGAATACAATAAATGATGAGTACCAATGTTTACAAGGGAAAGTCTATGAATCCATGTTTGGTTCTTACAATGTGTTTCTTTTTGCTTGTGATTTTAGGCAAGTGTGTACAAAATGCATAGACTGAACTTAACTAAGCCAGTGTAAAATTGAACTTTATGGTTTGAAAGAATTGAACTCTATAACTGGTTAGATTAGTTGAATTAAGCTGCATGGTTTGAGTGAACTGAATCAAAATGAACCACTCTGAATTGCTTTTAAATTGTTTGAACTATTACTGTTGAACGAGTTATTTTAAATAATATTTTTCAATTTCGGAAGCTATAGCTCAGTTTAGTTGAAATAACACTATTTAGAAACAATTCAATTTTTAAAAGCTAAACTAAATCAATTTAGTTTAGTTTTTTTTTGCTAAATAACTCAATATCCTATACAATTCAGTTTAGTTTAATCTTAATGATTCAGTTGAATTTGTTTTTAACCTTAGTTTTTGGGCATCATAAATTTACTGGCTAATCCTAGATCATTTCAGTTTGCTCTGTATATAACCTCAGTCAGCCAGAATTTTACACCACTTACCTTGTGATGTTTTTGCAGAGTGAAAAATAATTCAGAGAATTTCTGATTCAGAAATTTTACTTTGATAGTAACATTTCTCGTTACTATTTTCTAGCATGTTTGGGACAACTGAAAGTTAAACATCTCAGCTGATTATTTCTGAAAAAGAAGAGTTTTTTGCCATGCATACTCTGCATTTCTTCATTTTTGTTAGGAATCTAAGTATGAGTCTTGACTCTTAAGTCTTGTATTAAATAGAAATGACAAAGTTAAGAAATAAAATATCTATAAACATAAACTTATTGGATTAAGGTTTTAAATAGAAGTGTTGTCGAGATTTCTTACCCAAGTTTGTTCATGGCTCATTGTTCATAAAGTTCCCTAGTTTGTTCATGGCTTATTACTCATGAATTTCCCTAGTGTATCAACTCATAAGATCCCAACAATTTTACTGTACAATCCTGCTCTCATTTCCTAAGAGTCGACACAGAAAGTTGAGAGATAGGCATTTACATGCCAAACATAATCTTATCTCAGTATTGCAGATGCTTGTGCTATGTGGAAGATGATGACTATGAGTTACATTATACTAAAACTAATCATGGTTTTGAATTGCATGGAAATCCTTCATAACCTGACCCCAAAACACAATGACCGATCCATTCAGAAGCAAAGACAGATCAATTGGTTAATGGAACATAATCTTTATCTCCTAAATTTTCTATTTTGTAGAACCCTTATGTGGAAAGACAAGTATAATTAATTCTTCATCCTTGGAAGATGACTTAAAAACGACTAATTTTATGTTGCACATGCTTATTGATTGAGATAATAACACCAGACCAAACTACAAGGTGGAAGATCAAATTTTAATCCAAAATTATGCTGTTATTTCTTCTATGAACTCTGGGCTTATTTGTTTGTGTTTATTTTTTGAAAAAAAGTTTTGTTTTAACTAAGTATGTAAATTGCTATATTTTAAGTGTATATTTAATATGTTTTTGTAAAAATAACCAGTTTTCTATTTTATAAATAATAAAATTTTATCTGCCCTGATTTTTAAAAATCATATTTGCTCTAAAAGTGCTTACTTTAAGTTTAAAAAATTGGCCCTGTATTTGGATTGGATTAAAGAAAAACGTCAATCATTATTAGTTTTATATACACATGCAAAAGAAAGTAGCAAAAACCATACCTTCAAGCTGATGATAATTTACCTTCTGCTATACACACCCTTCTGCACTCTCTATCAAGACAAGAAATTCAACCACAAATCAATAAAGAAAAATTGAAAGAGCTACTTTTTACCCTCATTTCTAGATTTCTCCTGAGAAGGAATATATGATAATGGGGTATCAGAATTTAAAAGCGAAGGCATCAGATACAAGGCACAAAAATATCAGGAATATTGAATAAAGTGACTTTAAACTTGAGCTCAGATGTGAACAAAGCAGAAATCTACAAACACATAATGTGGGATGGAGCAGGGCAAGGCTCCTCAGGGAAGGTATCAAACGAAAACTTTTATGAAAAATATAATAATAAATCTGCACTCACCAAGATTGAAAAAAATACTCATGACTTTTACTGTTCATGTGATGACTAACTTTGAATCTTGACATGTGTGATTGTATGACTCAAACATAAAAAAAAAACATAAGTAGATTGTTCTGCAAACATTTATATTAACAAACATATAACTAACAAGTAGGATCACAATGGATTTGATAGAATAGTAAAGAGAAAAGAAAAATAGAAAAAACAAGAGAAAGGAGAAAATCCTAATTTTAACTAGAAAACTATCACTTTTATTGGGTGAGGGGATCTAATTAGTACCCAAGGCATACCAAACATACCCTTTTCAAACAATTTCATGAGAACATGGACTGATCTAGTATGTCCTGTACCATGTACAACTCACAATGAAGTAACTGTAACTGTTCACAACATTGCCTGCTTTGAGAAAGCATCATCATTTGTAGCAGTTGAATACATCTTAAAAATTTATGTTGCTTAACTTTTACTTACTATTGAATTGTCTAATCATTTTTAGAGCAAATATTTGTATTACTAAATTTGTGAGCTGGAATCAAAGCAATAATGTGTTATCACAGAAAACAGAATCATCCAAACTTGATAGGTAGAGATAGACAGATAAAGATATAGATATAGGGACTGTGTGCAGTGAGAGTAATTTTTTATCCTAATGAGAGGAATAAATTTAGACTGCATAATTATGCATTAATGTTATGTGATTAATTTTAAAAGCCATGTTAGTTTAAAGAATACAACATGATTTTTATGTTTAATCTTGTTCATGTATGGTCAAATCTAATGTTTAAAATTTGTTCACTCAGACATTTATATTAACTATGTGCAACTCCTCATGTTACACGTATAAGATTAAAATCAGACAGAAATATATTAGTCGTTAATTCAGACAGGTGGATCAATATTCATGCAACATATAATAAAATACATGACAGATCGAAAAAATATAAACACATACTTATCCTCACATTCTTGAAAAAATGTATGCACATGCAGAAGCAATTTTACAAATTTTCTTGGAAGAAATCACATGATTCCAATCTTCTAACTGTTAGCATTCAGCACAATCACATTGATGAGGATCTCTCTCTGTGGTAAGCATGACTAAATGAGACTTAGTTAGAACAGGTATCATGCATGACATGAGAATAAATCATATGTATAAATAAATCCAAACCCTGAGAAATATTCTGAACAGCAAGAAATCAAAGATGAAGTTTTGTAGTTACATGAGAGCAGTGACATTGGTGATGTTGATGGTAGGTTTAGTGGCACAAGTTGAAAGCAGTTCATGCACAAGCACATTCTTCTCTTCTCTTGTGCAGCTGATTCCTTGTAGGGCAGCAGTTGCTCCTTTTAGCTCCATTCCACCAAGTGGTGCATGTTGCAATGCCCTTAGGGCACTAGGCCAGCCTTGTTTGTGTGTCCTTGTCAATGGCCCTCCAATTTCTGGGGTAGACCGTAACATGGCCTCACAGCTCCCAAACAAGTGCACCACAAACTTTCAACCATGTAACCTTTCTTCTCTCTTTCAATGCTTATACACATTGAATTTCTATAATCTTTTGATTCTGGTTTCAAATACTCTTAAAATTTAAATAAATGATGGTGTTATGTGTTTCATGAAGATTTAATAAGACCAATGTTGATTTCCAATCATGTAATAATTTTTTGAAATTAATTGGTGATATTTGGAATCTCTAGTCCCTCCAACATTCAGAAGGTCATTCATGATTTTATGTTTGCTATCATTTAGACAAAAATATTATTTTGCATTTAAATATAGTTTTGAAATAAAATAATCCATTTTATTTCTAGAGTTATTTTAAATAAACGATAAAAGGAATTAGAGTGTATTAATGTAGTTTTGTGGTTCATAATTAAAAAACAGTTGGATTTTGTAGGTATATCCAAAATATTTGTTTATATTATGTTTCTTTTTATCTTTTATCTAAAAAAGATTGAAACAAATAGATAATAAACTTTACAGGCAAATTTTTTAAAAAAAGAAAAAAAATTAAAAATATTTTTTATATGAAAACTGTTTTATATGAAAACTGAAAACAAGAATTTAGAGAAGTTATATGAACTCTTACAAATTCCCAGTTAATTTAGTTTATAAAGAAATTCATCATATTTTTTTCTTATTTTTCTATACTAGAAATATTTATCAAGAAATTTGTTAAATATAAACTCTTAATATTGTATTGAACAATACATTACGTAATACATTTGTAACATTTTTATTATGTAATAATGCTGAGGAAAAGGAAAAGAATGGTTATGAAGTGGTTTATGTTGTTTTGTATGAATGCTTTGGAAGTGAAAGAAGATTAATTTTCATCATCTCTTTATGCAGGTGAAAGCATGTGATAAAATCAAGTTCAATGTTAGAATGGAATGTTATTAGAAATAAGGGTTTTTATTTTTAGAAGAAATTTATGAGTGTTTTCTTATAATAATGTTATATGAGATTAATAGATTAGTTTAACCTATGTTGTATTGTTCTTTTTTATAATTATTCAAGATTATAATAAAAAATAAGTGATTAAAAGAAAATAATGAAATTTGAATTAAAGATAAAATAAGGAATCATTTTTTTAAAAAAAAAAAGGCTTATTTTCTTCACTACGGTAAAAAGATGAAAAAAAATATAAAAATAATTTATTATGAAAATGAAATAAAAATAAACAAATAGTCCTGTTTTTTTTTTCATGAAAATACTTTTATAAATATTCTATTACTGAACTTTGCAATTTTTTTTACAACTACAAAAAAGTGCTACGTGGTTTTGTTCATATTTAATAATGTTCAATTTATAATGGCTAAATTGCAACTTTAGTTCCTTCAATTTTTTAACCATGATTTTGCATTCTTTCTCACAAATTCAGTTCCAAATTTTAAAAATGCACAATTTTTATCTAATCTTCAAATTTTTTATACGCTTACTTTTTACTCTTATATTTTAAAATTAAATTATTTCTTGATAGTCACATGTTTATGTTTAAGTGAACTAAATACACACACTAAATTAGCAAAAAATACATTTTTTTAAGATGTAATAAAAATATTGCAATATATATACACAAACACACACTATAGTAACCAAAACTTCAATTTTTTAAGATATAATCACTAAAATTGGAAACCGAGATCAAAATCATGGACAAAAAAATCTAAAAGTGAACTTTGTAATATCCCAAAATACAGTAATTACTATAAATTAGAATTAATTACACTTAACAGTAAATCAATGCAGTCTTTATATTAACAACGGGGTTCAAAAGCCGAACGGCTTAAAGTACAGAATTACAAGAAGTTAGGACGAACGGTTTTACAAAATTTAAATAACCGAACGTCCAATTTCAAAAGCGAACAATTAAAACTAAAAGAAAAACGGACGTCCTACTGCTCCGCTTTCACTTCAACTTCAACTAAGTTCCCTTCTTCTATCACGTCCTCCAAGGTAGCTTCACCTTCTGCTCACATCCACACGGATGATCATTGCAAGACAGGACGAACGTACACATACAATAGACAACACACTACAATAAAAAAGGGGTATTACCGAAGGCCAAAAGCCCTCGGAAAATGGAAAAAGCCCTCGGAAAATGCCATTTACAGACGGCTTATCGACGGCCAATCAGCCCTCGGTAAATCCCTTGTCGCTAACAATTACCGAAGGCTTTTGACCTTCGGTAATTACCGAGGGCCTAAAGCCTTCGGTAATTACCGAAGGCCTATTTATATCAATCACACGCAGCTTCTTTGACGCACTGCACATCCAACAACCTGAGCCCACTGCCTCATACTTGTCTTCACGGTCTGAGGGTTATCACCTTCATAATTAATTCACATCAAACAATTATGTTTTACTACATTACTCGGCTTAATTTAAGATACACGCACAAACATTTTGACTTGAAATATCAGACCACACGTCAACATTCATATTTTCTTTCCATTTTCTTTAGAATCAAACAAGAAACACATTATCATCAGTGTATCCTTCTTCTTTCTCGTGATACAGCTTTAAAGACAAGTAAATCTAACCTAGATTCTTCAGTAGGAATCCAATTCCAATATCTCCGGTCATCAATTCCAGTAATCGCCATCGCCATCGCCCTCGTCGAAATCGACATGCAAACCCTTCCCGTGACTCTGTCCAGCCACACTTCCTGCAAAACCCTAAACAATCACTAAAATCCCTAAAAGTTTCAGCAGCCCCTAACTAACCAAAAAAAAACTGACCTGGAGAGCACCACCCACCTTGTGGCCATCGTCGAAGGGCAGGGGCCGTGAGAGGAGCGCGAAAATGTCCTTCTTCGAGAGATTCCGGTGGCGCTCCGGCGGGAACAGATCCAACAGATCCTGGTAGTTGCGCGGCAGCTTGGCCTCCCAGACTGAGTCCGAGGAGGCGGCGCCGCGAAACGCGCGGTTAAGGCGAGCGAGGTTACAAATCTCCGGTGGGCGCTGGTGGCGGTGGTGCATGGACGTCCGGTTCCGGTGAATGGAAGAGGGATATCCCAGGAAGAGTGGCGGTGGCGCGGGGACGGGAGTGAAAATTTGGGAGAAGCTTTCCCAAAAAGCATTTGGAAAATGGACGAGGAAAATCCCAAATTCAGATTTTATCAAGTGAATGCATATACCGAGGGCCAAAAGCCTTCGGTAAATCGTGTGTGTATTACCGAAGGGCAAAAGCCTTCGGTAATGACCAACTTTAATGACCGTCGGGAAATCCTTCGGTATTGTCATTTTTACCGAGGGGTAAGAGGCCTTCGGTAATAATCCTTCGGTAATGAATAAATTTGTAGTAGTGACACAAGGAAAACGAAAGGGTAAGCTTATATAATTTAATTCATACATCAACATATACACTTAACATTCCAATTCACACAACAGTTAACTTAACATATAGTAACATAGAAATATATATATACTAGACAGACCGTCCGGACTGTATGACTCTGTGTAGCTACAGGCGTCCTTGCACCCGAGTGATGTAGTAACTGGGATACACTCAATAGCTGCCACTCGAGGTTAGCTCTATCCAAAGTAACCATAAGGAATAGAACCTCCTGCCATTCCCACACATGAACTACTCTCCTCTACGTGAAGATGAGTATCACGGAATATCAGGATGGACCAAGCCAGCATTAGCATAACCACAGTCATACTTTACCAAATTCCATAATCAACATATATGAGACGTTCCTCCCTGGAACGCTCGTCCAAAATCCATAATCGTATAATCACTCAATATAGTGTTCACACTTTAGTTCTTATAATTTATCATCATTTCTATCTTTAGATTTAAGAGCATAAAATGACGAACGTTCAGTTCTCTGAAGAACTAGGACGAACGTCCAGAGAAAGGTACTGAATGAACGTGGAAGTATAGATAACGAACGTTACTATCTGTTCGGCCAGTTAAATGAACTGACTCGTTTTGGATGTACACTGGTACTTAAAGAAAATTTCATTATGAAGACCTTAGACCAGATCAAATGTAAGAAGGAGAGTCAAAATATTTAGAACTACCTTTGTAGAAATTCGCATACGGAATACCGATGTCAATATTTGAACGAACGTGAGAAAAGAGTATTATAATACTTGAACGAGCGCTAGTTTATCAAAGTGGTTATTCAATAATACGAGCGCTTGGTATAAGACCGAGCGCTATTTAGGATGAACGCTTGGTATAAGACCGAGCGCTATTTAGGACGAACGCTTGGTATAAGATCGAGCGCTATTTAGGACGAACGCTTGGTATAAGACCGAGCGCTATTTAGGACGAACGCTTGGTATAAGACCGAGCGCTACTTATTTTAAAGTATAAGGGTGTAATTTAATAATATTTAAATTAAGGTATACGGTATCACTATGCTGAGCCGAACGCTCAAACATAGTATTTCGAATGAGGACGCTCGTTCTCGAGCAGAATTCTTCCTGAATGAAAGAGTTCCATTTTTAAGTCATTTACTAGGAAACCGAACGGTATAAGACCGTACGATGACGAACGTATTTTATCATAGGGAGTAATTTGCATTCAGATTCTTCATCTATCTTAACTTAATATTTCTCATACAATTCATACTTTATAATTTCATATCAATATCAATTTCCAAACTTTATATGATTCATATTAATCATTCATACTCCAAAGTGATAACTCATCTCATATTCATACGTATCAAACATAATCATACATTACAACCAACATACACTCTATTCATTCAGTACATCAGCGTTCGTTCATGCATACTCAATCAGCATATATATATATATATATATATATATATATATATATATATATATATATATATATAATAAACATAATCATACATTACAACCAACATACACTCTATTCATTCAGTACATCAGCGTTCGTTCATGCATACTCAATCAGCATATATATATATATATATATATATATATATATATATATATATATATATATATATATATATATATATATATATATATATATATATATATATATATATATATATATATATATATATAATCATACATTCAGTCCATATCATGCTTTCATACAGCATACAAGTATAAATTAAATTAATAAGCTTCCCTTACCCGGATTCGCAAACAACTTGTCCTAAACGCAAGATTTGAGGCTTCGTCCAACTAACATTTTTTTCTACCCTCAATATCACTTAACTCTTCCAAAACGAATCTAGCCACAAGAAAAATCAAAATACTTAGACTACACACTTGCATGCAGCCAAAACTTAGTTTTCAGGAAACCTAAGAACGAACTACTGAAGGAGAACTTACCAGTTTCAGCTTTTGAAACTGTTCGGTCCAACTTGTAGCTCACGGTTCCGCGAACGTCCCTACGGTCTCTGAAACGTGATCGGAGAAAGAGGTGGTGAGTTTCAGTAGAGAGAAGATGAAAAGGTTCTAGAGAGAAGGTGGAGAAAAATGAAGTCTGGGTTTGAGGAAGAAGAAAGGTGCGTGCAGGTGAGTGAAAGAGTTTTTCAAAACTCAGTTTTGTTCAATCCACGTCTACACGGACGAACGTCTCCTCTGCTGACACCTGCACCCCCACTACTGACTTCAGAAACTTCTAACGTGATAGGTGGCACTCGTGCATGCAGAGAGTGGGAAGGTTTTTCAGAAAATTGGTTTTCTTCCCAAGTCAAACGGATATTCTCTTATACACGGACACCTGTCTTCCACTACAGATTTCAGAATCTTCCATTTATGACACTTGGCAGTGGTGTATCAGATTAGTGAGTGGATTTTAATGGTATGAGTAGTGACGTGGGTGCGTTTTCAATGCACGGCAGAGTGGTTTAAATGCATTAAATCTGATTTGACAGATGTTTTGCAGTGTTAATTATCTAGGGTCTTACACACTTCAATTAGTATTTATCCATCATAAGTTTATTCTTTTAAAAGACATTACCTCGTAAATTTAATTTTCATTTTATTTATATTTAAATATAAAACTTAATCCACTAAGGCAGTTGTTCAAGCTTAACAAATATTACTCTAACATTACTATGGCTAGTAGCTTATTAAATATAACCTGAATTGTCTCTTGTAAAAGTATTTACGATCTCTTTAAAAATACAATTTAAACGTTCTAAGAAAAACCAATTTTAATGTTATTGCAATTTTAGTCACTCTTAATTTAAATGAATTATCACCCAAAATATGCACCAATACAAGAACAATCTTCAAATAGTAATAACAGGTCAATGCTAAGTATGGTTAGGTTATTAGAAAATGTTCGTTATTTTTTAAAAGTATTTAAAATGAAGTGCATAAATTATTATTTTTTTAATAAATTTGCGTAAAATACTTAGCTTAACTCTTCTCAGACATGACCATAGTCCATATACGTGTAATCTCAATCCAGTTATCAAGATTCAAAAACTTCCACAATTTTGTAAGACCAAATAAATATAACTTTTTTCTTATAAGAAAACTAAATAAATAAAACTTTTATGAACAAACATATCTGCAACTTCTATATTAAATATAAGAACACCTTGAAATACAAACAGCATTAGTTGGTTTAAAGTCAGACTTTTTTTCTTATAAATCCGTAATTCATGAATTATATATTAAGCCATTCCTTTATGCACACTTCCATAATTTTGATCTGCAACACCAAAAAAAATTTTTATTTCAAATCATCTGATTCAGAATACAGAATAAAAATACAAATAAATTTTAAATTATACAATCCAAAATGTATTTTTTTTATTCCGAATAAGTACAAAATTATATTCTAGGAATAAAAAAAAACCAAATTACAAAATTTACATTCCCAATTACATAGTCTGGAGAACAAATTTATGGAGGGTGGAGGAAGAAATATATGGAGGTTCAAGAAGATGCCTCCATTCTAATGTGAAATTGATTTCGAAACCAAAGTAAACTGGTCTACGAAAAAAGAAACAAATTCACCAAAGCATTTAAAGGAAGAAAGACAATGTTAAATTCGATAACTTACAGTACGCTACCATTGTAAACCTCTTAAATCTGAAATCACACTTTTTTAATCATCACTATCATTATAAGGAAACAATAGCAACTGATCCAAGGACAAATGAATATGTATTGTTTAATACTGTGAAGAAAATGTTATAGTTTAGCCATGGCCCAATTATTAAGGTTCCTCTATGTGATGTGATGATAGTAGGAAAAACAATCACGTTGAGTGATTTTTATATATACAACACTGACAAGAATACTAGCCTACAGGAGCACAGGGGACTGCCTTCTAAATTTAAAATTTTGAATTTTGTCATCACTTCGATGAGAAATATTACATATCAAAAAAGTGGAAGAGACAAACAAAATTACCAGTCCTTAATCCTACAAAACTTCAAAACCCGCCTAGTTGAGCATGACTTGACAAATCTTGCAATCCTTTCAACCAGAAGCAGATGCAGCTCTCTGTTTATCAAAATCCCCTTGCTCTTCCTTGGCAAACTCTTCAATCAATTCACGCTGTCTCTCTGTCAGGTTGCTGCAGAGCATCACACAAAAAGAGATCAATTATATCATAGACATCTATCAGACCCATCACAAAGAAAAATCTTTTCCCAAACAACCTGATCCTACACTATTTTTGTTTGTGGGGTGAGCAAGAGGCGTTTATTCCCATTTGAAGCCTCCAAATCATGATTTGGACAAAGTTGAAGAGACTAACTTTTAACACAAATCAGGGTTTGGAGCTGTTTCCAAATGGAATTTCCAGCATGTACACATTAGTTCATAAACAACATTCAACATTAAATATAACACTCACTTAGGAATGCTGACGTTAAAATGAACGTATTGATCCCCAAGTGTATAAGAATTTTTTGCCTTGATCCCTGTTAAGAGAACAAACAACTTGGTAACGATGAAAAAATCACCTTAAACTGAACACTTGAAAAATCCACCGAACAGGTTCATGGAATTTAAAATATACTTTCACACAATGCTGTCTGGTAAAATACTCCCAAATTATCAATATACGACATCATATAACTTACCTTTCTTTTTCAAAACCACCTTTTGACCAGGTTGGGTGCCAGGACGAACCTGCCAATCACGACCCATCATCAAGCATCATCAGTTACCAAAACCAATATGCCATGAGAAATTATGTACAAAAGCAACACAAACCTTAAGAACAACATCTCCGGTAAGAGTTGGGACCTGAATCGTTCCACCCAAAATTGCCTGAAAAATAATATAGCATTTAAGTTATTTTCAATAACACAAACCAATAGTAAGATGTTTAAGATCCTAAACATTTACAAAATAGAAAAAAAATCCATAAATCTACCAGAATCAAAAGAGGTTAATGATTGCTAGGTCCTCAACAACAGATCTATTTAAATGTTCGAAGCCTTCAAGTCTATCAGGAACAAACTAACATTTTCCAAAACCCGCTGTTTGTTTTTTGTCCATGAAGATTTATAATTCGAAGAGCTACTATTTAACTAGTTCTTGTCTAAGGATTTAAAAACAGAACTTATAATGAGCACATTCAGTTTTCCAAATGACATGTTTTAGAATTGCAAGAGGGAATGCAGATAAATAGGTTAGAATGGAGAGTCATTAGGATGCTAGCATCGTATTGGAAGAACAATCCAAATTTTCAAATAAATGCAGAAGCTGGACAGTCAAGAGATGTATTCTTAGAAGAATTTCTATTATTTTTTTTTCAAATAAATGCATTCCAAGAGGAACAACGAAATGTATAAGTGGAGTGCCTTTCCAAGCAAGTTTTGTAGGAGGATTGATTTAGGTTTAAATTCTACTTTCTTAAGATGGTATCAATAAGCATATCCTAGCAAGCTGTTGGGCCTCACGACACCCATTATTGGGTTACCCTCCAGTCCAACACTTGAGATGTCCAATCTTTGGTGTAAGGTGTGTAGAAGAGCCCACATCAAGTGGAGAAAAGGTTAGATTATAGTATATAAGTTATGTAAGGTTGAATTAGGCTTAAAATTCATTTATTAAGAGTCTCATTCATGAATAGACTAATGAAACAAGGTCAAGTGAAGAAGATGAAGCATCCAAGCCAAAGCAAGAGAAGAAAAGTGTGTGAATGAGCCTCTTGTAATGAGTAATATAATTCTTAGAGCTCTTTAATGGGGGTACAAAGTTTGTACAGTGTTACACAATTGGGGTGGTTAAAACTGTAATAATCTGAGACACTAAATCTCTTATGGGATGGTTTCACGGACGTAGGCAAGAGGGTGCTGAATCCCGTGAATTGTGGTCTGTTCCATCTTATCATTGGGCATGTGCATGATTCCATTGGTGTTTTTTCCCCAACAGTTGTATCATAGTGATGGTGGGTAACACAAGTTTGAGATGTTTGATATTTGATTAAAATGTAAACCTTATTTTTGGTATTACCATTCAAGAGCTTATAATGCAGCAATTTCTTAATCTGACTTTAGAAGATGAAAAAGTTGACTAAAATTAATGAAAAGGTATGGAAAAATATCCAAAACAAAGTTGAGCATAATTTGATTAGCTCTTGTGATCAAGTATGTGATGAAGGACACAGCATCGAAGGCCTTATGTGGGAGAAACTCAAGAACAACTATGCATCCAAGCTTGTATCAAACAAAATGGAGATGAGAGGAAATCCCCATTACTACACTAATAAATTCAATCCCTTGGGACAATTGTTAAATGCATATTGTCAGATATAGTGTTTTATGTTAATTAGGAAAACATAGCCCCTATGTTAATTATGTTGTTTTTACATATTTCATTTGTATTGGCACTTAGCCCACATTCTCATTATTATAAATACATTACCTAATGTGTATTTTCTACATAAGGGAGATTAAACTTATACCTACTTTTACTATATTCAATATGGTATCTAGAGCCTAAAGTTTTTTATAGTCAATATTTGAGTTTTGAATATTCATTGAGAGAGGATTCTCTTGATTCTTGTCATAGAAGATTGGTTCTTATCAAACATTGAGACTTTTGTGGTGAATCTTTATTGACTCGTCAATCTGCTAGATTGTGACATCTTCATCTCTCTTTTTTATGCATTCTTCTTTGATTTTCTTTGTTTATGCTAAGGGAGGAATTAAATTCAAAAATAAGTGTACTCTTTCTTGGATAGGATTGTATCGTCTAGACAGCAATTAACTACTCTAAAATTGCCTCCTTTCCTCTTTCAGGACCCGTGCTTGTTGCCTTGATTGGAAAACCTTGGTTTTATAGGGTTTTTCTCTCCATGGCTTTTTCTGCTACCTCTTTCGATAGCACGGGCAAATTTGCTCTTTTCAATGAATTTCTCAAATGGTATAGGATTGCCAAAACTCTAGTTCCACTACTAATGTTGCTTGCACAGGTATATCTTTTGTTGGCCTAACTCAACCTTCTTCTCTTGAACCTTGAGTTCTTGACTTAGGTGCCACAGATCATATTATTGATAACAAATATTTGTTTTCTTCATTATCCTCTCCGAATAATTTACCTATGATTACAATCGTTGATGAGTCTAAGGTCTTATCTCATGGTGTTAGTATTGTTAATCTTTTTTCATCTTTAACCATTGATAATGTTCTTTATGTCCTTGGGTCCCCCTTTAGCTTAAGGGGGAATGTTAGATATATTCCGTTTTATGTTAATTAAGGAAACATAGTCTCTATGTTAATTCTATTATTTTTACATATTCATTTGTATTTGGGCTTAGCCCACATTATTATTAATCTCATACTTAGTTTCACTTTATTCAATACATATGCAAATCTCTAATGAGAAGTGGCATTGTTGTCGTTGGCCAAACTATTAAGGCCATACAAATATTTGATTGAAACATTGTTATTAGGGAACACAATGTAGAACTTGGATGAAGTGACTTGCGCTCCAAAGAACTAGGGAATGATGAGAAACAAAAATATTGATACTGAAGGTTAAGCATTAGCCATGGACAAGACCAAGTAAGAAAGGAGTCAATCAAGGAGACATGATGGATTCAAAGGAAGAACAAAATTGTAACCACATTAGTAACAAGATATGAGCAACATGCAACATTATTGTTGTAGGGAGAAGCATTTGAAAGAACAATGCAACAAATGAGGGAGGAACTGAAAAAACTAAGTTATCTATAAAAATAATGACAACTCGAGGCTAACATGGTAAAAGACTTTGATGAAGATATGTAAATTGGCAACTGCGAGGAGGTTGCTAAATCAAAATAACTGATGGATTTTGCCACTTCAAAGCACATCTGTAGAGACCATGCGATGTTTAACAACTTGAAAACTAGCTAATAGTTTGACCATTTCACATTAGGAAATATGGAGGGAGAAAATGGTTTGTATCTTTTGTTGCCGTCAATATCATTTCATTGGAGAAGATGGCACCGCAAGGGTATGCTGGTACAAAGTGGGAATGAAAGGCGTACAAGGTAGGCACTTGGCTTTGGGAGGACAAAAAAATGAGGAACTTGGAAGGGAAGGCCATAGTCACAACAAAGTCGAGAAGGCAAAATTTTGCAAAGAGGTGTTATTATGAAATTTTAATTGAAAGAAGAAGTGTTGGAAAGAAAATCCAGTTTAGCAAATAAATGTAGTAGGAGGAAAGTATTTTCATTCGTGGACTCCACCAAAATGAGAGGGTATGTGCAGAAATGGATTAGCCAGGGTTATTGATAGTAGATGGCAGACTATGGCAGTCAGCCAACAAAAGCATTCTAGCAAATTGCCAATGTATAGCAACAAAAATAAAAATAAATACATGATAAAAATTAAAAAATAATGAAATAACATCAAGTATTTTACTTCAAATAACAATAAAATGATAATAAAACATCCTTTTAAAGACAGGCATGATGATTTGTTGGTCTGTTGGTTGGAATAATCCGAGGTGGAAGTAGTAGACCGTCAGAGAAGTCATTGGGTGGTTGCCAGAGATAGTGGTCACAGTTGTTGGGTGGTCGCCAGAGATAGTGGTCACAGTTGTTGGGTGGCTGTGGGATAAGATAATGGATGTTCATTGAGTCTCATTAATGAATGGAATCGTTAGTTTTTTTTCCTTTACAATAAAAGAGATCAAGAAAAGAAGATGAAACATCCCAACCAAAGTAAGCAAAGAGGGCAGATGCAAGCGTGTGACCATTTGTGTGAGAGTCCACTGTGCTGAGTGATATCATTTCTTAGAACTCTTGATAAAGGGTATTATTAAGACATGTGTAGTGACAATATGGAATTGGTTAAAATTCTTGCAATCATATTTGAGATGGAGAAATGATTGAGACAATCCTATGAATGTAACCAAGAAGTGTTTGAATCAAATCAATTACTATGTGGGTGATTCCATTGTCGTGTTTTTTTTCCTACACCATGACTATTTAATTCATATATGTGCCAGCCACCATGGAATATACTAGAATGGTAAACAAAATGTAGACAGCCCCGATAATATAAATTGTTATTATGAAAAATACACATCTATACATAATTTAATTGCTGTATGGCATGTTTGCATCTCCGTTTCTAATTCACATTATTCTTCAAATCTGCATAAGAAATAAGTAAACCACACAGAAGTAACTTTTAGTTGCTTCAGACTGATTGGAGTCCAGAGGCAACTGTAATATGTGTCAAACATGCCAGTCGTAATGCTAGGGGAAGGCGATTTACACAAAAAAAGGCCTACTTTGGTAAAATGAAAAGTAAAGATTATCCCTCTCCCCTCCCAACCCCAATGAAGATGTCACAACTCCATATAGTGTTAAGAACAGGTGGAGCATTTCACTGATCCCAGATTGACAACAAATATACAAAAAATATGTCCAACTTGGTCAAAACATTTTCTCTATCTAGGCCATAACACCAATTTGCTTCCCCAGAATTATAAACTGATACTACGAACAAATACAGGCATACATAAATAGAAAGCCGAAAAAAATCAACTAGAAATAAGCCTCAAACTGTTTAATAGAGAAACATTACCTGAGTGATACTTAACACAGCATCTACATGAATATCAGACCCTTCTCTACGGAAGACGGGATCTTCCCTGACCTGCTCAAAGGAAAATGATAAATAAATAATTGGGCTTGTGAGAAGATATAAGAGAAAAATGGAAATGATTACCAAGCAATGAATAGATTAAACAGTCACCTTAATAGTAACATAAAGATCACCAGGGTTATCTCCATCAGGATCTGCACCACCACTCCTGTAAACCTTTATAGTTTCATTATTGTCAATCCCTGCATATGTAAGAGCATGTCAATCGCTCAACCCAATTTTTTTCCTTTTAGCTCCGACAATTAATAAAATCAAATTAGTCAGTAGAAAGATAGTCAACATCCAACATCGCTCTAAATTATTAAAAGGTCAGTGATCAAAAGCATTAACTTTACTATTGTAAAATACGGTAGCTTCTTTCTGGTTGTATTCGTTGTCAGATTAATACTAATACATAATGGCAAAACTCAGAATTAGCAAATTTTATTCCAAAAAGCAATATAAGGGAAATCTATAAAAACTACTCATTCATTTGACTTTTGCTTTGCAACTTGTAATATGAATATGATTCACCCAAAATAATGCACTGTAAAATTTTAAGTTGTTACCAGCCATAATATCCAATTTGACTGATTTTGTTCCTTTGGTAAGCTTTGCCCCTTTGCATGACTTACAGAAATTCTGACACCAACAAAGAAAAGAACAAAATTACTAGCTATTGGAATGAAAAATAAGTACAAATACATGAACATGATGAATCTACACTATTCATTGTATAATTTATTTATATGTATTGCCGCTAAATAAGAAATAAAAAGGCAACAATAATAAGCAACATGGCAAGTTACATGAATCACAGCCTAATCCACCGTATCCAAATTTACAGAATAAGAGAATTAATATGAAAAAAAGTTAAATATTTGCATCATACCGATACAATTTTTCCAGTTCCCTTACACGTACCGCAAGTACTCTCCATCCTAAATATGCCAGTTTGTACATATGTCTGGACATATGACAAAAGTCATTAGGTTAACATCATTATCATGATAATAATAACCATAATAATGCATTACTAAAGAAAGTTATATTTAAGACAATACTGACCACTCCTGACCCTTTACAGCGCTTACAAGTTTCAGGTCTTGTCCCAGGAGGAACACCACTCCCACCTGAATAGTCAACAAAGAGAAAAAACTTGTCAACTTCCGGTGCACACATGCCTTGCAAACTAAATTACATATACTAGTGACAGTTAACAACTAAGCATGTAAAAAATGATCTTTAAGTCATGAGCATACCACAAGTGTTACATAGCACTTCTGTTTGAAATGTAACATTTTTGGTGCATCCTCGAACGGCTTCCATAAAAGATAGTTCAATAAAAGTCTGAAAAATAATAGAGCAAGTTGCATTATCCACAAACAAGTGCTAGAATGGTTAAAAATGTCCAGAAGATATGAAGAGAGAAAGAACCTTGACATCTTCACCACCAATATTCTGATGAAAAAAGCTCTTGACAAAATCCTGATCACCATTTGAGGGAAATGCTTAGAGGATTAAAAAGCACAGTAGTCTTAAAATGTGAGACATGTAATTCAAGCAAATTTCTTAGACAATTGTTATTTATTATGATGCAATAATTTATTGAATCATTATTTTCTACTACAATTTTATTTAAGCAGAACAGAGGCACAAACAAACATACCATATGCAAATTAAGATGCTTGATTGCTTGTATGTATGATTATTGAAGCTGTATATTTGTAAACTATTAAAAACTAAACAGATTATTCCACCACTAATCTGAACTAGAAAGTGATGCAGTTGCATGATTAGTGTCTGAACAGAACAGAACAACAATAATAACATCAGATGCTTCCGCTATAACATCACATTTAAAATTAGAACTACATAGTTATTTCTACTAAGCAAAATTCCTAATAAAATATCTACAGCGATAAAGACAAAACTACCAAAAAATTATATAGGATGAACGTACACAATGAGACATGACCAATAGCAAGAATATAGAAAGCAGGAAGTCATTACATGATCTCGGAATATCTGCTCAAATGGATTAAAGCCGCTTTCACCTCCAAAACCAGAGCTTTGTTGATTTACATACGCATTATGGCCAATCTACATATCCATATTAAATCAAATCAAATCACTGGGATAATTAATAAATAAGATAAAACAAGAGCATGTATGGAAAAGATTAGTTTTGAGATTTCAGACACTTGTGGGGGTTAAAAAGTTGTTTGCAATTTCAGCTGTGTATCTTTGAACTTGGTAAAAAGGTTTTTTTTTCTCCGAAAATTAAATTGACTATGACTCTTGAAATTTGTAGCTTATAATTATTTTCCAATAGCGTTTTTTCCCTTTCAGCTTTATACTTTTGTTTGTTATTTTCCAATAACAAACAAAATTTATTATCTTAAAACTAAATTTTGATTATAATCTATTATAAGAATAATTGACTATACCTATAATCAATTATTTTCCAATAGCGTTTTTTCCCTTTCAGCTTTATACTTTTGTTTGTTATTTTCCAATAACAAACAAAATTTATTATCTTAAAACTAATTTTTGATTATAATCTATTATAAGAATAATTGACTATACATATAATCAATTATAGCAATAAGACGATTTTTACAAATATCTAAAAGAAGGTGCTAATTGTAACCGCCCAATCCTTTTGTTCAACTTTCACCCTCAAATATCTCTATCCTTCAACTCCATAAAACAGAGATCTTCTGAGCCCAGCTATTATTCCCCTGTTATGCTCTTATGATGTATAATGTAGGTCTCTTGTGAATAAAATCAGTAACCTGCCCTATAAATTTACACCAATAGAGTAACAAAATTTTTTTGGCAAAGGTAACAAAAATATATCTGGAAAGGCACAAGACCTGATCATACTGTTGACGCTTTTCCTCATCCTTCAAAACCTACAATGCAGTTATTCAAAGGGGGAGGAGTCAAGAAATCATAATCCAGTTTACTCATCACATAACAATTTACAGTGGAGCTCTACGTAAATAACAAGCACAACAACAGTACACCTCATATGCCATTGAAACTTCTTGAAACTTCTTTTCAGCTTCAGGATCATCTTTGTTTGTGTCTGGATGGAGCTTCTTTGCAAGCTGCAGAACATGAAGAAAATAAAAAGTGAAAAAAAGGCAGAAATAGAATTATTTCAGACAAATAACTCATGCTCATCGAGTGCATTTGAAGAACATATGTGAAGAGAATAAAGGAAAAATAAAGGGAACTACATGAAATATTTTCACAAGCATACAACTACTGTAGGTACTAAAATCTTACAGTGGAATATATTACGAATAAGAAAATCATAAAACGGGTGCCAACAACCAAGTATAAAAATTAAACAGCAAAAGGAGCAAAAACGTATTTCAGTATTATATAACATAAATGAGTGGTTGGCATACGTAACAGCAATATGATAGAAAACAAACTCTTCCCACACAATCCAAACAACTATTTTAATCTCGCCCACTTGGGAAATGAAAGCAATACATACTATAAGAAAAGCAAACAGTTTGCAAAACATTTTGGGCAAGACTTGGAATTAGAAGAGAATGTAACAAGTGATGACCCCTTTCAACCAGGAAAGGTATAAGTAAGAAATCAGAATTTTTTACCAGGAAATAATTCAAATGTTCACCTAAAACTTCAAAAATGTTCGTTGATACAAAAATACATTTATATCAAACTAGTCAAGTAAAACCTACCCCATAGTATGCTTTCTTTATTTCAGAAGAACTTGCATTCTTACTCACACCAAGCACTTCATAATAGTCTCTAGCCAATGATGCTGAAAAGAAATTCAGGGGAAAAAATAAATCATTCAAATTCAAGGGACAGTAAACAAATATATCCATCAAGGGGAATGATCAAAACAGAAATTGCAGAGCTAATTAAACAAAAGTAGCATTAACTTCAGGCAAATTAGACATCATCACCAAAGAAAAAGACAAAATACAAGCCATGAATAACCAAACAAGATTTCCCAATGCATTTCGGTGTGACATCAGCAAGAATGAAAAGTAAGGCAAGCAGCACACAAAGCTAATCCAACATCTTATACCCGACCCATGAATGGACCTGGATGTCCCCCAATATGTATTAGCTGCTCCATACAGCAACCAGTTCTTCAAAGTAAAACCATTTCCAACTGCAATTAGACAGGTAAGAAAAGGATCAGCAAAAAAACACAGAAAATCATAGAGTTCACTTTTTTAATAAGATGTTCAATACAACATAAGAAAAAACAATATTAGGACCAACAATTGTCAAACTAATCCAAAAATAATTGACTCAATCACAGAGTCTTATTCCTTTGTATAATCGCACACAACAAAATTAAAAATTCAAAGCAAAAATTGAAACTTGCATTATTATCTTCAACAAATACCTTTTGGAAATAAGTTCCCAATAACTCCGGATGGATTACAACGTCCCGAACTCAATGTCCTAAAACCCCTTTGGTACACTCCTTCATATACCTGAGATTTATCCAAAATAAATCAACCAAACATAACATAATTGCATCAAAGTAGGCAGAGAAAACGTATCAAAATTCGAAGTTGGATAATGAATGGCAAATCAAGGGGCGAGAGAGATGAAGGGTTGTTCAGTACAGGTTCGGCGTCGGCGTGACGGATGAATTTAGCGGGCAGCGATCGGAGGAGCCTAACGCTATTGGAGCGAAGCATTTGGGAGCACTTCGATGAGAAATGTTGAATCTTTGGAAGGAGAATTGGGGGTTTCTGAATGCGAGCAATAATATCCCTAAAACCCCTTCCAAAAACCCTAATGTTTTGAGCAATTGGAAGGTTCTAGTTGTTAGTAATGTAAAAGAGAAGAGGGGGCAGAGAGAGTTTTAAACATTATTTTTAAGAAAATGTACTTTATACTATTTTTATACAATAAAAAAAAATTGTTCTGCAATTGTTTCTTAGCACATATTTCAATATAATCACGAAAACAAATTTTTATAATCCTTATTTTTCAAAAATAAAAAATTTCTTTTGAATATAGTAAAAGGATTTTGTATTATGCAAGAGAAATGGTATCATGAGACACTTTACACTCGTTTGACACAAAGTATAAGAGTAAAATGATTCTAAAAATGTAGAGTTTTGTATTTTTTTAAAAAAATAAAAAAGTAAAAAATAAATAAGTATAGTGTGAAATAAATATAAAAAATTTAAATGTGTCAAAGAATATTTTTCTTGTGAAAATATTCACAAAAACGTTTATTTTATAAACATGAAAGAACATTTTAAAATTTATAATTTAAAATTAATTATTAATTATTTTAAATTAATCCTTCTGAAACATTTCACAACAAAAAAATATTTCTTAAAATCACCTCATCTTATGTTCTCTCTTTTCTTTCTTATCATAAAATTGACTTCATTCTTCATCTTATTTAATATCTAAAGTTATACGAGTGAGTGTCGTCAAAAAATTCAACAAAATTCACAAATCAATTTTATTTTGTAAGTCTCAAGCATGCTTTTTTTTTTTTAGCACTTTGTTTCCTATCATGCATGCAACCTAAATAGTTTTTCTACCTTTTTAGAGGAACATTCATATGGTAAAGGTTAAACACATAAGAAACCTAAACCAAAATGTCAAATGGTTTCAAGAAAAACAAGATTAGAACCATGAAAACAACATAGTTTGAACTTGAAAATGAGACAATAAAGAACAACAAAAAAAAACATATAAAAGCAATAAGATAGTTAAGACCAAAAGACTTAACTCTTGTAAAACTAAAGCTCTTGGTACCAAATGATAGCAACCTCCTTAAGCTATGTTGGATCAAAACATGGAGAGATGTTATGGTAATGATGAAGGTAAAAGGGTGCAAAAGCTATAGAGGATTAGGGGTAAGGGTCACAACCTACAGTGTTTTATGGGTGAAGGATGGTGTTTGAATGGTGTTCTTAGAGAGGTTAGGAAAACTCTTAGAGGAAGGTGGCTAGAGGAGACTACATGTGATGCTTTAGCCTTGACTTTAGAGACTAACAAAATGGTTCAACAATTTGGTATTAGTTCATTACTAATCTCAAAGTGAGGATAGAAGAGTGAAGACACCTCTTTTTGTAGGCTTAAGGTGTCTCCAATTTGTAGAAGCAAAACCCTAAAAACACAAGCTTGATGACCTAACTTAGAAACCAAGGTAAAATTCCTCTCTAATAAGAAGAGGTCATGTAACCACTACTTATGAAAAATCCTCTCCATTTTTAAAGTTACATGTGGCCACTAACTATGAGAAATTCTCTCTAATGTGAGCATGACACATGGTCATACTAACATGGGTGGATGACCCACTCCCCTTGTCCACCAAGTCAAGTTGAAAACTTTGACCACACGTTCAACACACACTATGGACACCCACTTTGGGTCAACATTGGGTCTTGACCTTTATTGACCCAAGTGATCCAAAATAAATACCCAAAATAAATCCTACACTACTTGGTCCAAATTATTCCTACTCTACTATAAGCTCCATGATAGCCGAAGATGGCCTAAGAGAAAGAGTATAGGCTCATCTTCCACAAATTACTTCATCCCTTCATGAAATTGTGTGGTCATGGCTAGGGAGTATGTCATCATCCCACCTGTTTTGAAAAGGATTTTTCCTCAAATCTTCAAGTTGTCTTATGGAAACATCATTTCCTTTTAGGAAATCTTTAACTTTCTTCCCTCAAGGTCAAATACCCTCCTACTTAAAACAAAAGAAAATGTAAGTCTTAGTAAAATAAGTATATAAAGTATGTAGCTCCCAGGGATTAGACACCTTTGATCAAATGAATTATCAAGGTCTTAGTTTTTTAGAGTATTTTCTTTTAACCTCTTGTTTGCCTTATGTTGAACGTGTGTGCTTTTGGAATTACTTCCCTTTTCAAAAAACGGTTTTATTTGGTCTTGTCTTTTCATTCTTCTTAAGGAAGATGGTAAGAAGACCTCTTGTGTTTCTCTACATAATCCTTCTTAACATAATGACTCTTTTGTTTGGGCATTCTTTAGACTTGTGTAGTTTTCTTTGACACTTAGAACATTGATTGTTAAAAGTGTCTTATTTTTCTTTTTTATATTTTTCTTTTGATTGTTAGAAGTGTCTTTTTTTTTCTTTTTATCCTTTTCTTTTTCTATTTTATTTCTCATTTGCACTTGATCATCTTTCACTTGAAAAAGTGTGAAAGGATGAAATACAAACTTCATTTTATTGTGAGTGATTATTATTTCATTGGTATGACCATTATGTATGGATTCTTTGTCAAATAACTAAGGCTTTCCCAACAAAATATGACAAGCATTCATATTTATTATGTCATTGATGAGTGCATATTTATGGACTCATCTAGTCTTTAATATTGGATTCTTAATTGGTTTTTATACTTTAATAGAGTATTTTAATTAAGTTTTGTTATAATTGAGTTTATTTATCATGAGATAAAAAAACATGTTAAAAATAGTTTTTTAGTTACATAAATGTTTTTTGGATATTTTAAGGTGTGTCAGTGCAACTGCAGCTAAGTTGAGCTTATTGAGGTGTGGAAATAAATTGGTTAAAGCTTCATGACACTTTAAAGATAAATCCAATAATATCAATTAATCAAGACCACAAGAAATCAACCCAAGCAGAACATGAAAAAATGAAGAAATTTGACTAAACCACGAAGAAGGAACATGCAACAAAAATTGAATTTTGTGGTTTTCTTTATTTTTTTATAGTAAAAGGGCTTTGATAATTGATAAATGTTTATGATTAAAAACAATTTGGAGAAAATATATCTTAAGATATTTTATTTGATATTGTTAAATAATTATCTTATTTAACTATGTTAATAAATCAAAAGATAATTTTTGTCAATTCTTTTTTAATCTAGTAAATATATTTTCAAATATTTTTAGATCTTCAGAAAAGTCAAATATATCTTCACATCGAATACAAATAAGATTAGTCTATAGTATATAAGATGTAAACCTTATTTTACAATATTTTGTAGGATTGAGTTATGTTTAAAGTTCATTTCTTAACATGTGTAAGAGTCATGAGTTAGAGCCTATCATAGCGAAATTGGTTGTTTGTTGGGTTTATTATTCTACTTGTTATCACACCACTATCAAATCCTCCATTAATATCTGGTCTCATGCATAAGATGCGTATATATGAGGTAGGGCTGGGCAAAAACAACTGATATGTACTGTACTATAGTTAACTATACTATATTATACTTAAAAAAATTGATCCACTTTTACTAAAAGTTCAGTATACTATTTTATGGTTTAGTTTTTAAAAACTGAACTTATAACAGTTTCGGTTCAGTTAACTGTGAGAACTGTATCTACTCTTTTCTCTTATATAGTTCCCGTTCAATTGATCCGTCTTGCTAAGAAAACTATTTAATAATAAAATATTAATAAAAGAAACCGTTCAAATAAAAAATTAATAATGAACTTTTTAAGACAAAAGTTTTTATCACAAATTTTTATATTTTTTTATCAATAAACATATATTACTTTTTAAATAATATTATTTTAAGTAATAAAAGTAAAATATATTTTTTTTAAATTTAATTTTATTAAATGATTAAGTTATATAAATCATAAAAAAAAGACTATATAAAAAAAATAATACTTTAAATATATATTCTTTAACATATTATTAAATATGTAAAAATATGTTAAAAAAACTTTTAATGATATTAAAATGTGTGTAAGCGCACACACTAAAATAAATATTTATTTTAAAAATCAACTTACTTTAAAATAAATATCAATATTATTATTTTTAAATGATAGTATTTTACATACTAAAACTAAAATATATTTTTAAACGTTAAATTTTATTAAATGAATATATAATGAAATATCATAAAAAAATAGTAATGTAGCAAAAATAATTAATATTATAGAAATATCAAATGAAAAAAAATTAACAAACGTTTATTAAGAGTAATTTTTCTAGTATCGTCTTTTATTATATTATAATAATTAATAAATATTAGTTTAATTTTTACATAATAAAATATAAATAATAAATAATTGATTAATAAAACAATTTTACGAGGGAACAAAATAAATATAAATAAAAAATTATTTTAAAATAAAATAAGTAGATAAAAAGATAAATAAATTATATACACATATAAAACAAAAAAATATAAATAAAAAATTAAAAAAATAAATATAAAAGTAAAATAATATTCATGAAAAAATAAATATAAATAAACAAATAAAAAATAAAATAAAATAAAATAAATATTAAAATAAATTTCAATTAAAAAGAACATGTATTGTTATACTATTCAGTTTAAAAACTAGTATAATTCAGTTTAAAAACTAGTACAATTCAATTTAAAATTAGTATAATTGAGTTTAAAATTATTATAGTTAGTAGTTCAGTTTAGTTTATATTGTAGTTTAGTACAATTTAGTATAGTTCAATTCAGTCCAGTTTGATAAAACAAAAAACGGTTCAGTTCAGTTTGTCTGAACGGTTTTATAGCTCAGTTCAGTTTAGACAAATTAGTTTTTAGTTTAGTACAGATTTTAACAATACAGTGCAATTTAGTTTTATTTGCCCATCCTCAACATGAGGTTGAGTTTAAACTTAAAAATTCACTTTCTAACATAATATAAAAGTCATGAGTTAGAACATATCTTAACAAACATTATTATTTGTTGGGTTTATTATTCCATCTGCTAGGCGGGTTGTTAGACCACCCATTAATATCTAGTTTCATGCACAAAATGTAAAACGTGAAATGTAAAATGTGGGGTTAAGTTAGGTTTAAAATTTAATTTTTAATATATATCAAAGTCATACTTAGAACATATCCTGATAAAATTTGTTTTTTATTTTGTCTATTATTCCACACACTATCAAAATGATATAAAATCATCCATTAATGTTTAGTCTCACACACGTGATGCATATATCTTAATTGAGAAAGTGTGTTAAAAATCTCATATCAACTAAAGATAAAACGAGTTTATATTGATAAAACGAATTTATAATATAGAGATAATTACAAACTTCATCTTTCAATCCAATTCATGAAATTAAGTTAATATTAAAGTTTCTTTCTTAAATCAATCATAAAACATGTTAAAAATTATATTTACAAATACATTTCATTAAATGTTATTCTTGAATAATTCACACACTAAAGTTCATAACAACATGACATAACATCACTTTACAAAAGGTAAATTACAACTTCTCTTCTAATAAGTAATAACTAATTCATATAAACTAATTACAAAAATGATTTTATTAAATAATTAATATACTGACATTTAAGTATGACTTTTAAACGGAATTTATTATAGGAAATTTTGGACATATAGATTTAAGAAGAAAGATTTTAGTAAAGACATTGAGTATTTGGGGAGAAATTGTAAAAAGAAATAAACTATAAGTCTCTCTATATTATATTTTTCTTATAATTTAGCAATGAATTTGGATGAGCATGTATTGCTATAATTTTTTTTGTAATCTATTTGTTTAATGCGCCTGCATGCGCGTGTGTTTTGTTAAAAAATAGAGTAAAAGCTAATTTTCAATTTATATAAAATATGTTTTATATAATTTATTTACTTCATTGTCTTGTAATTCTTTCTTTTTTTTCATTCACATAAAGATACACATTTTTCAATCTATTTGCTTTAGTTTCTTATTTTTTTTTATTTATTTTAACAATATTAATCCAAACAAAATATTAAAGGGAAAATTGTATTAACCTTCCTGATCACCCTTTTTTTTGTTTGCATCCCTTTCAATTTTAAAATACACAACATCTTTTTAATAATTATTTTAAAATTTATAATTTTCATTTGTACAACCAAGTTATTATTATACTATGATTAAAACTTTTACATGTGTTTCCAAATTAACTTCGTTTTAAAATTTGAAAGTCATTTCTAAGAATAAAGTTCATTCTAAGCACATTTGTGTTTGTGATAAATTCCTTAACTAGGAAAACTTTCTAATCACAAGGCAAATATTCATTCCAGGAAGTAACGAACAACTTCATAAAGTATATTATTTATCAGAACAGCTTTAGATCAAAATCATATGCCACTGCATCAACTTTGTTCTCTTATAAAAAATGTTTACATGAATTGAATAAGAAATTCTTTGGGAATAAACATATATCAAGATTCAAAGAGTATTCACTCATGTATTTATAAATCATATACCAGCAAAAATTGTCATCAACAGTAAACCTCTGTTGTGTGTTTTGGTTTGTGTCCGAATTTTCAGATTTTGAATGTGAAAAAAAATGAAAATATATAAAAAAAAACTAAAATCCTCATTTTAATTCTCATTTTAATTATTCAATTTCATCTTTTTATTTATTTTCTATAATTAAGTCACAATTTTTTAAAAACAATTCAATTAGACTCTTTTTTAAATTGACGTTGAATTACTCTTTTACCAATAAATATAGAATAAATATTTGGTTTTTACAACAATGATATCAATAATTTTTGAATTGTTTGGTAATAATATAAAGCAAAATAAATTTTAGTTGTTTGCTATCAATCTCAAACTTCCTTCTTGTATATGCACTCTTCTGAACCAACATACCAAAATAAGAGGTAAGAGTTTATCAATAGCATATTCTATTAAATAGGTGATTTTCTCACTTACAACGGAACTCATATTACTTGTATAAACTTAAAATCCATGATATCAATTGTTACAGAAATACTATATCTGTTTCTGTTTGAACAAACATATTTAGAATTCAACTTAATCTAAATTTTAAATATAAAAACTGAATTGAATACAAAAATATGACAAATGGAATGTAACAACGTTAATGATAATATAATGAAAATGACGTAATTGAATGGTTTAAAAAATTAGAACTTTGTTAAAAAAAAAATAAAGAAACCAAATTAAATAATTAAAACGAAAATAAAAACCAAAGAATTTTAGCCCTTAAAAGAATTATTGTTTATGGGTCTAATTCTTATCAAGTGTGTGATCTTATTTAAAAAGTTAACACCATAGAAGCTATGAACAACTTTAGGCAGGGATTGAGTTGGCAAGGTAAAATATGAAAATTTAAAAAGATAAGCAGTGTGAAGATAAAAGAGAGAAATTATAATATACATTCTTAAAAGGAGAAGGGAAATAAAGCACAAGGAAAGCATCTTTGTGCAATTGTCACAGCAGAAGCACTTGAGCCAAGCCACCTTTGCTTTCTTGCAGCTTCAAATCTGCCTTTCACGTCCTGTTTTACTCACTTTTTCTCTACTTTCACATTGCTGCACATTCAAGAAAGAACTTATCCTTTCAAATAACCCCATTCATTAAGTTATTACATCATTTTCACACAAACCTAGTAAGAACAAATTAAACTATTTTCTATTTACCATTTAGGATTCCATGTTTCATACCAAGTAACTGTTCTCATGTGTTGGAATCACTCATAATTACAATCTCTCCATCAGAAAGCATGTAATGTGAGTTAACAAGCGGCTTTTCGTCTATTCTTTTCTGTTTTCTTTTTCCATATTAAGATTACCACTCCTAAAGCTCATGTAGCTTCTTCATCATATTATTCCTTTCTTAAGCCAAGGTAGTGAGGAGTTCTATTGTGTAGGAAAGTGAGACAACCACCACTGTGTTTTCTTCTGTCTTTTGCCTTCTTAAGTAGAATTTGGTTGTTTCAGAATCGAATATTGGGTTACTTGTGGACAGCCATATAAGCTTTAGCTTGCTGTCACATAGACACATTGCATTTGCTGAAGTAGAGTTTGAACACCAATTAAGAAAAACCAGAATTATCCTAAAGAACCTGAACCCCACTTGGAATCATAATCTGTTATTCCATTTGGATGCAACAAAACCTTCGTTCTAACTTTCCTACTTCAGAATTAGAAAACCTCTCATCTCCAATTTCACCAAAAGTACAAGAATGCAAATGCAACACTACCAATCTTCCTCATTGTCCATTCCCAGCCACATAAAATATTGACCTGTCTGACATAACATCAAAAGCTGATCACAAAGAGGACATCCCAAAATCAATCACAAAAGAAGCTGAGAAAGTAAACTCAGCTGCAGTGTAGTGGCATTGATACTGGTCAAGATCTAAAAGAAAGTACAGAGCCTGTCCTAGGTTTAACACAGAAACTACACAAACACCAAGCAGCAGCAGCAGCCAATGATTTCAATAAAGAGAAGACAAAGAGTTGCTCCAGCCACAATGCACTCAGTTGGTCCTCAAGTTCATCCCAGTAGGCAAGATGAAGAGTACGATCTGAGGGAGACCGATCCACAGCTCGGGGGGGAGCGGTGGCCAAATGCCAGAAGAGGGTGGATGACTGGTGGTGAAAGATTCTCAAGCACACATGACCTTGTTGAGCAGATGTTTTTTCTGTATGTAAGGGTAGTGAAAGCCAAGGATCTTCACCGCAGCACTCTTACCTCAAGATGTGATCCTTATGTGGAAGTGAAGCTGGGGAACTACAAAGGGAGAACAAAGCACATAGAGAATAAAACAAACCCAGAATGGAACCAAGTCTACGCTTTCTCCAAAGACAGAATTCAATCTTCTGTTTTGGAAGTCATAGTGAAAGACAAAGAAATGTTAGGAAGAGATGATTGTATTGGAAGGGTGGCATTTGATCTCAACGAGGTTCCAACCAGAGTTCCCCCGGATAGTCCACTGGCTCCTCAGTGGTACAGAATCGATGACCGGCGAGGAGGTGGTGATATCATGCTTGCAGTGTGGATGGGAACTCAAGCTGATGAGGCCTTCTCAGAGGCTTGGCATTCTGATGCTGCCACTGTGTATGGAGAAGGTGTTTTCAATGTCAGATCAAAGGTTTATCTGTCACCAAAGCTGTGGTATCTCAGGGTGAATATCATTGAAGCACAAGATGTGATACCAAGTGACAGAAACCGGTTGCCAGACGTGTTTGTCAAGGCTCAGATGGGGAACCAAGTGCTGAAGACCAAGATATGTCCAACTAGAACAACCACACCAATTTGGAACGAAGATTTGGTCTTTGTGGCTGCTGAACCATTTGAGGAGAAGTTGACAATCACTGTGGAGGATCGCGTGCACCCTTCAAAAGATGAAGTACTTGGGAAGATAGTCTTGCCACTGACCCTCTTTGAGAAGCGGCTAGACCACAGGGCAGTTCATTCGCGCTGGTTTAATCTCGAGAAGTTTGGTTTTGGAATGATGGAAGCTGATAGGAGAAATGAGCTCAAATTTTCAAGCAGGATTCACCTACGAATTTGCCTTGAAGGTGGATACCACGTCCTTGATGAGTCCACTTTGTACTCAAGTGACCAAAGACCAACAGCTAGACAGCTATGGAAGCAGCCTATCGGGGTACTTGAAGTAGGCATCTTAGGAGCACAAGGACTCCTCCCAATGAAGATGGGGGATGGCCATGGCAGCACAGATGCATACTGTGTGGCAAAGTACGGTCAAAAATGGGTCAGAACCAGAACAATTCTTGACACTCATAGTCCAAAATGGAATGAGCAATACACATGGGAGGTTTATGATCCATGTTCTGTGATAACACTTGGTGTTTTTGACAACTGCCATTTAGGTGGGGGCGAAAAAGCCACTGCAGGCACTGCAGCCAGGGATTCAAGAATTGGAAAGGTAAGAATTAGACTCTCAACACTTGAAGCTCATAGGATATACACTCATAGTTATCCACTTCTTGTTTTGCACCCTCATGGTGTCAAGAAAATGGGTGAGCTTCAGCTAGCCGTGAGGTTCACTAGCCTCTCACTGGCTAACATGGTTTACATTTATGGTCAACCATTGCTTCCAAAGATGCATTACTTGCGCCCTTTCACAGTAAACCAGATAGAGAGTTTGAGGTACCAAGCCATGAACATTGTGGCCGGGAGGCTTGGAAGAGCTGAACCTCCCCTGAGGAAGGAGGTGGTGGAGTACATGTTGGATGTTGACTCCAACATGTGGAGCATGAGAAGAAGCAAAGCCAACTTCTTCCGCATCATGTCACTTTTCTCTGGCATCATCACAATGGGGCAGTGGTTTAGCCAAGTTTGCCATTGGAAGAACCCCATCACATCCGTCCTGGTTCACATTCTCTTCCTCATACTCATTTGCTACCCTGAATTGATACTTCCAACTTTGTTCCTCTACATGTTCTTGATCGGCCTGTGGAACTATAGGTTTAGGCCTAGAAACCCACCCCACATGGACACAAAAGTCTCATGGGCAGAAGCAGTTCACGCTGATGAACTTGATGAAGAGTTTGACACATTCCCAACTTCTAGACCGCATGATGTGGTGAGAATGAGGTATGACAAGCTTAGAAGTGTTGCTGGAAGGATCCAAACAGTGGTTGGGGACATAGCAACTCAGGGAGAGAGGTTTCATTCTCTACTGAGTTGGAGAGACACCAGAGCCACCAGCCTCTTCGTAGTGTTCAGTTTGTGTTCAGCTGTGGTTCTCTACGCAACTCCACCAAAAGTGGTGGCTATGGTAACAGGTTTGTATTATCTAAGGCACCCAAAGTTTCGTAGCAAACTTCCTTCTGTACCCAGCAACTTCTTCAAGAGGCTTCCAGCTAGAACAGATAGCATGCTGTGATGCATAGGAAAGAGTTCACTATGCATTTTATTCATTTGGTGGAGCTTTACTTTTAATGTAACTTAATGGAATTTCTGTTATTCAAGATCAATGTTCTCATTTGACGATGTTAGATACCTGATTCAGATCAGCATCACTGAATTTAACCTGTCTAACAAAACTGAAATGGTTGATATTTGTATCATAGTCTCACAGTTCTGTAAACTTACCTAGTCAATATCAATGATAACACAGCAGTCTAATTATGCAAATAGCTTGGTTTGTTAGTATGACATGCACTTAATGGATGCTAATTAAAACCATACCTTCAAAATAAATATTTCTAATGTTTCTTAATAATAATAAAAACAGTAATAGAACCTATTTATAATACATACATGAGTAATACTCATATTGTAAAATATAATATTATCTTTAAAAAAAATTGGATAAATAATATTTGTTATTATATATTTATATTTATTATGTTGGGTTGAATGCAGTTCTTTGAATTGGACAAATGGCTTACGCTTAAAACCCTAGTCTGTCTATTTAATTCAACGTTCATTGCTTCACAAATCCAACATCTTTCTTCAAATCTATTCTAACTTCTACCTTAAAACTATGAATCAAACTAACAAATCAAACTGCCGAGTGTATAAAAATTGAATTAGAGTTCAATGATTCTTCTATACCACCACCACTCATTTTACATTGATTTTGAAGTTTCCAAAATATAGTAATAAAAATTATTAACTAATCTCTGCAAAATTTTAGAAATGCAAATTTCAAACCATTTCAGTGTTGGAGGATTAAAACCAACTAAACATTTTCCCCCAGAATTTACATCGCAGCACGATTAAGGCAGAATGGGATACAAAATGGTAGTATAGGTGTTCAAAGGTAAAATAAGGTGAGTTTATCCACCACAACAAAATAATAAACTTTTTGCCTGGTTACTGCACACGCATGATAGTAACTTCGATGGAGACAAAACACATACTAATGTATCAATCGATAATAATGTATTAATCAACTAGAACCAAAACTGGTAAAAAAACTTTAACAAAAATAAAGTTCCAGTACAACGAAGACAGTGCAACTATTACGAAGAGAAAGCTCGACAAAACAGAATGAGAAAAATAATTTGGCCTCTAGAAGACTAGTTCATGGGGCTTCATTCCTGCCTTCAAAGAAAACCTAGCACCCAAGTAAGACTTCAGGTCTGGAACACTCTCAATTGCCTTTAACAAAGCAGTATCCACGGTTTTCTGGTCATCTTTCTTCTCTTGGGGAAGAACATTTTTCTCCTACAATGGGAAAATTATAATAAAGATCAGCATTACAGAAGCAGCTTCAAACTAACAAGGGACGACACATTAACATCAAATTTTAACACCAACCTCCTTCTCTGCCTCAAAGAACTCGCCTTCTCCCTTTGTTTTCTTCTTCTTGGCATCCTTGGAAAAGTACTTGTCATCAAATTTATCAACATTAACACCAGAGATGTCCACTTTTGTAGATGTACCAATGACATAAGATTGGTTCACCCTTCTAAGAGGAACACCATTGATCTTGAATGGCCCTAAAAAACGCAAAGACATTAATATCAAAACATTATAAACAGAACTAAGCATTTTGAAGGGTAGACAACAGTAAACATAAGAAGGAACCCTTGTCAATCACTTATGTTCCAGAAGTGAGAAACCAGAGCAATCAGATTAAGTCATTGAGGCACAATGACCACAACAAAATGAAAAACTTGTTACCAGCAAAGATCATCACGCAAGAACTAGTTGTACAAAGTTTAATCTCATCACAAGCACAACACACCTGTTACCAGAAGCAATCCAGATGGAAGCTGCTTCAGGAAAACAACCCTCTTTCCCTTGAATCTGCCAGCAAGCAGGATCAACACTGTTCCTGGAGTAACGCTAGCCCTGAAGAGGAAACATACCAAATATAAGGCCTCAAACAACAAAACAACATACACTCGTTAAAATTCCTAACAACTAAAAGGTCTCATTTTACCATCCAATAAAATATGCAACACCAACCCTGACAACTAAAGCACACTGATCAATTTACAACAAGTCACTAAGATTAAAAAATGAATCTCTCCATATATCGGGAAACAGTTAAATTCATCATTCAACAACAATAACACAAAATCACATATTTTCCAAATATTCCAAACAAGAGACCACTAAACCACAAGATATATTCAATTTTAACGTTACGAACTACAGAACAATTAAAAATCCATCATAGCTGACAAATCAAAAACTCTATGACACACAAGTACAAGAAGGTTCAATATGTGTATCATTCAATCCGAAGACTAAAAACCCTTCTTTTGTTCCACATTATCCAACAACAATAAGACCCCCGAAAGATATAACATCATCATACCAAACAAATCAAAGCATCAGATACACACACAAGAGTGAGGAAGAAAGTACCTAAGTTTGGCGGGCTTGGGCTTGTGCTTGTTGACGAGGGGCTTCCTGACATCGTCGGCAGGGTAAAACTTGGGAGGCTTCTGGGCCGGGGCGTCGGGCTTGGGCGAAGGGTCGTGGCGAGGGAAAACGCCGCCGTGTTTGGCCTTGATGGCCCAGATGCCCCTCTTGTGGTACATCTGGGACCTTGAGTACTTTCCGATACCCCTAATGAGTTCAGGGTTCCTCGACACGCTTCTCGGCTTCTTCGGCGCCATTGCTCTTCCTTTCCTTCTGCTTCTTCCGCTTCTGATGAGGCTCGTGTTGCAAAACCCTAATACTTAGTGCATTATATATGCACCTCAAACGCACCGTTTCCGTCTAATGGGTTGGGCTCTCTAAACTTAACCCTAGGAGGTTTGGGCTTTTTTCTTTCGCAAATAGCATACGTTGTAGCTACTTCTCTAACTAATTTACGAGATTATTTTAAATTATTAATCTTTGAAAGTGAGTAAACTTAGAGTTTTCTGTTAATTCTTCAAATATTTTATATAATTATATAATTTCTCAAACCTATAAAATTATCCTCTAGAGTTATTTGAATTGAAATTTGATTGAATTAGTAGAGAAATATGTTTCTTTCTTATATTGTTGTGAAATTTCTATTTTTTCTTTTAGTATAATGCCGTGCTGATTCTATAAATAACGTTAATTATTTGCTTCGTATATTTAATCTTTTTTCCCCTTATGTAAATTAGTTTATGTTTAAAGAAATTGCAAAACTAATTTTCGTACACAAATCCAAATTTATTAATTTTAATATAATTGGGATGCTTTCTTAAATATTAACTAGAGTCTAGATCAACATTCACTTTATAAACAGCAAAGAAACTAGGATGGTCCAAAAATGCACTCATTATAGAAAAAATTATGATTATCAAATAATTTTATAGAAAAATAAGTATATTTTCTCTTATAGTAATGTAAAAGTTCAGTTCTAGTAGTGGGATTTTTTAACATAAACTCTTGAAAAAAATATTTAATTTTTAACTGATGAATTTAACAACAACAAAAATAGCAGAATGGAATGGACCTAGAATTTTAACTTTTGTGTGAATCATTGATATAAATGGAGGAAACTCTGGAAGATTGGTTGTTTATTATTTCATCCAAGACATTTTATTTTGTATTCAGCAAACTTCTATATGGGCTCTGCAATTTGAAAAGGAAGGCAAAATATTTAGCTGATGATACGCTGCTAATTTCAATTCAAATCATTATCCAGCATTGCTGCAAGAAATGAATTTGTTTTAGAAGCCTGCACTTGCATGAATCTACAATGGGTGGTTTTTACAACTCTGGATCAACATCTAATCTTCTCTTTTTGCGGGGATCAGTGAATTGAATATCCTCCATGCTGCTATTCTGTTTGAACACATAGATTCCATTTTCTATAGAGATTTGGGTCACCGCATGTTTGTCTTTTTCCTTGAATCTCTGCTCGACTGAGTATGTAATCTCCACGTGGTTCCATTCATTATCTGAAACAAATCTGTCTAGATAATCTGAAAAAACTATATGTTGCAAATCGAAAATATATGTGTGATGAGGGAGCATATATAAATAAGGATTCTCTTCCCCATCAAATGAACATTCAATGCTGTTGATGATCATGATAGGTCCAACAATTTCAACGTGTTCCAAATGAGTTGGTCCAATAGCAATACAAAGAGCAATGGAAGGGAATTTTTTGCCAACCCAGAAAGAACAAGATGGTCCCCGACTGTGGTGATCGAACCATTCTGGAAACCTTGCTCCTGAAAACGAAAACATGGTGTTTCCAGCCTCATGCAGTTTCTGTTAGTCACAAATGATCAATAAGTTTAGCACCATTGCGTACACTGTCCTCAACATCAAATCAAATACGTAACAAAAGAAAAACAAGACAAAACCTGATTCAGTAAAGTTCTTCCGCAAGAAGAAGTGAAGGATTTACAATTTCTTGCTAATAACTGTCGTATGTTTGGTGGAATCCCTCTAATCTCTCGAAGACTATGACAGGCATCTAAAGTAAGCTTGCATAACAAGTGACAATTGGCGATGCATTCAGGAAGAACCGTGAAATTATTCCTTGATAGGTTTAAATCTTTTACATTAGCAAACCATTCAAGAATTATTGGGAAAAAATCATCTGAGAGTTTGCACCCTGAGAGATAAAGACAATCTACGTTTGAAGACACCATTGAGCCTATTTTCTCTTCCCCCTCGACCTGTTTTGGAAATAGCCACCCTTTAGATTCCCAAGCAATAATGTTGGCCAGTTTTGGCATCATGACTATACTACTAGGTAACCTTAACCTTGGACACGAACGCAACTGTAATGTTTGAAGCTCGGTGAGATTTTGAAATGAAATTGGCAATTCTTTCATGTCACAGTCCTCCAAGACAAGTTCTGTTATCTGTCCCATTTTTCCTAATATTTCTGGGAACCTCTCAAGACTGTAACAATATGAAAGTTCAAGATTTTCCAGAGAAGTCAATTTGAGGGGGGGAAAACTCCTGAGCTTGCTGCAACCAACAGCATTCAAGGAGTTAAGCTTACCTAGGAAGCCAATGGAGTCATGGATTGTAATTAAACTCTTACAATTCTTGAATGAAAATCTTTCTAAATTTGGCAGCCCAGATAGATCAGGTTTCTGTGTTAAACCTTCACATTCGTCAAAATTCAGAAGAGTCATATTCATGAACTTCTGCAGCCAACAAAAAGGACAAACAAGGAAATAAAAATTAACAACGCGGATGGGAGTTTATTTATATATTAGGTTTGGAAAATCAATCGTCCATACTTGCCTTTGAAAACTCAGCCAATCCGAGTGACCCAAAACAACTTGAAGGTAATTTGCATAAGGAAAGTTGCTTTGAACGAAAATCTGGCGGTAGCCCTTGTGAAGGATATTTCAACCATTCCAGTACTCTTAAACTATTCGGAAGATATTCAGGACCTTCCGAAAAATTACCATTTTTAATGATAAGTGTTTTGAGGTTTTTCATCTTTTTGAAGGCCTTTCTGTTCCATTCTACTATTTCTTCTTTGTCAGGTAAGGAGGAATTTAAACATATGATTTCAATTTCTCCACTTCCCTGATGACAGAAAGGAACCAATCAAGCATAGTGCAGATATTTGTTAGTCTGCAGTACAAATGCTTAGTTAAACTTAAATATTACATAATAGTAAGAAAAAGATAAATCAAAGAACGAAACAAACCATTCATGAGTCTTACCAAGTTGTCTTCCAAAACTTTAATTATCTCTTCTGGTGACCATAATCTACTGCGCTTCCCTGGCTTATTTGGAGATTTCTGCCGGACAATTTCTTTACCCATGTCTTCTATCAAGTCATGCATTGTAACTACAGAATTATAACCATATTTTATCAGAGACTTTTCAACCAACACCCCAATATGATATTTCATGCAATCACCATAATGAGCACGAAGTATATGTTCCACCTCTGACAATGCATATCCTTTGAAGCAACAAGAAATGTCAAGAAAAACACTCTTCTCTACTTCCTCTAAAGCATCAAAACTTACTTTAAGCACCTCAAGGATTTGATTGTTAGGAATTTTCTCATACTGTTTGATGGCAGATTCCCATTCCTCTACACTTTTTCTAAACAACTTCGAACCGATTACTTCCAAAGCCAATGGATGGCCAGAAGCATAAGCTAGTACACGATCCATTACATTCAAATAACTTGTATCAACTTCTTCTGTTCTGAAAGCTTTCCAAGTAAGCAGTCGAAGAGCATTGTTCTTTTCCAACTTCTTCACTTTATATAATTTTTCGATCAAATGACATGATAACAAATGTTTGTCCCTAGTTGTGATGATGACTCTACTGCCGGGACCAAACCAATCAGGTCTTCCAACAATTGCTTGTAACTGTTCATGTTTGTCAACATCATCTAGAATCAAGAGAATCTTCTTCTGTCGTAGCCTATGCTCCATCATTGAAATCCCTTGTCTCGCACTAGTTATGTTGACATTATTTTCTCCAATCATTTGAGAAAGAAGGATTCTTTGAAGATGCTGTAGGCCATGTTTGTTTGAATTCTCTCTCACATTTTCGAGGAAACACAAGCCTTCAAAATGGTCAGCGATGGAATTGTACACTGCAAGAGCAAGTGTGGTTTTACCAACTCCACCGAGTCCATGGATCCCTACCATGTGGACACCATCATCAGATCCTATATCTAGAAGCAACTTTACTTCTAGCACTCGAGTCTCTAGTCCAACTGGATAATCCGCAACGTGTAAAGGAGCACGGTTAATCTTGTTGGAGACCAAGTCAACTATCCTCTTGATAAACTCATATTCATATTCCTCCCTGTTCAATCAGTTTCAAATTATATATCCCTTCAAGTTATGTTTTTTCTCACCAAAAGTAATACAATTATTTTAGTAAAATTATCTCAGAAAAAATATATTTATTATTATTCTACACCTTATAAAAAAACTTCGAAATTTTACATTTATATACATTGAATTTGGATTCCTTTCATTTTAAAATTTGTTTTAAGATAATTTAAATTTATTAAATTTTATAAAGTATTTCAATTAGTACTAAATATAAAACTCATCATTGAAACTTTGCAAATATGGACAACAACAAAAAAATACACACTACATACTTCAATCAAACAAGTTTTCAATCAATACCTAACAACCACCACTAAATAATGCTCTCAAATTAATTAGTCACCAATGATGAATAAATAGCTTCAATAATATTAACTAGAAAATAACTCGTATCAATTTTCCCTGAAAAATAAAAACTGATTTGCATCAGTCGAAGAAGAATAAATTGATTGGTGTGAAATAAAAAGTCATACCTAACATCGGTTGAAAAATAGTTTTGCTAATGTTAAGTTGAATTCTTTTATTCAATTTCATCATGAATAAATAATCTCGACTTTTGGTATCGGTAGAAAAGAACACCATTAATAATATAAACTAAAAATAATAAACATTGACATTACTTTAAAAAATTGTATTTAATGTAAGTAAAAAAAACTATTGATATTGACAAAAGAAATTCTAACTAATGCCAACTCAAAAATAATATTGACCTATATAAAAAAAATGAAAACTTGATGAAGATAACTCAAAATAACCATGATCCATTTTAATATGAAAGAAACTTTCAGGAAAGTCAAAAAAACAATATCAAGTTAACGGTGGATACCTTAATTGAGCTTATAAAGTCTAAAAAAGTATAAAGAGAAGCAGCATCACTTTGAGAAAGGAAGGGATATCATAGAAGCTGTTTCAATTTTGTCTTTCTTTAAATAGAATTTGAAATTCTTTAATGTTAGATTATCAAATTACTTTAATAACTTTAAAAATATTAAGTTTCTTCTAAAACTTATCCTAAAAAGAGTTCTCCATTGATACAGAGAGTAAAGCTTAAACTTTTTCGAGGTAAAAAATTGTTTCGATCACTTTAAAACTTGGCTTAATAGCACTGGTCCATATTTTCGTTAGGTTTGTTCGAAATGGTTCTAATTTTTTTTTCTCATCAATGTTGTTTTAAAGAATGTAATTTATGTTCAATTTAGTCATTAATCGTTAATGGCATTGTCCAGCTGTGCAATACCCAAATGAGATGACATTTAACTGCCCACGTGGAGCTGCCATGTGTCCTAATCGAGAAGGGTCATTCGCTGTTGTGATGATGGAAGCGCGCCAGTGGTGGTCACGACTCTTGTTCTCTCTCGCGGTGATAGTGTCTCAATGAAGAAGATGAAGACATTGCGGCCTTGCCCTTGTGATGGATGCTGATGGTCTTGCACTAGGTGGATGTGCAATATTAGGGTTTTGTGTGTTTCTAATTTGGGAATTTTTGGGTTGATTGTGCTTCGTTGCAGGTTGATGAAAGCACGAAAGCACGAGGGAGAAGCAGGTTCGCAAATATGGTGGTTCTTAGGCGCGATATGGTTGAGGGTTTCGAACTGCTAGGTTGCGTCAATGGAGAAGGAGGAACTCGCGAAGACATCGCGAATCGCATCGGTGCTGTGTTTGGGTTTTTATGGGTTTTTTGGATTGGATTTGATGCAGGTTTCCGGTGCAATTGATGATGGTGGAAGTGTGCTTCGCGGTGGCTAACGCGAGGTTGATGGTGGAAGGAGAGGATGGGCACAACGGCATGGTGCTAGCGGCGGGGCTGTGGGACATCACGAACTAGGAAGATATGATGAAGGAGGCACGCGATGAAGATGGTGGCACGTGGAGGTAGTTGCAGCGGCGTTCTAGTGATGGTCTTCTGTTGCGTTTGAAGGTCTTTGGTGATTGCGGTGGCGGCCTGAAGGTTTAGGTGTGATGACGCTAAGGTTAGGTGGCTAGAGAGAAATTAGGGTTTTAGTTTTTATTTGGGCTGAAGGTCGAAGAGGATGGTGACGTGGCAGCTTCCAAATGTCATCTCATTTGAGTTTTGCACCGGTGGACAGTGAATGGTTAATTATTTAAACGCCGTCTGATAAAAGGATTAAATTGAATATAAATTATATTATTTATGACAACACTGAACAGAAAAAAAAACTATAATTATTTCTTGAAAACAGAACTATGTATGGTATTAAGCCTTAAAACTTTAAACAAAATAAATCATTTCATTGGTGTGGATAAAAGTCCTAAAATGGGTTGAAAAATAGTTTTAATGGTGTTGGTTGAATTTTCTTCATATAATTTGATCAATAAATAACTTTGACTTAGGTTTTCCATTGGTATTGGTAAAAAACAACTCTAATTGGTATCAATTAAAAATAATAAATAATAACATCGTTTGTGAAAATTGTATTTAAGAAAAATAAATCATTTATAGGTTATCTGGAGCGATAAACAATGAATGGACAAAAACAAAGAAGTTAAAAGATGGGTACCCATGTTTGAAATGATAGCCAGATAAGTTAGCTGTTCCACGCAGAGCCATCTTCCATTTGTTGAGCTTCTCCATGTTAAGCTCAAAACCCTGACTCGTAGCTTTGAACCTGTTTTCATGTGTATCCAAAGCTTCTCCGAAGCTACCCGTGTGGTGGCGCACGTGGGAAGGAACGACGTCGTAGAAGAGTGGCAAAACCAGCAAACCATTTTTATTAGCGTAGGGAAGAATGTAGGCGAGCTCGTTCAAGCAAAAGGAGGAAGAGGCGTAGTTGCGAGAGAAAACGATGATGAAAATTCTGGAACCTTCGATTGCCTTCTCAAGTGCAGAGGTGATTTCGTCTCCTTTGGGAAGCTTCTCGTCGTCGATGAAGGTGTGAATTCCTCTGTCACAAAGGGCTCTGTAGAGATTGCCGGTGAAACTGTAACGAGTATCTGCTCCTCTGAAGCTGAGGAACACGTCATAGGTGAAGGAAGAGGAGAATGATGGCACAGCCATGGAAATAACTCAACACAAACAAACACCTCACATTTTGCATATGATATATAATCTTATATTATAAATTTAGATATATTAAAATAATTCTCTATTTTAAATTTTTCTTTACTAAATATTTAAGTATTTTCTATTTTTTGTTAAGAATATGTGATTTGATTTTTGTGGTTAAAATAATGAAGTTAATGTTATTTTTTAATTCTAACTTTTCTGTCAATTTATTCTTTCTTTCTCTTTCTTTCTTTTTATTTTTTTCAACTGATCACTGATTATTTTTATGAGTTTGAAGACACTAGAAATAGAAACAAGTTAAAAAAAATAGAAAGAATAAAACGACAAAATCAAATAATATTTACATAAGAATAAAAAAATTGTAAACATTCAATAAAAATTTAGTTAAAAATACTTAAATTTATAAATTACTTGTAAATTAATTAAATGAAATATATATGTTAAGGAAGATAGTATTAGAGAATGACTTATTCTATCACAAGTGAAGTGAACACAACCATTTATGAATATTTTTTTAACTGCTATAATTTCAAATTTTATAATATCCTTATCAAATAAATTAAACTAAATTATGTAATGAATGAGTATTTACAATATTATACTTGTAAGTTTATTAATATAAATAAATATTGGGTTTACTTACTTTGTCAAGTCTCTAGAGAACAAAAATTGGATCATTTTAACATGCAAATTTTATTCTTGTTAGGCATCTCCAATCTAATAATGTTATCCTTTTCTTTAATGAAATTTCTCTTAATATTTTAGTATTTAGACTAAGTGTCACATTTTAAGTAATGACCTCAAAAGTCGTATTATTAATACGAAATTTTAATCACAACATTTATAAAGTGCGACTACAATGCTTTTTTTTTTATTGCTGGTCTTTATTTTATAAGATTATTATGGCTTTGATATTTAGAGTTGCGTTTATATTAAGAAATAATACTAGTTTATATCTTTGTATTTTATTAGTTTTAAACTCGTATATGGTTTGTGTGCGTTTTTTCATGTTAATAAATATTTATTATATTAACAAATATTTAAATATATATTATATTAAAAGGTATTTAAATATATATTTTATGAGGTTAAGAAATAACAATAATAGTTTTTTAAGTTTATGATTAAATTTTGAATAAAATTTATAGAATTATAAAGTAAATATATACATAAAAGTGTAAAGACTAGATTTTGTAAATATACAGAGGATATAACATGTGAAAAAAAATATAAAGTAAATTTTCTAAATATATGAATGATAGACTATGCAAATATACATATAATATATTGTTATAATGTATCGACATATTTGTTTAATGTATATTGTTAAATTCGTCTAATCAGTATATCAAAAAATTCGTCTAATATCTAATGTTAGACTCGTTTAATCAGTATATGAGCACACCCATCTAATGTGTATTTCTACATTCATCTAATGTGTGTGGACAGACTCATCTAATGTGTATTGCAAGACACGTCTAAATAGATAACGGATAAGTTGTCTAATGTGTATTAATAAACTCATATAATATGTGTATAAACAAACTCATCTAATGTATATTGTTAAACTCATTCAATCAATATATAGACAAACTCATCTAATGTATGTTGCAAGACTTGTTTATTCAATATATGGAGAAACTCGCCTAAAGTATATTCTTAAACTCTTGTAATCAATGTATGGAATGACATTATTTAATTTTTTTTTGCTATACTTATTTAATTATAGACTCATCTAACTTATTTCTAAACTCGTCTAATGTATAAGCAAATATAAAGGTTATTTCTTAACCAACTCTTTGTTTACCTCTTTTCTCTCCATCCAATACTTTTATCACTATTTTTTACTTTCTTTTTCTTGCATTTTTCTAGAATTTTTTCTCTTCCTTATTTTCTGTTTTACTCTTTTTTCACTTTCATCTTAATTTGATTCTCACAAACCACTCTTAAAGATAAAAAAAAATGTTAGGGACACCTTTTATCCTTTGAACAAGAAAGAATACTTATTGGTTAGATCATCATGGATTACCTTTCTATCATATTGTCAAGGTCTTCCCAATAACAAGTGACTCGCTTCCATAGGTACCATATCACATACTACCTCATATACTTATTTACCTATAAAGAAAGCAATGTTCACTTGCTTATCCACCACCAATTATGCATCCTCACCACACCGAGCTTCTCCACTAGCCGTTTGCTTATTACATTTGTACAACTTTCTCCATCAATGACGAGTGAGAACACATTTCCTATAACCATACATCTATAATGGAAAATATTCCTTCTTTGGGTCTCATCCTCCTCCTTATTCATATTACCCAACAACCTCCTAACCATAAAAAGATCTCCCTCCAAAGGTGGTACTTCACACTTCATGTCCTCTTCATCAATACTAGATGATTCACCAACATGGCAGGAAGAGAGAAGATAGAGAAGTAAAAAATGCACATTTCTTTGTCATATGAAGTTAACTTTGTTTCTGACAATTTAATGGAATAGACTTGATTGGTGCAATTATACCACATGGGGACACAATTGAAACGTTTTTAAAAACGAGTACCAACTAGACATTAACCGTTAAATTTGAGGACCAAATAAACAATTAAGCCTAAATTTAATTAGTTGAAATAATAATCATAAGATATATAAAAACTCATTCAATATAACACTGATTGAACAATTCAGTAATAAATATCGATTTGCATGTATTTTCTTCAATTTTTTAAGAGTGAAAGTTGATGAATTTTTCATTGTTCTAACTAGTTAAGGATAAATAATTTGAAGATGCAAACTAGTTAGGGATAAATAATTTGAAGATGCATATTAGGAGACCGTCGAGACATCAACTTTTATTAATCTTGATCCAATTTTAATGAGTAATAATTCATAATCTTTTGAGCTAAATAACTTTTACTTATCTATTTTGTACAAAAGGAGTTCAAATATCAAAAGATTTTCTATAAAGAAAACAATAATTTTATCAATACTTTCTTCAAAATAAAATAGGTTAAACACAACCATATCCATTTACCTTCAATAAGAGAAATTGATCCTCTTAAGTTTTATTTTTCAGATGACGATTTAAATAGAAGAAAAGACGATTCTTTAAATATATGTAAATTTCTTTATATAATCATAGTTATTTTAAATTACATGGTTATTAAATATATAAATTTTGAGTTTATTATTCTAACTTTCAAAAAATATTGGTAAAAAGGAATTCACCCATATAATAATTTATAATCAATATTATAAATTAGTGTTCAATCAACTTATAATTATTCTATTTCATTTGTTAATTTTATATTTTATGCTATACAATTATAACACTTATATGTTAAATAAACAAAAAAAAATTATTATTTACAAATAGAATTAGAAATATGAATCAATGGCAGGACATCACTCATAAATTCATATGTCTGATATTTTTAAAATTTAAAATTTACATTATTTCTTACTATAACTTTAAATATTAATATTGATGGTTATATATCATATATTTATGCAAAATATATGTTGTTATATAACAAGACAGTATATATGTTAGGCCTACCAGACTTGTTAAAACCTAATATTTAATCTTCTAATTAAAAAAAAAAAATCATTGGCATTGACAAATATAGAACACAAACCCCTCACAATCCACATAACCTATTTGTAAGTATCTAATTAATCCTCAAATGTTATGATTTGACAATAGTTAAACTTAACCATAACTCATAATTATAATATATTTTTATACATTTAAAATTTAACTAAAATAATTTACAAAATCACTACTTTAGCTAATTTCAATACTAAATAGGATCTCGATCCATATGTTAACAACGAATTGTTAATAACATTTTGACAACCGATAGGTGTCTAAATGTTATTGGATCATTTTAAATAATATTTCTTTTAAAAAAGCATGTGTTGGGAATTGGTTTCCGAAAATACCCCTCCCAATTTTTAACTTTTCATTCTCTTTATTCTCCATTTTTGTTTTATGTGTGGTCTCTCTCACGTGTGGTTCCTCTTCTTTCTCTCATGAAGCAATCATAAAAGGTTATCTTCTTCGATGAGGCAATCCGGTAAGACTTCGCTAAAGTAATGGAAAACTTCGGTAAAAAGTTATTTTCTTTCCCCTTTGCATTGTCGGTTTCTCCTTTCCCATGTCCCCTTTCCCATTTCCCCTTTTCACTTACTCCATTTTGATTTACCCTTTAGCATTTTCAATGTACCCATTTCCATTTGCATTTTACCCTATGGTCATTGATTTATTTTTCATGCAGTTGAATGTACGTCATTCTTTTAAAACGAAGTATGTTGGTGATTTGAATGGAAGATTAACCTCGCACCAGAGGAATTTAATTTCAAAGACACCATTCAGTTGGTTTTTAGAATTGTTTGACAATGTTAAGTTAGGTAGAAATCTATTGAATGAGTTATTAGTTAGATGGGTAGACTCTAGTGGTGTTTTTTTTTGTGGAGAAAATTTGTAGAATTCAAGGAAATGGATGTGTGCTTAATAAAGATGATAGTATTGTTTTTTAGGATGACTGTATTATTTTTTATGACTAATGTATCATGATATTATTGTAATGAAGATGATCAAGTTAATAGTAATGGTATACAATGAACCTATGTGGTCATCATTGAATTTTAAATTATTTTACAATCATTGCACTTAAAAAAAACCCATTCACATTCAACTCACTCACTCGTCTAAAAAAATGGCCAAAAATGCTCATGGACCTCATCTAACTTACATGAAAACACCTAAATGACATTTTTTTTCTTACCAATTCAATGACCTAACGTGTTCATTGGTGCATTAAACACCACCCATGACCATTAAACTCACTCACTCATCTAAAGTAAGAAAAGTGAAACAATAACTTAAAAGTAAATTCATTTAGGAAGCTTAGAAAAACATTGTTTTTGCACCCATGACCGTTAAACTTACTCACTCATCTAAAATAGAAAAACATGAAAGAATAACTTGAAAGTAAACTCATTTAGGAAGCTTAGAAGAACGTTGTTTTTTGGGAAATTAATTGCATCTAGTACAATGGTCTAAAAATTATGAGTTAGTAGTCATTTGAAAGCTCTTTGAGTCTAAATTCCAACAAAACAAGAATCAACTCATTTGGACTTTGGTAAAGATAGTTACGAGCAAAACAAGTAGCAAAGGTTAGAGGTGGCAGGAATATATAAAACGTTAACTTTAAGGAATTAACTGCACCTACTTAGATGTCCAAAAATCACAAATCAGTAGTCATTGGAAAGAGTTTTGAGTCTATTTTCTAATGAAAAAAGAATCACATCATTTGGAGGTCTTTGAGAAAAGTTATGATTAAAATAGTGAACAAAGGTCAAAGTTGCACTATGTTATCTCACTTGAATTGCCTTTGGGGAATGACGTTCTCACAGCTGGGTACTGTAGTAAGTTTTTGTACAAAACCAAATTTTTGTACGTATAATTGTTTACATGGCCATTGTAATCGATTACAAGGGACTATATGGCCTACACTTGTTTGAGGACTTCACCTAACTTGGTCATCACACCAGCATTGGGTCTTTCCTCTAACATGGACTGCCCAAACCTCAATTTTCAAGCTCTACTCACACTTAAACTCTAAAAAGAAGTCTCACCCATTGAAGAAATATGAAAAAAAATACTTAAATTGCCTTTGGGGAGTGACGTTCTCACAACTAGGTACTGTAGTACAAGTTTTTCTACAAAACCAAATTTTTGTATGTGTAATCGTTTACAAGGCCATAGTAATCGATTACAAGGGACTGTATGGCCTACACTTGTTTTGTAATCGGTTACAATGACCTTGTAAACGATTACACGTACACAAATTTGATTTTGTACAAAAACTTGTATTGCAGTACCCAGTTGTGAGAACGATACTCTCCAAAGGCAATTTAAGTATTCTTTTCATATTTCTTCAATGGATGAGATTTCTTTTTAGTGTTTAAGTGTGAGTAGAGCTTGAAAACTGAGGTTTGGGCAGTCCATGTTGGAGGAAAGACCCAATGTTAGTGTGATGACCAAGTTAGGTGAAGTCCTTAAACATGTGTAGGTCATACAGTCCCTTGTAATCAATTACAATGGTCTTGTAAACAATTGCATGTACAAAAATTTGGTTTTGTACAAAAATTTGGTTTTGTACAAAAACTTGTACTGCATTACTCAGTTGTGAGAACGTCACTCCCCAAAGGCAATTTGAGTGAGATAACATACTGTCAAATTTGACCTTTGCTGACTATTTTAATCATAAATTTTCCCATAGAACCTCTAAATGATGTGATTCCTTTTTTATAAGAAAATAAACTGAAAATTTTTTCCAATGACTACTAATTTGTTATTTTTGAACATCTGAGTAGGTGCAATTAATTCCTTAAGGTTAAGGTTTTATATATTTTTGCCACCTCTGACCTTTGCTAGTTGTTTTACTCATAACTTTTTTCTCCGAACTCCAAACGAGTTGATTCTTGTTTTGTTGGAATGTAGACTCAAAGATTTTTCAAATGACTACTAACTCATAATTTTTAGACCACTTTAGTAGATGTAGTTAATTTCCCAAAAACAATGTTTTTCATAAGCTTCTTACATGAGTTTACTTTTGACGTTTTCTTCCACCACTTGTTGTGGAAGACATAAGTATTAAGCATAAGAAGTTTGCAAAAATCTTAAGTTAAACATTGATAAAGAAAACTTTCAATATTCTTAAAACAATCGAGTCTTAAAAGCCTTACAATATTTATGAAGGAATACAGTAATCATAATGCTCCTAATTAAAGTAAATAACATTATACTATATGTTAGGACATAGGGTATTTGGATATAATGGGAAAGGGGATTATGATAGGAGGAGAGGAGTTGTATAAATAGTTGTTTATTTAGTGGAGGGGGACTTTTGACAGTTAGATTGTTGACAGGCTTTGTCCTGTGAAAGGGGTTAAGCCCTTTGTATCTGTAGTTGCACACACAATTCTTTTGTGAATAATACTTAGTTTAATTCCTTTGTCTCTTTTGTGTGCTTGTTACGTGTGGTGTTTGGAGCGTTCTTGATTAGGTTTCTTTTTCGGAAACCTATCAATTGGTCTGACTTGCTAGATCAAGAGGGGTGTGAGATAGTGATGGGGAGCCAAACGGAGGGACGATTGGAGAATCTTGAGATCACAGTGGAAGGGATCAAGGCGGAGACCGCTACGATACGACACGACATGCAACAATTGATGAGGCTAATGGGTGGAGGAACTAATAATCATGATGGGAACTCTGAAGGGGATAATAGTTTGGTGAACGATAATCACGAGAGACTTGATAATGGAGGGATACAACAAAATTGGAGAAAAAGAGTAGACCTACTGGGGTTTGAAAGGCAAGAACCACACAGCTGGAACAACAGAGTGGAACGCTTCTTTGATATACAGAAAATGGCGGAGGAAGACAAGGTAGAGCTCGCCTACATTAGCATGGAAGGTAGTGCGAGTTATGGGTTTAAGATCTGGAAAGACAAAGCCAAGAACCGTTCTTGGTCTAACGTAAAAGTGACATTGATAAATCGTTTCGGAGGGGGATTTCGAGGAACTATGTACGAGCAGTTGGCGACGCTGCGACAAGAAGGGTCGGTGGAGGAATTCACCAGGAGCTTTGAGATATTATTGGGTCATACCCAAGGCTTATCGGAGGAACTTGTGTTAGGGTTTTTCCTGGATGGGCTACGGGAAGAAATTAAGGGGCAAGTCCGCATCCAAGATCCTCAAGAATTGGAGGTTGCAGTGAGGATAGCGCGGGACGTGGAAGACACAATATCCAGAGCGCGGGGAGGAGGTTGGAACGACTTAAACGTGAATCCAATGGGTACGCGAGCCTCGACAACCATCGTAAGAGAGGTCGAGTGACAGCCAGCGAACCGTTCAGGAGGAATGGAGGCGAGTGGGTCGAACCAAAGAAAAGGTCTAATGACGGCGAATAGCGTGAGGTGGAACCGTCGTAGGAGGCGACAATCGGGGGAGAATGGTAAGAAATTTACCTTATCCAGAATTTATTAAAAGACGGGAAGAAGATCGATGTTTTTGGTGCGAGGGTCCTTTTGCACCAGGTCACCATTGTTCGAAGCTTGCGGGTGCTACTCTTGGCGGAAGACGAGGAGGACGAAGGGACAGAAGGAATGAACTAGGATGCGAAGCCCATGGAACTATCTGCTTGCTCAGCAGAGGGGTTGACACCACCCAAAACCATGAAATTAACAGGGTGAATTGGAGAAAGAAGAGTGATGGTCCTCATAGACAGTGGGGCCAACAATAACTATATTAGTTTGAGGGTGGTGGAGGAATTGAAGTTAACAGTAACTGATACAAACCCATACACGGTGAGCCTTGGGGATGGTCACAAGAGGATATCTCCTGGACGCTGCGAGAAAATTCGAATAAATTTGGGGGAAGCCACCGTGGAGGAGGAATTGTACGTGTTCGAATTGGGGGGAGTAGATGTAATCTTGGGGGTGGCATGACTAGTGAAGCTTGGAAAGTTTATGATCAACTGGGGGGAGATGTTCATGGAATATTTGTTAAAGGGTAAGAAAGTGACAGTAAAGGGTGATCCAGCACTTTCCAGACAGTTGGTGGAACCCAAAGCCTTGTTGAAATTAGTGGATGCTGAGTCATGGGTACTAATGTGGGATATGGGCCTAGTGAAGCAGGAGGGGTGCAGTGAGTGGACTGGGGATTTGACAAGGGAACAACAAGCTGAATTAAAGACAGTGTTGCAGGCGCACTATGGGGTGTTGCAGGCACACTATCGAGTATTTTAAGAGGTGCAGGGCTTACCACCACCTCGTGATACAAAGCATCCTTACAGAATAAAATTTGAGATTGGGAAAATGATTTTGATTGAGAGACAAAAAATTATGGCTAGAAGAGATCTTGAGACTGGCGGTGGGAGAACCGAGAACAACAAAACAGAGGAAAACTACACTGCGCATGAGTCTTCTACTCTTTACGAAGCTGATACCCATTGGACATCCTCGCTGGTTCCTATGTTTATGGTTGCTAATATTGTTGTTTTTGTTATTTCCATGTACATCAACAATTGTTCCAAGAATAACCTCGGTCCCCAAGGTGGCTGCATGGCCAAGTTCCTTGGAAGGTTCTCCTTCGAACTTATGCAGGAGAATTCGTTGCTTGGTCCTTCTTCTTCAACATTGACCAAGATGGGAGCCCTTCGGTAGGATAATGTTGGGAACAGGCATCAAGGATGGAGACTTGTCACTTGCATTTGGTTACACGCTGGGATTATTCATTTGCTTGCTAACATGTTGAGTCTGGTATTCATTGGGATTCGTCTGGAACAACAATTCGGGTTTGTGAGGATTTGAGTTATATACCTGGTGACTATCCAGGATCAATATCCTGAGTTCAACCTTGTGGGCAAGGTTGTTGAAGGAGAGGAGGGTAATGTTAGGACATAGGGTATTTGGATATAATGGGAAAAGGGATTAGGATAAGATGAGAGGAGTTGTATAAATAGTTGTTTGTTTAATGGAAGGGGACTTTTGGCAGTTAGATTGTTAATAGGCTTTGTCCTGTGAAGGGGGTTAAGCCCTTTGTATATGTAGTTGCACAGACCATTCTTTTGTGAATAATATTCAGTTTAATTCCTTTGTCTCTTTTGTGTGCTTGTTACGTATGGTGTTTGAAGTGTTCTTGATTAGGTTTCTCTTTTGGAAACCTATCACTATAAAATCTAACTACGAGGTTGTTCATCAAAGCGACTGCGTAAGTAATTCAGTTGTTCTTTAATGTTTCCAACTTAAGTGAAAAATTTCTTTCAATAAAGAGGAAGACCCGTGAGAGTGAAAGCTATGCTCCAGGCAAAGTGAAAATGATGGAGAAAAACGAAGAAGAGTAAAATGCCGCCAACCCAAAAACAGGGATACTCGACGGCGAAATTTCTTTCAATAGATAGAAAAATCCGCAAAAGTAAAAGGAATGCTCCACACAAAATGAATATGGTAAAGAGAGAAAAAAACATAAATGAAAATGGGAGAGAGAGAAAAAGTCTCAAATGAAAACTCGAAATGAAAAAAAGAGAATTTTAAATCTTTTTCCAAAATAGCTCCACCTCTTAATAAAATATTACAAACAAACCAATAAAAAATGTTATTGTTGTCAAAAAAGTTGGCAACTATGTGTTGTCAAAGAAACATTTTCCAATTAAATAATCCGGATCTGCAATCACAGGTGTCCAACCCGACCCAAATAAAAATGGATGTCCGAAACCAACATTTAGATAACAAGATAAACCTCAGACTCTCTCACTGCAAAATCAAAACCTCCATTTGTTGTTCAGTTATAATATTGTATTCCGTTTCAGATAACACAGCACAATAACAATGGCTTCTCTTCACTCTTCTCTTCTATTGCCTCCGAATCTCCTTTCCCTTACATCTCCTTCAAGTTCCCCTACTCACATTCTCTTGAATCTGAGACCCTCCACCACCCATTTGCGACCCCTTTTCACCACACGGCGTCGTTTTGGGAGACCCTTCGCAGTGGCTGAGCAGGCAACGGTGACGGAGGCCGCAAGAAGGCTCTACGTTGGAAACATTCCCCGCACTGTCAACAACGATGAGCTCGCCAAGATTGTTCAAGAACATGGCGGTGTTGAGAAAGCTGAGGTTTTTAAATTTTCAACCTTTCACCAATTTTAAAGTTTTTTGTTTCCTAGGTTATTAGTTAAAGCTTTTCCTGTGTGGGACTGCGCTGAATTAAGATAATGTTGGGACAAACTTCTGGTTAGGTGTTCTTAAAAAGAAAAATACCAAGAAAAAAAAAAGAATTTACTTCTGCAGCTAAACTTGGCTTATGCAAACAAACAACTGTTATTGAACTAGTGCACTTATTTTTGCTTATTAAATAAACATAGAAATGGGGTGTTCTTTTTGGTTTTATTGTTATTTGATATTTGAGGGAAAGGTATGTTTTACTAAGTAGTCTGTATCAACTTATAGAATTTTTTCACAAAGCATGATTTGTGTGCATGTGAAAAACAGTGCCAGCTGGGGATTCACTGATGTAGAGCCTAAGGTGAGTTTGAGAGTTGGATTTTGGAAAACCTCTCTGATAAGGATAATGGAAAGGCATTATCCCTTGTAAGATGATGAAAACACGATTAAATATGCTACATAGTAGATCCCTGCACCCTTTTGAAATGTAAACTGAAGTTAGAGTACAGTAGCAGTTGAAGAGTAAAACTTACTGAACTATGAAATGTGTACACGAAAAATTGGTATCACCTTTTATGTATTGTTATAGATTCTTTTGTATGTTAAACTGCTCAATGGAATGATTGTAGATGTATTGACATGATCTGAACAATTTAGTGAAGGACCTGCAATACACGAATATCCCTGGGATTCAAAAATACACTAAATACTATAGTATATTGATTAGTGCATTTTATATATCCACAAGTGACAACTTTATTTGTATGGTCTGTCAGAATATATGGGAATACTTCATCTGTGTACTGTTAACATTTCTTAATGCATGGCTCATAGGTTATGTATGATAAATACTCTGGAAGGAGCCGTCGCTTTGCGTTTGTTACAATGAAAACTGTTGAGGACGCAAATGCTGTGATTGAGAAACTTAACGGCACTGTAAGTTTAATTGCAGAATTTGAAGGAACCTTTAGAAAGATTGTTAATGTTCATTCAGCAGTTTAGACTTTATATCCCTTCAAGGACTTGTGAAATTCATGTTTTCTATGGCAGGAAATTGGAGGGCGTGAGATTAAAGTAAATGTTACTGAAAAACCTTTATCAGCATCAGATTTGCCTCTATCCCAGGCTGAGGAGTCTCAATTTATTGACAGTCCCCACAAGGTGTATGTGGGAAATCTAGCCAAGACAGTAACAACTGATACTCTTAAAAAGTTTTTTTCTGAGAAGGGAAAAGTTCTGAGTGCCAAGGTTTCACGGGTCCCTGGTACCTCAAAATCCAGTGGGTATGGTTTTGTTACCTTTTCATCAGAAGAGGATGTAGAAGCTGCAATCTCGTCTTTCAACAATTCTGTAAGTTGTTTACTTCAAGCTTAGATATCCAAATGTACTTAAAATACATGAAACCTTAAATATAGCACCTAGAAGATGCGTTCCCTTGTCAGACCCCCAATTTTGGGAAACATGCATCAGAAGAAAGAACATGGAGATCATTGGACCACTTGTGCCCATATTGGGTTCCAGTTCTGATGTATAGTTAGTTATGAATCTGACAGTTACGTCAGATTCTATAAATTTTAGTATTGACTGGTCTGAAAAGGGGAGAGAGAAAGATGTTTACAGATTGCGTGTATAGAAAGTAATGTTTGAGAATGGGGTTTTGTGAGAAAGGGAAGGGAACTTTTTTTTTCTTTTAATAAATATTAATTAGTGCATAGCTTTTTAAAATAGAAGAAAACATGATAGATTAGCATAGAATTAGTGTCCTATTCTTTTTACAAATATCTCTATTAATTTAAAAATACAAAGTCTATCCTCCCTTTGTTTTCCTTCTAAAATTCCACACCCAAACTTACTCTTAGGGGAGGGAGAGCTAGAAGTCTTGACAATTTCTAGGCAAGAGAGACCTATTGCATTCTGCTGGTCATCTTTCTATTGTGGTTCCTGTGAACTTTACTTGAAGAAAGAATCTAGTTCAGTAAAAATTCCATTATTTGATTCCAGCTTTGTTTATCTTTTTTATAATCTGAACTAGTTCTTACCACTCTTTTTTGCAATCATGCTTATGGATAACAGTGGTTCAGGTCTTATATACTTGCTGTCATCAATGTTACACATGTTATAATGTTGCATACAATCTACTAAGTGAATCAAACATAATCTCATTTTAATTCCTTACCAATCTAAGTTCATCCCAAGAAGACAGGTAATCTGCATCAACTTTTTTTAATATATAAGTAATAAATAAAATGTTTCTTGGCAAAACCACAATGCCTGCGTAATTACCTATAGTGTAGCTCAATTGGAAACACACGCTGAATTGTGAGGCAAGAATAGAGTTTGATTCCCACATTACACCCTTGAGGAGGGGTGAAGAGCTCTAATTATGTCTAATTTCTTAATCTATCATTAGTTTCATAATCAGCTCAAATCATCAGAACTTGCGAAGGTACATTAGGGTCTCACTGGAAAATCAAAAGGCCTAATGGTGATTTATAAAGTAAAATAGCGTGCTTAATTTCCATTATCTAGTTTGCTTATAAACATAGAAGTGCACATCCACATTGCTAAAAGAATTATGTAATAGATGGTCCGTTCTCATCTCATCTCGTATGTCTCCCTTTTTGTTATGCTTATCCATGTTGTCTATTAATGATGTTTTGGTCTGGTTTTTTAATATCACTGGATGCTGTAGATTGAAAACGAGACTTTGAACTAGTAATTAGTTTTGCTCTAAATGTTAACTCTGAAAGTGCTTTGTTATTTGTCTGATGTCTTGTTGAATGCAGTCATTAGAAGGGCAAAAAATCCGAGTGAACAAGGCATAGAGAATTAGCAATGTTGCTGAGCATTTATCTGACCATGTACTGTCTAGCCAGAAAAAAGTAAACTTTGGGTGAGGCTGAAACCACTAACAAATTTCCTTGTCTCTTTGTATAGCATAAACCTAATCATTTTCAGTTGACAAGGTTCTACAAAAAAAAAATAGTGGTTAATGCTTCTTGTAGACATTTCACCTTGCTATTTCTTCATCATTATGTTGTTGCTCCCTTCTACTCTACTCTGGTGATGTAACTCTTGTTTATATATGCATGTATTCAATTCCATTTTTGTCTGAATTTGAGTTACCATAAAACTGCACCAACCATGCCTCCAATTTTTCCGATTATTGCTCTTAGATAATACCTATTGAATGAACACAGAAATCATAGAAACATATTATTGAATTAGAAGGTTTGCATCTCCTCTTACATTAGCATTACATTTATAGGGCAAAGAAAGTAACTACCCATTTCCTTTCCAACTCACTTTGGTTGGAACACAACTCACACACACAGAGCTCATACTGACAGCACACATACAACTCACACTAATCATTCTAACAATAATTCTAACAATACCAATCTATCATAATCGTTTTGTACTTAAATTTACCATTAGTGTTGCCAATGAATAGGGGTGGCAAAACAATCCATTTATTCATCATTTGTGGTGTTCATCTTCTACAAATAAATCTATTTAATGCATCCATTAAAGAAATATATATATATATATATATATATATATATATATATATATATAATTAAAATACTCTTTGGTGCTAATTTTTGTAGAAATTATTCAATGTGGTCTCCCTTTTTTTTTTTCAATTAAGTCCCAAGTGGTTAAAACGTTACAATTAGGTACTTTCTATCATATTTATAGAAACGATGTTAAAGACATGTCATGTGGGAGTAGGACTGAACAAAAACATGTATCTGACCGAATCTGTAGTAAATTTAAGCATACAGTCAAGTTAGTTTGGATAAGTCAGTAATGTTGAATAAATAAAATTGAGTAAAATGGTAATTGTGGTCAGGTTGTTGGAATTTTATGGATATCCGACTTGATTTGAATTTTTATTTTAATAGTTATAAATTTCTTAATTTATTTTAAATTTTAAATTTATTTTTAATATGATATTATTTTGTTAAAATTTAGTAGTAATTTATATAAAATCATAGTTAATTTATAATCATTAATAAAATTATACATGTCATTTAAACATTCACTATTAAAAATAAAAATATTTTTTTCATTGAAAATTTTAATTTAAAATAAATTCACAATTTGAAAAATCTGATGAAAGTAACCTAGAACCCGAATAATCTAAATCAACTAACCTGAAAGATTAAATAGTTAGAATATGAATTTTAAAATATTAATTTTTGGTATAGTATATTTGGTTAGGTTGGTCTGAATTCGATACAACCTGATTGATGCTCATCCTTACATGTGAGTTCTTTTTTTTTTCTTGTTATTTTTTTTTTAGTTTTTGTGTTCACTTGTTAGATTTGTGTTGTGTCACTTACACTTGTTAATCAAGTGAACTTAAAGTCTCAAAGGTTCTATTTTCTTATGATGTCCAAACAGTGTCATTGTGATACGTATAATCTAGATTATTGAGTTGTTATATGTTGTGAGTTCAACTACATTATTCTTAAAATCAATTTAATCACAAATTTTTTGAAATAAAAAATAAGAAAAATATCTTCAAATGTGTCAGTGATAGGTAAGGGTAACTGTGTATAACATTACCTTGCTTAAAAATATTAAAGTGTATTTCAAGCTCTTATATATATATATATATATATATATATATAGTGTAAGTCTTGTATGGGTGGAGCTTGGAATTCTGACTATTGATATTTTAGTGAAATTTTAGTTCACGTTGCTAGAAATTGGATTGAATTCTTAAAAAATCCAGTAAATTTGGTGTTTTTTGCTTTCTTTTTATCATCTTTTTAGTATCTTTCAAAAAACTAAGATTTTACTGTACATCATGTTAATTGATTAAATATGTTTTGAAAATTGTTTTTAAAGTTTAAAATGAACTAAATTTTTTTGAAAAACAACTCAAACCTCCTTTTGGTTTATGATTATTAATTAAAACTATTTTAACATATTAAGAAGTGAATTTTAAGCCTAACCCAATCTTACAAGACTAGCTTATAAGGTGAGGTTTGTATTCACTTATATACTATAAAATCGTGTTATGTATAATTGATGTGAGATCTTCAACACTCCTCACAATAAAGCATATGCATATCGAACGAGACATTAGTCCTTAATGGATGGTTCAATAGTAGCCTAATAACAAATGGAATAGTAGATTTAACAAACATCATTTTTTGTACGACTTTAATCCATGACTTTAATATCATGTTAAAAAGTAAATTTTAAGTCTAATTCAATATAACAAAATCGATTTGTAGGACGAGGTTTGCACCTGCTTACATACTTTGATAGAGATCTTCACAGATCTCTTCTTCTGTTATTATCGAACGGTGGATAACAGGATTTTGCTGAGCGGCTACAGATAGCTGAAGACTACCGAACGACTGCATACTACCGAACGGTGGACACTCGGAAGTCGTTCGGTTACAGTGATATAGAATAGTTTTGTTAATTTTGTTTTCTTTTTCAATCTTCCTCTTTGTATATATTCTTTGCTTCCGCTGTACCTAATACACTTACTAGTGATATTCATTCACAATTATGCTTTCTTTAGAGTTCTTGTTTTCTCTTTTCTCAAACACTCACATGGTATCAGAAGAAAGATAGTAATTCGGGTTCTTTCTTTGCCCCTTTCTTCATCTCCAGATTTCTTCTCATGGCAATCTCAATTTCTACCACCGATCATCTTTCTAATCCTGCCCACCCTCTTTTTCTTCATCATGGTGAGAACCCAACCCTCGTTCTTGTTAATCCTCCTCTCTCCGACACCAACTATCAACAATGGAGGCATGATATGCTTGTCGTTCTTGAAACCAAGAACAAAGATAAATTCGTTTTTGGTACTCTTTCTTGCCCTCCTCCTGATGATGTTGTTCATGAAACCTGGAACAAATGCAACAAGATGGTGATCTCATGGCTGACGCGTTCCATGACTCCACCCATCAGACAATCTGTTATGTGGATGGATTCTGCGTACGAGATTTGGAACGGTCTTCTCCAATGTTTTTCTCATGGTGATAAGTTTCACATCGCTGATCTCCAAGAAGAACTTCACTCTTGTAAACAAGGTGATTCTACTGTCTCTCAGTATTATACTCGTCTTCAAATAATTTGGAAAGAACTTTCTTTGTATAAGACCATTATTGTCTGCACCTGCACTTCTCCTTGTAATTGTGGCTTATTGACCAAGATTCAACAAGAGCGCAACAATGATTCTGTCATCAAGTTTCTTCGTGGGTTAAATTATGGATTTTTCCAAGTCCGTTCTCAGATTATGCTAATGGAACCTATGCTGACTTTCCCTAAAAATTTTCCTTTGGTCCTTCAACAAGAACGGGAATTTCATAATTCCTCCTCACAAATTCCACAAGATTCCATGTCTAGTTTCAATTTCTAGGACCCTCAAAGCAAGACTTTTAATCCTTCTCGTGGTGCGTTTCTTGGTGGTCGTGGATGAGGACATACCAGTAAATTTGGTGGTCGTGCTAAATATTGTGATCACTGTAAAAGAACAAATCACACCTCTGAAAATTGCTGGATCAAATATGGTCTTCCTCAAGGTTATAAACCAACCATCAAACAAAATTGTGCTCCCTCCAATCCCTCTGCCAATTTTACTGATGTTGTTTCACACACCTCCAATGACTCCTCTACTGATACAACCCAAGTTCAATGTAGTTTTTCTAAGGAACAATATGTTGCTATTCTTGGATTGTTGAAACAGTCTCAACCTTCTACTCCTAGGATGGCAAACGTCAATCAATGCACTCCACAGTCATCAGGTTCTCCTTTTACACCCAGTTTTTCTTCTTGGATTATAGATAGTGGAGCTACTGATCATATACGTTCTTCAAAATTTCTTTTTAATTCTTTACATCCTATCACTCATATTTCTATACGTTTACCAAATCACAGTTTTGTTACTGCTAAATTCTCAGGGACTGTTAATTTAGGCAATTTGGTTTTGCACAATACTTTATTTGTTCCCAATTTCTCTATTAATCTTATTTCTATTTCTAAACTGTTACATTCAAATAATTGTTTCATTATCTTTCATCAAAATAATTGTCTCATTGTGCAGATGAATACTTACCAGACGATTGAAGTAGCTAAAAACTACCACAAACTCTTTTATCTCCTTAATAATAATATCATTAGTACTTCATAATTAAATGTCTTTCATTTTGTTTTTCCTAATAGCTCTAGTGATTCTGGTAATTTGTGGCACATGAAACTTGGCCATCCTTCAAATAAATTTTTCCAGACATTAGCTTCCCAATATTTTGATATTTCTTTTCAATCTATTGATGCTTGTGTTTTTGCTAAACAAAAACGTCTTCAATTTTCTCTTAGCAAAACTAAATCTCTATGTTTCTTTCATCTCATTCATGTTGATATTTGGGGCCCCATTTCTATTATGTCCATTGATGGATATAAATATTTTTTTACCATTGTTGATGACTATAGTCGTTTCACATGGCTTCTTCTTTTGAAACACAAATCTGACGTCAAATGTTTACTTCCAAACTTCATTCTTTTAACTGAAAACCAGTTTTCTTGTAAACTTAAAATTATAAGATCTGATAATGGAAAATAATTTCTTCTTAATGATTTTTATTCTACCAAAGTCATTTTTCATGAAACTACTTATGTCTACTCCTCAACAAAATGACATTGTTGAAAGGAAGCATTAACACATTCTAAATGTTTGTTGATTTCTTCATTTTCAATCCAAAGTTCCAAAACTTTTTTGGTCTTATGCTATAAAGCTTGCCATTCATATTATTAAAAGACTGCCAACCCCTTTTCTTCAAAATAAATCTCCTTATGAACTAGTTTATTCCACCAAACCTGATTTTTCAAATCTAAAAGTTTTTGGATCCTTATCATACTCTAGCTCTGTTATTGCAGGTCGCACAAAACTTGATTCCAGAAGCAACAAATGCATTTTTCTTGGATACAAATCTAGAACTAAGGGGTTTATGTTGTATGATTTGCATTCACACTCTACTATTATTTCACGAAATGTCATTTTTTATGAACATATTTTTTCATATCAAACTTCTTTAACTTCACCTTCGTCTCCTACACATGATGATATTTCTGATGTTATTCTTTTTTATTTTCCTAATATGGCACGTGTTTTCACTGCCCCAAATTATCCAACTAGTAACACTTCTAATCATACTTCTAATAGTGTCATTATTCCTACCTACGGTTGGACAAAGAGTTTCTCTTAGAAACAAAAGTAGACCTAAATATTTAGATTATTACTACTGTGGTACTACTTCTAGCATTCCCTCATCTCATACTACCCTGTATCATATGCATTTGTTCCTTTCTTATGATAATTGCTCTTCTAATCATGCTTCTTGTTCTCATAATATTTCTGCACAAGTTGAACCATCTTCTTTTAAAGAGGCAAACAAGTTTGAATGTTGGCAGCAAACTATGAATTCTGAACTTTGTGCTCTTGAAAGAAACCAAACATGGACTTTGGTAAATCTCCTTGATGGTAAGAAACCCATCAGCCGTTGTTGGGTTCATCGTATGAAGCATAAACTGGATGGATCTATTGACAGATATAAAGCTCGTTTAGTGGCAAGAAGTTTCACTTAAACTGAAGGCTTGGACTATTATGAAACTTTTTCCTTTGTTGTTAAAATCACCACTGTTCGTCTTGTGCTTGCTCTAGCTGCTATCAACTAGTGGTTTCTTCATCAGTTAGATGTTGACAATGCCTTTCTCCATGGTGATTTAATTGAAGATATATACATGAAGCCTTCCCCTGGTCTCTGTCCATATACTCCTGATCTTGTTTGCAATCTTCAAAAGTCTCTTTATGGTTTGAATCAAGCCAGGAGAAATTGGAATCACAAACTCACATTAGAATTACTTTCTATTGGGTATACATAAAGTTCAGCCGACCACTCTTTATTTATCAAACATACTCCCTCTATTATCAACATTATTCAGGTATATGTTGATGATATCCTTCTATCTAGAAATAACTTGTCCGAAATCACTATTGTCAAAGATCACCTCCACAACAAGTTTCACATTAAAAATCTTGGAAATGTCAAATATTTTTTGGGATTCGAAATTGCTAGATCTCAAGTTGGATTATGTATCAATCAGAGAAAATACTGTCTTGAATTGATTTTTGAAGTTGGTATGCTGGGTTGTAAACCTACTCCAACACTGTTGATCCTTTTGTTAAACTTCATGTTGATGAAGGTATCCCTCTCACATATCCTTCTTCTTACTGGCGTCTTATTGGACGATTACTCTATCTCACTAATACGCGGTCCAACATTGCTTTTGTCGTCCAACAACTTAGCCAGTTTGTTTCTACTCCTCGTCAACCTCATATGCAACAAACCATGAGGATCATTAGATACTTAAAGAATGCTCCTGGTTCTGGTCTGTTATATGTTGCTGATAATTCCTTCCGCGTTCATGCATACTCTAATTCTGATTGGGCTGCTTATGCTACCACTAGATGATCCCTCTCTGGTTTATGTGTTTTTCTTGGAACTGCTCTTATTTCTTGGAAGTCAAAGAAACAAACCACCATTTCCAAATCTTCTTTTGAAGCCAAATACAGGTCCTTAGCTTCTCTAACTTGTGAACTGCAATGGCTGCAATATCTTTTAAAAGATCAAAATATACCGTGCTCGACTCCTTACTTAGTCTATTGTGACAACAAATATGCTATCCACATTTCCAAGAATCCCACATTTCATGAAAGAACCAACCATATAGATATAGACTGTCACATTACTAGACAAAAGCTTCAAGATTGTCTCATCAAGCTTCTTCATGTTTCTTCTACCAATCAAGTTGCAGATGTTTTCACCAAGTCTCTTTATCCTTCTCCTTTCAATACTATTACTTCCAAGCTAAACATGCATAATATCCATGTTCATTACATCCTCGTTTTCTCTTTTCTCAAACACTCACATTCTCTAGTTGATGTAGAGTTGTCATCACATCCTCATCATGTCGAGGTATATAAATCTTGAGCGTGAAACTTAACAAAGTCACGTGTTGCCACATATATCATTGTCTTGTATTCAATTCAAATTTTATATTTATTTTGTGATTCAATTTAACTCTAATTTTTTCTTGGAAGATGATTGTCTCTTTCCAAAATATAATTGAATTCAATTTTTTATTAATATTTATTTTGCAGTAGAAGTTTTTCAGTTATATTCTTCTACATTATATATATATATATATATATTAATATTTAAAAATGACATTATTATATATTTATTAAAATTATTTCTATTTAATATTTATTTCATAAATATATACTACTTTTTTACATATATTAATAAATATAAAATAATTTTTCTTTATTTTAGTTTCTAGTATGTAAATTACAAATTACACTACTATATTAATATACTATTTTAACTTAGGGTTGAAAAGTGATCACAAATGTTTATTATATTTTTTCTAATTTTATATTATTTTATAATGGAAGTGTTATATTCACATACACATAGTCAAGGTATTTTTTATAAATTAAATAATTTATAATAATAAAACAAATTTTATAATTTATTTTTTATTTGTAGTAAATTATTTAACCATGTCTTGAAAAGAGACAATATTGTTATATTCTAAGAAAATTAAGACTAAATAAAATAAAATAAATATAAATACTAAATTCAATCTAAACAATGCTAAGTAGGATTGACAAGTGACGCTTACATTGACATGTGGTACTATCAAGTGACATGAATAACATTGACATGTGGTACTATCACGTGACATTAATAGTTTTACATGACATAACATATACCTGACACATACAAAAAATGAGTTGGCATGTGACATGTTTTTAATGCTATATGTACAAATTTAATCGAAAAACACTAATTGAATTGTTTTAACCAAAAATTAAGACTTAATTGAAAAAAAAGCACCACGTTAAATATTTTCAACAAAAATTGAGATCAAAAGAGTATTTTAGCCTATAAAAAATGTATCAAATTAATTCAATTAATTTTACGAATGAAATATGTAATAACGTAAGAGAATAGACTATTCATACTCTCCTGAGTTCCTATCAGTTTAGTATTAAGCATACCTGTTAGAGATAAAAGAAATATATGCAAAATCATATAATAAAGTGTAGTACAGTCTTGTCACCAATTTCTAAGGTTATTCAAAATACACAAGTTACTAAAATCATTTAAAACTGTGAAACATACATTACATCATATAAATATATACATTCCTTCATAGAACTCCAAGAACGTCCATTAGCTTACTGGTTAGTATCACTGGAAAAGAGACATAAACAACCAACAAACAAAAGAGAGTAAGCTAATGATAACTTAGACATTAACATACAATTATTATATAAAGATCTAAATCAAAGTATCGAGTATTCACATCACAAAACTATTCTCATCCATTAACAAAAATATGACATAGACTCAATTATTTGGATTTACAAATCCATTTGGACTCTAAAAGCTTAACTTTGTCATGTAAAATGAAATTCCTCAATGTTACAATTTCAGTAATGGTACATGGTCCCTTTCTGTCATGACAAAAATGAGTTAACTTATAGCTTAATAAAAAAGGGATCCACGACCCTATAAGTAGCTATAAGAACCTTTTTTCCTCTTCATCACCTATACTCAATCCTTTATATAAGTTTGTGAATATAGTAAAGTGTAACGATAACTTCCAAATAGTGTCCCTAGTAAATGCATGACATTAGACTAAAATGTCGTACCATTCCTCATTAGGAATTACATGACCAAACAATTCAAACACAACATCCAATTCAGATACAAGAGTCTCATACCTGATGATACCTCATTGAATAATTCAATTTACCTCATGCATAATCTCCTCATCAAGTTACATATCCAGAAAACCTTTATTCTTACAATTATTTTCAACAATGACAACATTATATTCAAATAACTTAATACATTATCTGTTAGAAAATGTGAATGGAAATGTTTCGTGGGTGGACAATAACCAAGAGGGGGGGATTAGTTTTTAGATTTCCTTTTAAAAAACAATACATATAATCACTTCATAACAAAACAAGCAAATAAAATAGAAAGAGTATAAGGAAAGAGAAGTTTGAACAAGTGATTTTTATACTAATTTAGATCAAAAGATCCTTCGTCCAATTGTTACAACACAAAGTTGAGTAAAAGTTTAGAGCACACCTCTCTTGATAACATATGAACAATACTTCCTTTTGACACACAAAAGAATGAACAAGTTTACTTTGCTACAACATATATGCTTTTCACTTACACGCACTAAGACAAACACTTCCTTCTACCAACACAAAGTTCACAAACTCACACTTAAAGCACAAAGAGGTTTAAGTAAAAGCACTTGAGCTTTTAGAAATATTAAGTAAGTTTAAAGTGCTCATAAACAAGTCATTTATAGGATTTGTTTGACGTTAGGTCATAAGACAAATAGTCTTTTTGCAACTGTCGATGATAGTCGATCATCTTAAGTAATAATCAATTATTAGCGAATTATTTTGAAAGTTATTTTTTTCGAGATAATCAATTATATCAAGCGATAATCAATTATTCTAGAGAACCTTTCCGTTTTTTATTTTAATTGGGATAATCAATTATCCCAAGTTATAATTGATCATTCTAGTGAGTTTCTAAAATAATGGTTTACTTTGATTTTTTGTGTGCATATTGTTATTCTAACTATTCTACTATTGCAAATGAAGTATTACAAAAGCTTTGTTCTTAAACAATCCACTTAACATCAATTTTCTCTTGTCTTTAAGCACTTCATCATCAAAATTCTTTTGAGTTGAATTCAACTTGTTGTTAAAAATTTCCTTTTTTTTATGATGATCAAAATCCTTATGTAAAGCTTTTATGAATACTTGCATATTTACAACTTAAATAGGAAAACAATATTAAAGGAGTGTATTGCTTTAAAACTTAACCTACTTCTCCCCCTTTCTTTTATGAAAATAAAAAACAGAAGTGTTCCCCTAAAAACATTTTTAAACTAAATACAAGTCCCCTCTCAAAATATTAATTAAATTATCAAGAGAATCCCCCTTAATTAAACAATGTAGGTAAAATATAAAGACTAAGCAAAAAAAATGTAGGTAAAATTGCATTAACCCATAAATAATGTTACATTTAATCCTTAACACTAGATTCATCATCATAATCTTTCTCTAATTTAAGCTCTATATTGGCTAAACTATTGTGTATGTTATTAAGTAAGTAAGTCACACACTTTTTCATGTTTAACTTCTTGAGGTGAAAGTTGCATGCCTAATGGCTTGGAGGTTGAACTTTTCTCCCATCCTCCTATAGAGGTTGGCAATATTGTCTTCCATAGATGAAGATGATCCTTTAAAAGTTATTGATGGTTCAACTACATTTGTTGCATCATGCATTTCATCCATAAGACTTTTGGTGAGTAAGAGGGATTTTAGCTCTGTAAGAATAAATGACTGGTAAACTCTTTGAGGTGGTACAAATGGTAAACTTCATCCATAAGTCTCTCTAAGAAGCAATGGGAAGTAAACTCTTTTAAGACTCTAAGAGTAGTGATGAGTTATAACTCTTGTGGTGAACGAATGGTTGGTTTGCTACATGTATGAGTTACAATTGAGAACCTGATATTTGTTTAGGAGAATAAAAGGCTGAAAACTCTGTAAGAGGGTGTAAGAGTTACAAAAGTAGTTTATCAAATGATTTTGTATGAGTTGATGCCTTGCATTGAGACCATTTGTGTGTTAAACTAATGAATGAGATTATGAGTGGTTGCATTGTTGTTTTGAAAACATGTTTTGAGATAAAATATGATCATGGATCAAGGAGAATGTTGGTTAAGAGATATGGTGTGATTTTTATATTGTTTAGTTGTAAATTGCGATTATAAGATTTATTGTTTTTAAATTAGTTCATATTTTTTATTTGTGTGTGGTTGTGATAATCATATAAAATATTTTTATACCCGAAAAGATCATAAAACATTCGAAAATGTAGATGTACAATGGTTAGAAGAGACAATGTGATATTAGTAGAAAAAGTTTTATTTTGTTTAGTCTCATGTTTTTCCTTTTAAAATAATTCTAAAATAATATTTTTTTCATAGAGATTTTAAATAAAGGAATGAAATTTTATTTTAGTTATATAATTTGTATTAATTATAAATTTTAGCAAAAGAAAAACTGAGATGATAGATAACTTTAATTCTTTTAATTTGTAATTAAATTAATTGGACAAAAAGAAATCAAGAATAAAAATGGACGTTCAATTTGTTATCTTATCTTGTTTCAGATAAGAGAATTACATAACAATTAGTAAAATTTTAAAATTCCTTTTATCTATAAAATCGAACAACAATAAAATTAGTAACAAAATATTGAACTATACAATATTTCACTTTTCTCCAGCTTTTATAGTTTTTAAATGACTTTTTTATCCTTTTAAAATTTAATGAGTTGTTTTATAATTTTTTAAATAATACAACGATAATTATTTTTCTGATAATTTTAATTGAAAGCTGACAATAATAGTTGCAAATATATATGTTTTTCTTTCCAAAAATATAATTACAAGTTACTATATTTTAGGGTTATTTTATACAAGTTACTATATTTTAGGGTTATTTTATACAGTGGGTTGAAAATAGAAATAGTAATAGTAATCAAATACAAAAGAAAAACTGAATGCAACTACAAATATTACTTCTACTTTTATTTTTTTCAGAATTTAAATCAATTAAATCATAATTTATTACATTTTTAGTTGATACCAATGTCAAAGTAATAAAATAAAAATAAAATATTACTAAATTTCATACTAAAGTCTTAAAATTGCATTCCTACAAAATAATTATGCAAGGATTTTTTTTATAATATTGTAATTACATAATGAAAACACTTCTAAATTTTCATCAAAATAAAAATAAAATTTGATTAAAATATACATAAAAATAAAATATATTTAAATAATAATATATAATTATAATTTTTTATTGATAGTTCTTTTATAAAACAAAAACTAAAAAATTTATTAATAAATATTAAGACATAGAAAGTAAAATAAATAAAATAACATTTATAAAATCTAAACTCCATGATTTATATATATATATATATATATATATATATATATATATATATATAGGTTATTTCGGATTTTCATTAATTTTCTTAATCCTACATTTATTTTTGTTATATTGATGTTGTCAGAAACATATTCTGTCTGAATAAGGGTCGATTTTAACCTGATATAAAATTAGTGCAAGGTTATGGAATCCGATGGCAGACATTGTAAATAAGGGGAGAAAATGAGGCCATTTCAACAGAACTGGAAACTGCGCATCACCGTAATTCTCTGGCAACATCCGCGCCACTACACAGTTCCAAACATTGTTTCCCGCCATTTCTCTATTGCATTCAATCACTTCACAAACCCTAACCAAACCCAAAATCCCTTCCTCCATCTTCCCGAATCCTAGTCCCATCAACATCTCAAGAACACTACCATGTTCTATTCTCAAACCTTTTTGGCGCGAAAGGGTCCACTTTCCACCGTGTGGATCGCCGCTCACCTCCAGCACCGCCTCAAGAAATCGCACTACACCACCACCGACATTCCCTCCACAGTTCGTAAGTAAAAGACGTCGTTTTTTTCTTTCCCAAATCATCTTCACCTCCACACTTTTGTTCTTAGTCTTTTTTTTTTCTTGTGCTCTTTCAGTGCGCATCATGGACCCTGGTGTTCCTATCGCGCTCAGAATGTCTGGGCACCTTCTTCTTGGCGTGGTTCGGATATACTCCAAGAAAGTTGAGTATCTTCACCAAGACTGCAAGGACGCGTTGACGGGTCTCCACAAGGCGTTTTCTTCTCTCCAGTTTGCTCAGACGGAGGAGGTGGGGCCAGCGCCGTTTCAATCGGTGACTCTGCCGGGGACTTTCGACCTCGATGCGCAGAACATTGACTACCAAATAGATTACACAGGGTAATTTTTTCTTGGGTTTTCACTTTTTTATTTTTTATTTTTTTTATTTTGAGTTTTCGTGGTCTGATTTGTGTTATCACATTATGGATGATTTTTGGGCGTCTCTCTAAGGACTGAGGATCGGAACTCCAGGGATTTGGAAGACATCACGCTCCCAGGTTACATAATTGGTTGAGTTTTTTAGAATAAACAATTGAATTTGTTCCTTAGTATTTTGAATTGTGTGCAGACAAATGCAGTCATGCAGCCATGATTGAAGTAACATTTTGGTCATGGACATTTCGAAGCCTTGATGTTACAGTTGAGATTATAGCTATGTATTGTATTTTTTGAAACCAATAAGGGGTTGGTTTTTAATTTATGTTGAGGGGAATGCATGCTAATTTTTAGTCGGGATAATTTCTGAAAGACGATGAAATAGTTGTTTTTGTATTTCAAAAGTGAAAAAGTAAATTACTCCTGGGAAAACAGTGATTTTTTTCTTTTGGGGAATGAGTGATGCCAAATTTGTTATTGGCCAGTTCGTATGTGTATTTTGCTGATCAATGAAAAGTTGGTGATGTGAGGACCCATCTGACGAAAGAAATACACTTTTGGGAACCCTGAGTATTGTTTCCATTTTTAAGGGATTAGCATTACGCCCTTTATCTCTTACGGACTAATTTGATTATGAACTCATTTCATTCCTTTTGAAAGCTTGTGAGCAGATGGACGTTAATAATTAATAATTCTCAATGTGCAGATCGAATTCCTGTGACAACAGATTATTACGTGACTGTATCTTTTGATGAGGTGCAGTCTTGTTCCCTTCAGGCAACTGTGTAACTATGTGACATTGTATTTTTCTTTTCAAACTGTTAATTTTTCTTTATTATTTAGGATATAGTAATAGATTCTTCTCATACAGAAGTGCTGCATGACACTGGCCCTATTCCAATGGAGGAGGAGTAAGCCCTAGCTGTATTTTAATTTTTTCTTTTTCATTCAATTTTTTGGGATTATGAACCAATGGTACTTGTTTTGTTCTTACAGCATTGTTCCCCGGTCTCCATCATCATTGAAAGGCGTGGGTGCTGCAGATGATGGTCCAAGCACCCAAAGAGAATCATCAACTATCCAGCCGGATCCTATCATACATAGTCCTCCACAAGCAACCACCCCGGTCGATCCCATTGAAGTTCGTCGGGGGTTGGGCCCTAGTCCTCCACAAGCAACCCAAGTCGAGGCACTTGAGGTTGGTCTTGATGCCACCAATGATGATCTCAACCTTGAAAATCCTCCACTATTTTCAAATCTTGAGGACAATGACGCTGAGCCAAACAGAGTTCATGACTCTATGATTCATGATTTTGATCCTGAAAGGATGTCTGTACCATCTCAGCTACGATTTAATCCTCCAACTCCACCTACGTCTCAAGGGGGCACCACCCCAGCTGTGCCAGTTCTTGTCGGTCAGTGCATGAATATCTATGTCTCTTGTGTTGCATATTGATCCCAGAAATACAAAAAGTTTACTTTTGTTTACCTTGCATTTCAGATAATACTCCCAATTTTGTGCTTCCTGAAAGTCCTCCAATACAGCAGCCACAAGGGAGAGGAAGAAAAAGAAAACAGTTGTTTGATGAACACATTGTGTTAAAGAATAAGTAATAATTTAAGATTTGTTTTTGTTGAATAGCCTCCTTCTTATGCAACTTGTAGATCATACCTGAAAAAGTTTTAGGTTCCTGTTCTTTCTCTGCTTGTTACGCATGTTTGATGTGTCTTTGTAGATTCATGCGGAGTGCACTTAATAATCCACGTGATATAATGAGGAAAAGAAGAGAAGCTCCTTCATCTAGCTTGGGTATATGGAAATTGAACAATAGTCGGAGAAAAGAGCACATGTTTTACCAGCCCTTGTTAACTGGTAGGCTGATGTCTGTATGTTATTTTGCTGATTGTGTGGTACCTTGTACTTTTTTCAACATGTGATCTGAAAATGTGTCCCTGTGTTCAGGAGTTGACAAGAATCTTTTGGACATATGCACTGGTGAATATATACGTTCAAAACCTCATTTGGTCATCTCTGAGGAAGATCATGCTGATGTTGGAATGGCTGAAACTCTTTCTCCAACCGACCAAGTCTCCGAAGAGCCAATAGCTCCTACTAACCAGCCCCCTGCAGACTCTGTAGCTCCTACTAACCAACCCCAAGTGGAGCAAGTAGCTGCTACAAACCAAACCTCTGAAGAGCCAATCGGTGCTACTAACCAAGTTACTGAAGAGACAATAACTGCTACATCGCCTGTTACTGCATTTGATATAGAAGTTGAACATGCTCGAAATGTTGCTGTCACTCCCCCTCCCACCTTCCAAGCACACAATGTGGTTGAGGATGACTACACGAGCCCTGGTAGAAGAGATGACCTGACTATGACTTCACCTCGTAACCTATCAGTTGCTTCTTTGGGAACAAATATTGCATCTGAGAGAATGCCGACACTAGATTTACCGGCATCACCTAGTGCTTATGGATCAGAGACAATGCAATCTCCATATTCAGATATGCATCACGTGATCAATTCTGCTGCAACAGATGTAAGATTTTATATTTTATTATGTATGCTTTCGTATAGTCAGTCTTAGTTAATCACATATTTCCTTTCAGTTAAAAGCATGTATTCTGATTTTCCTTTAGTAGAAGGAATATGGGAGTAGGATTAATATAAAACTGTAACTTCTAAATCCCTTGAAACAGATATTGTTGTATGTGTGATATAGTTTTGATTCTTCCAGAGATATTTACTTGTCAAGCATCAGTTTTTAAATATTTTAGGACTTAATGCTCTTTTTAATTAAAACACTTGCTTGACGAGTTGACTTGTGATCATATTTTTGAGCTAGTAGCAATAGCAATAGGAACGACTTGACTCATTTACGTCTATTTGCAACAATTTTTTATATGTACTTGCCTGTTCTCGCTGCCTAGTCTTTTTTCACCATCTGTGGATTCCATTCTTGTTCTGGAGTGTGAAAATTGCTTCTAGTAATCTTACTATTAATGTTCTTAGTGTGGTTTAATTGAAGCATTGAATCTAATAATTTGTTAAACTTATTTTTGTAGGAGTTTTGGTTTCTGAATCTGGGCAACAACACACCAGCCAGTAGGTTCTAAATGTCATATCGAATTTGATTTTTCTGTCAAATACCCTTTTATTACTTATTTATTGTTGGCATTGCTTGTATTATATGATACTGGATATCCAATTTGTACTATATCATCAGAATCAGATTTATGGTTAACACTGGTTATTTTGCAGGTTCACAAGGTACAAGTGGAAGTAACATGACATTGTCTGAAAGGACCAAGTACCTATCCATTTTCTCTATACACTTTCGTGGAATATGCATGATTTTATTCAAGCTGTTTATAACATGCAATGCAATTTTTTGAGACAGTTTATAATATTTTTTATGTTATCTTATAGAGAGCAGTTATCCAATTACCTCAACTCTTGACGTCAAGTACAACTATTTTAATTGTTTCTAATCAACAATTAAAGTTAATGAAATTATAGTTAATAGTAACGCACCAATAAAATTGGTTTATAGGATAGTCTTTTGAAATATCATTATTGTGATTTTTTTTGCTCAAGCATGCCATTGTGATATGTTTAGGTTGTGCTTTTCCAAATTTAATATATTTCTGGGTATTTTTAATTGTTTATATTTATGCATATAACCTAGGGACTTGCACATTGTGAATTTGTTCAGTATTCTATCCACAGGGACTGTTACCTCACTTTCTTCCTCTTCCTTGGGCCCAAATGATTGTTCATCCAATATGTCATTAGATACAATAGAGTGAAATATTAAGCATCAGATTAGTGTGGTAATTATGTTATGGTAAGAATGTAATGATGTGGTGATAGGTGAGGAAATCCTTAAAGAAATCTTAGTAATTAAAGTCATATTCTTAATGTGTGTGGATGTTTTTTTTTTCTTTTTTTCTGGAAGTTAGAATGTGCATATATACCATTTATAAGTTGTTTATGCCCTTTTGCTTTTCATACTATTTTCTTCATTTTAGTTCTGTAGCGTCTGAACTTAGCCAGTATTCTTCACATATGTAATTCCAGGTATACAGCTGAATATTTGAAAAGACTTAGTCCAATCACCCCAATTTTGGAGGACCCTGCAATCACCCCTATTTCGGAGGGCTCTACTGGAGATCTCTCTGATCTCAGCTTGAACAAGATTTTAGAAGGGAAAACACGGCATATTGCTGCTCGTATGTTCTTTGAAGTATTGGTGGGTTGAAACATTTCCATTCAAAGAAGCTTCAATTATGTCCAAAGAATGTGAATATTTGGTGTTTGCATGTATGCTTCTAATGATTAGAATGTGAATTGTGTGTTTGGAAAGACTTGATCCAATCACCCCAATTTTGAAGAACCTTCCCCTTCCCCTCAAAATTGTCCCTAAACTATTTAAATAGTTCAGATGCAGCTGGCACACAACTTATTTATTCCTTATCTTATATACAATACCAAACCTATCAGAAACCTATTAGAGATCTATTTTCTCTTAGCTTGAAAAGGATCTTGGAAGGGAAAACTCGTCATATTGCTGCTTGTATGTTGTTTTTAATGATTAGTATGTGATATACACGTGTGTGGGTGTAAAAGTGTGTTATCCTTGATGTTATTTATCTCTCTCCTTTAAATATTGCTCTCATTGGATAAAATCCCTATACTTAAGTTTGGACTATTCATTTTCTTGTGAGCAACATAGTTATATATTTGAATTCTACTTAGTGCTTCCAGATTTAGTTCTGTTAATATCTGATAGAAAAATGTGTAGTCTATTTGATTGTAAAATTAAGGGATATATATTTTTATATCATAGATGAATTCAAGTCCTACAGATAATGCTTTTTTTTTTCAAAAGCACGCATGCCTTGTGAAAAGCATTGTTTCCCTCTCCCTTCTATTCTTGTGACTGAGGTGAATGTGGAATTACAGGTTTTACAGACTAATAGACTTCTTGATGTAAAACAAGATGCACCTTATGATGATATCAGCTTGAAGTTGGCCACAACGCCTTCAAATGTTCGAAGTTGATGGCAGGTCATTATGTATATAGGTAAGAGTTTTGTAGTTATTTAAGACTTTAACTTAAGGTGGATGATAGAAATTGAGTGGAAACAGTGATAGTTCGGGTTCTAATAAATTGTAATGCTGGCTTATTGATATATATTTAATTATTCAAGATACCAGTAATATTTTTCTTTATAAAAATAGTATTTTATAGCGTAAATAAATTTGTTCTTTTAGTCATAACTAGCTGATGACAATAACATACTTCTTTGAGTTGTACTCTGCACTAGTAAAAATTATTTGAAAAGGGTATGTGCATGCAGATTGAAGAATGGGTAGTATGTCTTGGGTACTAGTTAGATTCCTCACCCTCAATTTTTTTTTTTTAGTTTTTCGGTTAAAATTAGATGTAATACTTTCTTTTATGATAGTTGTTTTCACAACAATGTAGCTTTTCTTTCTATTAAATATTTATCATAAAATGTATACTTGAATGAAAATAATGAATTATTTAATTGAATGCAATCACCAATTACATTTTCCTTATCTCTATTTGTAATAATAAAATATATTAAAGGAAATAAAAATATGTTGTAATGAATAGGAAGATTTTGAATTTTTTTTCTTAATTATTATGGTGATATTGAGAATATTTTTAATCCTAATAATTTGCTATTTAGAATAATTTGTATCTTTTAAAATATAGATTGATACACACACACACACACACACACATATATATATATATATATATATATATATATATATAAACATACACAGAAAGAGGGAAGATCAAGTGAAAACTATTCTATGAAAACCATACATCTTAATTGTACACATGGACATGGATGATTAAGATTAAAAGTTAGTGGTCACATAAACCACTTAAAGTTGTATTTTTCTAATCTTGACCAAATGATGTTTAGTACTATTCTCGTCTTTTAGAACAAGAAAAGTTTTCATTTGATATGTTGGATATCGGTATTGTACTGGTATCCATGCAATATAGCCGCTACTGGACCTATGCCGTCATTCAGGGTTTGTGTTCTTAATACTTACTAAGGGTGACTACTAAACTAAGAGTGACTACTAAATTCTAATACTATATTTGAAAGAGAAAGTTGTGGTAAGGATATGACCTAAATTTAATTGGTTATAATATTCTACTTCATCGTGCACTTGAGGAGCCTTGCCTTGCTCCCTCCCGAATCACATGTTCACTTTATTCAATATTCTTGATACTTTAACCTTATTCTGATTCCTTTGGGAGCAATTAAAGGTTGTACATAAAAGTTGTGGAGAATTTTTTAACTTGAACCATCTTGTGCAGCCTAACATTTCCTAAAATTTTTCTTTCATCCGTTTGAAATATTGGTTTGGTGATCCACTTCCCATAAGGCAGTTTCTCTAACTTTTTCTTTGTTGATTTGCAGTTGGATTTCTTGCCTAGAATGGAAACGCAGTCGGTTATGTATAATAGCAGACATAAGGCGAAATGGCCAGCTTGAGGAGATGATTTTTGTCACTATGTATATCTGTATCTGGTTAGTTTATATTAAACTGTAATCATTAACTTGTTTTTATTTAATTTTGCCCACCTTGTAATTTAGGATTCAAATTGTCCACCTTGTAATTTGGTCTGAATTTTTGTCAACAAGCATGGCATTTAAAATTAGGCTTTTCAGGCTTTTTACAAAAGTGAGGATTCTTATACCTTGACATGTAATATATGTTAATTATGAATGAAGGCTGAAACAGAAAGAGCGGTATAACAGTCAAACAGTGATATTTAGACCCTCTGTTCAAAGTAAGAAAAGGCAGATTTATGTATCGGTTGTCTCTCTAACATACGGACTTCACTCAATTATGCGTTATGAACTACGAACTGTATGAATTCTGAATCAAAATTCGTTTAACTGGCATTTTCAGTCTGCAAAAACACTATAGGTAACATTACCTTGGACTAACCAGTAATTTGTAGTGCTTAAAGCCACAAAATAAGCTAAAAGAACCTGCCCTCGTTTATAGCCATCCCTTATAACCTTTTATTATATGCTTTAGCAGCAAGTTTATAAAGTATGAGAGGGATAAATTGCTGATATGAGTACATCACACATTGTTTAAACTATATGCAGTACCAACTAAAACCATGCACCGTGAATCGTTTGTCACTTTTCAACAAGAGTTTCAATTTTGTTTTCTAGATGAGCTTCGTGATCTTCTAGGCGGCCTTTGACCGTGTCATTGTCCCAACGGATCAATGTTGGCACCCCAGTGAGCTTGAACCTAGGTTCCACCCTCCATGGATGCTTGGGGTTCCTCCATGTGGGTCTATCTCCAACATAAGCTCTCAAAAGTGCAATGTCATCAGATGACGCCTCCAGCTTCTTGTAGATCACAGGTTCTGCTCTCACACAATCTAGGAAGGAAAAGGTGTACATCACAGTTCTAATTAAACTAGTCATGCTTCTCTAACAATATGATAAAAAAATTGTAATCAACATCAATCTTAATCCTTTTTCTTGTCTAATATAATACTTTAATTGGTAATTTACACTAAGCGTCATCAAAGTTAGAGATCTAAGTTATCCAGAGATATGCTAATAGGTACAAATATCATTCTACATACAGAACAACAATCTATCAGAAGCTCTTCTCACCAGTTAACCAATATCTTATAAGTTTTCTGCAATATTGACAGAAAAGATTCTTTCTCCAATGAAATCCAAGCCAATGTTTTGTGCTATATTGGCAAAGAATTTCCATTGATATTTTCAAACGCTCCATGAAATAAAATGCATTTAGTGCATCCAGTCATCAAATTCAGAAGCTGAAGTAGCTATTAAATCATAAGTTTTGGAGTAAAAAGAATCAGATTTGAACATGCAAGAGAAAGAAGAAAAAGAGCATGCATGGATAGCATGATAGGTATATAGATACCAGGGCACCAGCTGAGAGAGGTAGCAGGGTCTTTGTCAGCCAAGAAAAGGATGAGATTCGCCTTGTTTTCTGCAGCCTCTGATCGGAACTTCTCAAAAACACCATCAAAACTCGACACTGTTGCCTCCAACAACTTCAACGGCATTTTTTCTTCTCTGCAAACAAAACAACTCCACAAAGTTGTCAGATTATTTTCCAACACAGTTTGATACTTTTCCTCCAAGTGTATATGACAGACCTTAGGCTCTTTTATATTTATTCTCTCATTGTTGTTTCATTTTTTTTCCTGATATTTTAGTTTTTTAATACAAATTTTGTAGTTCATGAGTTTTTTTGTTTTCTGATAACATTTTTTGTTCAGTCATCAGATAACTGGACCGCCGACGCTGTCATCAAATATGTCATTGTTTTTTAAAATCTTGTCCGTCTATGATAACAAAAATGCTGTTTTTCTCTACGTTCATGCTCATTGAATATTATTTTTTAGGAGACCAAATATTAACGAAGTTTAGTCTTAAAAAATCATTTCTTTCAGTAAAATAAAAAATGAATAGTTTAATTCTTTATATATGTATTTTTATTATAATTCTACATTAGTGCTCAACGACTATTAAAAAGATAGTTGCACTCTATAGTTTTTCTAGAATTCATAATTCTTTTAATCTTCGGGTAACATTTTAAAATGATCCTAATTGTTTTAAACCATATCTCCAATCAAAAGGACTAAACCATTAATTGATGTGAAAATGACAAGTTTTATGGTCAATTAAATATTTATGCTCCTGAGAAAGAAAAAACATAAAGAAAATAGAATGAATGTAGACATTAATCTTTGTATCTATCTATATCGCCTAAACGTATGCAGTCATTTTAAAGTCCAAATACATTCCACAATTTAAGCATATGAACGAAGAAAAGAAAACATCCTAATTGGTTCAACAATAAAGCAAGTCCAATAATGATAACGTACTCAATTTTTACAATCTTTTAGAAATATGCCACTTTTCCCGAGAAAGTTAAATAAAATTTAAAACATTTTTTCAAAATTTGTTGGAAAGATGATGCTGATTAATGTTAAAGTATGCTTTAAATAGAATTTCACAAATAATTTCTAAAAATAAGTGAAATAGACAGTGCAATACAATATGTAAATAAAATTGTACTAATTAATAATTTATTAAATTATATAGGTTTTTTTTTGTTTTTGTCGGAATTATTCAACATGGTTATTTAATTTTGTGTGCTCAATTTAATCTTCATCTTAAATCAAATAGAGTCAATATAATATTTTTTAAAAAATTATTTGACGTCGTTAAGAGAACGTCGATTTGACTAATTTACATCAACACACTATATGATTTAAAATATTAGTATCTAGGAAATGTTCCTTTTATATAACCAAGTTATCTTCTTTCTCTATTCTCTTTCCAATCTTAAACCATATCTCCTTTTCTTTTTCCTTTATATTTTATTTTATGAATTTTCCAATCTTAAACTAAGTTATCATTTTTCCAATATATGTTTGTAATTTTCTTTTAAAAGTCATGGTATTATTTATGAAAGAGCATGTAACATCCCAATAAATAGTAATTACCATTGATCAGAACTAATCATATTTACAGAAAATACAGTGCAGTCTTAATATATTCACTACAGCTGCCCAAAATAAAAACCGAACGTACAGCAATTTACAGCGTTCAGAATTTATCTAAGATACAAAACCAGTTCTGGATGAAACATTCTGCAAAACTATATACAGAACGCTCAAAATACAATACAGCGAAATTAACTAATGCTACGGAACGAGCCCCTACTGCTCAGCTTTAACTTCAACTTCTACCAAGTTGGCATCCTCCAAATTTTCTTCTTCCAGCATTGTTTCCAAGGGTGCCTCACCATCTGCTCACATCCACAACGGATGATCATTGCATTGACAAGACGGACATACATAAACAGTAGACAACACAAGGAAAATGCAAGGGTAAGCTTAGGTAATTTAATTTATACAATCAACATGTTTAACATAGTAAATCGATCACACATTTCATACAACAATAGAGATATTTCCACGCATACAGTAACTTATCCAAATTCTCATAATTAAAGACTGTCCGGACTGTATGATCCATGTATCTACAGGCGTTCCTGCACCCGGGTGATGTAGTAACTGGGATACCCTCAACAGCTGCCACCCGAGGTTAACCCTTATCAGCCCAAAGTACTATGTAGGACTAGGGCCTCCTGCCATTCCCACGCATGAACTACTCTCCTCTACATGAGGATGAGCAATCACGGAATATCAGGATGAACAGCCATCAGTAGCTTATCCATGGTCATACTACACTACTTCTCATATTCACATCATGGAGACGTTCCTCCTTGGAACGCTCATTCACAATCCAATCCATTAATATTCATTCCAAATACCATTCACACATATTCACCATTCATCTTATTCAAATTTTCATTCTGTGTTCACTTTCTTTATTTTAAAGAACGTTCATCACTCAATAGATAGGGACGAACATATTACCGTACTCAAACGTCCACGTTTCTGAACAAAAGAAACGAACCATTTATCCACTTGATACTTGATGACACTTAATAATTTGAAGGGTTTGATCTTAGAATTTATGGGTAATACTTAGAAAAATTTTAAGTATAACAACTCCAGGTGGAATCCAAGGAATAAAGCCAGTAAGAAAGTATTTAGATAAACAACCAAATATGATTGAATTCAGAAAGCAACACTGCCAGTCAAAGACCGAACGTTAATTAATAATTTGGACGAACGCCATATACGTTCGCTCACGAAGCAATGAAAGACGAGCGTTC